>JAPYXD010000734.1:0-1200000 GCA_030998225.1 Diplolepis rosae | reverse complement strand
CATACCCGGCACTTTATTTAAATAGAAAAACAAGAGAGTATAATGGCCTGGTAATGGTTCACATACCCAGCACATTATTTAAATAAGCAAACAAAAGAGAATAATGGCCTGGTAATGGTTAACACACCCAGCACATTATTTAAATAAGCAAACAACAGAAAATAATATCCTGGTCATGCTTCACATATCCAGCACATTATTTAAATAAGCAAACAAAAGAGAATATTGCCTGGTAATGATTAAGACACCCAGCGCATTATTTGAACAGAAAACAAGGAATTATGGCCTGGTAATGATTAAAAAAACCCAGCACATTATTTAAATAAGCAAACAACAGAGAATGATGGCCTGGTAATGGTTAATACACGCAGCACATTATTTAAATAAATAAAAAAAGGGAATAGTGGCCTGGTATTGAGTAATACACTCAGGACATTATTGAATAAGCAAACAACAGAGAATGTTGCCCGGTAATGGTTAACACACGCAGCACATTATTTAAATAAATAAAAAAATGTAATAATTGCCTGGTATTGAGTAATACACTCAGCACATTATTTAAATAAGCAAACAACAGAGCGTAATGGCCTTGTAATGGTTGACACACCCAGCAAATTATTTAATTATATCAACAACAGAGAATAATGGCCTGGTAATGGTTAACACACCCAGCACATTATTTAATTAAATAAACAAAAGAGAATAATGGCCTGGAAATGATTAACACACCCAGCAAATTATTTGAACAGAAAACAAGGAATTATGGCCTGGTAATGATTAAAAAAACCCAGCACATTATTTAAATAAGCAAACAACAGAGAATGATGGCCTGGTAATGGTTAACACACGCAGCACATTATTTAATTAAATAAAAAAAAGGGAATAATGGCCTGGTATTGAGTAATACACTCAGCACATTATTTAAATAAGCAAACAACAGAGCGTAATGTCCTTGTAATGGTTGACACACCCAGCAAATTATTTAATTATATCAACAACAGAGAATAATGGCCTGGTAATGGTTAAAACACTTCAGCACATTATTTGAACAAACAACAAGGAATAATTGCCTGGTAATGGTTAACACACGCAGCACGTTATTTAATTAAATAAAAAAAAGGGAATAATGGCCTGGTAATGAGAAATACATTCAGCACATTATTTAAATAAGCAAACAACAGAGCGCAATGGCCTTCTAATGGTTGACACACCTAGCACATTATTTAATTAAATAAACAAAAGAGAATCATGGCCTGGAAATGATTAACACACCCAGCAAATTATTTAAATAAGCAACAGAGAATAATGGGTTGGTAAAGGTTAACATACCCAGCACATTATTTAAAAAAGCAAAAAACAGCGACAAATGGCCTGGTACTGGTTAACACACCCAGCACATTATTTAAATATTCAAACAACAGAGAATAATGGCCTAGTAATGGTTAAGACACCCAGCACATTATTTAAAGGCCTTATAATGGTTCACATACCCAGCACATTATTTAAATAAGCAAACAAAAGAGAATAATGGCCTGGTAATGATTAACACACCCAGCCCATTATTTAAATAAGCAAACAACAGAGAATAATGGCCTGGTAATGGTTAAAACACCCAGCACATTATTTAAATAAACAAACAACAGAAAATAATGGACTGGGAATGGTTCACATACCCGGCACTTTATTTAAATAGAAAAACAAGAGAGTATAATGGCCTGGTAATGGTTAACACACACAGCACATTATTTAAATAAGCAAACAAAAGAGAATAATGGCCTGGTAATGGTTAACACACCCAGCACATTATTTAAATAAGCAAACAACAGAAAATAATATCCTGGTCATGCTTCACATATCCAGCACATTATTTAAATAAGCAAACAAAAGAGAATATTGCCTGGTAATGATTAAGACACCCAGCACATTATTTAAACAAACAACAAGGAATAATCGCCTGGTAATGAGTAACAAACCCAGAAAAATATTTAAATAAGCAAACAACAGAGTATAATGGCCTGGAAATGATTAACACACCCAGCACATTATTTAAATAAGCAAACAACAGAGAATAATAGCCTGGTAACGGTTCACATACCAGGCACGTTATTTAAATAGAAAAACAAGAGAGAATAATGGCCTGGTAATGGTTAAAAAACCCAGCACATTATTTATATAAGCAAACAAAACAGAATAATGGCATGGTAATGAGAAATACATTCAGCACATTATTTAAATAAGCAAACAACAGAGCGTAATGGCCTTGTAATTTTTGACACACCCAGCAAATTATTTAATTATATCAACAACAGAGAATAATGGCCTGGTAATGGTAAAAACACCCAGCACATTATTTAATTAAATAAACAAAAGAGAATAATGGCCTGGTAATGATTAACACACCCAGCGCATTATTTGAACAAAAAACAAGGAATTATGGCCTGGTAATGATTAAAAAACCCAGCACATTATTTAAATAAGAAAACAACAGAGAATGATGGCCTGGTAATGGTTAATACACGCAGCACATTATTTAAATAAATAAAGAAAGGGAATAATGGCCGTGTATTGAGTAATACACTCAGCACATTATTAAATAAGCAAACAACAGAGAATGTTGCCTGGTAATGGTTAACACACGCAGCACATTATTTAATTAAATAAAAAAAAGGGAATAATGGCCTGGTATTGAGTAATACACTCAGCACATTATTTAAATAAGCAAACAACAGAGCGTAATGGCCTTGTAATGGTTGACACACCCAGCAAATTATTTAATTATATCAACAACAGAGAATAATGGCCTGGTAATGGTTAAAACACTTCAGCACATTATTCGAACAAACAACAAGGAATAATTGCCTGGTAATGGTTAAAACACGCAGCACATTATTTAATTAAATAAAAGAAAGGGAACAATTGCCTGGTATTGAGTAATACACTCAGCACATTATTTAAATAAGCAAACAACAGAGCGCAATGGCCTTGTAATGGTTGACACACCTAGCACATTATTTAATTAAATAAACAAAAGTGATTCATGGACTGGAAATGATTAACACACCCAGCAAATTATTTAAATAAGCAACAGAGAATAATGGGTTGGTAAAGGTTAACATACCCAGCACATTATTTAAATAAGCAAAAAACAGCGACAAATAGCCTGGTAATGGTTAACACACCCATGACATTATTTAAACAAACAGCAAAAAATAATGGCCTGGTAAGCAGTTCTACACCCAGCACATTATTTAAACAAACAACAGAGAATAGTGGCCTGGTAAGGGTTCACATATCCGGCACTTTATTTAAATAGACAAATAAGAGAGAATAATGGCCTGGTAATGGTTTCTCATACCCAGCACATTATTTATATAAGCAAACAAAAGAGAATAATGGCCTGGTAATGATTAACACACCCAGCACATTATTTAAATAATCAAACAACAGAGAATAATGGCCTAGTAATGGTTAAGACACCCAGCACATTATTTAAATAAGCAAACAACAGAGAATAATGGCCTTATAATGGTTCACATACCCAGCACATTATTTAAATAAAAAACAAGAGAGAATATTGCCTGGTAATGGTTAACACATCCAGCACATTATTTAAAAAAACAACAGAGAATAATAGCCTGGTAATGGTTAACACACCCAGCACATTATTTAATGAAATAAACAAAAGAGAATAATGGCCTGGTAATGATTAACACACCTCAGCACATAATTTAATTAAATAAAAAAAAGAGAATAATGGCTTGGTAATGATTATCACACCAAGCACATTATTTGAACAAACAACAAGGAATTATGGCCTGGTAATGATTAACATACCCAACACATTATTTATATAAGCAAACAAAAGAGAATAATGGCCTGGTAATGATTAACACACCCAGCACATTATTTGAACAAACAACAAGGAATTATGGCCTGGTAATGATTAACATACCCAACACATTATTTATATAAGCAAACAAAAGAGAATAATGGCCTGGTAATGATTAAGACACCCAGCACATTATTTAAATAAGCAAACAACAGAGAATAATGGCCTGGTAATGGTTAAAACACCCAGCACATTATTTAAATAAGCAAACAACAGAGAATAATGGACTGGGAATGGTTCACATACCCGGCACTTTATTTAAATAGAAAAACAAGAGAGTATAATGGCCTGGTAATGGTTCACATACCCAGCACATTATTTATATAAGCAAACAAAAGAGAATAATGGCCTGGTAATGATTAACACACCCAGCACATTATTTAAATAAGCAAACAACAGAGAATAATGGCCTGGTAATGGTTAAAACACCCAGCACATTATTTAAATAAGCAAACAACAGAGAATAATGGACTGGGAATGGTTCACATACCCGGCACTTTATTTAAATAGAAAAACAAGAGAGTATAATGGCCTGGTAATGGTTCACATACCCAGCACATTATTTAAATAAGCAAACAACAGAGAATAATGGCCTGGTCATGCTTCACATATCCAGCACATTATTTAAATAAGCAAACAACAGAAAATAATATCCTGGTCATGCTTCACATATCCAGCACATTATTTAAATAAGCAAACAAAAGAGAATATTGCCTGGTAATGATTAACACACCCAGCGCATTATTTGAACAAAAAACAAGGAATTATGGCCTGGTAATGATTAAAAAACCCAGCACATTATTTAAATAAGCAAACAACAGAGAATGATGGCCTGGTAATGGTTAATACACGCAGCACATTATTTAAATAAATAAAAAAAGGGAATAGTGGCCTGGTATTGAGTAATACACTCAGCACATTATTGAATAAGCAAACAACAGAGAATGTTGCCCGGTAATGGTTAACACACGCAGCACATTATTTAATTAAATAAAAAAAAGGGAATAATGGCCTGGTATTGAGTAATACACTCAGCACATTATTTAAATAAGCAAACAACAGAGCGTAATGGCCTTGTAATGGTTGACACACCCAGCAAATTATTTAATTATATCAACAACAGAGAATAATGGCCTGGTAATGGTTAATACACGCAGCACATTATTTAAATAAATAAACAAAAGAGAATAATGGCCTGGTATTGATTAACACACCCAGCACATTATTTGAACAAAAAACAAGGAATTATGGCCTGGTAATGATTAAAAAAACCCAGCACATTATTAAATAAGCAAACAACAGAGAATGTTGCCTGGTAATTTTTAACACACGCAGCACATTATTTAATTAAATAAAAAAAGGGAATAATGGCCTGGTATTGAGTAATACACTCAGCACATTATTTAAATAAGCAAACAACAGAGCGTAATGTCCTTGTAATGGTTGACACACCCAGCAAATTATTTAATTATATCAACAACAGAGAATAATGGCCTGGTAATGGTTAAAACACTTCAGCACATTATTCGAACAAACAACAAGGAATAATTGCCTGGTAATGGTTAACACACGCAGCACGTTATTTAATTAAATAAAAAAAAGGGAACAATGGCCTGGTAATGAGTAATACACTCAGCACATTATTTAAATAAGCAAACAACAGAGCGCAATGGCCTTCTAATGGTTGACACACCTAGCACATTATTTAATTAAATAAACAAAAGAGAATCATGGCCTGGAAATGATTAACACACCCAGCAAATTATTTAAATAAACAACAGAGAATAATGGGTTGGTAAAGGTTAAAACACCCAGCACATTATTTAAATAAACAAACAACAGAAAATAATGGACTGGGAATGGTTCACATACCCGGCACTTTATTTAAATAGAAAAACAAGAGAGTATAATGGCCTGGTAATGGTTCACATACCCAGCACATTATTTAAATAAGCAAACAAAAGAGAATAATGGCCTGGTAATGGTTAACACAACCAGCACATTATTTAAATAAGCAAACAACAGAAAATAATATCCTGGTCATGCTTCACATATCCAGCACATTATTTAAATAAGCAAACAAAAGAGAATATTGCCTGGTAATGATTAAGACACCCAGCACATTATTTAAACAAACAACAAGGAATAATCGCCTGGTAATGAGTAACAAACCCAGAAAAATATTTAAATAAGCAAACAACAGAGTATAATGGCCTGGAAATGATTAACACACCCAGCACATTATTTAAATAAGCAAACAACAGAGAATAATAGCCTGGTAACGGTTCACATACCAGGCACGTTATTTAAATAGAAAAACAAGAGAGAATAATGGCCTGGTAATGGTTCAGATACCCAGCACATTATTTATATAAGCAAACAAAACAGAATAATGGCATGGTAATGAGAAATACATTCAGCACATTATTTAAATAAGCAAACAACAGAGCGTAATGGCCTTGTAATTTTTGACACACCCAGCAAATTATTTAATTATATCAACAACAGAGAATAATGGCCTGGTAATGGTAAAAACACCCAGCACATTATTTAATTAAATAAACAAAAGAGAATAATGGTCTGGTAATGATTAACACACCCAGCGCATTATTTGAACAAAAAACAAGGAATTATGGCCTGGTAATGATTAAAAAACCCAGCACATTATTTAAATAAGAAAACAACAGAGAATGATGGCCTGGTAATGGTTAATACACGCAGCACATTATTTAAATAAATAAAGAAAGGGAATAATGGCCGTGTATTGAGTAATACACTCAGCACATTATTAAATAAGCAAACAACAGAGAATGTTGCCTGGTAATGGTTAACACACGCAGCACATTATTTAATTAAATAAAAAAAAGGGAATAATGGCCTGGTATTGAGTAATACACTCAGCACATTATTTAAATAAGCAAACAACAGAGCGTAATGGCCTTGTAATGGTTGACACACCCAGCAAATTATTTAATTATATCAACAACAGAGAATAATGGCCTGGTAATGGTTAAAACACTTCAGCACATTATTCGAACAAACAACAAGGAATAATTGCCTGGTAATGGTTAAAACACGCAGCACATTATTTAATTAAATAAAAGAATGGGAACAATGGCCTGGTATTGAGTAATACACTCAGCACATTATTTAAATAAGCAAACAACAGAGCGCAATGGCCTTGTAATGGTTGACACACCTAGCACATTAATTAAATAAACAAAAGTGATTCATGGACTGGAAATGATTAACACACCCAGCAAATTATTTAAATAAGCAACAGAGAATAATGGGTTGGTAAAGGTTAACATACCCAGCACATTATTTAAATAAGCAAAAAACAGCGACAAATAGCCTGGTAATGGTTAACACACCCATGACATTATTTAAACAAACAGCAAAAAATAATGGCCTGGTAAGCAGTTCTACACCCAGCACATTATTTAAACAAACAACAGAGAATAGTGGCCTGGTAAGGGTTCACATATCCGGCACTTTATTTAAATAGACAAATAAGAGAGAATAATGGACTGGTAATGGTTTCTCATACCCAGCACATTATTTATATAAGCAAACAAAAGAGAATAATGGCCTGGTAATGATTAACACACCCAGCACATTATTTAAATAAGCAAACAACAGAGAATAATGGCCTGGTAATGATTAACACACCCAGCACATTATTTAATGAAATAAACAAAAGAGAATAATGGCCTGGTAATGATTAACACACCTCAGCACATAATTTAATTAAATAAAAGAGAATAATGGCTTGGTAATGATTATCACACCAAGCACATTATTTGAACAAACAACAAGGAATTATGGCCTGGTAATGATTAACATACCCAACACATTATTTATATAAGCAAACAAAAGAGAATAATGGCCTGGTAATGATTAACACACCCAGCACATTATTTGAACAAACAACAAGGAATTATGGCCTGGTAATGATTAACATACCCAACACATTATTTATATAAGCAAACAAAAGAGAATAATGGCCTGGTAATGATTAAGACACCCAGCACATTATTTAAATAAGCAAACAACAGAGAATAATGGCCTGGTAATGGTTAAAACACCCAGCACATTATTTAAATAAGCAAACAACAGAGAATAATGGACTGGGAATGGTTCACATACCCGGCACTTTATTTAAATAGAAAAACAAGAGAGTATAATGGCCTGGTAATGGTTCACATACCCAGCACATTATTTATATAAGCAAACAAAAGAGAATAATGGCCTGGTAATGATTAACACACCCAGCACATTATTTAAATAAGCAAACAACAGAGAATGATGGCCTGGTAATGGTTAATACACGCAGCACATTATTTAATTAAATAAAAAAAGGGAATAATGGCCTGGTATTGAGTAATACACTCAGCATATTATTTAAATAAGCAAACAACAGAGAATGTTGCCTGGTAATGGTTAACACACGCAGCACATTATTTAAGTAAATAAAAAAAATGGAATAATGGCCTGGTAATGAGAAATACATTCAGCACATTATTTAAATAAGCAAACAACAGAGCGTAATGGCCTTGTAATGGTTGACCCACCCAGCAATTTATTTAATTATATCAAGAACAGAGAATAATGGCCTGGTAATGGTTAAAACACTTCAGCACATTATTCGAACAAACAACAAGGAATAATTGCCTGGTAATGGTTAAAACACGCAGCACATTATTTAATTAAATAAAAGAAAGGGAACAATTGCCTGGTATTGAGTAATACACTCAGCACATTATTTAAATAAGCAAACAACAGAGCGCAATGGCCTTGTAATGGTTGACACACCTAGCACATTATTTAATTAAATAAACAAAAGTGATTCATGGACTGGAAATGATTAACACACCCAGAAAATTATTTAAATAAGCAACAGAGAATAATGGGTTGGTAAAGGTTAACATACCCAGCACATTATTTAAATAAGCAAAAAACAGCGACAAATAGCCTGGTAATGGTTAACACACCCATGACATTATTTAAACAAACAGCAAAAAATAATGGCCTGGTAAGCAGTTCTACACCCAGCACATTATTTAAACAAACAACAGAGAATAGTGGCCTGGTAAGGGTTCACATATCCGGCACTTTATTTAAATAGACAAATAAGAGAGAATAATGGCCTGGTAATGGTTTCTCATACCCAGCACATTATTTATATAAGCAAACAAAAGAGAATAATGGCCTGGTAATGATTAACACACCCAGCACATTATTTAAATAATCAAACAACAGAGAATAATCGCCTAGTAATGGTTAAGACACCCAGCACATTATTTAAATAAGCAAACAACAGAGAATAATGGCCTTATAATGGTTCACATACCCAGCACATTATTTAAATAAGCAAACAAAAGAGAATATTGCCTGGTAATGGTTAACACATCCAGCACATTATTTAAAAAAACAACAGAGAATAATAGCCTGGTAATGGTTAACACACCCAGCACATTATTTAATGAAATAAACAAAAGAGAATAATGGCCTGGTAATGATTAACACACCTCAGCACATATTTTAATTAAATAAAAAAAAGAGAATAATGGCTTGGTAATGATTATCACACCAAGCACATTATTTGAACAAACAACAAGGAATTATGGCCTGGTAATGATTAACATACCCAACACATTATTTATATAAGCAAACAAAAGAGAATAATGGCCTGGTAATGATTAACACACCCAGCACATTATTTGAACAAACAACAAGGAATTATGGCCTGGTAATGATTAACATACCCAACACATTATTTATATAAGCAAACAAAAGAGAATAATGGCCTGGTAATGATTAAGACACCCAGCACATTATTTAAATAAGCAAACAACAGAGACTAATGGCCTGGTAATGGTTAAAACACCCAGCACATTATTTAAATAAGCAAACAACAGAGAATAATGGACTGGGAATGGTTCACATACCCGGCACTTTATTTAAATAGAAAAACAAGAGAGTATAATGGCCTGGTAATGGTTCACATACCCAGCACATTATTTATATAAGCAAACAAAAGAGAATAATGGCCTGGTAATGATTAACACACCCAGCACATTATTTAAATAAGCAAACAACAGAGAATAATGGCCTGGTAATGGTTAAAACACCCAGCACATTATTTAAATAAGCAAACAACAGAGAATAATGGACTGGGAATGGTTCACATACCCGGCACTTTATTTAAATAGAAAAACAAGAGAGTATAATGGCCTGGTAATGGTTCACATACCCAGCACATTATTTAAATAAGCAAACAAAAGAGAATAATGGCCTGGTAATGGTTAACACACCCAGCACATTATTTAAATAAGCAAACAACAGAAAATAATATCCTGGTCATGCTTCACATATCCAGCACATTATTTAAATAAGCAAACAAAAGAGAATATTGCCTGGTAATGATTAAGACACCCAGCGCATTATTTGAACAGAAAACAAGGAATTATGGCCTGGTAATGATTAAAAAAACCCAGCACATTATTTAAATAAGCAAACAACAGAGAATGATGGCCTGGTAATGGTTAACACACGCAGCACATTATTTAATTAAATAAAAAAAAGGGAATAATGGCCTGGTATTGAGTAATACACTCAGCACATTATCGAATAAGCAAACAACCGAGAATGTTGCCTTGTAATGGTTAATACACGCAGCACATTATTTAAATAAATAAAAAAAGGGAATAATGGCCTGGTATTGAGTAATACATTCAGCACATTATTTAAATAAGCAAACAACAGAGCGTAATGGCCTTGTAATGGTTGACACACCCAGCAAATTATTTAATTATATCAACAACAGAGAATAATGGCCTGGTAATGGTTAATACACGCAGCACATTATTTAAATAAATAAAAAAAGGGAATAATGGCCTGGTAATGATTAACACACCCAGCGCATTATTTGAACAAAAAACAAGGAATTATGGCCTGGTAATGATTAAAAAACCCAGCACATTATTTAAATAAGCAAACAACAGAGAATGATGGCCTGGTAATGGTTAATACACGCAGCACATTATTTAAATAAATAAAAAAAGGGAATAGTGGCCTGGTATTGAGTAATACACTCAGCACATTATTGAATAAGCAAACAACAGAGAATGTTGCCCGGTAATGGTTAACACACGCAGCACATTATTTAATTAAATAAAAAAAGGGAATAATGGCCTGGTATTGAGTAATACACTCAGCACATTATTTAAATAAGCAAACAACAGAGCGTAATGTCCTTGTAATGGTTGACACACCCAGCAAATTATTTAATTATATCAACAACAGAGAATAATGGCCTGGTAATTGTTAAAACACTTCAGCACATTATTCGAACAAACAACAAGGAATAATTGCCTGGTAATGGTTAACACACGCAGCACATTATTTAATTAAATAAAAAAAAGGGAACAATGGCCTGGTATTGAGTAATACACTCAGCACATTATTTAAATAAGCAAACAACAGAGCGCAATGGCCTTCTAATGGTTGACACACCTAGCACATTATTTAATTAAATAAACAAAAGAGAATCATGGCCTGGAAATGATTAACACACCCAGCACATTATTTAAATAAGCAACAGAGAATAATGGGTTGGTAAAGGTTAACATACCCAGCACATTATTTAAAAAAGAAAAAAACAGCGACAAATGGCCTGGTAATGGTTAACACACCCATGACATTATTTGAACAAACAGCAAAAAATAATGGCCTGGTAAGCAGTTCTACACCCAGCACATTATTTAAACAAACAACAGAGAATAATGGCCTGGTAAGGGTTCACATATCCGGCACTTTATTTAAATAGACAAACAATAGAGAATAATGGCCTGGTAATGGTTTCTCATACCCAGCACATTATTTATATAAGCAAACAAAAGAGAATAATGGCCTGGTAATGATTAACACACCCAGCACATTATTTAAATATTCAAACAACAGAGAATAATGGCCTAGTAATGGTTAAGACACCCAGCACATTATTTAAAGGCCTTATAATGGTTCACATACCCAGCGCATTATTTAAATAAGCAAACAAAAGAGAATAATGGCCTGGTAATGATTAACACACGCAGCACATTATTTAAATAAGCAAACAACAGAGAATAATGGCCTGGTAATGGTTAAAACACCCAGCACATTATTTAAATAAGCAAACAACAGAAAATAATGGACTGGGAATGGTTCACATACCCGGCACTTTATTTAAATAGAAAAACAAGAGAGTATAATGGCCTGGTAATGGTTCACATACCCAGCACATTATTTAAATAAGCAAACAAAAGAGAATAATGGCCTGGTAATGGTTAACACACCCAGCACATTATTTAAATAAGCAAACAACAGAAAATAATATCCTGGTCATGCTTCACATATCCAGCACATTATTTAAATAAGCAAACAAAAGAGAATATTGCCTGGTAATGATTAAGACACCCAGCACATTATTTAAACAATCAACAAGGAATAATCGCCTGGTAATGAGTAACACACCCAGCACATTATTTAAATAAGCAAACAACAGAGAATAATAGCCTGGTAACGGTTCACATACCAGGCACGTTATTTAAATAGAAAAACAAGAGAGAATAATGGCCTGGTAATGGTTCACATACCCAGCACATTATTTATATAAGCAAACAAAACAGAATAATGGCCTGGTAATGAGAAATACATTCAGCACATTATTTAAATAAGCAAACAACAGAGCGTAATGGCCTTGTAATTTTTGACACACCCAGCAAATTATTTAATTATATCAACAACAGAGAATAATGGCCTGGTAATGGTTAAAACACCCAGCACATTATTTAATTAAATAAACAAAAGAGAATAATGGCCTGGTAATGATTAACACACCCAGCACATATTTTAATTAAATAAAAAAAAGAGAATAATGGCTTGGTAATGATTATCACACCAAGCACATTATTTGAACAAACAACAAGGAATTATGGCCTGGTAATGATTAACATACCCAACACATTATTTATATAAGCAAACAAAAGAGAATAATGGCCTGGTAATGATTAACACACCCAGCACATTATTTGAACAAACAACAAGGAATTATGGCCTGGTAATGATTAACACACCCAGCACATTATTTAAATAATCAAACAACAGAGAATAATGGCCTAGTAATGGTTAAGACACCCAGCACATTATTTAAATAAGCAAACAACAGAGAATAATGGCCTTATAATGGTTCACATACCCAGCACATTATTTAAATAAGCAAACAAAAGAGAATATTGCCTGGTAATAGTTAACACATCCAGCACATTATATAAAAACAAAAACAGAGAATAATAGCCTGGTAATGGTTAACACACCCAGCACATTATTTAATGAAATAAACAAAAGAGAATAATGGCCTGGTAATGATTAACACACCTCAGCACATATTTTAATTAAATAAAAAAAAGAGAATAATGGCTTGGTAATGATTATCACACCAAGCACATTATTTGAACAAACAACAAGGAATTATGGCCTGGTAATGATTAACATACCCAACACATTATTTATATAAGCAAACAAAAGAGAATAATGGCCTGGTAATGATTAACACACCCAGCACATTATTTGAACAAACAACAAGGAATTATGGCCTGGTAATGATTAACATACCCAACACATTATTTATATAAGCAAACAAAAGAGAATAATGGCCTGGTAATGATTAAGACACCCAGCACATTATTTAAATAAGCAAACAACAGAGAATAATGGCCTGGTAATGGTTAAAACACCCAGCACATTATTTAAATAAGCAAACAACAGAGAATAATGGACTGGGAATGGTTCACATACCCGGCACTTTATTTAAATAGAAAAACAAGAGAGTATAATGGCCTGGTAATGGTTAACACACCCAGCACATTATTTATATACGCAAACAAAAGAGTATAATGGCCTGGTAATGGTTCACATACCCAGCACATTATTTAAATAAGCAAACAACAGAGAATGATGGCCTGGTAATGGTTAATACACGCAGCACATTATTTAATTAAATAAAAAAAGGGAATAATGGCCTGGTATTGAGTAATACACTCAGCACATTATTTAAATAAGCAAACAACAGAGAATGTTGCCTGGTAATGGTTAACACACGCAGCACATTATTTAAGTAAATAAAAAAAAGGGAATAATGGCCTGGTATTGAGTAATACACTCAGCAAATTATTTAAATAAGCAAACAACAGAGCGTAATGGCCTTGTAATGGTTGACACACCCAGCAAATTATTTAATTATATCAACAACAGAGAATAATGGCCTGGTAATGGTTAAAACACTTCAGCACATTATTCGAACAAACAACAAGGAATAATTGCCTGGTAATGGTTAAAACACGCAGCACATTATTTAATTAAATAAAAAAAGGGAATAATGGCCTGGAATTGAGTAATAAACCCAGCACATGATTGAAATAATCAAACAACACCCCGTAATGTCCAGCTAACGGTTTACAGACCCAGCAAACTATTTAATTATATCAACAACAGAGAATAATGGCCTGGTAATGGTTAAAACACTTCAGCACATTATTCGAACAAACAACAAGGAATAATTGCCTGGTAATGGTTAACACACCCAGCACATTATTTAATGAAATAAACAAAAGAGAATAATGGCCTGGTAATGGTTAATACACGCAGCACATTATTTAATTAAATAAAAAAAGGGAATAATGGCCTGGTATTGAGTAATACACTCAGCACATTATTTAAATAAGCAAACAACAGAGAATGTTGCCTGGTAATGGTTAACACACGCAGCACATTATTTAAGTAAATAAAAAAAAGGGAATAATGGCCTGGTATTGAGTAATACACTCAGCACATTATTTAAATAAGCAAACAACAGAGCGTAATGGCCTTGTAATGGTTGACACACCCAGCAAATTATTTAATTATATCAACAACAGAGAATAATGGCATGGTAATGGTTAACACACCCAGCACATTATTTGAACAAAAAACAAGGAATTATGGCCTGGTAATGATTAAAAAACCCAGCACATTATTTAAATAAGCAAACAACAGAGAATGATGGCCTGGTAATGGTTAATACACGCAGCACATTATTTAATTAAATAAAAAAAGGGAATAATGGCCTGGTATTGAGTAATACACTCAGCACATTATTTAAATAAGCAAACAACAGAGAATGTTGCCTGGTAATGGTTAACACACGCAGCACATTATTTAAGTAAATAAAAAAAAGGGAATAATGGCCTGGTAATGAGAAATACATTCAGCACATTATTTAAATAAGCAAACAACAGAGCGTAATGGCCTTGTAATGGTTGACACACCCAGCAGATTATTTAATTATATCAACAACAGAGAATAATGGCCTGGTAATGGTTAAAACACTTCAGCACATTATTCGAACAAACAACAAGGAATAATTGCCTGGTAATGGTTAAAACACGCAGCACATTATTTAATTAAATAAAAGAAAGGGAACAATGGCCTGGTATTGAGTAATACACTCAGCACATTATTTAAATAAGCAAACAACAGAGCGCAATGGCCTTGTAATGGTTGACACACCTAGCACATTATTTAATTAAATAAACAAAAGTGATTCATGGACTGGAAATGATTAACACACCCAGAAAATTATTTAAATAAGCAACAGAGAATAATGGGTTGGTAAAGGTTAACATACCCAGCACATTATTTAAATAAGCAAAAAACAGCGACAAATAGCCTGGTAATGGTTAACACACCCATGACATTATTTGAACAAACAGCAAAAAATAATGGCCTGGTAAGCAGTTCTACACCCAGCACATTATTTAAACAAACAACAGAGAATAGTGGCCTGGTAAGGGTTCACATATCCGGCACTTTATTTAAATAGACAAATAAGAGAGAATAATGGCCTGGTAATGGTTTCTCATACCCAGCACATTATTTATATAAGCAAACAAAAGAGAATAATGGCCTGGTAATGATTAACACACCCAGCACATTATTTAAATAATCAAACAACAGAGAATAATGGCCTAGTAATGGTTAAGACACCCAGCACATTATTTAAATAAGCAAACAACAGAGAATAATCGCCTAGTAATGGTTCACATACCCAGCACATTATTTAAATAAGCAAACAAAAGAGAGTATTGCCTGGTAATGGTTAACACACCCAGCACATTATTTAAAAAAACAACAGAGAATAATAGCCTGGTAATGGTTAACACACCCAGCACATTATTTAATGAAATAAACAAAAGAGAATAATGGCCTGGTAATGATTAACACACCTCAGCACATAATTTAATTAAATAAAAAAAAGAGAATAATGGCTTGGTAATGATTATCACACCAAGCACATTATTTGAACAAACAACAAGGAATTATGGCCTGGTAATGATTAACATACCCAACACATTATTTATATAAGAAAAAAAAAGAGAATAATGGCCTGGTAATGTTTAACACACCCAGCACATTATTTGAACAAACAACAAGGAATTATGGCCTGGTAATGATTAACATACCCAACACATTATTTAAATAAGCAAACAACAGAGAATAATGGCCTGGTAATGATTAAGACACCCAGCACATTATTTAAATAAGCAAACAACAGAGAATAATGGCCTGGTAATGGTTAAAACACCCAGCACATTATTTAAATAAGCAAACAACAGAGAATAATGGACTGGGAATGGTTCACATACCCGGCACTTTATTTAAATAGAAAAACAAGAGAGTATAATGGCCTGGTAATGGTTCACATACCCAGCACATTATTTATATAAGCAAACAAAAGAGAATAATGGCCTGGTAATGATTAACACACCCAGCACATTATTTAAATAAGCAAACAACAGAGAATAATGGCCTGGTAATGGTTAAAACACCCAGCACATTATTTAAATAAGCAAACAACAGAGAATAATGGACTGGTAATGGTTAACACACCCAGCACATTATTTAATGAAATAAACAAAAGAGAATAATGGCCTGGTAATGATTAACACACCTCAGCACATTATTTGAACAAACAACAAGGAATTATGGCCTGGTAATGATTAACATACCCAACACATTATTTATATAAGCAAACAAAAGAGAATAATGGCCTGGTAATGATTAACACACCCAGCACATTATTTGAACAAACAACAAGGAATTATGGCCTGGTAATGATTAACACACCCAGCACATTATTTAAATAATCAAACAACAGAGAATAATGGCCTAGTAATGGTTAAGACACCCAGCACATTATTTAAATAAGCAAACAACAGAGAATAATGGCCTTATAATGGTTCACATACCCAGCACATTATTTAAATAAGCAAACAAAAGAGAATATTGCCTGTTAATGGTTAACACACCCAGCACATTATTTAAAAAAACAACAGAGAATAATAGCCTGGTAATGGTTAACACACCCAGCACATTATTTAATGAAATAAACAAAAGAGAATAATGGCCTGGTAATGATTAACACACCTCAGCACATAATTTAATTAAATAAAAAAAAGAGAATAATGGCTTGGTAATGATTATCACACCAAGCACATTATTTGAACAAACAACAAGGAATTATGGCCTGGTAATGATTAACATACCCAACACAGTATTTATATAAGCAAAAGAAAAGAGAATAATGGCCTGGTAAAGATTAACACACCCAGCACATTATTTGAACAAACAACAAGGAATTATGGCCTGGTAATGATTAACATACCCAACACATTATTTATATAAGCAAACAAAAGAGAATAATGGCCTGGTAATGATTAACACACCCAGCACATTATTTAAATAAGCAAACAACAGAGAATAATGGCCTGGTAATGGTTAAAACACCCAGCACATTATTTAAATAAGCAAACAACAGAGAATAATGGACTGGGAATGGTTCACATACCCGGCACTTTATTTAAATAGAAAAACAAGAGAGTATAATGGACTGGTAATGGTTCACATACCCAGCACATTATTTATATAAGCAAACAAAAGAGAATAATGGCCTGGTAATGATTAACACACCCAGCACATTATTTAAATAAGCAAACAACAGAGAATGATGGCCTGGTAATGGTTAATACACGCAGCACATTATTTAATTAAATAAAAAAAAGGGAACAATGGCCTGGTATTGAGTAACACACCCAGCACATTATTGAAATAAGCAAACAACAGAAAATAATATCCTGGTCATGCTTCACATATCCAGCACATTATTTAAATAAGCAAACAAAAGAGAATATTGCCTGGTAATGATTAAGACTCCCAGCACATTATTTAAACAAACAACAAGGAATAATCGCCTGGTAATGAGTAACAAACCCAGAAAAATATTTAAATAAGCAAACAACAGAGAATAATGGACTGGGAATGGTTCACATACCCGGCACTTTATTTAAATAGAAAAACAAGAGAGTATAATGGCCTGGTAATGGTTCACATACCCAGCACATTATTTAAATAAGCAAACAAAAGAGAATAATGGCCTGGTAATGGTTAACACACCCAGCACATTATTTAAATAAGCAAACAACAGAAAATAATATCCTGGTCATGCTTCACATATCCAGCACATTATTTAAATAAGCAAACAAAAGAGAATATTGCCTGGTAATGATTAAGACTCCCAGCACATTATTTAAACAAACAACAAGGAATAATCGCCTGGTAATGAGTAACAAACCCAGAAAAATATTTAAATAAGCAAACAACAGAGTATAATGGCCTGGAAATGATTAACACACCCAGCACATTATTTAAATAAGCAAACAACAGAGAATAATAGCCTGGTAACGGTTCACATACCAGGCACGTTATTTAAATAGAAAAACAAGAGAGAATAATGGCCTGGTAATGGTTCACATACCCAGCACATTATTTATATAAGCAAACAAAACAGAATAATGGCCTGGTAATGAGAAATACATTCAGCACATTATTTAAATAAGCAAACAACAGAGCGTAATGGCCTTGTAATGGTTGACACACCCAGCAAATTATTTAATTATATCAACAACAGAGAATAATGGCCTGGTAATGGTTAACACACCCAGCACATTATTTAAATATTCAAACAACAGAGAATAATGGCCTGGTAATGATTAACACACCCAGCACATTATTTAATTAAATAAAAAAAAGAGAATAATGGCTTGATAATGATTATCACACCAAGCACATTATTTGAACAAACAACAAGGAATTATGGCCTGGTAATGATTAACATACCCAGCACATTATTTATATAAGCAAACAAAAGAGAATAATGGCCTGGTAATGATTAACACACCCAGCACATTATTTAAATAAGCAAACAACAGAAAATAATATCCTGGTCATGCTTCACATATCCAGCACATTATTTAAATAAGCAAACAAAAGAGAATATTGCCTGGTAATGATTAAGACTCCCAGCACATTATTTAAACAAACAACAAGGAATAATCGCCTGGTAATGAGTAACAAACCCAGAAAAATATTTAAATAAGCAAACAACAGAGAATAATGGCCTGGTAATGGTTAAAACACCCAGCACATTATTTAAATAAGCAAACAACAGAGAATAATGGACTGGGAATGGTTCACATACCCGGCACTTTATTTAAATAGAAAAACAAGAGAGTATAATGGCCTGGTAATGGTTCACATACCCAGCACATTATTTAAATAAGCAAACAAAAGAGAATAATGGCCTGGTAATGGTTAACACACCCAGCACATTATTTAAATAAGCAAACAACAGAAAATAATATCCTGGTCATGCTTCACATATCCAGCACATTATTTAAATAAGCAAACAAAAGAGAATATTGCCTGGTAATGATTAAGACTCCCAGCACATTATTTAAACAAACAACAAGGAATAATCGCCTGGTAATGAGTAACAAACCCAGAAAAATATTTAAATAAGCAAACAACAGAGTATAATGGCCTGGAAATGATTAACACACCCAGCACATTATTTAAATAAGCAAACAACAGAGAATAATAGCCTGGTAACGGTTCACATACCAGGCACGTTATTTAAATAGAAAAACAAGAGAGAATTATGGCCTGGTAATGGTTCACATACCCAGCACATTATTTATATAAGCAAACAAAACAGAATAATGGCCTGGTAATGAGAAATACATTCAGCACATTATTTAAATAAGCAAACAACAGAGCGTAATGGCCTTGTAATTTTTGACACACCCAGCAAATTATTTAATTATATCAACAACAGAGAATAATGGCCTGGTAATGGTTAAAACACCCAGCACATTATTTAATTAAATAAACAAAAGAGAATAATGGCCTGGTAATGATTAACAAACCCAGCACATAATTTAATTAAATAAAAGAGAATAATGGCTTGATAATGATTATCACACCAAGCACATTATTTGAACAAACAACAAGGAATTATGGCCTGGTAATGATTAACATACCCAACACATTATTTATATAAGCAAACAAAAGAGAATAATGGCCTGGTAATGATTAACACACCCAGCACATTATTTGAACAAACAACAAGGAATTATGGCCTGGTAATGATTAACACACCCAGCACATTATTTAAATAAGCAAACAACAGAGAATAATGGCCTAGTAATGGTTAAGACACCCAGCACATTATTTAAATAAGCAAACAACAGAGAATAATGGCCTTATAATGGTTCACATACCCAGCACATTATTTAAATAAGCAAACAAAAGAGAATATTGCCTGTTAATTGTTAACACATCCAGCACATTATTTAAAAAAACAACAGAGAATAATAGCCTGGTAATGGTTAACACACCCAGCACATTATTTAATGAAATAAACAAAAGAGAATAATGGCCTGGTAATGATTAACACACCTCAGCACATAATTTAATTAATTTAAAGAGAATAATGGCTTGGTAATGATTATCACACCAAGCACATTATTTGAACAAACAACAAGGAATTATGGCCTGGTAATGATTAACATACCCAACACATTATTTATATAAGCAAACAAAAGAGAATAATGGCCTGGTAATGATTAACACACCCAGCACATTATTTGAACAAACAACAAGGAATTATGGCCTGGTAATGATTAACATACCCAACACATTATTTATATAAGCAAACAAAAGAGAATAATGGCCTGGTAATGATTAAGACACCCAGCACATTATTTAAATAAGCAAACAACAGAGACTAATGGCCTGGTAATGGTTAAAACACCCAGCACATTATTTAAATAAGCAAACAACAGAGAATAATGGACTGGGAATGGTTCACATACCCGGCACTTTATTTAAATAGAAAAACAAGAGAGTATAATGGCCTGGTAATGGTTCACATACCCAGCACATTATTTATATAAGCAAACAAAAGAGACTACTGGCCTGGTTATGATTAACACACCCAGCACATTATTTATATAAGCAAACAACAGAGAATAATGGCCTGGTAATGGTTAATACACGCAGCACATTATTTAATTAAATAAAAAAGGGAATAATGGCCTGGTATTGAGTAATACACTCAGCACATTATTTAAATAAGCAAACAACAGAGAATGTTGCCTGGTAATGGTTAATACACGCAGCACATTATTTAATTAAATAAAAAAAGGGAATAATGGCCTGGTATTGAGTAATACACTAAGCACATTATTTAAATAAGCAAACAACCGAGCGTAATGTCCTTGTAATGGTTGACACACCCAGCAAATTATTTAATTATATCAACAACAGAGAATAATGGCCTGGTAATGGTTAAAACACTTCAGCACATTATTCGAACAAACAACAAGGAATAATTGCCTGGTAATGGTTAACACACGCAGCACGTTATTTAATTAAATAAAAAAAAGGGAACAATGGCCTGGTATTGAGTAATACACTCAGCACATTATTTAAATAAGCAAACAACAGAGCGTAATGTCCTTGTAATGGTTGACACACCCAGCAAATTATTTAATTATATCAACAACAGAGAATAATGGCCTGGTAATGGTTAAAACACTTCAGCACATTATTCGAACCAACAACAAGGAATAATTGCCTGGTAATGGTTAAAACACGCAGCACATTAATTAAATAAGCAAACAACAGAGAATAATGGACTGGTAATGGTTAAAACACTCAGCACATTATTGAATAAGCAAACAACAGAGAATGTTGCCTGGTAATGGTTAACACACGCAGCACAATATTTAATTAAATAAAAAAAGGGAATAATGGCCTGGTATTGAGTAATACACTCAGCACATTATTTAAATAAGCAAACAACAGAGCGTAATGGCCTTGTAATGGTTGACACACCCAGCAAATTATTTAATTATATCAACAACAGAGAATAATGGCATGGTAATGGTTAACACACCCAGCACATTATTTGAACAAAAAACAAGGAATTATGGCCTGGTAATGATTAAAAAACCCAGCACATTATTTAAATAAGCAAACAACAGAGAATGATGGCCTGGTAATGGTTAATACACGCAGCACATTATTTAATTAAATAAAAAAAGGGAATAATGGCCTGGTATTGAGTAATACACTCAGCACATTATTTAAATAAGCAAACAACAGAGCGCAATGGCCTTGTAATGGTTGACACACCTAGCACATTAATTAAATAAACAAAAGTGATTCATGGACTGGAAATGATTAACACACCCAGCAAATTATTTAAATAAGCAACAGAGAATAATGGGTTGGTAAAGGTTAACATACCCAGCACATTATTTAAATAAGCAAAAAACAGCGACAAATAGCCTGGTAATGGTTAACACACCCATGACATTATTTAAACAAACAGCAAAAAATAATGGCCTGGTAAGCAGTTCTACACCCAGCACATTATTTAAACAAACAACAGAGAATAGTGGCCTGGTAAGGGTTCACATATCCGGCACTTTATTTAAATAGACAAATAAGAGAGAATAATGGACTGGTAATGGTTTCTCATACCCAGCACATTATTTATATAAGCAAACAAAAGAGAATAATGGCTTGGTAATGATTATCACACCAAGCACATTATTTGAACAAACAACAAGGAATTATGGCCTGGTAATGATTAACATACCCAACACATTATTTATATAAGCAAACAAAAGAGAATAATGGCCTGGTAATGATTAACACACCCAGCACATTATTTGAACAAACAACAAGGAATTATGGCCTGGTAATGATTAACATACCCAACACATTATTTATATAAGCAAACAAAAGAGAATAATGGCCTGGTAATGATTAACACACCCAGCACATTATTTAAATAAGCAAACAACAGAGAATAATGGACTGGGAATGGTTCACATACCCGGCACTTTATTTAAATAGAAAAACAAGAGAGTATAATGGCCTGGTAATGGTTCACATACCCAGCACATTATTTATATAAGCAAACAAAAGAGAATAATGGCCTGGTAATGATTAACACACCCAGCACATTATTTAAATAAGCAAACAACAGAGAATAATGGCCTGGTAATGGTTAAAACACCCAGCACATTATTTAAATAAGCAAACAACAGAGAATAATGGACTGGGAATGGTTCACATACCCGGCACTTTATTTAAATAGAAAAACAAGAGAGTATAATGGCCTGGTAATGGTTCACATACCCAGCACATTATTTAAATAAGCAAACAAAAGAGAATAATGGCCTGGTAATGGTTAACACACCCAGCACATTATTTAAATAAGCAAACAACAGAAAATAATATCCTGGTCATGCTTCACATATCCAGCACATTATTTAAATAAGCAAACAAAAGAGAATATTGCCTGGTAATGATTAAGACTCCCAGCACATTATTTAAACAAACAACAAGGAATAATCGCCTGGTAATGAGTAACAAACCCAGAAAAATATTTAAATAAGCAAACAACAGAGTATAATGGCCAGGAAATGATTAACACACCCAGCACATTATTAAATAAGCAAACAACAGAGAATAATAGCCTGGTAAAGGTTCACATACCAGGCACGTTATTTAAATAGAAAAACAAGAGAGAATAATGGCCTGGTAATGGTTCACATACCCAGCACATTATTTATATAAGCAAACAAAAGAGAATAATGGCCTGGTAATGACAAATACATTCAGCACATTATTTAAATAAGCAAACAACAGAGCGTAATGGCCTTGTAATGGTTGACACACCCAGCAAATTATTTAATTATATCAACAACAGAGAATAATGGCCTGGTAATGGTTAACACACCCAGCACATTATTTAATTAAATAAACAAAAGAGAATAATGGCCTGGTAATGATTAACACACCCAGCGCATTATTTGAACAAAAAACAAGGAATTATGGCCTGGTAATGATTAAAAAACCCAGCACATTATTTAAATAAGCAAACAACAGAGAATGATGGCCTGGTAATGGTTAACACACCCAGCAAATTATTTAATTATATCAACAACAGAGAATAATGGCCTGGTAATGGTTAACACACCCAGCACATTATTTAATTAAATAAACAAAAGAGAATAATGGCCTGGTAATGATTAACACACCCAGCGCATTATTTGAACAAAAAACAAGGAATTATGGCCTGGTAATGATTAAAAAACCCAGCACATTATTTAAATAAGCAAACAACAGAGAATGATGGCCTGGTAATGGTTAATACACGCAGCACATTATTTAAATAAATAAAAAAAGGGAATAGTGGCCTGGTATTGAGTAATACACTCAGCACATTATTTAAATAAGCAAACAACAGAGAATGTTGCCTGGTAATGGTTAACACACGCAGCACATTATTTAATTAAATAAAAAAAAGGGAATAATGGCCTGGTATTGAGTAATACACTCAGCACATTATTTAAATAAGCAAACAACAGAGCGTAATGTCCTTGTAATGGTTGACACACCCAGCAAATTATTTAATTATATCAACAGCAGAGAATTTTGGCTTGGTAATGGTTAAAACACTTCAGCACATTATTCGAACAAACAACAAGGAATAATTGCCTGGTAATGGTTAACACACGCAGCACATTATTTAATTAAATAAAAAAAAGGGAACAATGGCCTGGTATTGAGTAATACACTCAGCACATTATTTAAATAAGCAAACAACAGAGCGCAATGGCCTTCTAATGGTTGACACACCTAGCACATTATTTAATTAAATAAACAAAAGAGAATCATGGCCTGGAAATGATTAACACACCCAGCAAATTATTTAAATAAGCAACAGAGAATAATGGGTTGGTAAAGGTTAACATACCCAGCACATTATTTAAAAAAGAAAAAAACAGCGACAAATGGCCTGGTAATGGTTAACACACCCATGACATTATTTGAACAAACAGCAAAAAATAATGGCCTGGTAAGCAGTTCTACACCCAGCACATTATTTAAACAAACAACAGAGAATAATGGCCTGGTAAGGGTTCACATATCCGGCACTTTATTTAAATAGACAAACAATAGAGAATAATGGCCTGGTAATGGTTTCTCATACCCAGCACATTATTTATATAAGCAAACAAAAGAGAATAATGGCCTGGTAATGATTAACACACCCAGCACATTATTTAAATATTCAAACAACAGAGAATAATGGCCTAGTAATGGTTAAGACACCCAGCACATTATTTAAAGTCCTTATAATGGTTCACATACCCAGCACATTATTTAAATAAGCAAACAACAGAGCGTAATGGCCTTGTAATGGTTGACACACCCAGCAAATTATTTAATTATATCAACAACAGAGAATAATGGCCTGGTAATGGTTAACACACCCAGCACATTATTTAATTAAATAAACAAAAGAGAATAATGGCCTGGAAATGATTAACACACCCAGCGCATTATTTGAACAAACAACAAGGAATTATGGCCTGGTAATGATTAAAAAAACCCAGCACATTATTTAAATAAGCAAACAACAGAGAATAATGGCCTGGTAATGGTTAATACACGCAGCACATTATTTAAATAAATAAAAAAAGGGAATAATGGCCTGGTATTGAGTAATACACTCAGCACATTATTAAATAAGCAAACAACAGAGAATGTTGCCTGGTAATCGTTATCACACGCAGCACATTATTTAATTAAATAAAAAAAAGGGAATAATGGCCTGGTATTGAGTAATACACTCAGCACACTATTTAAATAAGCAAACAACAGAGCGTAATGTCCTTGTAATGGTTGACACACCCAGCAAATTATTTAATTATATCAACAGCAGAGAATAATGGCCTGGTAATGGTTAACACACGCAGCACGTTATTTAATTAAATAAAAAAAAGGGAACAATGGCCTGGTAATGATTAACACACCCAGCGCATTATTTGAACAAAAAACAAGGAATTATGGTCTGGTAATGATTAAAAAGCCCAGCACACTATTTAAATACGCAAACAACAGAGAATAATGGCCTGGTAATGGTTAATACACGCAGCACATTATTTAAATAAATAAAAAAAGGGAATAATGGCCTGGTATTGAGTAATACACTCAGTACATTATTAAATAAGCAAACAACAGAGAATAATAGCCTGGTATTGGTTAACATACCAGGCACGTTATTTAAATAGAAAAACAACAGAGAATAATGGCCTGGTAATGGTTCACATACCCAGCACATTATTTATATAAGCAAACAAAACAGAATAATGGCCTGGTAATGAGAAATACATTCAGCACATTATTTAAATAAGCAAACAACAGAGCGTAATGGCCTTGTAATTTTTGACACACCCAGCAAATTATTTAATTATATCAACAACAGAGAATAATGGCCTGGTAATGGTTAAAACACCCAGCACATTATTTAATTAAATAAACAAAAGAGAATAATGGCCTGGTAATGATTAACACACCCAGCGCATTATTTGAACAAAAAACAAGGAATTATGGACTGGTAATGATTAAAAAACCCAGCACACTATTTAAATACGCAAACAACAGAGAATAATGGCCTGGTAATGGTTAATACACGCAGCACATTATTTAAATAAATAAAAAAAGGGAATAATGGCCTGGTATTGAGTAATACACTCAGCACATTATTAAATAAGCAAACAACAGAGAATGTTGCGTGGTAATGGTTAACACACGCAGCACATCATTTAATTAAATAAAAAAAGGGAATAATGGCCTGGTATTGAGTAATAGACTCAGCACATTATTTAAATAAGCAAACAAAAGAGATTAATGGCCTTGTAATGTTTTACACACCCAGCAAATTATTTAATTATATCAACAACAGAGAATAATGGCCTGGTAATGGTAAACACACCCAGCACATTATTTAATTAAATAAACAAAAGAGAATAATGGCCTGGTAATGATTAACACACCCAGCGCATTATTTGAACAAAAAACAAGGAATTATGGCCTGGTAATGATTAAAAAACCCAGCACACTATTTAAATACGCAAACAACAGAGAATGATGGCCTTGTAATGGTTAGTACACGCAGCACATTATTTAAATAAATAAAAAAAGGGAACAATGGCCTGGTATTGAGTAATACACTCAGCACATTATTAAATAAGCAAACAACAGAGAATGTTGCCTGGTAATGGTTAACACACGCAGCACATTATTTAATTAAATAAAAAAAAGGGAATAATGGCCTGGTATTGAGTAATACACTCAGCACATTATTTAAATAAGCAAACAACAGAGCGTAATGTCCTTGTAATGGTTGACACACACAGCAAATTATTTAATTATATCAACAACAGAGAATAATGGCCTGGTAATGGTTAAAACACTTCAGCACATTATTCGAACAAACAACAAGGAATAATTGCCTGGTAATGGTTAACACACGCAGCACATTATTTAATTAAATAAAAAAAAGGGAACAATGGCCTGGTATTGAGTAATACACTCAGCACATTATTTAAATAAGCAAACAACAGAGCGCAATGGCCTTCTAATGGTTGACACACCTAGCACATTATTTAATTAAATAAACAAAAGAGAATCATGGCCTGGAAATGATTAAGACACCCAGCACATTATTTAAATAAGCAACAGAGAATAATGGGTTGGTAAAGGTTAACATACCCAGCACATTATTTAAAAAAGAAAAAAACAGCGACAAATGGCCTGGTAATGGTTAACACACCCATGACATTATTTGAACAAACAGCAAAAAATAATGGCCTGGTAAGCAGTTCTACACCCAGCACATTATTTAAACAAACAACAGAGAATAATGGCCTGGTAAGGGTTCACATATCCGGCACTTTATTTAAATAGACAAACAATAGAGAATAATGGCCTGGTAATGGTTTCTCATACCCAGCACATTATTTATATAAGCAAACAAAAGAGAATAATGGCCTGGTAATGATTAACACACCCAGCACATTATTTAAATATTCAAACAACAGAGAATAATGGCCTAGTAATGGTTAAGACACCCAGCACATTATTTAAAGGCCTTATAATGGTTCACATACCCAGCACATTATTTAAATAAGCAAACAAAAGAGAATAATGGCCTGGTAATGATTAACACACGCAGCACATTATTTAAATAAGCAAACAACAGAGAATAATGGCCTGGTAATGGTTAAAACACCCAGCACATTATTTAAATAAACAAACAACAGAAAATAATGGACTGGGAATGGTTCACATACCCGGCACTTTATTTAAATAAGCAAACAAAAGAGAATATTGCCTGGTAATGATTAAGACACCCAGCACATTATTTAAACAAACAACAAGGAATAATCGCCTGGTAATGAGTAACAAACCCAGAAAAATAATTAAATAAGCAAACAACAGAGTATAATGGCCTGGAAATGATTAACACACCCAGCACATTATTTAAATAAGCAAACAACAGAGAATAATAGCCTGGTAACGGTTCACATACCAGGCACGTTATTTAAATAGAAAAACAAGAGAGAATAATGGCCTGGTAATGGTTCACATACCCAGCACATTATTTATATAAGCAAACAAAACAGAATAATGGCCTGGTAATGAGAAATACATTCAGCACATTATTTAAATAAGCAAACAACAGAGCGTAATGGCCTTGTAATTTTTGACACACCCAGCAAATTATTTAATTATATCAACAACAGAGAATAATGGCCTGGTAATGGTTAAAACACCCAGCACATTATTTAATTAAATAAACAAAAGAGAATAATGGCCTGGTAATGATTAACACACCCAGCGCATTATTTGAACAAAAAACAAGGAATTATGGCCTGGTAATGATTAAAAATCACAGCACATTATTTAAATAAGCAAACAACAGAGAATGATGGACTGGTAATGGTTAATACACGCAGCACATTATTTAAATAAATAAAAAAAGGGAATAATGGCCTGGTATTGAGTAATACACTCAGCACATTATTTAAATAAGCAAACAACAGAGAATGTTGCCTGGTAATGGTTAACACACGCAGCACATTATTTAATTAAATAAAAAAAAGGGAATAATGGCCTTGTAATGAGTAAGACACTCAGCACATTATTTAAATAAGCAAACAACAGAGAATAATAGCCTGGTAAAGGTTCACATACCAGGCACGTTATTTAAATAGAAAAACAAGAGAGAATAATGGCCTGGTAATGGTTCACATACCCAGCACATTATTTATATAAGCAAACAAAACAGAATAATGGCCTGGTAATGAGAAATACATTCAGCACATTATTTAAATAAGCAAACAACAGAGCGTAATGGCCTTGTAATTTTTGACACACCCAGCAAATTATTTAATTATATCAACAACAGAGAATAATGGCCTGGTAATGGTTAAAACACCCAGCACATTATTTAATTAAATAAACAAAAGAGAATAATGGCCTGGTAATGATTAACACACCCAGCACATTATTTGAACAAAAAACAAGGAATTATGGCCTGGTAATGATTAAAAAACCCAGCACATTATTTAAATAAGCAAACAACAGAGAATGATGGACTGGTAATGGTTAATACACGCAGCACATTATTTAAATAAATAAAAAAAGGGAATAGTGGCCTGCTATTGAGTAATACACTCAGCACATTATTAAATAAGCAAACAACAGAGAATGTTGGCTGGTTATTGTTTAAAAAACGTTCAAATTTTTTAATTAAATAAAAAAAAGGGAATAATGGCCTGGTATTGAGTAAGACACTCAGCACATTATTTAAATTAGCAAACAACCGAGCGTAATGGCCTTGTAATGGTTGACACACCCAGCAAATTATTTAATTATATCAACAACAGAGAATAATGGCCTGGTAATGGTTAAAACACTTCAGCACATTATTCGAACAAACAACAAGGAATAATTGCCTGGTAATGGTTAACACACGCAGCACATTATTTAATTAAATAAAAGAATGGGAACAATGGCCTGGTATTGAGTAATACACTCAGCACATTATTTAAATAAGCAAACAACAGAGCGCAATGGCCTTGTAATGGTTAACACACCCAGCACATTATTTAAAAAAACAACAGAGAATAATAGCCTGGTAATGGTTACCACACCCAGCACATTATTTAAAAAAGCAAAAAACAGCGACAAATGGCCTGGTACTGGTTAACACACCCAGCACATTATTTAAATATTCAAACAACAGAGAATAATGGCCTAGTAATGGTTAAGACACCCAGCACATTATTTAAAGGCCTTATAATGGTTCACATACCCAGCACATTATTTAAATAAGCAAACAACAGAGAATAATGGCCTGGTAATGGTTAACACACCCAGCACATTATTTAATTAAATAAACAAAAGAGAATAATGGCCTGGAAATGATTAACACACCCAGCAAATTATTTAAATAAGCAACAGAGAATAATGGGTTGGTAAAGGTTAACATACCCAGCACATTATTTAAAAAAGCAAAAAACAGCGACAAATGGCCTGGTAATTGTTAAAACACCAAGCAAATTATTTATATATTCAAACAACAGATAATAATTTCCTAGTAATGGTTAAGACACCCAGCACATTATTTAAAGGCCTTATAATGGTTCACATACCCAGCACATTATTTAAATAAGCAAACAAAAGAGAATAATGGCCTGGTAATGATTAACACACCTCAGCACATTATTTAAATAAGCAAACAACAGAGAATAATGGCCTGGTAATGGTTAAAACACCCAGCACATTATTTAAATAAACAAACAACAGAAAATAATGGACTGGGAATGGTTCACATACCCGGCACTTTATTTAAATAGAAAAACAAGAGAGTATAATGGCCTGGTAATGGTTCACATACCCAGCACATTATTTAAATAAGCAAACAAAAGAGAATAATGGCCTGGTAATGGTTAACACACCCAGCACATTATTTAAATAAGCAAACAACAGAAAATAATATCCTGGTCATGCTTCACATATCCAGCACATTATTTAAATAAGCAAAAAAAAAAAACAATTGCCTGGTAATGATTAAGACACCCAGCACATTATTTAAACAAACAACAAGGAATAATGGCCTGGTAATGAGTAACAAACACAGAAAAATATTTAAATAAGCAAGCAACAGAGTATAATGGCCTGGAAATGATTAACACACCCAGCACATTATTTAAATAAGCAAACAACAGAGAATAATAGCCTGGTAACGGTTCACATACCAGGCACGTTATTTAAATAGAAAAACAAGAGAGAATAATGGCCTGGTAATGGTTCACATACCCAGCACATTATTTATATAAGCAAACAAAACAGAATAATGGCATGGTAATGAGAAATACATTCAGCACATTATTTAAATAAGCAAACAACAGAGCGTAATGGCCTTGTAATTTTTGACACACCCAGCAAATTATTTAATTATATCAACAACAGAGAATAATGGCCTGGTAATGGTTAAAACACCCAGCACATTATTTAATTAAATAAACAAAAGAGAATAATGGCCTGGTAATGATTAACACACCTCAGCACATTATTTAATTAAGCAAACAACAGAGAATAATGGCCTGGTAATGATTCACACACCCAGCACATTATTTGAACAAACAACAAGGAATTATGGCCTGGTAATGATTAACATACCCAACACATTATTTATATAAGCAAACAAAAGAGAATAATGGCCTGGTAATGATTAACACACCCAGCACATTATTTGAACAAACAACAAGGAATTATGGCCTGGTAATGATTAACATACCCAACACATTATTTATATAAGCAAACAACAGAGAATAATGGCCTGGTAATGGTTAAAACACCCAGCACATTATTTAAATAAGCAAACAACAGAGAATAATAGCCTGGTAACGGTTCACATACCAGGCACGTTATTTAAATAGAAAAACAAGAGAGAATAATGGCCTGGTAATGGTTCACATACCCAGCACATTATTTATATAAGCAAACAAAACAGAATAATGGCATGGTAATGAGAAATACATTCAGCACATTATTTAAATAAGCAAACAACAGAGCGTAATGGCCTTGTAATTTTTGACACACCCAGCAAATTATTTAATTATATCAACAACAGAGAATAATGGCCTGGTAATGGTTAACACACCCAGCACATTATTTAATGAAAAAAACAAAAGAGAATTATGGTCTGGTAATGATTAACACACCTCAGCACATAATTTAATTAAATAAAAAAGAGAATACTGGCTTGGTAATGATTATCACACCAAGCACATTATTTGAACAAACAACAAGGAATTATGGCCTGGTAATGATTAACATACCCAACACATTATTTATATAAGCAAACAAAAGAGAATAATGGCCTGGTAATGATTAACAAACCAAGCAAATTATTTATATAATCAAACAACAGAGTATAATGGCCTGGAAATGATTAACACACCCAGCACATTATTTAAATAAGCAAACAACAGAGAATAATAGCCTGGTAACGGTTCACATACCAGGCACGTTATTTAAATAGAAAAACAAGAGAGAATAATGGCCTGGTAATGGTTCACATACCCAGCACATTATTTATATAAGCAAACAAAACAGAATAATGGCATGGTAATGAGAAATACATTCAGCACATTATTTAAATAAGCAAACAACAGAGCGTAATGGCCTTGTAATTTTTGACACACCCAGCAAATTATTTAATTATATCAACAACAGAGAATAATGGCCTGGTAATGGTTAACACACCCAGCACATTATTTAATGAAATAAACAAAAGAGAATAATGGCCTGGTAATGATTAACACACCTCAGCACATTATTTAATGAAATAAACAAAAGAGAATAATGGCCTGGTAATGATTAACACACCTCAGCACATTATTTGAACAAACAACAAGGAATTATGGCCTGGTAATGATTAACATACCCAACACATTATTTATATAAGCAAACAAAAGAGAATAATGGCCTGGTAATGATTAACACACCCAGCACATTATTTGAACAAACAACAAGGAATTATGGCCTGGTAATGATTAACATACCCAACACATTATTTATATAAGCAAACAAAAGAGAATAATGGCCTGGTAATGATTAAGACACCCAGCACATTATTTAAATAAGCAAACAACAGAGACTAATGGCCTGGTAATGGTTAAAACACCCAGCACATTATTTAAATAAGCAAACAACAGAGAATAATGGACTGGGAATGGTTCACATACCCGGCACTTTATTTAAATAGAAAAACAAGAGAGTATAATGGCCTGGTAATGGTTCACATACCCAGCACATTATTTATATAAGCAAACAAAAGAGAATAATGGCCTGGTAATGATTAACACACCCAGCACATTATTTAAATAAGCAAACAACAGAGAATAATGGCCTGGTAATGGTTAAAACACCCAGCACATTATTTAAATAAGCAAACAACAGAGAATAATAGCCTGGTAAAGGTTCACATACCAGGCACGTTATTTAAATAGAAAAACAAGAGAGAATAATGGCCTGGTAATGGTTCACATACCCAGCACATTATTTATATAAGCAAACAAAAGAGAATAATGGCCTGGTAATGAGAAATACATTCAGCACATTATTTAAATAAGCAAACAACAGAGCGTAATGGCCTTGTAATGGTTGACACACCCAGCAAATTATTTAATTATATCAACAACAGAGAATAATGGCCTGGTAATGGTTAACACACCCAGCACATTATTTAATTAAATAAACAAAAGAGAATAATCGCCTGGTAATGATTAACACACCCAGCGCATTATTTGAACAGAAAACAAGGAATTATGGCCTGGTAATGATTAAAAAAACCCAGCACATTATTTAAATAAGCAAACAACAGAGAATGATGGCCTGGTAATGGTTAACACACGCAGCACATTATTTAATTAAATAAAAAAAAGGGAATAATGGCCTGGTATTGAGTAATACACTCAGCACATTATTGAATAAGCAAACAACAGAGAATGTTGCCCGGTAATGGTTAACACACGCAGCACATTATTTAATTAAATAAAAAAAAGGGAATAATGGCCTGGTATTGAGTAATACACTCAGCACATTATTTAAATAAGCAAACAACAGAGCGTAATGGCCTTGTAATGGTTGACACACCCAGCAAATTATTTAATTATATCAACAGCAGAGAATAATGGCCTGGTAATCGTTAAAACACTTCAGCACATTTTTCTAACATACCACAAGGTATAATTGGCCGTTAATGGTTAACACACGCAGCACATTATTTAATTAAATAAAAAAAAGGGAACAATGGCCTGGTATTGAGTAATACACTCAGCACATTATTTAAATAAGCAAACAACAGAGCGCAATGGCCTTCTAATGGTTGACACACCTAGCACATTATTTAATTAAATAAACAAAAGAGAATAATGGCCTGGAAATGATTAACACACCCAGCAAATTATTTAAATAAGCAACAGAGAATAATGGGTTGGTAAAGGTTAACATACCCAGCACATTATTTAAAAAAGAAAAAAACAGCGACAAATGGCCTGGTAATGGTTAACACACCCATGACATTATTTGAACAAACAGCAAAAAATAATGGCCTGGTAAGCAGTTCTACACCCAGCACAATAATTAAATACGAAAACAACAGAGAATAATGGCCTGGTAAGGGTTCACATATCCGGCACTTTATTTAAATAGACAAACAATAGAGAATAATGGCCTGGAAATGGTTTCTCATACCCAGCACATTATTTATATAAGCAAACAAAAGAGAATAATGGCCTGGTAATGATTAACACACCCAGCACATTATTTATATAAGCAAACAAAAGAGAATAATGGCCTGGTAATGGTTAAAACACCCAGCACATTATTTAAATAAGCAAACAACAGAGAATAATGGACTGGGAATGGTTCACATACCCGGCACTTTATTTAAATAGAAAAACAAGAGAGTATAATGGCCTGGTAATGGTTCACATACCCAGCACATTATTTAAATAAGCAAACAAAAGAGAATAATGGCCTGGTAATGGTTAACACACCCAGCACATTATTTAAATAAGCAAACAACAGAAAATAATATCCTGTTCATGCTTCACATATCCAGCACATTATTTAAATAAGCAAACAAAAGAGAATATTGCCTGGTAATGATTAAGACTCCCAGCACATTATTTAAACAAACAACAAGGAATAATCGCCTGGTAATGAGTAACAAACCCAGAAAAATATTTAAATAAGCAAACAACAGAGTATAATGGCCTGGAAATGATTAACACACCCAGCACATTATTTAAATAAGCAAACAACAGAGAATAATAGCCTGGTAAAGGTTCACATACCAGGCACGTTATTTAAATAGAAAAACAAGAGAGAATAATGGCCTGGTAATGGTTCACATACCCAGCACATTATTTATATAAGCAAACTAAACAGAATAATGGCCTGGTAATGAGAAATACATTCAGCACATTATTTAAATAAGCAAACAACAGAGCGTAATGGCCTTGTAATTTTTGACACACCCAGCAAATTATTTAATTATATCAACAACAGAGAATAATGTCCTTGTAATGGTTGACACACCCAGCAAATTATTTAAATATATCAACAACAGAGAATAATGGCCTGGTAATGGTTAAGACACCCAGCACATTATTTAATTAAATAAAAAAAAGGGAATAATGGCCTGGTATTGAGTAATACACTCAGCACATTATTGAATAAGCAAACAACAGAGAATGTTGCCTGGTAATGGTTAACACACGCAGCACAATATTTAATTAAATAAAAAAAGGGAATAATGGCCTGGTATTGAGTAATACACTCAGCACATTATTTAAATAAGCAAACAACAGAGCGTAATGTCCTTGTAATGGTTGACACACCCAGCAAATTATTTAATTATATCAACAACAGAGAATAATGGCCTGGTAATGGTTAAAACACTTCAGCACATTATTCGAACAAACAACAAGGAATAATTGCCTGGTAATGGTTAACACACGCAGCACGTTATTTAATTAAATAAAAAAAAGGGAACAATGGCCTGGTATTGAGTAATACACTCAGCACATTATTTAAATAAGCAAACAACAGAGCGCAATGGCCTTCTAATGGTTGACACACCTAGCACATTATTTAATTAAATAAACAAAAGAGAATCATGGCCTGGAAATGATTAACACACCCAGCAAATTATTTAAATAAGCAACAGAGAATAATGGGTTGGTAAAGGTTAACATACCCAGCACATTATTTAAAAAAGCAAAAAACAGCGACAAATGGCCTGGTACTGGTTAACACACCCAGCACATTATTTAAATATTCAAACAACAGAGAATAATGGCCTAGTAATGGTTAAGACACCCAGCACATTATTTAAAGGCCTTATAATGGTTCACATACCCAGCACATTATTTAAATAAGCAAACAAAAGAGAATAATGGCCTGGTAATGATTAACACACCCAGCCCATTATTTAAATAAGCAAACAACAGAGAATAATGGCCTGGTAATGGTTAAAACACCCAGCACATTATTTAAATAAACAAACAACAGAAAATAATGGACTGGGAATGGTTCACATACCCGGCACTTTATTTAAATAGAAAAACAAGAGAGTATAATGGCCTGGTAATGGTTCACATACCCAGCACATTATTTAAATAAGCAAACAAAAGAGAATAATGGCCTGGTAATGGTTAACACACCCAGCACATTATTTAAATAAGCAAACAACAGAAAATAATATCCTGGTCATGCTTCACATATCCAGCACATTATTTAAATAAGCAAACAAAAGAGAATATTGCCTGGTAATGATTAAGACACCCAGCACATTATTTAAACAAACAACAAGGAATAATCGCCTGGTAATGAGTAACAAACCCAGAAAAATATTTAAATAAGCAAACAACAGAGTATAATGGCCTGGAAATGATTAACACACCCAGCACATTATTTAAATAAGCAAACAACAGAGAATAATAGCCTGGTAACGGTTCACATACCAGGCACGTTATTTAAATAGAAAAACAAGAGAGAATAATGGCCTGGTAATGGTTCACATACCCAGCACATTATTTATATAAGCAAACAAAACAGAATAATGGCATGGTAATGAGAAATACATTCAGCACATTATTTAAATAAGCAAACAACAGAGCGTAATGGCCTTGTAATTTTTGACACACCCAGCAAATTATTTAATTATATCAACAACAGAGAATAATGGCCTGGTAATGGTTAAAACACCCAGCACATTATTTAATTAAATAAACAAAAGAGAATAATGGCCTGGTAATGGTTCACATACCCAGCACATTATTTGAAAAAAAACAAGGAATTATGGCCTGGTAATGATTAAAAAACCCAGCACATTATTTAAATAAGAAAACAACAGAGAATGATGGCCTGGTAATGGTTAATACACGCAGCACATTATTTAAATAAATAAAGAAAGGGAATAATGGCCGTGTATTGAGTAATACACTCAGCACATTATTAAATAAGCAAACAACAGAGAATATTGCCTGTAATGGTTAACACACGCAGCTCATTATTTAATTAAATAAAAAAAAGGGAATAATGGCCTGGTATTGAGTAATACACTCAGCACATTATTTAAATAAGCAAACAACAGAGCGTAATGTCCTTGTAATGGTTGACACACCCAGCAAATTATTTAATTATATCAACAACAGAGAATAATGGCCTGGTAATGGTTAACACACGCAGCACATTATTTATATAAGCAAACAAAACAGAATAATGGCCTGGTAATGATTAACACACCTCAGCACATTATTTAATTAAATAAAAAAGAGAATAATGGCTTGGTAATGATTATCACACCAAGCACATTATTTGAATAAGCAAACAACAGAGAATAATAGCCTGGTAACGGTTCACATACCAGGCACGTTATATAAATAGAAAAACAAGAGAGAATAATGGCCTGGTAATGGTTCACATACCCAGCACATTATTTATATAAGCAAACAAAACAGAATAATGGCATGGTAATGAGAAATACATTCAGCACATTATTTAAATAAGCAAACAACAGAGCGTAATGGCCTTGTAATTTTTGACACACCCAGCAAATTATTTAATTATATCAACAACAGAGAATAATGGCCTGGTAATGGTTAACACACCCAGCACATTATTTAATGAAATAAACAAAAGAGAATAATGGCCTGGTAATGATTAACACACCTCAGCACATAATTTAATTAAATAAAAAAAAGAGAATAATGGCTTGGTAATGATTATCACACCAAGCACATTATTTGAACAAACAACAAGGAATTATGGCCTGGTAATGATTAACATACCCAACACATTATTTATATAAGCAAACAAAAGAGAATAATGGCCTGGTAATGATTAACAAACCCAGCACATTATTTAAATAAGCAAACAACAGAGTATAATGGCCTGGAAATGATTAACACACCCAGCACATTATTTAAATAAGCAAACAACAGAGAATAATAGCCTGGTAACGGTTCACATACCAGGCACGTTATTTAAATAGAAAAACAAGAGAGAATAATGGCCTGGTAATGGTTCACATACCCAGCACATTATTTATATAAGCAAACAAAACAGAATAATGGCATGGTAATGAGAAATACATTCAGCACATTATTTAAATAAGCAAACAACAGAGCGTAATGGCCTTGTAATTTTTGACACACCCAGCAAATTATTTAATTATATCAACAACAGAGAATAATGGCCTGGTAATGGTTGACACACCCAGCAAATTATTTAATGAAATCAACAACAGAGAATAATGGCCTGGTAATGATTAACACACCCAGCACATTATTTAATTAAATAAAAAAAAGAGAATAATGGCTTGGTAATGATTATCACACCAAGCACATTATTTGAACAAACAACAAGGAATTATGGCCTGGTAATGATTAACATACCCAACACATTATTTATATAAGCAAACAAAAGAGAATAATGGCCTGGTAATGATTAACACACCCAGCACATTATTTGAACAAACAACAAGGAATTATGGCCTGGTAATGATTAACATACCCAACACATTATTTATATAAGCAAACAAAAGAGAATAATGGCCTGGTAATGATTAAGACACCCAGCACATTATTTAAATAAGCAAACAACAGAGACTAATGGCCTGGTAATGGTTAAAACACCCAGCACATTATTTAAATAAGCAAACAACAGAGAATAATGGACTGGGAATGGTTCACATACCCGGCACTTTATTTAAATAGAAAAACAAGAGAGTATAATGGCCTGGTAATGGTTCACATACCCAGCACATTATTTATATAAGCAAACAAAAGAGAATAATGGCCTGGTAATGATTAACACACCCAGCACATTATTTAAATAAGCAAACAACAGAGAATAATGGCCTGGTAATGGTTAAAACACCCAGCACATTATTTAAATAAGCAAACAACAGAGAATAATAGCCTGGTAAAGGTTCACATACCAGGCACGTTATTTAAATAGAAAAACAAGAGAGAATAATGGCCTGGTAATGGTTCACATACCCAGCACATTATTTATATAAGCAAACAAAAGAGAATAATGGCCTGGTAATGACAAATACATTCAGCACATTATTTAAATAAGCAAACAACAGAGCGTAATGGCCTTGTAATGGTTGACACACCCAGCAAATTATTTAATTATATCAACAACAGAGAATAATGGCCTGGTAATGGTTAACACACCCAGCACATTATTTAATTAAATAAACAAAAGAGAATAATCGCCTGGTAATGATTAACACACCCAGCGCATTATTTGAACAGAAAACAAGGAATTATGGCCTGGTAATGATTAAAAAAACCCAGCACATTATTTAAATAAGCAAACAACAGAGAATGATGGCCTGGTAATGGTTAACACACGCAGAACATTATTTAAATAAATAAAAAAGGAAATAATGGCCTGGTATTTAGTAATACACTCAGCATATTATTAAAATAAGCAAACAACAGAGAAAGTTGACTGGTAATGGTTAACACACGCAGAACATTATTTAATTAAATAAAATAAATGGAATAATGGCCTGGTATTGAATAATACACTCAGCACATTATTTAAATAAGCAAACAACAGAGCGTAATGTCCTTGTAATGGTTGACACACCCAGCAAATTATTTAATTATATCAACAGCAGAGAATAATGGCCTGGTAATGGTTAAAACACTTCAGCACATTATTCGAACAAACAACAAGGAATAATTGCCTGGTAATGGTTAACACACGCAGCACATTATTTAATTAAATAAAAGAATGGGAACAATGGCCTGGTATTGAGTAATACACTCAGCACATTATTTAAATAAGCAAACAACAGATCGCAATGGCCTTGTAATGGTTAACACACCCAGCACATTATTTAATTAAATAAACAAAAGAGAATAATGGCCTGGAAATGATTAACACACCCAGCAAATTATTTAAATAAGCAACAGAGAATAATGGGTTGGTAAAGGTTAACATACCCAGCACATTATTTAAAAAAGAAAAAAACAGCGACAAATGGCCTGGTAATGGTTAACACACCCATGACATTATTTGAACAAACAGCAAAAAATAATGGCCTGGTAAGCAGTTCTACACCCAGCACATTATTTAAACAAACAACAGAGAATAATGGCCTGGTAAGGGTTCACATATCCGGCACTTTATTTAAATAGAAAAACAAGAGAGTATAATGGCCTGGTAATGGTTCACATACCCAGCACATTATTTAAATAAGCAAACAAAAGAGAATAATGGCCTGGTAATGGTTAACACACCCAGCACATTATTTAAATAAGCAAACAACAGAAAATAATATCCTGGTCATGCTTCACATATCCAGCACATTATTTAAATAAGCAAACAACAGAAAATAATGGACTGGGAATGGTTCACATACCCGGCACTTTATTTAAATAGAAAAACAAGAGAGTATAATGGCCTGGTAATGGTTCACATACCCAGCACATTATTTAAATAAGCAAACAAAAGAGAATAATGGCCTGGTAATGGTTAACACACCCAGCACATTATTTAAATAAGCAAACAACAGAGAATAATGGCCTGGTAATGATTAACACACCCAGCACATTATTTAAATAAGCAAACAACAGAGAATAATGGCCTGGTAATGGTTAAAACACCCAGCACATTATTTAAATAAGCAACCAACAGAAAATAATGGACTGGGAATGGTTCACATACCCGGCACTTTATTTAAATAGAAAAACAAGAGAGTATAATGGCCTGGTAATGGTTCACATACCCAGCACATTATTTAAATAAGCAAACAAAAGAGAATAATGGCCTGGTAATGATTAACACACCCAGCACATTATTTAAATAAGCAAACAACAGAGAATAATGGCCTGGTAATGGTTAAAACACCCAGCACATTATTTAAATAAGCAACCAACAGAAAATAATGGACTGGGAATGGTTCACATACCCGGCACTTTATTTAAATAGAAAAACAAGAGAGTATAATGGCCTGGTAATGCTTCACATATCCATCACATTATTTAAATAAGCAAACAAAAGAGAATATTGCCTGGTAATGATTAAGACACCCAGTACATTATTTGAATAAACAGCAAAAAATAATGGCCTGGTAAGCAGTTCTACACCCAGCACATTATTTACATAAGAAAACAACAGAGAATGATGGCCTGGGAATGGTTCACATATCCGGCACTTTATTTAAATAGAAAAACAAGAGAGTATAATGGCCTGGTAATGGTTCACATACCCAGCACATTATTTAAATAAGCAAACAAAAGAGAATAATGGCCTGGTAATGATTAACACACCCAGCACATTATTTAAATAAGCAAACAACAGAGAATAATGGCCTGGTAATGGTTAAAACACCCAGCACATTATTTAAATAAGCAAACAACAGAGAATAATGGCCTGGTAAGGGTTCACATATCCGGCACTTTATTTAAATAGACAAACAATAGAGAATAATGGCCTGGTAATGGTTAAAACACCCAGCACATTATTTAAATAAGCAAACAACAGAAAATAATGGACTGGGAATGGTTCACATACCCGGCACTTTATTTAAATAAGCAAACAACAGAGAATAATGGACTGGGAATGGTTCACATACCCAGCACATTATTTAAAAAAGAAAAAAACAGCGACAAATGGCCTGGTAATGGTTAACACAGCCATGACATTATTTGAACAAACAGCAAAAAATAATGGCCTGGTAAGCAGTTCTACACCCAGCACATTATTTAAACAAACAACAGAGAATAATGGCCTGGTAAGGGTTCACATATCCGGCACTTTATTTAAATAGAAAAACAAGAGAGTATAATGGCCTGGTAATGGTTCACCTAACCAGCACATTATTTAAATAAGCAAACAAAAGAGAATAATGGCCTGGTAATGGTTAACACACCCAGCACATTATTTAAATAAGCAAACAAAAGAGAATATTGCCTGGTAATGATTAAGACACGCAGCACATTATTTAAATAAGCAAACAACAGAGAATAATTGACTGGGAATGGTTCACATACCCGGCACTTTATTTAAATAGAAAAACAAGAGAGTATAATGGCCTGGTAATGGTTCACATACCCAGCACATTATTTAAATAAGCAAACAAAAGAGAATAATGGACTGGTAATGGTTAACACACCCAGCACATTATTTAAATAAGCAAACAACAGAAAATAATATCCTGTTCATGCTTCACATATCCAGCACATTATTTAAATAAGCAAACAAAAGAGAATATTGCCTGGTAATGATTAAGACTCCCAGCACATTATTTAAACAAACAACAAGGAATAATCGCCTGGTAATGAGTAACAAACCCAGAAAAATATTTAAATAAGCAAACAACAGAGTATAATGGCCTGGAAATGATTAACACACCCAGCACATTATTTAAATAAGCAAACAACAGAGAATAATAGCCTGGTAACGGTTCACATACCAGGCACGTTATTTAAATAGAAAAACAAGAGAGAATAATGGCCTGGTAATGGTTCACATACCCAGCACATTATTTATATAAGCAAACAAAACAGAATAATGGCCTGGTAATGAGAAATACATTCAGCACATTATTTAAATAAGCAAACAACAGAGCGTAATGGCCTTGTAATTTTTGACACACCCAGCAAATTATTTAATTATATCAACAACAGAGAATAATGGCCTGGTAATGGTTAACACACCCAGCACATTATTTAAATAAGCAAACAACAGAGAATAATGGCCTGGTAATGGTTAAGACACCCAGCACATTATTTAAATAAATAAAAAAAGGGAATAGTGGCCTGGTATTGAGTAATACACTCAGGACATTATTGAATAAGCAAACAACAGAGAATGTTGCCCGGTAATGGTTAACACACGCAGCACATTATTTAATTAAATAAAAAAAAGGGAATAATGGCCTGGTATTGAGTAATACACTCAGCACATTATTTAAATAAGCAAACAACAGAGAATAATGTCCTTGTAATGGTTGACACACCCAGCAAATTATTTAATTATATCAACAACAGAGAATAATGGCCTGGTAATGGTTAAAACACTTCAGCACATTATTCGAACAAACAACAAGGAATAATTGCCTGGTAATGGTTAACACACGCAGCACGTTATTTAATTAAATAAAAAAAAGGGAACAATGGCCTGGTATTGAGTAATACACTCAGCACATTATTTAAATAAGCAAACAACAGAGCGCAATGGCCTTCTAATGGTTGACACACCTAGCACATTATTTAATTAAATAAACAAAAGAGAATCATGGCCTGGAAATGATTAACACACCCAGCAAATTATTTAAATAAGCAACAGAGAATAATGGGTTGGTAAAGGTTAACATACCCAGCACATTATTTAAAAAAGCAAAAAACAGCGAAAAATGGCCTGGTACTGGTTAACACACCCAGCACATTATTTAAATATTCAAACAACAGAGAATAATGGCCTAGTAATGGTTAAGACACCCAGCACATTATTTAAAGGCCTTATAATGGTTCACATACCCAGCACATTATTTAAATAAGCAAACAAAAGAGAATAATGGCCTGGTAATGATTAACACACCCAGCCCATTATTTAAATAAGCAAACAACAGAGAATAATGGCCTGGTAATGGTTAAAACACCCAGCACATTATTTAAATAAACAAACAACAGAAAATAATGGACTGGGAATGGTTCACATACCCGGCACTTTATTTAAATAGAAAAACAAGAGAGTATAATGGCCTGGTAATGGTTCACATACCCAGCACATTATTTAAATAAGCAAACAAAAGAGAATAATGGCCTGGTAATGGTTAACACACCCAGCACATTATTTAAATAAGCAAACAACAGAAAATAATATCCTGGTCATGCTTCACATATCCAGCACATTATTTAAATAAGCAAACAAAAGAGAATATTGCCTGGTAATGGTTAACACACCCAGCACATTATTTAAATAAGCAAACAACAGAGAATAATAGCCTGGTAACGGTTCACATACCAGGCACGTTATTTAAATAGAAAAACAAGAGAGAATAATGGCCTGGTAATGGTTCACATACCCAGCACATTATTTATATAAGCAAACAAAACAGAATAATGGCATGGTAATGAGAAATACATTCAGCACATTATTTAAATAAGCAAACAACAGAGCGTAATGGCCTTGTAATTTTTGACACACCCAGCAAATTATTTAATTATATAAACAACAGAGAATAATGGCCTGGTAATGGTAAAAACACCCAGCACATTATTTAATTAAATAAACAAAAGAGAATAATGGCCTGGTAATGATTAACACACCCAGCGCATTATTTGAACAAAAAACAAGGAATTATGGCCTGGTAATGATTAAAAAACCCAGCACATTATTTAAATAAGAAAACAACAGAGAATGATGGCCTGGTAATGGTTAATACACGCAGCACATTATTTAAATAAATAAAGAAAGGGAATAATGGCCGTGTATTGAGTAATACACTCAGCACATTATTAAATAAGCAAACAACAGAGAATGTTGCCTGGTAATGGTTAACACACGCAGCTCATTATTTAATTAAATAAAAAAAAGGGAATAATGGCCTGGTATTGAGTAATACACTCAGCACATTATTTAAATAAGCAAACAACAGAGCGTAATGTCCTTGTAATGGTTGACACACCCAGCAAATTATTTAATTATATCAACAACAGAGAATAATGGCCTGGTAATGGTTAAAACACTTCAGCACATTATTCGAACAAACAACAAGGAATAATTGCCTGGTAATGGTTAACACACGCAGCACATTATTTAAATAAATAAAAAAAGGGAATAGTGGCCTGGTATTGAGTAATACACTCAGCACATTATTTAAATAAGCAAACAACAGAGCGCAATGGCCTTCTAATGGTTGACACACCTAGCACATTATTTAATTAAATAAACAAAAGAGAATCATGGCCTGGAAATGATTAACACACCCAGCAAATTATTTAAATAAGCAACAGAGAATAATGGGTTGGTAAAGGTTAACATACCCAGCACATTATTTAAAAAAGCAAAAAACAGCGACAAATGGCCTGGTAATGGTTAACACTCCCATGACATTATTTGAACAAACAGCAAAAAATAATGGCCTGGTAAGCAGTTCTACACTCAGCACATTATTTAAACAAACAACAGAGAATAATGGCCTGGTAATGGTTAACACACCCAGCACATTATTTAATTAAATAAACAAAAGAGAATAATGGCCTGGTAATGATTAACACACCTCAGCACATTATTTAATTAAATAAAAAAAAAGAGAATAATGGCTTGGTAATGATTATCACACCAAGCATATTATTTGAACAAACAACCAGGAATTATGGCCTGGTAATGATTAAAAAACCCAGCACATTATTTAAATAAGAAAACAACAGAGAATGATGGCCTGGTAATGGTTAATACACGCAGCACATTATTTAAATAAATAAAGAAAGGGAATAATGGCCGTGTATTGAGTAATACACTCAGCACATTATTAAATAAGCAAACAACAGAGAATGTTGCCTGGTAATGGTTAACACACGCAGCACATTATTTAATTAAATAAAAAAAAGGGAATAATGGCCTGGTATTGAGTAATACACTCAGCACATTATTTAAATAAGCAAACAACAGAGCGTAATGTCCTTGTAATGGTTGACACACCCAGCAAATTATTTAATTATATCAACAACAGAGAATAATGGCCTGGTAATGGTTAAAACACTTCAGCACATTATTCGAACAAACAACAAGGAATAATTGCCTGGTAATGGTTAACACACGCAGCACGTTATTTAATTAAATAAAAAAAAGGGAACAATGGCCTGGTATTGAGTAATACACTCAGCACATTATTTAAATAAGCAAACAACAGAGCGCAATGGCCTTCTAATGGTTGACACACCTAGCACATTATTTAATTAAATAAACAAAAGAGAATCATGGCCTGGAAATGATTAACACACCCAGCAAATTATTTAAATAAGCAACAGAGAATAATGGGTTGGTAAAGGTTAACATACCCAGCACATTATTTAAAAAGCAAAAAACAGCGACAAATGGCCTGGTAATGGTTAACACACCCATGACATTATTTGAACAAACAGCAAAAAATAATGGCCTGGTAAGCAGTTCTACACTCAGCACATTATTTAAGCAAACAACAGAGAATAATGGACTGGGAATGGTTCACATATCCGGCACTTTATTTAAATAGACAAACAATAGAGAATAATGGCCTGGTAATGGTTTCTCATACCCAGCACATTATTTATATAAGCAAACAAAAGAGAATAATGGCCTGGTAATGATTAACACACCCAGCACATTATTTAAATAATCAAACAACAGAGAATAATGGCCTAGTAATGGTTAAGACACCCAGCACATTATTTAAATAAGCAAACAACAGAGAATAATGGCCTTATAATGGTTCACATACCCAGCACATTATTTAAATAAGCAAACAAAAGAGAATATTGCCTGGTAATGGTTAACACACCCAGCACATTATTTAAAAAAACAACAGAGAATAATAGCCTGGTAATGGTTAACACACCCAGCACATTATTTAATGAAATAAACAAAAGAGAATAATGGCCTGGTAATGATTAACACACCTCAGCACATTATTTAATTAAATAAAAAAAAAGAGAATAATGGCTTGGTAATGATTATCACACCAAGCACATTATTTGAACAAACAACAAGGAATTATGGCCTGGTAATGATTAACATACCCAACACATTATTTATATAAGCAAACAAAAGAGAATAATGGCCTGGTAATGATTAACACACCCAGCACATTATTTGAACAAACAACAAGGAATTATGGCCTGGTAATGGTTCACATACCCAGCACATTATTTATATAAGCAAACAAATGAGAATAATGGCCTGGTAATGATTAACACACGCAGCACATTATTTAAATAAGCAAACAACAGAGAATGATGGCCTGGTAATGGTTCACATACCCAGCACATTATTGAAATAAGCAAACAACAGAAAATAATGGGTTGGTAAAGGTTAACATACCCAGCACATTATTTAAAAAAGCAAAAAACAGCGACAAATGGCCTGGTAATGGTTAACACACCCAGCACATTATTTAAAGGCCTTATAATGGTTCACATACCCAGCACATTATTTAAATAAGCAAACAAAAGAGAATAATGGCCTGGTAATGATTAACACACCCAGCCCATTATTTAAATAAGCAAACAACAGAGAATAATGGCCTGGTAATGGTTAAAACACCCAGCACATTATTTAATTAAATAAACAAAAGAGAATAATGGCCTGGTAATGATTAACACACCTCAGAACGTTATTTAATTAAATAAAAAAATGAGAATAATGGCTTTGTAATGATTATCACACCAAGCATATTATTTGAACAAACAACAAGGAATTATGGCCTGGTAATGGTTCACATACCCAGCACATTATTTAAATAAGCAAACAAAAGAGAATAATGGCCTGGTAATGATTAACACACCCAGCACATTATTTAAATAAACAAACAACAGAAAATAATGGACTGGGAATGGTTCACATACCCGGCACTTTATTTAAATAGAAAAACAAGAGAGTATAATGGCCTGGTAATGGTTCACATACCCAGCACATTATTTAAATAAGCAAACAAAAGAGAATAATGGCCTGGTAATGGTTAACACACCCAGCACATTATTTAAATAAGCAAACAACAGAAAATAATATCCTGGTCATGCTTCACATATCCAGCACATTATTTAAATAAGCAAACAAAAGAGAATATTGCCTGGTAATGATTAAGACACCCAGCACATTATTTAAACAAACAACAAGGAATAATCGCCTGGTAATGAGTAACAAACCCAGAAAAATAATTAAATAAGCAAACAACAGAGTATAATGGCCTGGAAATGATTAACACACCCAGCACATTATTTAAATAAGCAAACAACAGAGAATAATAGCCTGGTAACGGTTCACATACCAGGCACGTTATTTAAATAGAAAAACAAGAGAGAATAATGGCCTGGTAATGGTTCACATACCCAGCACATTATTTATATAAGCAAACAAAACAGAATAATGGCCTGGTAATGAGAAATACATTCAGCACATTATTTAAATAAGCAAACAACAGAGCGTAATGGCCTTGTAATTTTTGACACACCCAGCAAATTATTTAATTATATCAACAACAGAGAATAATGGCCTGGTAATGGTTAAAACACTTCAGCACATTATTCGAACAAACAACAAGGAATAATTGCCTGGTAATGGTTAACACACGCAGCACGTTATTTAATTAAATAAAAAAAAGGGAACAATGGCCTGGTATTGAGTAATACACTCAGCACATTATTTAAATAAGCAAACAACAGAGCGCAATGGCCTTCTAATGGTTGACACACCTAGCACATTATTTATTTAAATAAACAAAAGAGAATCATGGCCTGGAAATGATTAACACACCCAGCAAATTATTTAAATAAGCAACAGAGAATAATGGGTTGGTAAAGGTTAACATACCCAGCACATTATTTAAAAAAGCAAAAAACAGCGACAAATGGCCTGGTAATGGTTAACACACCCATGACATTATTTGAACAAACAGCAAAAAATAATGGCCTGGTAAGCAGTTCTACACTCAGCACATTATTTAAGCAAACAACAGAGAATAATGGCCTAGTAATGGTTAAGACACCCAGCACATTATTTAATTAAATAAACAAAAGAGAATAATGGCCTGGTAATGATTAACACACCTCAGCATTTTATTTAATTAAATAAAAAAATGAGAATAATGGCTTTGTAATGATTATCACACCAAGCATATTATTTGAACAAACAACAAGGAATTATGGCCTGGTAATGATTAACATACCCAACACATTATTTATATAAGCAAACAAAAGAGAATAATGGCCTGGTAATGATTAACACACCCAGCACATTATTTGAACAAACAACAAGGAATTATGGCCTGGTAATGGTTCACATACCCAGCACATTATTTATATAAGCAAACAAAAGAGAATAATGGCCTGGTAATAATTAACACACGCAGCACATTATTTTAATAAGCAAGCAACAAGGAATAATGGCCTGGTAATTGTTCACATACCCAGCACATTATGTATATAAGCAAACAAAAGAGAATAATGGCCTGGAAATGATTAACACACCCATCACATTATTCAAATAAGCAAACAACAGACAATGATGGCCTGGTAATGGTTAAAACACCCAGCACATTATTTAAATAAGCAAACAACAGTGAATAATGGACTGGGAATGGTTCACATACCCGGCACTTTATTTAAATAGAAAAACAAGAGAGTATAATGGCCTGGTAATGGTTCACATACCCAGCACATTATTTATATAAGCAAACAAAAGAGAATAATGGCCTGGTAATGATTAACACACCCAGCACATTATTTAAATAAGCAAACAACAGAGAATAATGGCCTGGTAATGGTTAAAACACCCAGCACATTATTTAAATAAGCAAACAACAGAGAATAATGGACTGGGAATGGTTCACATACCCGGCACTTTATTTAAATAGAAAAACAAGAGAGTATAATGGCCTGGTAATGATTAACACACCTCAGCACATAATTTAATTAAATAAAAAAAAGAGAATAATGGCTTGGTAATGATTATCACACCAAGCACATTATTTGAACAAACAACAAGGAATTATGGCCTGGTAATGATTAACATACCCAACACATTATTTATATAAGCAAACAAAAGAGAATAATGGCCTGGTAATGATTAACACACCAAGCACATTATTTGAACAAACAACAAGGAATTATGGCCTGGTAATGATTAACATACCCAACACATTATTTATATAAGCAAACAAAAGAGAATAATGGCCTGGTAATGATTAAGACACCCAGCACATTATTTAAATAAGCAAACAACAGAGACTAATGGCCTGGTAATGGTTAAAACACCCAGCACATTATTTAAATAAACAAACAACAGAGAATAATGGACTGGGAATGGTTCACATACCCGGCACTTTATTTAAATAGAAAAACAAGAGAGAATAATGGCCTGGTAATGGTTCACATACCCAGCACATTATTTATATAAGCAAACAAAAGAGAATAATGGCCTGGTAATGACAAATACACCCAGCACATTATTTAAATAAGCAAACAACAGAGCGTAATGGCCTTGTAATGGTTGACACACCCAGCAAATTATTTAATTATATCAACAACAGAGAATAATGGCCTGGTAATCGTTAAAACACTTCAGCACATTATTCGAACAAACAACAAGGAATAGTTGCCTGGTAATGGTTAACAAACGCATAAAATTATTTAATTTAATAAAAAAAAGGGAACAATTGCCTTGTATTGAGTAATACACTCATCACATTATTTAAATAAGCAAACAACAGAGAATAATGGCCTGGTAATGGTTAACACACCCAGCACATTATTTAATTAAATAAACAAAAGAGAATAATGGCCTGGAAATGATTAACACACCCAGCAAATTATTTAAATAAGCAACAGAGAATAATGGGTTGGTAAAGGTTAACATACCCAGCACATTATTTAAAAAAGAAAAAAACAGCGACAAATGGCCTGGTAATGGTTAACACACCCATGACATTATTTGAACAAACAGCAAAAAATAATGGCCTGGTAAGCAGTTCTACACCCAGCACATTATTTAAACAAACAACAGAGAATAATGGCCTGGTAAGGGTTCACATATCCGGCACTTTATTTAAATAGACAAACAATAGAGAATAATGGCCTGGTAATGGTTTCTCATACCCAGCACATTATTTATATAAGCAAACAAAAGAGAATAATGGCCTGGTAATGATTAACACACCCAGCACATTATTTAAATAAGCAAACAACAGAGAATAATGGCCTGGTAATGGTTAAAACACCCAGCACATTATTTAAATAAGCAAACAACAGAAAATAATGGACTGGGAATGGTTCACACACCCGGCACTTTATTTAAATAGAAAAACAAGAGAGTATAATGGCCTGGTAATGGTTCACATACCCAGCACATTATTTAAATAAGCAAACAAAAGAGAATAATGTCCTGGTAATGGTTAACACACCCAGCACATTATTTAAATAAGCAAACAACAGAAAATAATATCCTGGTCATGCTTCACATATCCAGCACATTATTTAAATAAGCAAACAACAGAAAATAATGGACTGGGAATGGTTCACATACCCGGCACTTTATTTAAATAGAAAAACAAGAGAGTATAATGGCCTGGTAATGGTTCACATACCCAGCACATTATTTAAATAAGCAAACAAAAGAGAATAATGGCCTGGTAATGATTAACACACCCAGCACATTATTTAAATAAGCAAACAACAGAGAATAATGGCCTGGTAATGGTTAAAACACCCAGCACATTATTTAAATAAGCAACAAACAGAAAATAATGGACTGGGAATGGTTCACATACCCGGCACTTTATTTAAATAGAAAAACAAGAGAGTATAATGGCCTGGTAATGATTAACACACCCAGCACATTATTTAATGAAATAAACAAAAGAGAATAATGGCCTGGTAATGATTAACACACCTCAGCACATTATTTGAACAAACAACAAGGAATTATGGCCTGGTAATGATTAACATACCCAACACATTATTTATATAAGCAAACAAAAGAGAATAATGGCCTGGTAATGATTAACACACCCAGCACATTATTTGAACAAACAACAAGGAATTATGGCCTGGTAATGATTAACATACCCAACACATTATTTATATAAGCAAACAAAAGAGAATAATGGCCTGGTAATGATTAAGACACCCAGCACATTATTTAAATAAGCAAACAACAGAGACTAATGGCCTGGTAATGGTTAAAACACCCAGCACATTATTTAAATAAGCAAACAACAGAGAATAATGGACTGGGAATGGTTCACATACCCGGCACTTTATTTAAATAGAAAAACAAGAGAGTATAATGGCCTGGTAATGGTTCACATACCCAGCACATTATTTATATAAGCAAACAAAAGAGAATAATGGCCTGGTAATGATTAACACACCCAGCACATTATTTAAATAAGCAAAAAACAGAGCGTAATGGCCTTGTAATGGTTGACACACCCAGCAAATTATTTAATTATATCAACAACAGAGAATAATGGCCTGGTAATCGTTAAAACACTTCAGCACATTATTCGAACAAACAACAAGGAATAATGGCCTGGTAATGGTTAACAAAAGCAGCACTTTATTTAATTAAATAAAAAAAGGGAACAATTGCCAGGTATTGAGTAATACACTCAGCACATTATTTAAATAAGCAAACAACAGAGCGCAATGGCCTTCTAATGGTTCACACACCCAGCACATTATTTAATTAAATAAACAAAAGAGAATAATGGCCTGGAAATGATTAACACACCCAGCAAATTATTTAAATAAGCAACAGAGAATAATGGGTTGGTAAAGGTTAACATACCCAGCACATTATTTAAAAAAGAAAAAAACAGCGACAAATGGCCTGGTAATGGTTAACACACCCATGACATTATTTGAACAAACAGCAAAAAATAATGGCCTGGTAAGCAGTTCTACACCCAGCACATTATTTAAACAAACAACAGAGAATAATGGCCTGGTAAGGGTTCACATATCCGGCACTTTATTTAAATAGACAAACAATAGAGAATAATGGCCTGGTAATGGTTTCTCATACCCAGCACATTATTTATATAAGCAAACAAAAAGAGAATAATGGCCTGGTAATGATTAACACACCCAGCACATTATTTAAATAAGCAAACAAAAGAGAATAATGGCCTGGTAATGGTTAAAACACCCAGCACATTATTTAAATAAGCACACAACAGAGAATAATGGACTGGGAATGGTTCACATACCCGGCACTTTATTTAAATAGAAAAACAAGAGAGTATAATGGCCTGGTAATGGTTCACATACCCAGCACATTATTTAAATAAGCAAACAAAAGAGAATAATGGACTGGTAATGGTTAACACACCCAGCACATTATTTAAATAAGCAAACAACAGAAAATAATATCCTGGTCATGCTTCACATATCCAGCACATTATTTAAATAAGCAAACAAAAGAGAATATTGCCTGGTAATGATTAAGACTCCCAGCACATTATTTAAACAAACAACAAGGAATAATCGCCTGGTAATGAGTAACAAACCCAGAAAAATATTTAAATAAGCAAACAACAGAGTATAATGGCCTGGTAATGGTTAAAACACCCAGCACATTATTTAAATAAGCAAACAACAGAGCGTAATGGCCTTGTAATTTTTGACACACCCAGCAAATTATTTAATTATATCAACAACAGAGAATAATGGCCTGGTAATGGTTAACATACCCAGCACATTATTTAATGAAATAAACAAAAGAGAATGATGGCCTGGTAATGGTTAATACACGCAGCACATTATTTAAATAAATAAAAAAAGGGAACAATGGCCTGGTATTGAGTAATACACTCAGCACATTATTAAATAAGCAAACAACAGAGAATGTTGCCTGGTAATGGTTAACACACGCAGCACATTATTTAATTAAATAAAAACAAGGGAATAATGGCCTGGTATTGAGTAATACACTCAGCACATTATTTAAATAAGCAAACAACAGAGCGTAATGTCCTTGTAATGGTTGACACACCCAGCAAATTATTTAATTATATCAACAACAGAGAATAATGGCCTGGTAATGGTTAAAACACTTCAGCACATTATTCGAACAAACAACAAGGAATAATTGCCTGGTAATGGTTAACACACGCAGCACGTTATTTAATTAAATAAAAAAAGGGAACAATGGCCTGGTATTGAGTAATACACTCAGCACATTATTTAAATAAGCAAACAACAGAGCGCAATGGCCTTCTAATGGTTGACACACCTAGCACATTATTTAATTAAATAAACAAAAGAGAATCATGGCCTGGAAATGATTAACACACCCAGCAAATTATTTAAATAAGCAACAGAGAATAATGGGTTGGTAAAGGTTAACATACCCAGCACATTATTTAAAAAAGCAAAAAACAGCGACAAATGGCCTGGTAATGGTTAACACACCCAGCACATTATTTAAATATTCAAACAACAGAGAATAATGGCCTAGTAATGGTTAAGACACCCAGCACATTATTTAAAGGCCTTATAATGGTTCACATACCCAGCACATTATTTAAATAAGCAAACAAAAGAGAATAATGGCCTGGTAATGATTAACACACCCAGCCCATTATTTAAATAAGCAAACAACAGAGAATAATGGCCTGGTAATGGTTAAAACACCCAGCACATTATTTAAATAAACAAACAACAGAAAATAATGGACTGGGAATGGTTCACATACCCGGCACTTTATTTAAATAGAAAAACAGGAGAGTATAATGGCCTGGTAATGGTTCACATACCCAGCACATTATTTAAATAAGCAAACAAAAGAGAATAATGGCCTGGTAATGGTTAACACACCCAGCACATTATTTAAATAAGCAAACAACAGAAAATAATATCCTGGTCATGCTTCACATATCCAGCACATTATTTAAATAAGCAAACAAAAGAGAATATTGCCTGGTAATGATTAAGACACCCAGCACATTATTTAAACAAACAACAAGGAATAATCGCCTGGTAATGAGTAACAAACCCAGAAAAATATTTAAATAAGCAAACAACAGAGTACAATGGCCTGGAAATGATTAACACACCCAGCACATTATTTAAATAAGCGAACAACAGAGAATACTAGCCTGGTAACGGTTCACATACCAGGCACGTTATTTAAATAGAAAAACAAGAGAGAATAATGGCCTGGTAATGGTTCACATACCCAGCACATTATTTATATAAGCAAACAAAACAGAATAATGGCATGGTAATGAGAAATACATTCAGCACATTATTTAAATAAGCAAACAACAGAGCGTAATGGCCTTGTAATTTTTGACACACCCAGCAAATTATTTAATTATATCAACAACAGAGAATAATGTCCTTGTAATGGTTGACACACCCAGCAAATTATTTAATTATATCAACAACAGAGAATAATGGCCTGGTAATGGTTCACATACCCAGCGCATTATTTGAACAAAAAACAAGGAATTATGGCCTGGTAATGATTAAAAAACCCAGCACATTATTTAAATAAGAAAACAACAGAGAATGATGGCCTGGTAATGGTTAATACACGCAGCACATTATTTAAATAAATAAAGAAAGGGAATAATGGCCGTGTATTGAGTAATACACTCAGCACATTATTAAATAAGCAAACAACAGAGAATGTTGCCTGGTAATGGTTAACACACGCAGCACATTATTAAATTAAAAAAGGGAATAATGGCCTGGTATTGAGTAATACACTCAGCACATTATTTAAATAAGCAAACAACAGAGCGTAATGTCCTTGTAATGGTTGACACACCCAGCAAATTATTTAATTATATCAACAACAGAGAATAATGGCCTGGTAATGGTTAAAACACTTCAGCACATAATTCGAACAAACAACAAGGAATAATGGCCTGGTAATGGTTAACACACGCAGCACGTTATTTAATTAAATAAAAAAAAGGGAACAATGGCCTGGTATTGAGTAATACACTCAGCACATTATTTAAATAAGCAAACAACAGAGCGCAATGGCCTTCTAATGGTTGACACACCTAGCACATTATTTAATTAAATAAACAAAAGAGAATCATGGCCTGGAAATGATTAACACACCCAGCAAATTATTTAAATAAGCAACAGAGAATAATGGGTTGGTAAAGGTTAACATACCCAGCACATTATTTAAAAAAGCAAAAAACAGCGACAAATGGCCTGGTAATGGTTAACACACCCATGACATTATTTGAACAAACAGCAAAAAATAATGGCCTGGTAAGCAGTTCTACACCCAGCACATTATTTAAACAAACAACAGAGAATAATGGCCTAGTAATGGTTAAGACACCCAGCACATTATTTAATTAAATAAACAAAAGAGAATAATGGCCTGGTAATGATTAACACACCTCAGCACATTATTTAATTAAATAAACAAACGAGAATAATGGCCTTGTTATTATTATCACACCTCAGCAAATTATTTTAACAAACAACAAGGAATTATGGCCTGGTAATGATTAACATACCCAACACATTATTTATATAAGCAAACAAAAGAGAATAATGGCCTGGTAATGATTAACACACCCAGCACATTATTTGAACAAACAACAAGGAATTATGGCCTGGTAATGGTTCACATACCCAGCACATTATTTATATAAGCAAACAAATGAGAATAATGGCCTGGTAATGATTAACACACGCAGCACATTATTTAATTAAGCAAACAACAGAGAATAATGGCCTGGTAATGGTTCACATACCCAGCACATTATTTAAATAAGCAAACAGCAGAGATTAATGGCCTGGTAATGGTTAGCACACCCAGCACATTATTTAAATAAGCAAAACAGACAGAGAATAATGGCCTGGTAATGATTAACATACCCAACACATTATTTATATAAGCAAACAAAAGAGAATAATGGCCTGGTAATGATTAACACACCCAGCACATTATTTGAACAAACAACAAGGAATTATGGCCTGGTAATGATTAACATACCCAACACATTATTTATATAAGCAAACAAAAGAGAATAATGGCCTGGTAATGATTAACACACCCAGCACATTATTTAAATAAGCAAACAACAGAGAATAATGGCCTGGTAATGGTTAAAACACCCAGCACATTATTTAAATAAGCAAACAACAGAGAATAATGGACTGGGAATGGTTCACATACCCGGCACTTTATTTAAATAGAAAAACAAGAGAGTATAATGGCCTGGTAATGGTTCACATACCCAGCACATTATTTATATAAGCAAACAAAAGAGAATAATGGCCTGGTAATGATTAACACACCCAGCACATTATTTAAATAAGCAAACAACAGAGAATAATGGCCTGGTAATGGTTAACACACCCAGCACATTATTTAATGAAATAAACAAAAGAGAATAATGGCCTGGTAATGATTAACACACCTCAGCACATATTTTAATTAAATAAAAAAAAGAGAATAATGGCTTGGTAATGATTATCACACCAAGCACATTATTTGAACAAACAACAAGGAATTATGGCCTGGTAATGATTAACATACCCAACACATTATTTATATAAGCAAACAAAAGAGAATAATGGCCTGGTAATGATTAACACACCCAGCACATTATTTGAACAAACAACAAGGAATTATGGCCTGGTAATGATTAACATACCCAACACATTATTTATATAAGCAAACAAAAGAGAATAATGGCCTGGTAATGATTAAGACACCCAGCACATTATTTAAATAAGCAAACAACAGAGAATAATGGCCTGGTAATGGTTAAAACACCCAGCACATTATTTAAATAAGCAAACAACAGAGAATAATGGACTGGGAATGATTAAGACACCCAGCACATTATTTAAATAAGCAAACAACAGAGAATAATGGCCTGGTAATGATTAACACACCCAGCACATTATTTAAATAAGCAAACAACAGAGAATAATGGCCTGGTAATGGTTAAAACACCCAGCACATTATTTAAATAAGCAAACAAAAGAGAATAATGGCCTGGTAATGATTAACACACCCAGCGCATTATTTGAACAAAAAACAAGGAATTATGGCCTGGTAATGATTAAAAAAACCCAGCACATTATTTAAATAAGAAAACAACAGAGAATGATGGCCTGGTAATGGTTAATACACGCAGCACATTATTTAAATAAATAAAGAAAGGGAATAATGGCCGTGTATTGAGTAATACACTCAGCACATTATTAAATAAGCAAACAACAGAGAATGTTGCCTGGTAATGGTTAACACACGCAGCACATTATTTAATTAAATAAAAAAAAGGGAATAATGGCCTGGTATTGAGTAATACACTCAGCACATTATTTAAATAAGCAAACAACAGAGCGTAATGTCCTTGTAATGGTTGACACACCCAGCAAATTATTTAATTATATCAACAACAGAGAATAATGGCCTGGTAATGGTTAACACACGCAGCACGTTATTTAATTAAATAAAAAAAAGGGAACAATGGCCTGGTATTGAGTAATACACTCAGCACATTATTTAAATAAGCAAACAACAGAGCGCAATGGCCTTCTAATGGTTGACACACCTAGCACATTATTTAATTAAATAAACAAAAGAGAATCATGGCCTGGAAATGATTAACACACCCAGCAAATTATTTAAATAAGCAACAGAGAATAATGGGTTGGTAAAGGTTAACATACCCAGCACATTATTTAAAAAAGAAAAAAACAGCGACAAATGGCCTGGTAATGGTTAACACACCCATGACATTATTTGAACAAACAGCAAAAAATAATGGCCTGGTAAGCAGTTCTACACCCAGCACATTATTTAAACAAACAACAGAGAATAATGGCCTGGTAAGGGTTCACATATCCGGCACTTTATTTAAATAGACAAACAATAGAGAATAATGGCCTGGTAATGGTTTCTCATACCCAGCACATTATTTATATAAGCAAACAAAAGAGAATAATGGCCTGGTAATGATTAACACACCCAGCACATTATTTAAATATTCAAACAACAGAGAATAATGGCCTAGTAATGGTTAAGACACCCAGCACATTATTTAAAGGCCTTATAATGGTTCACATACCCAGCACATTATATAAATAAGCAAACAAAAGAGAATAATGGCCTGGTAATGATTAACACACCCAGCACATTATTTAAATAAGCAAACAACAGAGAATAATGGCCTGGTAATGGTTAACACACCCAGCACATTATTTAATTAAATAAACAAAAGAGAATAATGGCCTGGTAATGATTAACACACCCAGCACATTATTTAAATATTCAAACAACAGAGAATAATGGCCTAGTAATGGTTAAGACACCCAGCACATTATTTAAAGGCCTTATAATGGTTCACATACCCAGCACATTATTTAAATAAGCAAACAAAAGAGAATAATGGCCTGGTAATGGTTAAAACACCCAGCACATTATTTAAATAAGCAAACAACAGAGAATGATGGCCTGGTAATGGTTAATACACGCAGCACATTATTTAATTAAATAAAAAAAGGGAATAATGGCCTGGTAATGATTAGAAAACCCAGCACATTATTTAAATAAGCAAACAACAGAGAATGTTGCCTGGTAATGGTTAACACACGCAGCACATTATTTAAGTAAATAAAAAAAAGGGAATAATGGCCTGATATTGAGTAATACACTCAACACATTATTTAAATAAGCAAACAACAGAGCGTAATGGCCTTGTAATGGTTGACACACCCAGCAAATTATTTAATTATATCAACAACAGAGAATAATGGCATGGTAATGGTTAACACACCCAGCACATTATTTGAACAAAAAACAAGGAATTATGGCCTGGTAATGATTAAAAAACCCAGCACATTATTTAAATAAGCAAACAACAGAGAATGATGGCCTGGTAATGGTTAATACACGCAGCACATTATTTAATTAAATAAAAAAAGGGAATAATGGCCTGGTATTGAGTAATACACTCAGCACATTATTTAAATAAGCAAACAACAGAGAATGTTGCCTGGTAATGGTTAACACACGCAGCACATTATTTAAGTAAATAAAAAAAATGGAATAATGGCCTGGTAATGAGAAATACATTCAGCACATTATTTAAATAAGCAAACAACAGAGCGTAATGGCCTTGTAATGGTTGACCCACCCAGCAATTTATTTAATTATATCAAGAACAGAGAATAATGGCCTGGTAATGGTTAAAACACTTCAGCACATTATTCGAACAAACAACAAGGAATAATTGCCTGGTAATGGTTAAAACACGCAGCACATTATTTAATTAAATAAAAGAAAGGGAACAATTGCCTGGTATTGAGTAATACACTCAGCACATTATTTAAATAAGCAAACAACAGAGCGCAATGGCCTTGTAATGGTTGACACACCTAGCACATTATTTAATTAAATAAACAAAAGTGATTCATGGACTGGAAATGATTAACACACCCAGAAAATTATTTAAATAAGCAACAGAGAATAATGGGTTGGTAAAGGTTAACATACCCAGCACATTATTTAAATAAGCAAAAAACAGCGACAAATAGCCTGGTAATGGTTAACACACCCATGACATTATTTAAACAAACAGCAAAAAATAATGGCCTGGTAAGCAGTTCTACACCCAGCACATTATTTAAACAAACAACAGAGAATAGTGGCCTGGTAAGGGTTCACATATCCGGCACTTTATTTAAATAGACAAATAAGAGAGAATAATGGCCTGGTAATGGTTTCTCATACCCAGCACATTATTTAAATAAGCAAACAACAGAGAATAATGGCCTAGTAATGGTTAAGACACCCAGCACATTATTTAAATAAGCAAACAACAGAGAATAATGGCCTTATAATGGTTCACATACCCAGCACATTATTTAAATAAGCAAACAAAAGAGAATATTGCCTGGTAATGGTTAACACACCCAGCACATTATTTAAAAAAACAACAGAGAATAATAGCCTGGTAATGGTTAACACACCCAGCACATTATTTAATGAAATAAACAAAAGAGAATAATGGCCTGGTAATGATTAACACACCTCAGCACATTATTTAATTAAATAAAAAAAAGAGAATAATGGCTTGGTAATGATTATCACACCAAGCACATTATTTGAACAAACAACAAGGAATTATGGCCTGGTAATGATTAACATACCCAACACATTATTTATATAAGCAAACAAAAGAGAATAATGGCCTGGTAATGATTAACACACCCAGCACATTATTTGAACAAACAACAAGGAATTATGGCCTGGTAATGATTAACATACCCAACACATTATTTATATAAGCAAACAAAAGAGAATAATGGCCTGGTAATGATTAAGACACCCAGCACATTATTTAAATAAGCAAACAACAGAGACTAATGGCCTGGTAATGGTTAAAACACCCAGCACATTATTTAAATAAGCAAACAACAGAGAATAATGGACTGGGAATGGTTCACATACCCGGCACTTTATTTAAATAGAAAAACAAGAGAGTATAATGGCCTGGTAATGGTTCACATACCCAGCACATTATTTATATAAGCAAACAAAAGAGAATAATGGCCTGGTAATGATTAACACACCCAGCACATTATTTAAATAAGCAAACAACAGAGAATAATGGCCTGGTAATGGTTAAAACACCCAGCACATTATTTAAATAAGCAAACAACAGAAAATAATATCCTGGTCATGCTTCACATATCCAGCACATTATTTAAATAAGCAAACAAAAGAGAATATTGCCTGGTAATGATTAAGACTCCCAGCACATTATTTAAACAAACAACAAGGAATAATCGCCTGGTAATGAGTAACAAACCCAGAAAAATATTTAAATAAGCAAACAACAGAGTATAATGGCCTGGAAATGATTAACACACCCAGCACATTATTTAAATAAGCAAACAACAGAGAATAATAGCCTGGTAAAGGTTCACATACCAGGCACGTTATTTAAATAGAAAAACAAGAGAGAATAATGGCCTGGTAATGGTTCACATACCCAGCACATTATTTAAATAAGCAAACAAAAGAGAATATTGCCTGGTAATGGTTAACACACCCAGCACATTATTTGAAAAAACAACAGAGAATAATAGCCTGGTAATGGTTAACACACCCAGCACATTATTTAATGAAATAAACAAAAGAGAATAATGGCCTGGTAATGGTTAATACACGCAGCACATTATTTAATTAAATAAAAAAAAGGGAATAATGGCATGGTAATGGTTAACACACCCAGCACATTATTTGAACAAAAAACAAGGAATTATGGCCTGGTAATGATTAAAAAACCCAGCACATTATTTAAATAAGCAAACAACAGAGAATGATGGCCTGGTAATGGTTAATACACGCAGCACATTATTTAAATAAATAAAAAAAGGGAATAATGGCCTGGTATTGAGTAATACACTCAGCACATTATTTAAATAAGCAAACAACAGAGCGTAATGGCCTTGTAATGGTTGACACACCCAGCAAATTATTTAATTATATCAACAACAGAGAATAATGGCATGGTAATGGTTAAAACACTTCAGCACATTATTCGAACCAACAACAAGGAATAATTGCCTGGTAATGGTTAAAACACGCAGCACATTATTTAATTAAATAAAAGAATGGGAACAATGGCCTGGTATTGAGTAATACACTCAGCACATTATTTAAATAAGCAAACAACAGAGCGCAATGGCCTTCTAATGGTTGACACACCTAGCACATTATTTAATTAAATAAACAAAAGAGAATCATGGCCTGGAAATGATTAACACACCCAGCAAATTATTTAAATAAGCAACAGAGAATAATGGGTTGGTAAAGGTTAACATACCCAGCACATTATTTAATTATATCAACAACAGAGAATAATGGCCTGGTAATGGTTAACACACCCAGCACATTATTTAAATAAGCAAACAACAGAGAATAATGGACTAGTAATGGTTCAGACACCCAGCACATTATTTAAAAAAGAAAAAAACAGCGACAAATGGCCTGGTAATGGTTAACACACCCATGACATTATTTGAACAAACAGCAAAAAATAATGGCCTGGTAAGCAGTTCTACACCCAGCACATTATTTAAACAAACAACAGAGAATAGTGGCCTGGTAAGGGTTCACATTTCCGGCACTTTATTTAAATAGACAAACAATAGAGAATAATGGCCTGGTAATGGTTTCTCATACCCAGCACATTATTTATATAAGCAAACAAAAGAGAATAATGGCCTGGTAATGATTAACACACCCAGCACATTATTTAAATATTCAAACAACAGAGAATAATCGCCTAGTAATGGTTAAGACACCCAGCACATTATTTAAATAAGCAAACAACAGAGAATAATGGCCTTATAATGGTTCACATACCCAGCACATTATTTAAATAATCAAACAAAAGAGAATATTGCCTGTTAATGGTTAACACACCCAGCACATTATTTAAAAAAACAACAGAGAATAATAGCCTGGTAATGGTTAACACACCCAGCAAATTATTTAATGAAATAAACAAAAGAGAATAATGGCCTGGTAATGATTAACACATCTCAGCACATTATTTAATTAAATAAAAAAAGGGAATAATGGCTTGGTAATGATTATCACACCAAGCACATTATTTGAACAAACAACAAGGAATTATGGCCTGGTAATGATTAACATACCCAACACATTATTTATATAAGCAAACAAAAGAGAATAATGGCCTGGTAATGATTAACACACCCAGCACATTATTTGAACAAACAACAAGGAATTATGGCCTGGTAATGGTTCACATACCCAGCACATTATTTATATAAGCAAACAAATGAGAATAATGGCCTGGTAATGATTAACACACGCAGCACATTATTTAAATAAGCAAACAACAGAGAATAATGTCCTGGTATTGGTTCACATACCCAGCACATTATTTATATAAGCAAACAAAATAAAATAATGACCTGGTAATGATTAACACACCCAGCACATTATTTAAATAAGCAAAAAACAGAGAATAATGGCCTGGTAATAGTTAAAACACCCAGCACATTATTTAAATAAGCAAACAACAGAGAATAATGGACTGGGAATGGTTCACATACCCGGCACTTTATTTGAATAGAAAAACAAGAGAGTATAATGGCCTGGTAATGGTTTACATACCCAGCACATTATTTATATAAGCAAACAAAAGAGAATAATGGCCTGGTAATGATTAACACACCCAGCACATTATTTAAATAAGCAAACAACAGAGAATAATGGCCTGGTAATGGTTAACACACCCAGCACATTATTTAAATAAGCAAACAACAGAGAATAATGGCCTGGTAATGATTAACACACCCAGCACATTATTTAAATAAGCAAACAACAGAGAATAATAGCCTGGTAACGGTTCACATACCAGGCACGTTATTTAAATAGAAAAACAAGAGAGAATAATGGCCTGGTAATGGTTCACATACCCAGCACATTATTTATATAAGCAAACAAAAGAGAATAATGGCCTGGTAATGACAAATACATTCAGCACATTATTTAAATAAGCAAACAACAGAGCGTAATGGCCTTGTAATGGTTGACAGCCCTTGCACATTATTTAATTATCTCAACAACAGAGTATAATGGCCTGGTAATGGTTAACACACCCAGCACATTATTTAATTAAATAAACAAAAGAGAATAATGGCCTGGTAATGATGAACCCATTCATGACATTATTTTAACAAATAGCAAAAAATAATGGCCTGGTAAGCAGTTCTACACCCAGCACATTATTTAAACAAACAACAGAGAATAATGGCCTGGTAAGGGTTCACATATCCGGCACTTTATTTAAATAGACAAACAATAGAGAATAATGGCCTGGTAATGGTTTCTCATACCCAGCACATTATTTATATAAGCAAACAAAAGAGAATAATGGCCTGGTAATGATTAACACACCCAGCACATTATTTAAATAATCAAACAACAGAGAATAATGGCCTAGTAATTGTTAGACACCCAGCACATTATTTAAAAAAGCAAACAACAGAAAATAATGGCCTTATAATGGTTCACATACCCAGCACATTATTTAAATAAGCAAACAAAAGAGAATATTGCCTGTTAATGGTTAACACACCCAGCACATTATTTAAAAAAACAACAGAGAATAATAGCCTGGTAATGGTTAACACACCCAGCACATTATTTAATTAAATAAACAAAAGAGAATAATGGCCTGGTAATGATTAACACACCTCAGCACATTATTTAATTAAATAAAAAAAAAGAGAATAATGGCTTGGTAATGATTATCACACCAAGCACATTATTTGAACAAACAACAAGGAATTATGGCCTGGTAATGATTAACATACCCAACACATTATTTATATAAGCAAACAAAATAGAATAATGGCCTGGTAATGATTAACACACCCAGCACATTATTTGAACAAACAACAAGGAATTATGGCCTGGTAATGGTTCACATACCCAGCACATTATTTATATAAGCAAACAAATGAGAATAATGGCCTGGTAATGATTAACACACGCAGCACATTATTTAAATAAGCAAACAACAGAGAATGATGGCCTGGTAATGGTTCACAAACCCATCACATTATTTATATAAGCAAACAAAATAAAATAATGGCCTGGTAATGATTAACACACCCAGCACATTATTTAAATAAGCAAACAACAGAGAATAATGGCCTGGTAATGGTTAAAACACCCAGCACATTATTTAAATAAGCAAACAACAGAGAATAATGGACTGGGAATGGTTCACATACCCGGCACTTTATTTAAATAGAAAAACAAGAGAGTATAATGGCCTGGTAATGGTTCACATACCCAGCACATTATTTATATAAGCAAACAAAAGAGAATAATGGCCTGGTAATGATTAACACATTCAGCACATTATTTACATAAGCAAACAACAGCGAATAATGGCCTGGTAATGGTTAAACACCCAGCACATTATTTAAATAAGCAAACAACAGAGAATAATGGCCTGGTAATGATTAACACACCCAGCACATTATTTAAATAAGCAAACAACAGAGAATAATAGCCTGGTAAAGGTTCACATACCAGGCACGTTATTTAAATAGAAAAACAAGAGAGAATAATGGCCTGGTAATGGTTCACATACCCAGCACATTATTTATATAAGCAAACAAAAGAGAATAATGGCCTGGTAATGACAAATACATTCAGCACATTATTTAAATAAGCAAACAACAGAGCGTAATGGCCTTGTAATGGTTGACACACCCAGCAAATTATTTAATTATATCAACAACAGAGAATAATGGCCTGGTAATGGTTAATACACGCAGCACATTATTTAAATAAATAAAAAAAGGGAATAATGGCCTGGTAATGATGAACCCATTCATGACATTATTTGAACAAACAGCAAAAAATAATGGCCTGGTAAGCAGTTCTACACCCAGCACATTATTTAAACAAACAACAGAGAATAATGGCCTGGTAAGGGTTCACATATCCGGCACTTTATTTAAATAGACAAACAATAGAGAATAATGGCCTGGTAATGGTTTCTCATACCCAGCACATTATTTATATAAGCAAACAAAAGAGAATAATGGCCTGGTAATGATTAACACACCCAGCACATTATTTAAATATTCAAACAACAGAGAATAATGGCCTAGTAATGGTTGAGACACCCAGCACATTATTTAAATAAGCAAACAAAAGAGAATAATGGCTTGGTAATGGTTCACATACCCAGCACATTATTTAAATAAGCAAACAAAAGAGAATAATGGCCTGGTAATGATTAACACACCTCAGCACATTATTTAATTAAATAAAAAATTGAGAATAATGGCTTGGTAATGATTATCACACCAAGCACATTATTTGAACAAACAACAAGGAATTACGGCCGGGTAATGATTAACATACCCAACACATTATTTATATAAGCAAACAAAAGAGAATAATGGCCTGGTAATGATTAACACACCTCAGCACATTATTTGAACAAACAACAAGGAATTATGGCCTGGTAATGATTAACATACCCAACACATTATTTATATAAGCAAACAAAAGAGAATAATGGCCTGGTAATGATTAACACACCCAGCACATTATTGAAATAGGCAAAAAAAAAGAGAATAATAGCCTGGAAATGATTAACACACCCAGCAAATTGCTTAAATAAGCAAACAACAGAGAATAATGGCCTGGTAATGATTAAAACACCCAGCACATTATTTAAAAAACCTACAAGATATAATGGCCTGGTTATGTGTAATGTACCCAGCACATTACATAACCAAACAACACGAAATAATGGCCTTGTAATGAGTAAGACACTCAGCACATTATTAAATAAGCAAACAACAGAGAACGTTGCCTGGTAATGGTTAACACACGCAGCACATTATTTAATTAAATCAACAACAGAGAATAATAATTACTATATATTATATAATAAAATAATGCACATTATTTAAATAAGCAAACAACAGAGAATAATGGCCTGGTAATGGATAAAACACACAGCACATTATTCAAATAAGCAAACAACAGAGAATAATGGACTGGGAATGGTTCACATACCCGGCACTTTATTTGAATAGAAAAACAAGGGAGTATAATGGCCTCGTAATGGTTCACATACCCAGCACATTATTTATATAAGCAAACAAAAGTGAATAATGGCCTGTTAATGATTAACACACCCAGCACATTATTTAAATAAGAAAACAACAGAGAATAATGGCCTGGTAATGGTTCATATACCCAGCACATTATTTATATAAGCAAACAAATGAGAATAATGGCCTGGTAATGATTAACACACCCAGCGCATTATTTGAACAAAAAACAAGGAATTATGGCCTGGTAATGTTTAAAAAACCCAGCACATTATTTAAATAAGCAAACAACAGAGAATGATGGCCTGGTAATGGTTAATACACGCAGCACATTATTTCGTTAAATAAAAAAAGGGAATAATGGCCTGGTATTGAGTAATACACTCAGCACATTATTTAAATAAGCAAACAACAGAGCGTAATGTCCTTGTAATGGTTGACACACCCAGCAAATTATTTAATTATATCAACAACAGAGAATAATTGCATGGTTAGGGTTCACATATCCGGCACTTTATTTAAATAGAAAAACAAGATAGAATAATGGACTGGTAATGGTTTCTCATACCAAGAACGTTATTTATATAATAACACTAAAGAGAATAATGGCCTGGTAATGATTAACACACCCAGCAAATTGCTTAAATAAGCAAACAACAGAGAATAATGGCCTGGTAATGATTAAAACACCCATCACATTATTTAAACAAACAACAAGATATAATGGCCTGGTAATGGTTCACATACCCAGCACATTATTTAAATAAGCAAACAAAAGAGAATATTGCCTGGTGATGGTTAACACACCCAGCACATTATTTAAAAAAACAACAGAGAATAATAGCCTGGTAATGGTTAACACACCCAGCACATTATTTAATTAAATAAACAAAAGAGAATAATGGCCTGGTAATGATTAACACACCTCAGCACATTATTTAATTAAATAAAAAAAAAGAGAATAATGGCTTGGTAATGATTATCACACCAAGGACATTATTTGAACAAACAACAAGGAATTATGGCCTGGTAATGATTAACATACCCAACACATTATTTATATAAGCAAACAAAAGAGAATAATGGCCTGGTAATGATTAACACACCCAGCACATTATTTAAATATTCAAACAACAGAGAATAATGGCCTAGTAATGGTTAAGACACCCAGCACATTATTTAAATAAGCAAACAACAGATAATAATGGCCTTATAATGGTTCACATACCCAGCACATTATTTAAATAAGCAAACAAAAGAGAATATTGCCTGTTAATGGTTAACACACCCAGCACATTATTCAAAAAAACAAAAGAGAAAAATAGCCTGGTAATGGTTATCACACCCAGCACATTATTTAATTAAATAAACAAAAGAGAATAATGGCCTGGTAATGATTAACACACCTCAGCACATAATTTAATTAAATAACATATTGAGAATAATGGCTTGGTAATGATTATCACACCAAGCACATTATTTGAACAAACAACATGAATGATGGCCTGGTAATGATTAACATACCCAACACATTATTTATATAAGCAAACAAAAAAGAATAATGGCCTGGTAATGAACAACACACCCAGCACATTATTTGAACAAACAACAAGGAATTATGGCCTGGTAATGATTAACATACCCAAAACATTATTTATATAAGCAAACAAAAGAGAATAATGGCCTGGTAATGATTAACACACCCAGCATATTATTGAAATAAGCAAAAAAAAAAAGAGAATAATAGCCTGGAAATGATTAACACACCCAGCAAATTGCTTAAATAAGCAAACAACAGAGAATAATGGCCTGGTAAAGATTAAAACACCCATCACATTATTTAAACAAACAACAAGATATAATGGCCTGGTTATGTGTAATGTACCCAGCTCATTACATAACCAAACAACACGAAATAATGGCCTTGTAATGAGTAAGACACTCAGCACATTATTAAATAAGCAAACAACAGAGAACGTTGCCTGGTAATGGTTAACACACGCAGCACATTATTTAATTAAATCAACATCAGAGAATAATAATTACTATATATTATATAATAAAATAATGCACATTATTTAAATAAGCAAACAACAGAGAATAATGGCCTGGTAATGGTTAAAACACCCAGCACATTATTTAAATAAGCAAACAACAGAGAAAAATGGACTGGGAATGGTTAACATACCCGGCACATTATGTAAATAGAAAAACCAGAGAGTATAATGGCCGGGTAATGGTTCAAAAACCCCGCACATTATTTATATACGCAAACAAAAGAGAATAATGGCCTGGTAATGATTAACACACCCAGCACATTATTTAAATAAGCAAACAACAGAGAATAATGGCCTGGTAATGGTTCAAATACCCAGCACATTATTTATATAAGCAAACAAAAGAGAATAATGGCCTGGTAATGATTAACACACCCAGCGCATTATTTGAACAAAAAACAAGGAATTATGGCCTGGTAATGTTTAAAAAACCCAGCACATTATTTAAATAAGCAAACAACAGAGAATGATGGCCTGGTAATGGTTAATACACGCAGCACATTATTTCGTTAAATAAAAAAGGGAATAATGGCCTGGTATTGAGTAATACACTCAGCACATTATTTAAATAAGCAAACAACAGAGCGTAATGTCCTTGTAATGGTTGACACACCCAACAAATTATTTAATTATATCAACAACAGAGAATAATGGCCTGGTTAGGGTTCACATATCCGGCACTTTATTTAAATAGACAAACAAGAGAGAATAATGGACTGGTAATGGTTTCTCATACCCAGCACGTTATTTATATAAGCAAACTAAAGAGAATAATGGCCTGGTAATGATTAACACACCCAGCAAATTGCTTAAATAAGCAAACAACAGACAAAAATGGCCTGGTAATGATTAAAACACCCATCACATTATTTAAACAAACAACAAGATATAATGGCCTGGTAATGGTTCACATACCCAGCACATTATTTAAATAAGCAAACAAAAGAGAATATTGCCTGGTGATGGTTAACACACCCAGCACATTATTTAAAAAAACAACAGAGAATAATAGCCTGGTAATGGTTAACACACCCAGCACATTATTTAATTAAATATTCAAAATAGTATAATGGCCTGGTTATGATTAACACACCTCATCACTTTTTTTATTTAATTAAAAAAATAAGAGAATAATGGCTTGGTAATGATTATCACACCAAGCACATTATTTGAACAAACAACAAGGAATTATGGCCTGATAATGATTAACATACCCAACACATTATGTATAAAAGCAAACAAGAGAGAATAATGGCCTGGTAATGACAAATACACCCAGCACATTATTTAAATAAGCAAACAACAGAGCGTAATGGCCTTGTAATGGTTGACACACCCAGCAAATTATTTAAATAAGCAAACAACAGAGAATAATGGACTGGGAATGGTTCACATACCCAGCACATTATTTAAAAAAGAAAAAAACAGAGAATAATGGCCTTATAATGGTTCACATACCCAGCACATTATTTAAATAAGCAAACAAAAGAGAATATTGCCTGGTAATGGTTAACACACCCAGCACATTATTCAAAAAAACAAAAGAGAAAAATAGCCTGGTAATGGTTATCACACCCAGCACATTATTTCATTAAATAAAAAAAGTGAATAATGGCCTGGTATTGAGTAATACACTCAGCACATTATTTAAATAAGCAAACAACAGAGCGTAATGGCCTGGTAATGGTTAAAAAACAAAGCACATTATTTAAATAAGCAAACAACAGAGAATAATGGACTGGGAATGGTTCACATACCCGGAACTTTATTTAAATAGAAAAACAGGCGAGTATAATGGCCTGGTAATGGTTCACATACCCAGCACATTATTTATATAAGCAAACAAAAGAGAATAATGGCCTGGTAATGACAAATACATTCAGCACATTATTTAAATAAGCAAACAACAGAGCGTAATGGCCTTGTAATGGTTGACACACCCAGCAAATTATTTAATTATATCAACAACAGAGAATAATGGCCTGGTAATGGTTAATACACGCAGCACATTATTTAAATAATCAAACAACAGAGAATAATGGCCTGGTAATGATGAACCCATTCATGACATTATTTGAATAAACAGCAAAAAATAATGGCCTGGTAAGCAGTTCTACACCCAGCACATTATTTAAACAAACAACGGAGAATAATGGCCTGGTAAGGGTTCACATATCCGGCACCTTATATAAATAGACAAACAATAGAGAATAATGGCCTGGTAATGGTTTCTCATACCCAGCACATTATTTATATAAGCAAACAAAAGAGAATAATGGCCTGGTAATGATTAACACACCCAGCACATTATTTAAATAATCAAACAACAGAGAATAATGGCCTGGTAATGATTAACACACCCAGCACATTATTTAAATAAGCAAACAACAGATAATAATGGCCTTATAATGGTTCACATACCCAGCACATTATTTAAATAAGCAAACAAAAGAGAATATTGCCTGTTAATGGTTAACACACCCAGCACATTATTTAAAAAAACAACAGAGAATAATAGCCTGGTAATGGTTAACACACCCAGCACATTATTTAATTAAATAAACAAAAGAGAATAATGGCCTGGTAATGATTAACACACCTCAGCACATTATTTAATTAAATAAAAAAAAGAGAATAATGGCTTGGTAATGATTATCACACCAAGCACATTATTTGAACAAACAACAAGCAATTATGGCCTGTTAATGAATAACATACCCAACCCATTATTTATATAAGCAAACAAAAGAGAATAATGGCCTGGTAATGATTAACACACCCAGCACATTATTTAAATAAGCAAACAACAGAGAATAATGGCCTGGTAATGGTTAAAACACCCAGCACATTATTTAAATAAGCAAACAACAGAGAATAATGGACTGGGAATGATTAACACACCCAGCACATTATTTAAATAAGCAAACAACAGAGAATAATAGCCTGGTAACGGTTCACATACCAGGCACGTTATTTAAATAGAAAAACAAGAGAGAATAATGGCCTGGTAATGGTTCACATACCCAGCACATTATTTATATAAGCAAACAAAAGAGAATAATGGCCTGGTAATGACAAATACATTCAGCACATTATTTAAATAAGCAAACAACAGAGCGTAATGGCCTTGTAATGGTTGACACACCCAGCAAATTATTTAATTATATCAACAACAGAGAATAATGGCCTGGTAATGGTTAACACACCCAGCACATTATTTAATTAAATAAACAAAAGAGAATAATGGCCTGGAAATGATTAACCCATTCATGACATTATTTGAACAAACAGCAAAAAATAATGGCCTGGTAAGCAGTTCTACACCCAGCACATTATTTAAACAAACAACAGAGAATAATGGCCTGGTAAGGGTTCACATATCCGGCACTTTATTTAAATAGACAAACAATAGAGAATAATGGCCTGGTAATGGTTTCTCATACCCAGCACATTATTTATATAAGCAAACAAAAGAGAATAATGGCCTGGTAATGATTAACACACCCAGCACATTATTTAAATATTCAAACAACAGAGAATAATGGCCTAGTAATGGTTAAGACACCCAGCACATTATTTAAATAAGCAAACAACAGAGAATAATGGCCTGGTAATGGTTCACATACCCAGCACATTATTTAAATAAGCAAACAAAAGAGAATAATGGCCTGGTAATGATTAACACACCTCAGCACATTATTTAATTAAATAAAATAATGAGAATAAAGGCTTGGTAATGATTATCACTCCAAGCACATTATTTAAACAAACAACAAGGAATAATGGCCTGGTAATGATTAACATACCCAACACATTATTTATATAAGCAAACAAAAGAGAATAATGGCCTGGTAATGATTAACACACCCAGCACATTATTTAAATATTCAAACAACAGAGAATAATGGCCTAGTAATGGTTGAGACACCCAGCACATTATTTAAATAAGCAAACAACAGAGAATAATGGCCGGGTAATGGTTAACACACCCAGCACATTATTTAATTAAATAAACAAAAGAGAATAATGGCCTGGTAATGATGAACCCATTCATGACATTATTTGAACAAACAGCAAAAAATAATGGCCTGGTAAGCAGTTCTACACCCCGCACATTATTTAAACAAACAACGGAGAATAATGGCCTGGTTAGGGTTCACATATCCGGCACTTTATTTAAATAGACAAACAAAAGAGAATAATGGACTGGTAATGGTTTCTCATACCCAGCACGTTATTTATATAAGCAAACAAAAGAGAATAATGGCCTGGTAATGATTAACACACCCAGCACATTATTTAAATATTCAAACAACAGAGAATAATGGCCTGGTAATGATTAACACACCCAGCACATTATTTAAATAAGCAAACAACAGAGAATAATGGCCTGGTAATGGTTAACACACCCAGCACATTATTTAATTAAATAAACAAAAGAGAATAATGGCCTGGTAATGATTAACACACCTCAGCACATTATTTAATTAAATAAAATATTGAGAATAATGGCTTGGTAATGATTATCACACGAAGGACATTATTTGAACAAACAACAAGGAATTATGGCCTGGTAATGATTAACATACCCAACACATTATTTATATAAGCAAACAAAAGAGAATAATGGCCTGGTAATGATTAACACACCCAGCACATTATTTGAACAAACAACAAGGAATTATGGCCTGGTAATGATTAACATACCCAACACATTATTTATATAAGCAAACAAAAGAGAATAATGGCCTGGTAATGATTAACACACCCAGCACATTATTGAAATAGGCAAAAAAAAAGAGAATAATAGCCTGGAAATGATTAACACACCCAGCAAATTGCTTAAATAAGCAAACAACAGAGAATAATAGCCTGGTAATGATTAAAACACCCATCACATTATTTAAAAAAACAACAAGATATAATGGCCTGGTTATGTGTAACGTACCCAGCACATTACATAACCAAACAACACGAAATAATGGCCTTGTAATGAGTAAGACACTCAGCACATTATTAAATAAGCAAACAACAGAGAACGTTGCCTGGTAATGGTTAACACACGCAGCACATTATTTAATTAAATCAACAACAGAGAATAATAATTACTATATATTATATAATAAAATAATGCACATTATTTAAATAAGCAAACAACAGAGAATAATGGCCTGGTAATGGTTAAAACACACAGCACATTATTCAAATAAGCAAACAACAGAGAATAATGGACTGGGAATGGTTCACATACCCGGCACTTTATTTGAATAGAAAAACAAGGGAGTATAATGGCCTCGTAATGGTTCACATACCCAGCACATTATTTATATAAGAAAAAAAAATAGAATAATGGCCTTGAAATGATTAACACACCCAGCACATTATTTAAATAAGCAAACAACAGAGAATAATTCCCTGGTAATTGTTCACATACCCAGCACATTATTTATATAAGCAAACAAAAGAGAATAATGGCCTGGTAATGATTAACACACCCAGCGCATTATTTGAACAAAAAACAAGGAATTATGGCCTGGTAATGTTTAAAAAACCCAGCACATTATTTAAATAAGCAAACAACAGAGAATGATGGCCTGGTAATGGTTAATACACGCAGCACATTATTTCGTTAAATAAAAAAAGGGAATAATGGCCTGGTATTGAGTAATACACTCAGCACATTATTTAAATAAGCAAACAACAGAGCGTAATGTCCTTGTAATGGTTGACACACCCAGCAAATTATTTAATTATATCAACAACAGAGAATAATGGCCTGGTTAGGGTTCACATATCCGGCACTTTATTTAAATAGACAAACAAAAGAGAATAATGGACTGGTAATGGTTTCTCATACCCAGCACGTTATTTATATAAGCAAACTAAAGAGAATAATGGCCTGGTAATGATTAACACACCCAGCAAATTGCTTAAATATGCAAACAACAGAGAATAATGGACTGGTAATGATTAAAACACCCATCACATTATTTAAACAAACAACAAGATATAATGGCCTGGTAATGGTTCACATACCCAGCACATTATTTAAATAAGCAAACAAAAGAGAATATTGCCTGGTGATGGTTAACACACCCAGCACATTATTTAAAAAAACAACAGAGAATAATAGCCTGGTAATGGTTAACACACCCAGCACATTATTTAATTAAATAAACAAAAGAGAATAATGGCCTGGTAATGATTAACACACCTCAGCACATTATTTAATTAAATAAAAAATTGAGAATAATGGCTTGGTAATGATTATCACACCAAGCACATTATTTGAACAAACAACATGAATCATGGCCTGGTAATGATTAACATACCCAACACATTATTTATATAAGCAAACAAAAGAGAATAATGGCCTGGTAATGATAAACACACCCAGCACATTATTTGAACAAACAACAAGGAGTTATGGCCTGGTAATGATTAACATACCCAACACATTATTTATATAAGCAAACAAAAGAGAATAATGGCCTGGTAATGATTAACACACCCAGCAAATTATTGAAATAAGCAAAAAAAAAAAAAAAGAGAATAATCGCCTGGAAATGATTAACACACCCAGCAAATTGCTTAAATAAGCAAACAACAGAGAATAATGGCCTGGTAAAGATTAAAACACCCATCACATTATTTAAACAAACAACACCCTATAATGGCCTGGTAATGTGTAATGTACCCAGCTCATTACATAACCAAACAACACGAAATAATGGCCTTGTAATGAGTAAGACACTCAGCACATTATTAAATAAGCAAACAACAGAGAACGTTGCCTGGTAATGGTTAACACACGCAGCACATTATTTAATTAAATCAACATCAGAGAATAATAATTACTATATATTATATAATAAAATAATGCACATTATTTAAATAAGCAAACAACAGAGAATAATGGCCTGGTAATGGTTAAAACACACAGCACATTATTTAAATAAGCAAACAACAGAGAATAATGGACTGGGAATGGTTCACATACCCGGCACTTTATTTGAATAGAAAAACAAGGGAGTATAATGGCCTGGTAATGGTTCACATACCCCGCACATTATTTATATGAGCAAACAAAAGAGAATAATGGCCTGGTAATGATTAATACACCCAGCACATTATTTAAATAAGAAAGCAACAGATAATAATGGCCTTATAATGGTTCACATACCCAGCACATTATTTAAATAAGCAAACAAAATAGAATAATGGCCTGGTTATGATTAACAGACCCATCGCATTATTTTAACAAAAAACACTTAATTATGGCCTGGTAATGTTTAAAATACCCAGCACTTTATTTAAATAACAAAACAACAGAGTATGATGGCCTGGTCATGGTTAATACACGCAGCACATTATTTAATTAAATAAACAAAAGGGAATAATGGCCTGGTATTGAGTAATACACTCAGCACATTATTTAAATAAGCAAACAAAAGAGAATAATGGCCTGGTAATGATTAACACACCCAGCAAATTATTTAATTATATCAACAACAGAGAATAATGGCCTGGTTAGGGTTCACATATCCGGCACTTTATTTAAATAGACAAACAAGAGAGAATAATGGACTGGTAATGGTTTCTCATACCCAGCACGTTATTTATATAAGCAAACTAAAGAGAATAATGGCCTGGTAATGATTAACACACCCAGCAAATTGCTTAAATATGCAAACAACAGAGAATAATGGCCTGGTAATGATTAAAACACCCATCACATTATTTAAACAAACAACAAGATATAATGGCCTGGTAATGGTTCACATACCCAGCACATTATTTAAATAAGCAAACAAAAGAGAATATTGCCTGGTGATGGTTAACACACCCAGCACATTATTTAAAAAAACAACAGAGAATAATAGCCTGGTAATGGTTAACACACCCAGCACATTATTTAATTAAATAAACAAAACCCCATAATGGCCGGGTTATGCATTAAACACCACAGCACATTATTTAATTAAATAAAAAATTGAGAATAATGGCTTGGTAATGATTATCACACCAAGCACATTATTTGAACAAACAACAAGGAATTATGGCCTGATAATGATTAACATACCCAACACATTATGTATATAAGCAAACAAAAGAGAATAATGGCCTGGTAATGACAAATACACCCAGCACATTATTTAAATAAGCAAACAACAGAGCGTAATGGCCTTGTAATGGTTGACACACCCAGCAAATTATTTAAATAAGCAAACAACAGAGAATAATGGACTGGGAATGGTTCACATACCCAGCACATTATTTAAATAAGCAAACAACAGAGAATAATGGCCTTATAATGGTTCACATACCCAGCACATTATTTAAATAAGCAAACAAAAGAGAATATTGCCTGTTAATGGTTAACACACACAGCACATTATTCAAAAAAACAAAAGAGAAAAATAGCCTGGTAATGGTTATCACACCCAGCACATTATTTCATTAAATAAAAAAGGGAATAATGGCCTGGTATTGAGTAATACACTCAGCACATTATTTAAATAAGCAAACAACAGAGCGTAATGGCCTGGTAATGGTTAAAAAACAAAGCACATTATTTAAATAAGCAAACAACAGAGAATAATGGACTGGGAATGGTTCACATACCCGGCACTTTATTTGAATAGAAAAACAAGGGAGTATAATGGCCTGGTAATGGTTCACATACCCAGCACATTATTTATATAAGCAAACAAAAGAGAATAATGGCCTGGTAATGACAAATACATTCAGCACATTATTTAAATAAGCAAACAACAGAGCGTAATGGCCTAGTAATGGTTAAGACACCCAGCACATTATTTAATTATATCAACAACAGAGAATAATGGCCTGGTAATGGTTAATACACGCAGCACATTATTTAAATAAATAAAAAAAGGGAATAATGGCCTGGAAATGATGAACCCATTCATGACATTATTTGAATAAACAGCAAAAAATAATGGCCTGGTAAGCAGTTCTACACCCAGCACATTATTTAAACAAACAACAGAGAATAATGGCCTGGTAAGGGTTCACATATCCGGCACCTTATATAAATAAGCAAACAACAGAGAATAATGGCCTGGTATTGGTTTCTCATACCCAGCACCTTATTCATATAAGCAAACAAAAGACAATAATGGCCTGGTAATGATTAACACACCCAGCACATTATTTAAATAATCAAACAACAGAGAATAATCGCCTAGTAATGGTTAAGACACCCAGCACATTATTTAAATAAGCAAACAACAGAGAATAATGGCCTTATAATGGTTCACATACCCAGCACATTATTTAAATAAGCAAACAAAAGAGAATATTGCCTGGTAATGGTTAACACACCCAGCACATTATTTAAAAAAACAACAGAGAATAATAGCCTGGTAATGGTTAACACACCCAGCACATTATTTAATTAAATAAACAAAAGAGAATAATGGCCTGGTAATGATTAACACACCTCAGCACATTATTTAATTAAATAAATAAAAGAGAATAATGGCTTGATAATGATTATCACACCAAGCACATTATTTGAACAAACAACAAGGAATTATGGCCTGGTAATGATTAACATACCCAACACATTATTTATATAAGCAAACAAAAGAGAATAATGGCCTGGTAATGATTAACACACCCAGCACATTATTTAAATAAGCAAACAACAGAGAATAATGGCCTGGTAATGGTTAAAACACCCAGCACATTATTTAAATAAGCAAACAACAGAGAATAATGGCCTGGAAATGATTAACACACCCAGCACATTATTTAAATAAGCAAACAACAGAGAATAATAGCCTGGTAAAGGTTCACATACCAGGCACGTTATTTAAATAGAAAAACAAGAGAGAATAATGGCCTGGTAATGGTTCACATACCCAGCACATTATTTATATAAGCAAACAAAAGAGAATAATGGCCTGGTAATGACAAATACATTCAGCACATTATTTAAATAAGCAAACAACAGAGCGTAATGGCCTTGTAATGGTTGACACACCCAGCAAATTATTTAATTATATCAACAACAGAGAATAATGGCCTGGTAATGGTTAACACACCCAGCACATTATTTAATTAAATAAACAAAAGAGAATAATGGCCTGGAAATGATTAACCCATTCATGACATTATTTGAACAAACAGCAAAAAATAATGGCCTGGTAAGCAGTTCTACACCCAGCACATTATTTAAACAAACAACAGAGAATAATGGCCTGGTAAGGGTTCACATATCCGGCACTTTATTTAAATAGACAAACAATAGAGAATAATGGCCTGGTAATGGTTTCTCATACCCAGCACATTATTTATATAAGCAAACAAAAGAGAATAATGGCCTGGTAATGATTAACACACCCAGCACATTATTTAAATATTCAAACAACAGAGAATAATGGCCTAGTAATGGTTAAGACACCCAGCACATTATTTAAATAAGCAAACAACAGAGAATAATGGCCTTATAATGGTTCACATACCCAGCACATTATTTAAATAAGCAAACAAAAGAGAATAATGGCCTGGTAATGATTAACACACCTCAGCACATTATTTAATTAAATAAAAAATTGAGAATAATGGCTTGGTAATGATTATCACACCAAGCACATTATTTAAACAAACAACAAGGAATGATGGCCTGGTAATGATTAACATACCCAGCACATTATTTATATAAGCAAACAAAAGAGAATAATGGCCTGGTAATGATTAACACACCCAGCACATTATTTAAATATTCAAACAACAGAGAATAATCGCCTAGTAATGGTTAAGACACCCAGCACATTATTTAAATAAGCAAACAACAGAGAATAATGGCCTTATAATGGTTAACACACCCAGCACATTATTTAAAAAAACAACAGAGAATAATAGCCTGGTAATGGTTAACCCATTCATGACATTATTTGAACAAACAGCAAAAAATAATGGCCTGGTAAGAAGTTCTACACCCAGCACATTATTTAAACAAACAACGGAGTATAATGGCCTGGTAAGGGTTCACATATCCGGCACTTTATTTAAATAGACAAACAAAAGAGAATAATGGACTGGTAATGGTTTCTCATACCCAGCACGTTATTTATATAAGCAAACAAAAGAGAATAATGGCCTGGTAATGATTAACACACCCAGCACATTATTTAAATATTCAAACAACAGAGAATAATGGCCTGGTAATGGTTCACATACCCAGCACATTATTTAAATAAGCAAACAACAGAGAATAATGGCCTGGTGATGGTTAACACACCCAGCACATTATTTAATTAAATAAACAAAAGAGAATAATGGCCTGGTAATGATTAACACACCTCAGCACATTATTTAATTAAATAAAAAAAAAGAGAATAATGGCTTGGTAATGATTATCACACGAAGGACATTATTTGAACAAACAACAAGGAATTATGGCCTGGTAATGATTAACATACCCAACACATTATTTATATAAGCAAACAAAAGAGAATAATGGCCTGGTAATGATTAACACACCCAGCACATTATTTGAACAAACAACAAGGAATTATGGCCTGGTCATGATTAACATACCCAACACATTATTTATATAAGCAAACAAAAAAGAATAATGGCCTTGTAATGATTAACACACCCAGCACATTATTGAAGTAAGCAAAAAAAAAGAGAATAATAGCCTGGAAATGATTAACACACCCAGCAAATTGCTTAAATATGCAAACAACAGAGAATAATTGCCTGGTAATGTTTAAAACACCCATCACATTATTTAAAAAAACAACAAGATATAATGGCCTGGTTATGTGTAACGTACCCAGCACATTACATAACCAAACAACACGAAATAATGGCCTTGTAATGAGTAAGACACTCAGCACATTATTAAATAAGCAAACAACAGAGAACGTTGCCTGGTAATGGTTAACACACGCAGCACATTATTTAATTAAATCAACAACAGAGAATAATAATTACTATATATTATATAATAAAATAATGCACATTATTTAAATAAGCAAACAACATCGAATAATTGCCTGGTAATGGTTAAAACACGCAGCACATTAATTAAATAAGCAAACAACAGAGAATAATGGACTGGTAATGGTTCACATACCCGGCACTTTATTTGAATAGAAAAACAAGGGAGTATAATGGCCTGGTAATGGTTCACATACCCAGCACATTATTTAAATAAGCAAACAAAAGAGAATAATGGCCTGGTAATGATTAACACACCCAGCACATTATTTAAATAAGCAAACAACAGAGAATAATGGCCTGGTAATGGTTCAAACACCCAGCACATTATTTAAATAAGCAAACAACAGAGAATAATGGCCTGGTAATGATTAACACACCCAGCACATTATTTGAACAAAAAACAAGGAATTATGGCCTGGTAATGTTTAAAAAACCCCGCACTTTATTTAAATAATCAAACAACAGAGAATGATGGCCTGGTAATGGTTAATACACGCAGCACATTATTTCGTTAAATAAAAAAAGGGAATAATGGCCTGGTATTGAGTAATACACTCAGCAAATTATTTAAATAAGCAAACAACAGAGCGTAATGGCCTTGTAATGATTAACACACCCAGCAAATTATTTAATTATATCAACAACAGAGAATAATGGCCTGGTTAGGGTTCACATATCCGGCACTTTATTTAAATAGACAAACAAGAGAGAATAATGGACTGGTAATGGTTTCTCATACCCAGCACGTTATTTATATAAGCAAACTAAAGAGAATAATGGCCTGGTAATGATTAACACACCCAGCAAATTGCTTAAATATGCAAACAACAGAGAATAATGGCCTGGTAATGATTAAAACACCCATCACATTATTTAAACAAACAACAAGATATAATGGCCTGGTAATGGTTCACATACCCAGCACATTATTTAAATAAGCAAACAAAAGAGAATATTGCCTGGTGATGGTTAACACACCCAGCACATTATTTAAAAAAACAACAGAGAATAATAGCCTGGTAATGGTTAACACACCCAGCACATTATTTAATTAAATAAACAAAAGAGAATAATGGCCTGGTAATGATTAACACACCTCAGCACATTATTTAATTAAATAAAAAAAAAGAGAATAATGGCTTGGTAATGATTATCACACCAAGGACATTATTTGAACAAACAACAAGGAATTATGGCCTGGTAATGATTAACATACCCAACACATTATTTATATAAGCAAACAAAAGAGAATAATGGCCTGGTAATGATTAACACACCCAGCACATTATTTAAATAATCAAACAACAGAGAATAATGGCCTAGTAATTGTTAGACACCCAGCACATTATTTAAATAAGCAAACAACAGAGAATAATGGCCTTATAATGGTTCACATACCCAGCACATTATTTAAATAAGCAAACAAAAGAGAATATTGCCTGTTAATGGTTAACACACCCAGCACATTCATTAAAAAAAAAAAAGAGAAAAATAGCCTGGTAATGGTTACCACACCCAGCACATTATTTAATTAAATAAACAAAAGAGAATAATGGCCTGGTAATGATTAACACACCTCAGCACATTATTTAATTAAATAACAAATTGAGAATAATGGCTTGGTAATGATTATCACACCAAGCACATTTTTTGAAAAAACAACATTGAATAATGGCCTGGTAATGATTAACATACCCAACACATTATTTATATAAGCAAACAAAAGAGAATAATGGCCTGGTAATGATTAACACACCCAGCACATTATTTGAACAAACAACAAGGAATTATGGCCTGGTAATGATTAACATACACAAAACATTATTTAGATAGGCAAACAAATGAGAATAAGGGCCTGTTAATGAGTAAAACACACATCACATTATGTAAATAAGCAAACAACAGAGAATAATGGACTGGGAATGGTTCACATACCCGGCACTTTATTTGAATAGAAAAACAAGAGAGTATAATGGCCTGGTAATGGTTCACATACCCAGCACATTATTTATATAAGCAAACAAAAGAGAATAATGGCCTGGTAATGATTAACACACCCAGCACATTATTTAAATAAGCAAACAACAGAGAATAATGGCCTGGTAATGGTTCACATACCCAGCACATTATTTATATAAGCAAACAAAAGAGAATAATGGCCTGGTAATGATTAACACACCCAGCACATTATTTGAACAAAAAACAAGGAATTATGGCCTGGTAATGATTAAAAAACCCAGCACATTATTTAAATAAGCAAACAACAGAGAATGATGGCCTGGTAATGGTTAGTACACGCAGCACATTATTTAAAAAAATAAAAAAAGGGAATAATGGCCTGGTATTGAGTAATACACTCAGCACATTATTTAAATAAGCAAACAACAGAGCGTAATGGCCTTGTAATGGTTGACAAACCCAGCAAATTATTTAAATAAGCAAACAACAGAGAATAATGGACTGGGAATGGTTCACATACCCAGCACTTTATTTGAATAGAAAAACAAGGGAGTATAATGGCCTGGTAATGGTTCACATACCCAGCACATTATTTATATAAGCAAACAAAAGAGAATAATGGCCTGGTAATGATTAACACACCCAGCACATTATTTAAATAAGCAAACAACAGAGAATAATGGCCTGGTAATGGTTCACATACCCAGCACATTATTTATATAAGCAAACAAAAGAGAATAATGGCCTGGTAATGATTAACACACCCAGCACATTATTTGAACAAAAAACAAGGAATTATGGCCTGGTAATTATTAAAAAACCCAGCACATTATTTAAATAAGCAAACAACAGAGACTGAGGGCCTGGTAATGGTTAGTACACGCAGCACATTATTTAAAAAAATAAAAAAAGGGAATAATGGCCTGGTATTGAGTAATACACTCAGCACATTATTTAAATAAGCAAACAACAGAGCGTAATGTCCTTGTAATGGTTGACACACCCAGCAAATTATTTAATTATATCAACAACAGAGAATAATGGCCTGGTTAGGGTTCACATATCCGGCACTTTATTTAAATAGACAAACAAGAGAGAATAATGGACTGGTAATGGTTTCTCATACCCAGCACGTTATTTATATAAGCAAACTAAAGAGAATAATGGCCTGGTAATGATTAACACACCCAGCAAATTGCTTAAATATGCAAACAACAGAGAATAATGGCCTGGTAATGATTAAAACACCCATCACATTATTTAAACAAACAAAAAGATATAATGGCCTGGTAATGGTTCACATACCCAGCACATTATTTAAATAAGCAAACAAAAGAGAATATTGCCTGGTAATGGTTAACACACCCAGCACATTATTTAAAAAAACAACAGAGAATAATAGCCTGGTAATGGTTAACACACCCAGCACATTATTTAATTAAATAAACAAAAGAGAATAATGGCCTGGTAATGATTAACACACCTCAGCACATTATTTAATTAAATAAATAAAAGAGAATAATGGTTGGTAATGATTAACACACCCAGCACATTATTTGAACAAACAACAAGGAATTATGGCCTGGTAATGATTAACATACCCAACACATTATTTATATAAGCAAACAAAAGAGAATAATGGCCTGGTAATGATTAACACACCCAGCACATTATTTAAATATTCAAACAACAGAGAATAATGGCCTAGTAATGGTTGAGACACCCAGCACATTATTTAAATAAGCAAACAACAGATAATAATGGCCTTATAATGGTTCACATACCCAGCACATTATTTAAATAAGCAAACAAAAGAGAATATTGCCTGTTAATGGTTAACACACCCAGCACATTATTTAAAAAAACAACAGAGAATAATAGCCTGGTAATGGTTAACACACCCAGCACATTATTTAATTAAATAAACAAAAGAGAATAATGGCCTGGTAATGATTAACACACCCAGCACATTATTTAATTAAATAAATAAAAGAGAATAATGGCTTGGTAATGATTATCACACCCAGCACATTATTTGAACAAACAACAAGGAATTATGGCCTGGTAATGATTAACATACCCAACACATTATTTATATAAGCCAACAAAAGAGAATAATGGCCTGGTAATGATTAACACACCCAGCAAATTATTTAATTATATCAACAACAGAGAATAATGGCCTGGTAATGGTTAACACACCCAGCACATTATTTAATTAAATAAACAAAAGAGAATAATGGCCTGGTAATGATGAACCCATTCATGACATTATTTGAATAAACAGCAAAAAATAATGGCCTGGTAAGCATTTCTACACCCAGCACATTATTTAAACAATCAACAGAGAATAATGGCCTTGTAATGGTTCACATATCCGGCACTTTATTTAAATAGACAAACAAAAGAGAATAATGGACTGGTAATGGTTTCTCATACCCAGCACATTATTTATATAAGCAAACAAAAGAGAATAATGGCCTGGTAATGATTAACACACCCAGCACATTATTTAAATAATCAAACAACAGAGAATAATGGCCTAGTAATGGTTAAGACACCCAGCACATTATTTAAATAAGCAAACAACAGAGAATAATGGCCTTATAATGGTTCACATACCCAGCACATTATTTAAATAAGCAAACAAAAGAGAATATTGCCTGTTAATGGTTAACACACCCAGCACATTATTTAAAAAAACAACAGAGAATAATAGCCTGGTAATGGTTACCACACCCAGCACATTATTTAATTAAATAAACAAAAGAGAATAATGGCCTGGTAATGATTAACACACCTCAGCACATTATTTAATTAAATAAAAAAAAGAGAATAATGGCTTGGTAATGATTAACACACGAAGGACATTATTTGAACAAACAACAAGGATTTATGGCCTGGTAATGATTAACATACCCAACACATTATTTATATAAGCAAACAAAAGAGAATAATGGCCTGGTAATGATTAACACACCCAGCACATTATTTAAATAAGCAAACAACAGAGAATAATGGCCTGGTAATGGTTAAAACACCCAGCACATTATTTAAATAAGCAAACAACAGAGAATAATGGCCTGGTAATGGTTAAAACACCCAGCACATTATTTAAATAAGCAAACAACAGAGAATAATAGCCTGGTAACGGTTCACATACCAGGCACGTTATTTAAATAGAAAAACAAGAGAGAATAATGGCCTGGTAATGGTTCACATACCCAGCACATTATTTATATAAGCAAACAAAAGAGAATAATGGCCTGGTAATGACAAATACATTCAGCACATTATTTAAATAAGCAAACAACAGAGCGTAATGGCCTTGTAATGGTTGACACACCCAGCAAATTATTTAATTATATCAACAACAGAGAATAATGGCCTGGTAATGGTTAACACACCCAGCACATTATTTAATTAAATAAACAAAAGAGAATAATGGCCTGGAAATGTTGAACCCATTCATGAAATTATTTGAACAAACATGAAAAAATAATGGCCTGGTAAGCAGTTCTACACCCAGCACATTATTTAAACAATCAACAGAGAATAGTGGCCTGGTAAGGGTTCACATATCCGGCACTTTATTTAAATAGACAAACAAGAGAGAATAATGGCCTGGTAATGGTTTCTCATACCCAGCACATTATTTATATAAGCAAACAAAAGAGAATAATGGCCTGGTAATGATTAACACACCCAGCACATTATTTAAATATTCAAACAACAGAGAATAATGGCCTAGTAATGGTTAAGACACCCAGCACATTATTTAAATAAGCAAACAACAGAGAATAATGGCCTTATAATGGTTCACATACCCAGCACATTATTTAAATAAGCAAACAAAAGAGAATAATGGCCTGGTAATGATTAACACACCTCAGCACATTATTTAATTAAATAAAATATTGAGAATAATGGCTTGGTAATGATTATCACTCCAAGCACATTATTTGAACAAACAACAAGGAATGATGGCCTGGTAATGATTAACATACCCAACACATTATTCATATAAGCAAACAAAAGAGAATAATGGCATGGTAATGATTAACACACCCAGCACATTATTTAAATATTCGAACAACAGAGAATAATGGCATAGTAATGGTTGAGACACCCAGCACATTATTTAAATAAGCAAACAACAGAGAGTAGTGGCTTGGTAATGGTTCACATACCCAGCACATTATTTAAATAAGCAAACAAAAGAGAATATTGCCTGTTAATGGTTAACACACCCAGCACATTATTTTAAAAAACAACAGAGAATAATAGACTGGTAATGGTTAACACACCCAGCACATTATTTAATTAAATAAACAAAAGAGAATAATGGCCTGGTAATGATTAACACACCTCAGCACATTATTTAATTAAATAAAAAATTGAGAATAATGGCTTGGTAATGATTATCACACCAAGGACATTATTTGAACAAACAACAAGGAATTATGGCCTGGTAATGATTAACATACCCAACACATTATTTATATAAGAAAACAAAAGAGAATAATGGCCTGGTAATGATTAACACACCCAGCACATTATTTGAACAAACAACAAGGAATTATGGCCTGGTAATGATTAACATACCCAACACATTATTTATATAAGCAAACAAAAGAGAATAATGGCCTGGTAATGATTAACACACCCAGCACATTATTGAAATAGGCAAAAAAAAAGAGAATAATAGCCTGGAAATGATTAACACACCCAGCAAATTGCTTAAATAAGCAAACAACAGAGAATAATGGCCTGGTAATGATTAAAACACCCATCACATTATTTAAAAAAACAACAAGATATAATGGCCTGGTTATGTGTAATGTACCCAGCACATTACATAACCAAACAACACGAAATAATGGCCTTGTAATGAGTAAGACACTCAGCACATTATTAAATAAGCAAACAACAGAGAACGTTGCCTGGTAATGGTTAACACACGCAGCACATTATTTAATTAAATCAACAACAGAGAATAATAATTACTATATATTATATAATAAAATAATGCACATTATTTAAATACGCAAACAACAGAGAATAATGGCCTGGTAATGGTTAAAACACACAGAACATTATTCAAATAAGCAAACAACAGAGAATAATGGACTGGGAATGGTTCACATACCCGGCACTTTATTTCAATAGAAAAACAAGGGAGTATAATGGCCTCGTAATGGTTCACATACCCAGCACATTATTTATATAAGCAAACAAAAGAGAATAATGGCCTGGTAATGATTAACACACCCAGCACTTTATTTAAATACGCAAACAACAGAGAATAATGGCCTGGTAATGGTTCATATACCCAGCACATTATTTATATAAGCAAACAAAAGGGAATAATGGCCTGGTAATGATTAACACACCCAGCGCATTATTTGAACAAAAAACAAGGAATTATGGCCTGGTAATGATTAAAAAACCCAGCACATTATTTAAATAAGCAAACAACAGAGAATGATGGCCTGGTAATGATTAACACACCCAGCACATTATTTAATTAAGCAAACAACAGAGAATAATGGCCTGGTAATGGTTCACATACCCAGCACATTATTTAAATAAGCAAACAAAAGAGAATAATGGCCTGGTAATGATTAACACACCCAGCACATTATTTAAATAAGCAAACAACAGAGAATAATGGCCTTATAATGGTTCACATACCCAGCACATTATTTAAATAAGCAAACAAAAGAGAATAATGGCCTGGTAATGATTAACACACCCAGCACATTATTTAAATAAGCAAACAACAGAGAATAATGGCCTGGTAATGATTAACACACCCAGCACATTATTTAATGAAATAAACAAAAGAGAATAATGGCCTGGTAATGATTAACACACCTCAGCACATTATTTGAACAAACAACAAGGAATTATGGCCTGGTAATGATTAACATACCCAACACATTATTTATATAAGCAAACAAAAGAGAATAATGGCCTGGTAATGATTAACACACCCAGCACATTATTTAAATATTCAAACAACAGAGAATAATGGCCTAGTAATGGTTGAGACACCCAGCACATTATTTAAATAAGCAAACAAAAGAGAATATTGCCTGTTAATGGTTAACACGCCCAGCACATTATTCAAAAAAACAAAAGAGAAAAATAGCCTGGTAATGGTTATCACACCCAGCACATTATTTAATTAAATAAACAAAAGAGAATAATGGCCTGGTAATGATTAACACACCTCAGCACATTATTTAATTAAATAACAAATTGAGAATAATGGCTTGGTAATGATTATCACACCAAGCACATTATTTGAACAAACAACAAGGAATTATGGCCTGGTAATGATTAACATACCCAACACATTATTTATATAAGCAAACAAAAGAGAATAATGGCCTGGTAATGATTAACACACCCAGCACATTATTTAAATATTCAAACAACAGAGAATAATGGCCTAGTAATGGTTGAGACACCCAGCACATTATTTAAATAAGCAAACAAAAGAGAATATTGCCTGTTAATGGTTAACACGCCCAGCACATTATTCAAAAAAACAAAAGAGAAAAATAGCCTGGTAATGGTTAACACACCCAGCACATTATTTAATTAAATAAACAAAAGAGAATAATGGCCTGGTAATGATTAACACACCTCAGCACATTATTTAATTAAATAACAAATTGAGAATAATGGCTTGGTAATGATTATCACACCAAGCACATTATTTGAACAAACAACATGAATGATGGCCTGGTAATGATTAACATACCCAACACATTATTTATATAAGCAAACAAAAGAGAATAATGGCCTGGTAATGATTAACACACCAAGCACATTATTTGAACAAACAACAAGGAATTATGGCCTGGTAATGATTAACATACCCAACACAGTATTTATATAAGCAAACAAAAGAGAATAATGGCCTGGTAAAGATTAACACACCCAGCACATTATTGAAATAGGCAAAAAAAGAGAATAATAGCCTGGAAATGATTAACACACCAAGCAAATTGCTTAAATAAGCAAACAACAGAGAATAATGGCCTGGTAATGATTAAAACACCCATCACATTATTTAAACAAACAACTAGATATAATGGCCTGGTAATGTGTAATGTACCCAGCACATTACATAACCAAACAACACGAAATAATGGCCTTGTAATGAGTAAGACACTCAGCACATTATTAAATAAGCAAACAACAGAGAACGTTGCCTGGTAATGGTTAACACACGCAGCACATTATTTAATTAAATCAACATCAGAGAATAATAATTACTATATATTATATAATAAAATAATGCACATTATTTAAATAAGCAAACAACAGAGAATAATGGCCTGGTAATGGTTAAAAAACACAGCACATTATTTAAATAAGCAAACAACAGAGAATAATGGACTGGGAATGGTTCACATACCCGGCACTTTATTTGAATAGAAAAACAAGAGAGTATAATGGCCTGGTAATGGTTCACATACCCAGCACATTATTTATATAAGCAAACAAAAGAGAATAATGGCCTGGTAATGATTAACACACCCAGCACATTATTTAAATAAGCAAACAACAGAGAATAATGGCCTGGTAATGGTTCACATACCCAGCACATTATTTAAATAAGCAAACAAAAGAGAATAATGGCCTGGTAATGATTAACACACCCAGCGCATTATTTGAACAAAAAACAAGGAATTATGGCCTGGTAATGATTAAAAAACCCAGCACATTATTTAAATAAGCAAACAACAGAGAATGATGGCCTGGTAATGGTTAATACACGCAGCACATTATTTAAATAAATAAAAAAAGGGAATAGTGGCCTGGTATTGAGTAATACACTCAGCACATTATTTAAATAAGCAAACAACAGAGCGTAATGGCCTTCTAATGGTTGACACACCCAGCACATTATTTAAATAAGCAAACAACAGAGAATAATGGACTGGGAATGGTTCACATACCCAGCACATTATTTGAGTAGAAAAACAAGAGAGTATAATGGCCTGGTAATGGTTCACATACCCAGCACATTATTTATATAAGCAAACAACAGCGAATAATGGCCTGGTAATGGTTAAACACCCAGCACATTATTTAAATAAGCAAACAACAGAGAATAATGGCCTGGTAATGATTAACACACCCAGCACATTATTTGAACAAAAAACAAGGAATTATGGCCTGGTAATGATTAAAAAACCCAGCACATTATTTAAATAAGCAAACAACAGAGAATGATGGCCTGGTAATGATTAACACACCCAGCACATTATTTAATTAAGCAAACAACAGAGAATAATGGCCTGGTAATGGTTCACATACCCAGCACATTATTTAAATAAGCAAACAGCAGAGATTAATGGCCTGGTAATGATTAACACACCCAGCACATTATTTAAATAAGCAAACAACAGAGAATAATGGCCTTGTAATTGTTAAAATACCCAGCACATTATTTATATAAGCAAACAAAAGAGAATAATGGCCTGGTAATGATTAACACACCCAGCACATTATTTAAATAAGCAAACAACAGAGAATAATGGCCTGGTAATGATTAACACACCCAGCACATTATTTAATTAAATAAAAAAAAGAGAATAATGGCTTGATAATGATTATCACACCAAGCACATTATTTGAACAAACAACAAGGAATTATGGCCTGGTAATGATTAACATACCCAACACATTATTTATATAAGCAAACAAAAGAGAATAATGGCCTGGTAATGATTAACACACCCAGCACATTATTTAAATATTCAAACAACAGAGAATAATGGCCTAGTAATGGTTGAGACACCCAGCACATTATTTAAATAAGCAAACAACAGAGAATATTGCCTGTTAATGGTTAACACGCCCAGCACATTATTCAAAAAACAAAAGAGAAAAATAGCCTGGTAGTGATTATCACACCCAGCACATTATTTAATTAAATAAACAAAAGAGAATAATGGCCTGGTAATGATTAACACACCTCAGCACATTATTTAATTAAATAACAAATTGAGAATAATGGCTTGATAATGATTATCACACCAAGCACATTATGTGAACAAACAACAAGGAATTATGGCCTGGTAATGATTAACATACCCAACACATTATTTATATAAGCAAACAAAAGAGAATAATGGCCTGGTAATGATTAACACACCCAGCACATTATTTAAATATGCAAACAACAGAGAATAATGGCCTAGTAATGGTTGAGACACCCAGCACATTATTTAAATAAGCAAAAAAAAGAGAATATTGCCTGTTAATGGTTAACACGCCCAGCACATTATTCAAAAAAACAAAAGAGAAAAATAGCCTGGTAATGGTTATCACACCCAGCACATTATTTAATTAAATAAACAAAAGAGAATAATGGCCTGGTAATGATTAACACACCTCAGCACATTATTTAATTAAATAACAAATTGAGAATAATGGCTTGGTAATGATTATCACACCAAGCACATTATTTGAACAAACAACATGAATGATGGCCTGGTAATGATTAACATACCCAACACATTATTTATATAAGCAAACAAAAGAGAATAATGGCCTGGTAATGATTAACACACCAAGCACATTATTTGAACAAACAACAAGGAATTATGGCCTGGTAATGATTAACATACCCAACACAGTATTTATATAAGCAAACAAAAGAGAATAATGGCCTGGTAATGATTAACACACCCAGCACATTATTTAAATAAGCAAAAAAAAAGAGAATAATAGCCTGGAAATGATTAACACACCCAGCAAATTGCTTAAATAAGCAAACAACAGAGAATAATGGCCTGGTAATGATTAAAACACCCATCACATTATTTAAACAAACAACTAGATATAATGGCCTGGTTATGTGTAATGTACCCAGCACATTACATAACCAAACAACACGAAATAATGGCCTTGTAATGAGTAAGACACTCAGCACATTATTAAATAAGCAAACAACAGAGAACGTTGCCTGGTAATGGTTAACACACGCAGCACATTATTTAATTAAATCAACAACAGAGAATAATAATTACTATATATTATATAATAAAATAATGCACATTATTTAAATAAGCAAACAACAGAGAATAATGGCCTGGTAATGGTTAAACACCCAGCACATTATTTAAATAAGCAAACAACAGAGAATAATGGACTGGGAATGGTTCACATACCCGGCACTTTATTTGAATAGAAAAACAAGAGAGTATAATGGCCTGGTAATGGTTCACATACCCAGCACATTATTTATATAAGCAAACAAAAGAGAATAATGGCCTGGTAATGATTAACACACCCAGCACATTATTTAAATAAGCAAACAACAGAGAATAATGGCCTGGTAATGGTTCACATACCCAGCACATTATTTATATAAGCAAACAAAAGAGAATAATGGCCTGGTAATGATTAACACACCCAGCGCATTATTTGAACAAAAAACAAGGAATTATGGCCTGGTAATGATTAAAAAACCCAGCACATTATTTAAATAAGAAAACAACAGAGAATGATGGCCTGGTAATGGTTAATACACGCAGCACATTATTTCATTAAATAAAAAAAGGGAATAATGGCCTGGTATTGAGTAATACACTCAGCACATTATTTAAATAAGCAAACAACAGAGCGTAATGGCCTGGTAATGGTTAAAACACACAGCACATTATTTAAATAAGCAAACAACAGAGAATAATGGACTGGGAATGGTTCACATACCCGGCACTTTATTTGAATAGAAAAACAAGGGAGTATAATGGCCTCGTAATGGTTCACATACCCAGCACATTATTTATATAAGCAAACAAAAGAGAATAATGGCCTGGTAATGATTAACAAACCCAGCACATTATTTAAATAAGCAAACAACAGAGAATAATGCCATGGTAATGGTTCACATACCCAGCACATTATTTATATAAGCAAACAAAAGAGAATAATGGCCTGGTAATGATTAACACACCCAGCGCATTATTTGAACAAAAAACAAGGAATTATGGCCTGGTAATTATTAAAAAACCCAGCACATTATTTAAATAAGCAAACAACAGAGAATGATGGCCTGGTAATGGTTAATACACGCAGCACATTATTTCATTAAATAAAAAAGGGAATAATGGCCTGGTATTGAGTAATACACTCAGCACATTATTTAAATAAGCAAACAACAGAGCGTAATGTCCTTGTAATGGTTGACACACCCAGCAAATTATTTAATTATATCAACAACAGAGAATAATGGCCTGGTTAGGGTTCACATATCCGGCACTTTATTTAAATAGACAAACAAGAGAGAATAATGGACTGGTAATGGTTTCTCATACCCAGCACGTTATTTATATAAGCAAACTAAAGAGAATAATGGCCTGGTAATGATTAACACACCCAGCAAATTGCTTAAATATCAAAAAACAAGGAATTATGGCCTGGTAATGATTAAAAAACCCAGCACATTATTTAAATAAGCAAACAACAGAGAATGATGGCCTGGTAATGGTTAATACACGCAGCACATTATTTAAAAAAATAAAAAAAGGGAATAATGGCCTGGTATTGAGTAATACACTCAGCACATTATTTAAATAAGCAAACAACAGAGCGTAATGGCCTTGTAATGGTTAACACACCCAGCACATTATTTAAATAAGCAAACAACAGAGAATAATGGACTGGGAATGGTTCACATACCCGGCACTTTATTTGAATAGAAAAACAAGAGAGTATAATGGCCTGGTAATGGTTCACATACCCAGCACATTATTTATATAAGCAAACAAAAGAGAATAATGGCCTGGTAATGATTAACACACCCAGCACATTATTTAAATAAGCAAACAACAGAGAATAATGGCCTGGTAATGGTTCACATACCCAGCACATTATTTATATAAGCAAACAAAAGAGAATAATGGCCTGGTAATGATTAACACACCCAGCACATTATTTGAACAAAAAACAAGGAATTATGGCCTGGTAATGATTAAAAAACCCAGCACATTATTTAAATAAGCAAACAACAGAGAATGATGGCCTGGTAATGGTTAATACACGCAGCACATTATTTAAATAAATAAAAAAAGGGAATAATGGCCTGGTATTGAGTAATACACTCAGCACATTATTTAAATAAGCAAACAACAGAGCGTAATGGCCTGTTAATGGTTAAAACACCCAGCACATTATTTATATAAGCAAACAACAGAGAATAATGGACTGGGAATGGTTCACATACCCGGCACTTTATTTGAATAGAAAAACAAGGGAGTATAATGGCCTCGTAATGGTTCACATACCCAGCACATTATTTATATAAGCAAACAAAAGAGAATAATGGCCTGGTAATGATTAACAAACCCAGCACATTATTTAAATAAGCAAACAACAGAGAATAATGTCTTGGTAATGGTTCACATACCCAGCACATTATTTATATAAGCAAACAAAAGAGAATAATGGCCTGGTAATGATTAACACACCCAGCGCATTATTTGAAAAGAAAACAAGGAATTATGGCCTGGTAATTATTAAAAAACCCAGCACATTATTTAAATAAGCAAACAACAGAGAATGATGGCCTGGTAATGGTTAGTACACGCAGCACATTATTTAAAAAAATAAAAAAAGGGAATAATGGCCTGGTATTGAGTAATACACTCAGCACATTATTTAAATAAGCAAACAACAGAGCGTAATGTCCTTGTAATGGTTGACACACCCAGCAAATTATTTAATTATATCAACAACAGAGAATAATGGCCTGGTTAGGGTTCACATATCCGGCACTTTATTTAAATAGACAAACAAGAGAGAATAATGGACTGGTAATGGTTTCTCATACCCAGCACGTTATTTATATAAGCAAACTAAAGAGAATAATGGCCTGGTAATGATTAACACACCCAGCAAATTGCTTAAATATGCAAACAACAGAGAATAATGGCCTGGTAATGATTAAAACACCCATCACATTATTTAAACAAACAAAAAGATATAATGGCCTGGTAATGGTTCACATACCCAGCACATTATTTAAATAAGCAAACAAAAGAGAATATTGCCTGTTAATGGTTAACACACCCAGCACATTATTTAAAAAAACAACAGAGAATAATAGCCTGGTAATGGTTAACACACCCAGCACATTATTTAATTAAATAAACAAAAGAGAATAATGGCCTGGTAATGATTAACACACCTCAGCACATTATTTAATTAAATAAAAAAAAAGAGAATAATGGCTTGGTAATGATTATCACACCAAGCACATTATTTGAACAAACAACAAGGAATTATGGCCTGGTAATGATTAACATACCCAACACATTATTTATATAAGCCAACAAAAGAGAATAATGGCCTGGTAATGATTAACACACCCAGCAAATTATTTAATTATATCAACAACAGAGAATAATGGCCTAGTAATAGTTAAGACACCCATCACATTATTTAAACAAACAACACGATATAATGGCCTGGTAATGGTTCACATACCCAGCACATTATTTAAATAAGCAAACAAAAGAGAATATTGCCTGGTGATGGTTAACACACCCAGCACATTATTTAAAAAAACAACAGAGAATAATAGCCTGGTAATGGTTAACACACCCAGCACATTATTTAATTAAATAAACAAAAGAGAATAATGGCCTGGTAATGGTTCACATACCCAGAACATTATTTATATAATCAAACAAAAGATAATAATGGCCTTGTAAAGATTAACACACCCAGCACATTATTTGAACAAACAACAAGTAATTATGGCCTGGTAATGATTAAAAAACCCAGCACATTATTTAATTAAATCAACAACAGAGAATAATGGCCTGGTAATGGTTAACACACCCAGCACATTATCTAATTAAATAAAAAAAAGAGAATAATGGCTTGATAATGATTATCACACCAAGCACATTATTTGAACAAACAACAAGGAATTATGGCCTGGTAATGATTAACATACCCAACACATTATTTATATAAGCAAACAAAAGAGAATAATGGCCTGGTAATGATTAACACACCCAGCACATTATTTGAACAAACAACAAGGAATTATGGCCTGGTAATGATTAACATACCCAACACATTATTTATATAAGCAAACAAAAAAGAATAATGGCCTTGTAATGATTAACACACCCAGCACATTATTGAAGTAAGCAAAAAAAAAGAGAATAATAGCCTGGAAATGATTAACACACCCAGCAAATTGCTTAAATATGCAAACAACAGAGAATAATGGCCTGGTAATGATTAAAACACCCATCACATTATTTAAACAAACAACAAGATATAATGGCCTGGTTATGTGTAATGTACCCAGCACATTACATAACCAAACAACACGAAATAATGGCCTTGTAATGAGTAAGACACTCAGCACATTATTAAATAAGCAAACAACAGAGAACGTTGCCTGGTAATGGTTAACACACGCAGCACATTATTTAATTAAATCAACAACAGAGAATAATGGCCTGGTAATGATTATCACACCAAGGGCATTATTTAATTAAATAAAAAAAGAGAATAATGGCTTGGTAATGATTATCACACCAAGGACATTATTTGAACAAACAACAAGGAATTATGGCCTGGTAATGATTAACATACCCAACACATTATTTATATAAGCAAACAAAAGAGAATAATGGCCTGGTAATGATTAACACACCCAGCACATTATTTGAACAAACAACAAGGAATTATGGCCTGGTAATGATTAACATACCCAACACATTATTTATATAAGCAAACAAAAGAGAATAATGGCCTGGTAATGATTAACACACCCAGCACATTATTTAAATAAGCAAACAACAGAGAATAATGGCCTGGTAATGGTTAAAACACCCAGCACATTATTTAAATAAGCAAACAACAGAGAATAATGGACTGGGAATGGTTAACACACCCAGCACATTATTTAAAAAAACAACAGAGAATAATAGCCTGGTAATGGTTACCACACCCAGCACATTATTTAATTAAATAAACAAAAGAGAATAATGGCCTGGTAATGATTAACACACCTCAGCACATTATTTAATTAAGCAAACAACAGAGAATAATGGCCTGGTAATGGTTCACATACCCAGCACATTATTTATATAAGCAAACAAAAGAGAATAATGGCCTGGTAAAGATTAACACACCCAGCACATTATTTGAACAAACAACAAGGAATTATGGCCTGGTAATGATTAAAAAACCCAGCACATTATTTAATTAAATAAACAAAAGAGAATAATGGACTGGTAATGATTAACGCACCTCAGCACATTATTTAATTAAATAAAAAAAAGAGAATAATGGCTTGATAATGATTATCACACCAAGCACATTATTTGAACAAACAACAAGGAATTATGGCCTGGTAATGATTAACATACCCAACACAGTATTTATATAAGCAAACAAAAGAGAATAATGGCCTGGTAAAGATTAACACACCCAGCACATTATTTGAACAAACAACAAGGAATTATGGCCTGGTAATGATTAACATACCCAACACATTATTTATATAAGCAAACAAAAGAGAATAATGGCCTGGTAATGATTAACACACCCAGCACATTATTTAAATAAGCAAAAAAAAAGAGAATAATAGCCTGGAAATGATTAACACACCCAGCAAATTGCTTAAATAAGCAAACAACAGAGAATAATGGCCTGGTAATGATTAAAACACCCATCACATTATTTAAACAAGAAACAAGATATAATGGCCTGGTTATGTGTAATGTACCCAGCACATTACATAACCAAACAACACGAAATAATGGCCTTGTAATGAGTAAGACACTCAGCACATTATTAAATAAGCAAACAAAAGAGAATATTGCCTGGTGATGGTTAACACACCCAGCACATTATTTAATTAAATAAACAAAAGAGAATAATGGCCTGGTAATGATTAACACACCCAGCACATTATTTAATTAAATAAATAAAAGAGAATAATGGCTTGATAATGATTATCACACCAAGCACATTATTTGAACAAACAACAAGGAATTATGGCCTGGTAATGATTAACATACCCAACACATTATTTATATAAGCAAACAAAAGAGAATAATGGCCTGGTAATGATTAACACACCCAGCACATTATTTAATTAAATCAACAACAGAGAATAATGTCCTGGTAATGGTTAACACACCCAGCACATTATTTAAACAAACAACAAGATATAATGGCCTGGTAATGGTTCACATACCCAGCACATTATTTAAATAAGCAAACAAAAGAGAATATTGCCTGGTGATGGTTAACACACCCAGCACATTATTTAATTAAATAAAAAAAAAGAGAATAATGGCTTGGTAATGGTTAACACACCCAGCATAATAGCTTGGTAATGGTTAAAACACCCAGCACATTATTTAATTAAATAAACAAAAGAGAATAATGGCCTGGTAATGATTAACACACCCAGCACATTATTTAATTAAAAAAAAAAAAAGAGAAAAAGGGCTTGGAAATGATAATCACACCAACGACATAATTAGAACAAACAACAAGGAATTATCGCCTGGTAATGATTAACATACCAAACACATTATTTATATAAGCAAACAAAAGAGAATAATGGCCTGGTAATGATTAACACACCCAGCACATTATTTGAACAAACAACAAGGAATTATGGCCTGGTAATGATTAAAAAACCCAGCACATTATTTAAATAAGCAAACAGCAGAGATTAATGGCCTGGTAATGGTTAGCACACCCAGCACATTATTTAATTAAATAAACAAAAGAGAATAATGGCCTGGTAATGATTAACACACCTCAGCACATTATTTAATTAAGCAAACAACAGAGAATAATGGCCTGGTAATGGTTCACATACCCAGCACATTATTTATATAAGCAAACAAAAGAGAATAATGGCCTGGTAAAGATTAACACACCCAGCACATTATTTAAATAAGCAAACAACAGAGAATAATGGCCTGGTAATGGTTAAAACACCCAGCACATTATTTAAATAAGCAAACAACAGAGAATAATGGACTGGGAATGGTTAACACACCCAGCACATTATTTAAAAAAACAACAGAGAATAATAGCCTGGTAATGGTTACCACACCCAGCACATTATTTAATTAAATAAACAAAAGAGAATAATGGCCTGGTAATGATTAACACACCTCAGCACATTATTTAATTAAGCAAACAACAGAGAATAATGGCCTGGTAATGGTTCACATACCCAGCACATTATTTATATAAGCAAACAAAAGAGAATAATGGCCTGGTAAAGATTAACACACCCAGCACATTATTTGAACAAACAACAAGGAATTATGGCCTGGTAATGATTAAAAAACCCAGCACATTATTTAAATAAGCAAACAGCAGAGATTAATGGCCTGGTAATGGTTAGCACACCCAGCACATTATTTAAATAAGCAAAAAAAAAGAGAATAATAGCCTGGAACTGATTCACACACCCAGCAAATTGCTTAAATAAGCAAACAACAGAGAATAATGGCCTGGTAATGATTAAAACACCCATCACATTATTTAAAAAAACAACAAGATATAATGGCCTGGTATTGTGTAATGTACCCAGCACATTATATAAACAAACAACACGAAATAATGGCCTTGTAATGAGTAAGACACTCAGCACATTATTTAAATAAGCAAAAACAGAGCGTGATGGCCTTGTAATGGTTGACACACTCAGCAAATTATTTAATTAAATAAAAAAAGAGAATAATGGCTTGATAATGATTATCACACCAAGCACATTATTTGAACTAACAACAAGGAATTATGGCCTGGTAATGATTAGAAAACCCAGCACATTATTTAAATAAGCAAACAACAGAGAATAATGCCTGGTAATGGTTAGCACACCCAGCACATTATTTAAATAAGCAAAAAAAAAAGAGAATAATAGCCTGGAAATGATTAACACACCCAGCAAATTGCTTAAATAAGCAAACAACAGAGAATAATGGCCTGGTAATGATTAAAACACCCATCACATTATTTAAACAAACAACAAGATATAATGGCCTGGTAATGTGTAATGTACCCAGCACATTATATAAAAAAACAACACGAAATAATGGCCTTGTAATGAGTAAGACACTCAGCACATTATTTAAATAAGCAAAAACAGAGCGTGATGGCCTTGTAATGGTTGACACACTCAGCAAATTATTTAATTAAATCAACAACAGGGAATAATGGCATGGTAATAGTTAACACACCCAGCACATTATTTAATTAAATAAAAAAAAGAGAATAATGGCTTGATAATGATTATCACACCAAGCACATTATTTGAACAAACAACAAGGAATTATGGCCTGGTAATGATTAACATACCCAACACATTATTTATATAAGCAAACAAAAGAGAATAATGGCCTGGTAATGATTAACACACCCAGCACATTATTTGAACAAACAACAAGGAATTATGGCCTGGTAATGATTAACATAACCAACACATTATTTATATAAGCAAACAAATTGAATAATGGCCTGGTAATGATTAACACATTCAGCACATTATTTAATTAAATAAAAAAAAGAGAATAATGGCTTGATAATGGTTCACATACCCAGCACATTATTTATATAAGCAAACAAAAGAGAATAATGGCCTGGTAATGATTAACACACCCAGCACATTATTTGAACAAACAACAAGGAATTATGGCCTGGTAATGGTTCACATACCCAGCAAATTATTTATATAAGCAAACAAATGAGAATAATGGCCTGGTAATGATTAACACACGCAGCACATTATTTAAATAAGCAAACAACAGAGAATAATGGACTGGTAATGATTAAAACACCCATCACATTATTTAAACAAACAACAAGATATAATGGCCTGGTATTGTGTAATGTACCCAGCACATTATATAAACAAACAACACGAAATAATGGCCTTGTAATGAGTAAGACACTCAGCACATTATTTAAATAAGCAAAAACAGAGCGTGATGGCCTTGTAATGGTTGACACACCCAGCAAATTATTTAAATAAGCAAACAACAGAGAATAATGGCCTGCTAATGTTTAACATACCCAGCACATTATTTATATAAGCAAACAAAAGAGAATAATGGCCTGGTAATGATTAACACACCCAGCACATTATTTGAACAAACAACAAGGAATTATGGCCTGGTAATGGTTCACATACCCAGCAAATTATTTATATAAGCAAACAAATTGAATAATGTCCTGGTAATGATTAACACAACTCAGCACATTATTTAATTAAGCAAACAACAGAGAATAATGGCCTGGTAATGGTTCACATACCCAGCACATTATTTATATAAGCAAACAAAAGAGAATAATGGCCTGGTAATGATTAACACACCCAGCACATTATTCGAACAAACAACAAGGAATTATGGCCTGGTAATTGTTCACATACCCAGCACATTATTTATATAAGCAAACAAAAGAGAATAATGTCCTTGTAATGGTTAAAACACCCAGCACATTATTTAAATAAGCAAACAACAGAGAATAATGGACTGGGAATGGTTAACACACCCATCACATTATTTAAACAAACAACAAGATATAATGGCCTGGTATTGTGTAATGTACCCAGCACATTATATAAACAAACAACACGAAATAATGGCCTTGTAATGAGTAAGACACTCAGCACATTATTTAAATAAGCAAACAACCGAGCGTAATGGCCTTGTAATGGTTGACACACCCAGCACATTATTTAAATAAGCAAACAACAGAGAATAATGGCCTGGTAATGTTTAACATACCCAACACATTATTTATATAAGCAAACAAAAGAGAATAATGGCCTGGTAATGATTAACACACCCAGCACATTATTTGAACAAACAACAAGGAATTATGGCCTGGTAATGATTAACATACCCAACACATTATTTATATAAGCAAACAAAAGAGAATAATGGCCTGGTAATGATTAACACACCCAGCACATTATTTGAACAAACAACAAGGAATTATGGCCTGGTAATGATTAACATACCGAACACATTATTTATATGAGCAAACAAAAGAGAATAATGGCCTGGTAATGATTAACACACCCAGCACATTATTTAAATAAGCAAGCAACAGATAATAATGGCCTTATAATGGTTCACATACCCAGCACATTATTTAAATAAGCAAACAAAAGAGAATAATGGCCTGGTAATGGTTAACACACCCAGCACATTATTTGAACAAAAAACAAGGAATTATGGCCTGGTAATGATTAAAAAACCCAGCACATTATTTAAATAAGCAAACAACAGAGAATGATGGCCTGGTAATGGTTAATACACGCAGCACATTATTTAATTAAATAAAAAAAGGGAATAATGGCCTGGTATTGAGTAATACACTCAGCACATTATTTAAATAAGCAAACAACAGAGCGTAATGGCCTTGTAATGGTTGACACACCCAGCAGATTATTTAAATAAGCAAACAACAGAGAATAATGGACTGGGAATGGTTCACATACCCAGCACTTTATTTGAATAGAAAAACAAGGGAGTATAATGGCCTCGTAATGGTTCACATACCCAGCACATTATTTATATAAGCAAACAAAAGAGAATAATGGCCTGGAAATGATTAACACACCCAGCAAATTATTTAAATAAGCAAACAACAGAGAATAATGTCCTGGTAATGGTTCACATACGCATCACATTATTTAAATAAGCAAACAAAAGAGAAGAATAGCCTGGTAATGATTAACACACCCAGCGCATTATTTGAACAAAAAACAAGGAATTATGGCCTGGTAATGATTAAAAAACCCAGCACATTATTTAAATAAGCAAACAACAGAGAATGATGGCCTGGTAATGGTTAATACACGCAGCACATTATTTAATTAAATAAAAAAAATGGAATAATGGCCTTGTAATGAGTAAGACACTCAGCACATTATTTAAATAAGCAAACAACCGAGCGTAATGGCCTTGTAATGGTTGACACACCCAGCAAATTATTTAATTATATCAACAACAGAGAATAATGGCCTGGTTAGGGTTCACATATCCGGCACTTTATTTAAATAGACAAACAAGAGAGAATAATGGACTGGTAATGGTTTCTCATACCCAGCACGTTATTTATATAAGCAAACTAAAGAGAATAATGGCCTGGTAATGATTAACACACCCAGCAAATTGCTTAAATAAGCAAACAACAGAGAATAATGGCCTGGTAATGATTAAAACACCCATCACATTATTTAAACAAACAAAAAGATATAATGGCCTGGTAATGGTTCACATACCCAGCACATTATTTAAATAAGCAAACAAAAGAGAATATTGCCTGTTAATGGTTAACACACCCAGCACATTATTTAAAAAACAACAGAGAATAATAGCCTGGTAATGGTTAACACACCCAGCAAATTATTTAATTAAATCAACAACAGAGAATAATGTCCTGGTAATGGTTAACACACCCAGCACATTATTTAATTAAATAAATAAAAGAGAATAATGGCTTGATAATGATTATCACACCCAGCACATTATTTGAACAAACAACAAGGAATTATGGCCTGGTAATGATTAACATACCCAACACATTATTTATATAAGCCAACAAAAGAGAATAATGGCCTGGTAATGATTAACACACCCAGCAAATTATTTAATTATATCAACAACAGAGAATAATGGCCTGGTAATGGTTAAAACACCCATCACATTATTTAAACAAACAAAAAGATATAATGGCCTGGTAATGATTAACATACCCAACACATTATTTATATAAGCCAACAAAAGAGAATAATGGCCTGGTAATGATTAACACACCCAGCAAATTATTTAATTATATCAACAACAGAGAATAATGGCCTGGTTAGGGTTCACATATCCGGCACTTTATTTAAATAGACAAACAAGAGAGAATAATGGACTGGTAATGGTTTCTCATACCCAGCACGTTATTTATATAAGCAAACTAAAGAGAATAATGGCCTGGTAATGATTAACACACCCAGCAAATTGCTTAAATATGCAAACAACAGAGAATAATGGCCTGGTAATGATTAAAACACCCATCACATTATTTAAACAAACAAAAAGATATAATGGCCTGGTAATGGTTCACATACCCAGCACATTATTTAAATAAGCAAACAAAAGAGAATATTGCCTGGTGATGGTTAACACACCCAGCACATTATTTAAAAAAACAACAGAGAATAATAGCCTGGTAATGGTTAACACACCCAGCACATTATTTAATTAAATAAACAAAAGAGAATAATGGCCTGGTAATGATTAACACACCTCAGCACATTATTTAATTAAATAAAAAAAAAGAGAATAATGGCTTGGTAATGATTATCACACCAAGGACATTATTTGAACAAACAACAAGGAATTATGGCCTGGTAATGATTAACATACCCAACACATTATTTATATAAGCAAACAAAAGAGAATAATGGCCTGGTAATGATTAACACGCCCAGCAAATTATTTAAATATATCAACAACAGAGAATAATGGCCTGGTAATGGTTGAGACACCCATCACATTATTTAAACAAACAAAAAGATATAATGGCCTGGTAATGGTTCACATACCCAGCACATTATTTAAATAAGCAAACAAAAGAGAATATTGCCTGGTGATGGTTAACACACCCAGCACATTATTTAAAAAAACAACAGAGAATAATAGCCTGGTAATGGTTAACACACCCAGCACATTATTTAATTAAATAAACAAAAGAGAATAATGGCCTGGTAATGGTTCACATACCCAGCACATTATTTATATAAGCAAACAAAAGAGAATAATGGCCTGGTAAAGATTAACACACCCAGCACATTATTTGAACAAACAACAAGGAATTATGGCCTGGTAATGATTAAAAAACCCAGCACATTATTTAATTAAGCAAACAACAGAGAATAATGGCCTGGTAATGGTTAACACACCCAGCACATTATTTAATTAAATAAAAAAAAGAGAATAATGGCTTGATAATGATTATCACACCAAGCACATTATTTGAACAAACAACAAGGAATTATGGCCTGGTAATGATTAACATACCCAACACATTATTTATATAAGCAAACAAAAGAGAATAATGGCCTGGTAATGATTAACACACCCAGCACATTATTTGAACAAACAACAAGGAATTATGGCCTGGTAATGATTAACATACCCAACACATTATTTATATAAGCAAACAAAAGAGAATAATGGCCTTGTAATGATTAACACACCCAGCACATTATTGAAGTAAGCAAAAAAAAAGAGAATAATAGCCTGGAAATGATTAACACACCCAGCAAATTGCTTAAATATGCAAACAACAGAGAATAATGGCCTGGTAATGGTTAACACACCCAGCACATTATTTAAATAAGCAAACAACAAGATCTAATGGCCTGGTTATGTGTAATGTACCCAGCACATTACATAACCAAACAACACGAAATAATGGCCTTGTAATGAGTAAGACACTCAGCACATTATTAAATAAGCAAACAACAGAGAACGTTGCCTGGTAATGGTTAACACACGCAGCACATTATTTAATTAAATCAACAACAGAGAATAATGTCCTGGTAATGGTTAACACACCCAGCACATTATTTAATTAAATAAATAAAAGAGAATAATGGCTTGATAATGATTATCACACCAAGGACATTATTTGAACAAACAACAAGGAATTATGGCCTGGTAATGATTAACATACCCAACACATTATTTATATAAGCAAACAAAAGAGAATAATGGCCTGGTAATGATTAACACACCCAGCACATTATTTGAACAAACAACAAGGAATTATGGCCTGGTAATGATTAACATACCCAACACATTATTTATATAAGCAAACAAAAGAGAATAATGGCCTGGTAATGATTAACACACCCAGCACATTATTTAAATAAGCAAACAACAGAGAATAATGGCCTGGTAATGGTTAAAACACCCAGCACATTATTTAAATAAGCAAACAACAGAGAATAATGGACTGGGAATGGTTAACACACCCAGCACATTATTTAAAAAAACAACAGAGAATAATAGCCTGGTAATGGTTACCACACCCAGCACATTATTTAATTAAATAAACAAAAGAGAATAATGGCCTGGTAATGATTAACACACCTCAGCACATTATTTAATTAAGCAAACAACAGAGAATAATGGCCTGGTAATGGTTCACATACCCAGCACATTATTTATATAAGCAAACAAAAGAGAATAATGGCCTGGTAAAGATTAACACACCCAGCACATTATTTGAACAAACAACAAGGAATTATGGCCTGGTAATGATTAAAAAACCCAGCACATTATTTAATTAAATAAACAAAAGAGAATAATGGCATGGTAATGTTTAACACACCTCATCACATTATTTAATTAAATAAAAAAAAGAGAATAATGGCCTGGTAATGATTAACACACCAAGCACATTATTTGAACAAACAACAAGGAATTATGGCCTGGTAATGATTAACATACCCAACACAGTATTTATATAAGCAAACAAAAGAGAATAATGGCCTGGTAAAGATTAACACACCCAGCACATTATTTGAACAAACAACAAGGAATTATGGCCTGGTAATGATTAACATACCCAACACATTATTTATATAAGCCAACAAAAGAGAATAATGGCCTGGTAATGATTAAAACACCCATCACATTATTGACATAAGCAAAAAAAGAGAATAATAGCCTGGAAATGATTAACACACCCAGCAAATTGCTTAAATAAGCAAACAACAGAGAATAATGGCCTGGTAATGATTAAAACACCCATCACATTATTTAAACAAACAACAAGATATAATGGCCTGGTTATGTGTAATGTACCCAGCACATTACATAACCAAACAACACGAAATAATGGCCTTGTAATGAGTAAGACACTCAGCACATTATTTAAATAAGCAAACAAAAGAGAATATTGCCTGGTGATGGTTAACACACCCAGCACATTATTTAATTAAATAAACAAAAGAGAATAATGGCCTGGTAATGATTAACACACCTCAGCACATTATTTAATTAAATAAAAAAAAAGAGAATAATGGCTTGGTAATGATTATCACACCAAGCACATTATTTGAACAAACAACAAGGAATTATGGCCTGGTAATGATTAACATACCCAACACATTATTTATATAAGCAAACAAAAGAGAATAATGGCCTGGTAATGATTAACACACCCAGCACATTATTTAAATAAGCAAACAACAGAGAATAATGGCCTAGTAATGGTTAAGACACCCATCACATTATTTAAACAAACAACAAGATATAATGGCCTGGTAATGGTTCACATACCCAGCACATTATTTAAATAAGCAAACAAAACACATAATTGCCTGGTGATGGTTAACACACCCAGCACATTATTTAAAAAAACAAAAGAGAATAATGGCCTGGTAATGATTAACACACCCAGCATAATAGCTTGGTAATGGTTAACACACCCAGCACATTATTTAATTAAATAAACAAAAGAGAATAATGGCCTGGTAATGATTATCACACCAAGGACATTATTTAATTAAATAAAAAGAGAATAATGGCTTGATAATGATTATCACACCAAGGACATTATTTGAACAAACAACAAGGAATTATGGCCTGGTGATGATTAACATACCAAACACATTATTTATATAAGCAAACAAAAGAGAATAATGGCCTGGTCATGATTAACATACCCAGCACATTATTTGAACAAACAACAAGGAATTATGGCCTGGTAATGATTAAAAAACACATCACATTATTTAAATAATCAAACAACAGAGATTAATGGCCTGGTAATGGTTAGCACACCCAGCACATTATTTAAATAAGCAAAAAAAAAAGAGAATAATAGCCTGGTAATGATTAACACACCTCAGCACATTATTTAATTAAGCAAACAACAGAGAATAATGGCCTGGTAATGGTTCACATACCCAGCACATTATTTATATAAGCAAACAAAAGAGAATAATGGCCTGGTAAAGATTAACACACCCAGCACATTATTTAAATAAGCAAACAACAGAGAATAATGGCCTGGTAATGGTTAAAACACCCAGCACATTATTTAAATAAGCAAACAACAGAGAATAATGGACTGGGAATGGTTAACACACCCAGCACATTATTTAAAAAAACAACAGAGAATAATAGCCTGGTAATGGTTACCACACCCAGCACATTATTTAATTAAATAAACAAAAGAGAATAATGGCCTGGTAATGATTAACACACCTCAGCACATTATTTAATTAAGCAAACAACAGAGAATAATGGCCTGGTAATGGTTCACATACCCAGCACATTATTTATATAAGCAAACAAAAGAGAATAATGGCCTGGTAAAGATTAACACACCCAGCACATTATTTGAACAAACAACAAGGAATTATGGCCTGGTAATGATTAAAAAAACCAGCACATTATTTAAATAAGCAAACAACAGAGATTAATGGCCTGGTAATGGTTAGCACACCCAGCACATTATTTAAATAAGCAAAAAAAAGAGAATAATAGCCTGGAACTGATTCACACACCCAGCAAATTTCTTAAATAAGCAAACAACAGAGAATAATGGCCTGGTAATGATTAAAACACCCATCACATTATTTAAAAAAACAACAAGATATAATGGCCTGGTATTGTGTAATGTACCCAGCACATTATATAAACAAACAACACGAAATAATGGCCTTGTAATGAGTAAGACACTCAGCACATTATTTAAATAAGCAAAAACAGAGCGTGATGGCCTTGTAATGGTTAACACACCCAGCACATTATTTAATTAAATAAAAAAAAGAGAATAATGGCTTGATAATGATTATCACACCAAGCACATTATTTGAACTAACAACAAGGAATTATGGCCTGGTAATGATTAGAAAACCCAGCACATTATTTAAATAAGCAAACAACAGAGAATAATGCCTGGTAATGGTTAGCACACCCAGCACATTATTTAAATAAGCAAAAAAAAAGAGAATAATAGCCTGGAAATGATTAACACACCCAGCAAATTGCTTAAATAAGCAAACAACAGAGAATAATGGCCTGGTAATGATTAAAACACCCATCACATTATTTAAACAAACAACAAGATATAATGGCCTGGTTATGTGTAATGTACCCAGCACATTATATAAAAAAACAACACGAAATAATGGCCTTGTAATGAGTAAGACACTCAGCACATTATTTAAATAAGCAAAAACAGAGCGTGATGGCCTTGTAATGGTTGACACACTCAGCAAATTATTTAATTAAATCAACAACAGAGAATAATGTCCTGGTAATGGTTAACACACCCAGCACATTATTTAATTAAATAAATAAAAGAGAATAATGGCTTGATAATGATTATCACACCAAGCACATTATTTGAACAAACAACAAGGAATTATGGCCTGGTAATGATTAACATACCCAACACATTATTTATATAAGCAAACAAAAGAGAATAATGGCCTGGTAATGATTAACACACCCAGCACATTATTTGAACAAACAACAAGGAATTATGGCCTGGTAATGATTAACATAACCAACACATTATTTATATAAGCAAACAAATTGAATAATGGCCTGGTAATGATTAACACATTCAGCACATTATTTAATTAAATAAAAAAAAGAGAATAATGGCTTGATAATGGTTCACATACCCAGCACATTATTTATATAAGCAAACAAAAGAGAATAATGGCCTGGTAATGATTAACACACCCAGCACATTATTTGAACAAACAACAAGGAATTATGGCCTGGTAATGGTTCACATACCCAGCACATTATTTATATAAGCAAACAAATGAGAATAATGGCCTGGTAATGATTAAAACACCCAGCACATTATTTAAATAAGCAAACAACAGAGAATAATGGACTGGGAATGGTTAACACACCCATCACATTATTTAAACAAACAACAAGATATAATGGCCTGGTATTGTGTAATGTACCCAGCACATTATATAAACAAACAACACGAAATAATGGCCTTGTAATGAGTAAGACACTCAGCACATTATTTAAATAAGCAAAAACAGAGCGTGATGGCCTTGTAATGGTTGACACACTCAGCACATTATTTAAATAAGCAAACAACAGAGAATAATGGCCTGGTAATTTTTAACATACCCAACACATTATTTATATAAGCAAACAAAAGAGAATAATGGCCTGGTAATGATTAACACACCCAGCACATTATTTGAACAAACAACAAGGAATTATGGCCTGGTAATGGTTCACATACCCAGCAAATTATTTATATAAGCAAACAAATGAGAATAATGGCCTGGTAATGATTAACACACGCAGCACATTATTTAAATAAGCAAACAACAGAGAATAATGGCCTGGTAATGGTTCACATACCCAGCACATTATTTATATAAGCAAACAAAAGAGAATAATGGCCTGGTAAAGATTAACACACCCAGCACATTATTTGATCAAACAACAAGGAATTATGGCCTGGTAATTGTTCACATACCCAGCACATTATTTATATAAGCAAACAAAAGAGAATAATGTCCTGGTAATGATTAACACACCCAGCACATTATTTAAATAAGCAAACAACAGAGAATAATGGACTGGGAATGGTTAACACACCCATCACATTATTTAAACAAACAACAAGATATAATGGCCTGGTATTGTGTAATGTACCCAGCACATTATATAAACAAACAACACGAAATAATGGCCTTGTACTGAGTAAGACACACAGCACATTATTTAAATAAGCAAAAACAGAGCGTGATGGCCTTGTAATGGTTGACACACTCAGCACATTATTTAAATAAGCAAACAACAGAGAATAATGGCCTGCTAATGATTAACATACCCAACACATTATTTATATAAGCAAAAAAAAGAGAATAATGGCCTGGTAATGATAAACACACCCAGCACATTATTTGAACAAACAACAAGGAATTATGGCCTGGTAATGATTAACATACCCAACACATTATTTATATAAGCAAACAAAAGAGAATAATGGCCTGGTAATGATTAACACACCCAGCACATTATTTGAACAATCAACAAGGAATTATGGCCTGGTAATGATTAACATAACCAACACATTATTTATATAAGCAAACAAAAGTGAATAATGGCCTGGTAATGATTAACACATTCAGCACATTATTTACATAAGCAAACAACAGAGAATAATGGCCTGGTAATGGTTAAACACCCAGCACATTATTTAAATAAGCAAACAACAGAGAATAATGGACTGGGAATGGTTCACATACCCGGCACTTTATTTGAATAGAAAAACAAGAGAGTATAATGGCCTGGTAATGGTTTACATACACAGCACATTATTTATATAAGCAAACAAAAGAGAATAATGGCCTGGTAATGATTAACACACCCAGCACATTATTTAAATAAGCAAACAACAGAGAATAATGGACTGGGAATGGTTAACACACCCATCACATTATTTAAACAAACAACAAGATATAATGGCCTGGTATTGTGTAATGTACCCAGCACATTATATAAACAAACAACACGAAATAATGGCCTTGTAATGAGTAAGACACTCAGCACATTATTTAAATAAGCAAAAACAGAGCGTGATGGCCTTGTAATGGTTGACACACTCAGCAAATTATTTAATTAAATCAACAACAGGGAATAATGGCCTGGTAATGGTTAACACACCCAGCACATTATTTAATTAAATAAAAAAAGAGAATAATGGCTTGATAATGATTATCACACCAAGCACATTATTTGAACTAACAACAAGGAATTATGGCCTGGTAATGATTAGAAAACCCAGCACATTATTTAAATAAGCAAACAACAGAGAATAATGCCTGGTAATGGTTAGCACACCCAGCACATTATTTAAATAAGCAAAAAAAAAAGAGAATAATAGCCTGGAAATGATTAACACACCCAGCAAATTGCTTAAATAAGCAAACAACAGAGAATAATGGCCTGGTAATGATTAAAACACCCATCACATTATTTAAACAAACAACAAGATATAATGGCCTGGTAATGTGTAATGTACCCAGCACATTATATAAAAAAACAACACGAAATAATGGCCTTGTAATGAGTAAGACACTCAGCACATTATTTAAATAAGCAAAAACAGAGCGTGATGGCCTTGTAATGGTTGACACACTCAGCAAATTATTTAATTATATCAACAACAGAGAATAATGGCCTGGTAATGGTTAAAACACCCAGCACATTATTTAATTAAATAAACAAAAGAGAATAATGGCCTGGTAATGATTAACACACGCAGCACATTATTTAAATAAGCAAACAACAGAGAATGATGGCCTGGTAATGGTTAGTACACGCAGCACATTATTTAAATAAATAAAAAAAGGGAATAATGGCCTGGTATTGAGTAATACACTCAGCACATTATTAAATAAGCAAACAACAAGGAATAATTGCCTGGTAATGGTTAACACACGCAGCACATTATTTAATTAAATAAAAAAAAGGGAACAATGGCCTGGTATTGAGTAATACACTCAGCACATTATTTAAATAAGCAAACAACAGAGCGCAATGGCCTTGTAATGGTTGACACACCTAGCACATTATTTAATTAAATAAACAAAAGAGAATCATGGCCTGGAAATGATTAACACACCCAGCAAATTATTTAAATAAGCAACAGAGAATAATGGGTTGGTAAAGGTTAACATACCCAGCACATTATTTAAAAAAGCAAAAAACAGCGACAAATGGCCTGGTAATGGTTAACACACCCATGACATTATTTGAACAAACAGCAAAAAATAATGGCCTGGTAAGCAGTTCTACACTCAGCACATTATTTAAGCAAACAACAGAGAATAATGGACTGGGAATGGTTCACATATCCGGCACTTTATTTAAATAGACAAACAAGAGAGAATAATGGCCTGGTAATGGTTTCTCATACCCAGCACATTATTTATATAAGCAAACAGAAGAGAATAATGGCCTGGTAATGATTAACACACCCAGCACATTATTTAAATATTCAAACAACAGAGAATAATGGCCTAGTAATGGTTGAGACACCCAGCACATTATTTAAATAAGCAAACAAAAGAGAATAATGGCTTGGTAATGGTTCACATACCCAGCACATTATTTAAATAAGCAAACAAAAGAGAATATTGCCTGTTAATGGTTAACACACCCAGCACATTATTTTAAAAAACAACAGAGAATAATAGACTGGTAATGGTTAACACACCCAGCACATTATTTAATTAAATAAACAAAAGAGAATAATGGCCTGGTAATGATTAACACACCTCAGCACATTATTTAATTAAATAAAATATTGAGAATAATGGCTTGGTAATGATTATCACTCCAAGCACATTATTTGAACAAACAACAAGGAATGATGGCCTGGTAATGATTAACATACCCAACACATTATTCATATAAGCAAACAAAAGAGAATAATGGCCTGGTAATGATTAACACACCCAGCACATTATTTAAAAAAACAACAGAGAATAATAGCCTGGTAATGGTTAACACACCCAGCACATTATTTAATTAAATAAACAAAAGAGAATAATGGCCTGGTAATGATTAAAACACCCATCACATTATTTAAACAAACAACAAGATATAATGGCCTGGTTATGTGTAATGTACCCAGCACATTACATAACCAAACAACACGAAATAATGGCCTTGTAATGAGTAAGACACTCAGCACATTATTAAATAAGCAAACAACAGAGAACGTTGCCTGGTAATGGTTAACACACGCAGCACATTATTTAATTAAATCAACAACAGAGAATAATAATTACTATATATTATATAATAAAATAATGCACATTATTTAAATAAGCAAACAACAGAGAATAATGGCCTGGTAATGGTTAAAACACACAGCACATCATTTAAATAAGCAAACAACAGAGAATAATGGACTGGGAATGGTTCACATACCCGGCACTTTATTTGAATAGAAAAACAAGAGAGTATAATGGCCTGGTAATGGTTTACATACCCAGCACATTATTTATATAAGCAAACAAAAGAGAATAATGGCCTGGTAATGATTAACACACCCAGCACATTATTTAAATAAGCAAACAACAGAGAATAATGGCCTGGTAATGGTTCACATACCCAGCACATTATTTATATAAGCAAACAAAAGAGAATAATGGCCTGGTAATGATTAACACAACAAGAACATTATTTGAACTAAAAACAAGGAATTATGGCCTGGTAATGATTAAAAAAACCCAGCACATTATTTAAATAAGCAAACAACAGAGAATGATGGCCTGGTAATGGTTAACACACGCAGCACATTATTTAATTAAATAAAAAAAAGGGAATAATGGCCTGGTATTGAGTAATACACTCAGCACATTATTTAAATAAGCAAACAACAGAGCGTAATGGCCTTGTAATGGTTGACACACCCAGCAAATTATTTAATTATATCAACAACAGAGAATAATGGCCTGGTTAGGGTTCACATATCCGGCACTTTATTTAAATAGACAAACAAGAGAGAATAATGGACTGGTAATGGTTTCTCATACCCAGCACGTTATTTATATAAGCAAACTAAAGAGAATAATGGCCTGGTAATGATTAACACACCCAGCAAATTGCTTAAATAAGCAAACAACAGAGAATAATGGCCTGGTAATGATTAAAACACCCATCACATTATTTAAACAAACAACAAGATATAATGGCCTGGTAATGGTTAATACACGCAGCACATTATTTAAATAAATAAAAAAAGGGAATAATGGCCTGGTAATGGTTTCTCATACCCAGCACATTATTTATATAAGCAAACAAAAGAGAATAATGGCCTGGTAATGATTAACACACCCAGCACATTATTTAAATATTCAAACAACAGAGAATAATCGCCTAGTAATGGTTAAGACACCCAGCACATTATTTAAATAAGCAAACAACAGAGAATAATGGCCTTATAATGGTTCACATACCCAGCACATTATTTAAATAAGCAAACAAAAGAGAATATTGCCTGGTAATGGTTAACACACCCAGCACATTATTTAAAAAAACAACAGAGAATAATAGCCTGGTAATGGTTAACACACCCAGCACATTATTTAATGAAATAAACAAAAGAGAATAATGGCCTGGTAATGATTAACACACCTCAGCACATTATTTAATTAAATAAAATATTGAGAATAATGGCTTGGTAATGATTATCACTCCAAGCACATTATTTGAACAAACAACAAGGAATGATGGCCTGGTAATGATTAACATACCCAACACATTATTCATATAAGCAAACAAAAGAGAATAATGGCATGGTAATGATTAACACACCCAGCACATTATTTAAATATTCGAACAACAGAGAATAATGGCATAGTAATGGTTGAGACACCCAGCACATTATTTAAATAAGCAAACAACAGAGAGTAGTGGCTTGGTAATGGTTCACATACCCAGCACATTATTTAAATAAGCAAACAAAAGAGAATATTGCCTGTTAATGGTTAACACACCCAGCACATTATTTAAAAAAACAACAGAGAATAATAGCCTGGTAATGGTTAACACACCCAGCACATTATTTAAATAAGGAAACAACAGAGAATAATGGCCTGGTAATGGTTAAAACACCCAGCACATTATTTAATTAAATAAAATATTGAGAATAATGGCCTGGTAATGATTAACACACCAAGCACATTATTTGAACAAACAACAAGGAATTATGGCCTGGTAATGATTAACATACCCAACACATTATTTATATAAGCAAACAAAAGAGAATAATGGCCTGGTAATGATTAACACACCCAGCACATTATTTAATTAAATAAACAAAAGAGAATAATGGCCTGGTAATGATTAACACACCTCAGCACATTATTTAATTAAATAAAAAAAAAGAGAATAATGGCTTGGTAATGATTATCACACCAAGGACATTATTTGAACAAACAACAAGGAATTATGGCCTGGTAATGATTAACATACCCAACACATTATTTATATAAGCAAACAAAAGAGAATAATGGCCTGGTAATGATAAACACACCCAGCACATTATTTGAACAAACAACAAGGAGTTATGGCCTGGTAATGATTAACATACCCAACACATTATTTATATAAGCAAACAAAAGAGAATAATGGCCTGGTAATGATTAACACACCCAGCACATTATTTAAATAAGCAAACAACAGAGAATAATGGCCTGGTAATGGTTAAAACACCCAGCACATTATTTAGATAAGCAAACAACAGAGAATAATGGACTGGGAATGGTTAACACACCCAGCACATTATTTAAAAAAACAACAGAGAATAATAGCCTGGTAATGGTTAACACACCCAGCACATTATTTAAATAAGCAAACAAAAGAGAATAATGGCCTGGTAATGATTAACACACCTCAGCACATTATTTATATAAGCAAACAAAAGAGAATAATGGCCTGGTAAAGATTAACACACCCAGCACATTATTTGAACAAACAACAAGGAATTATGGCCTGGTAATGATTAAAAAACCCAGCACATTATTTAAATAAGCAAACAGCAGAGATTAATGGCCTGGTAATGGTTAGCACACCCAGCACATTATTTAAATAAGCAAAAAAAAAGAGAATAATAGCCTGGAACTGATTCACACACCCAGCAAATTGCTTAAATAAGCAAACAACAGAGAATAATAGCCTGGTAATGATTAAAACACCCATCACATTATTTAAACAAACAACAAGATATAATGGCCTGGTAATGGTTCACATACCCAGCACATTATTTAAATAAGCAAACAAAAGAGAATAATGGCCTGGTAATGATTAACACACCCAGCACATTATTTGAACAAACAACAAGGAATTATGGCCTGGTAATGATTAACATACCCAACACATTATTTATATAAGCCAACAAAAGAGAATAATGGCCTGGTAATGATTAAAACACCCATCACATTATTTAAACAAACAACAAGATATAATGGCCTGGTAATGGTTCACATACCCAGCACATTATTTAAATAAGCAAACAAAAGAGAATATTGCCTGGTGATGGTTAACACACCCAGCACATTATCTAAAAAAACAACAGAGAATAATAGCTTGGTAATGGTTAACACACCCAGCACATTATTTAATTAAATAAACAAAAGAGAATGATGGCCTGGTAATGATTAACATACCTCAGAACATTATTTAATTAAATTAAAAAAAAGAATAATGGCTTGGTAATGATTATCACACCAAGGACATTATTTGAACAAACAACAAGGAATTATGGCTTGGTAATGATTATCACACCAAGCACATTATTTGAACAAACAACAAGGAATTATGGCCTGGTAATGATTAACATACCCAACACATTATTTATATAAGCAAACAAAAGAGAATAATGGCCTGGTAATGATTAACACACCCAGCACATTATTTAAATAAGCAAACAACAGAGAATAATGGCCTTATAATGGTTCACATACCCAGCACATTATTTAAATAAGCAAGCAACAGATAATAATGGCCTTATAATGGTTCACATACCCAGCACATTATTTAAATAAGCAAACAAAAGAGAATATTGCCTGTTAATGGTTAACACACCCAGCACATTATTTAAAAAACAACAGAGAATAATAGCCTGGTAATGGTTAACACACCCAGCACATTATTTAAATATGGTAACAACAGAGAATAATGGCCTGGTAATGATTAACACACCTCAGCACATTATTTAATTAAATAAAAATTGAGAATAATGGCTTGGTAATGATTATCACACCAAGCACATTATTTGAACAAACAACAAGGAATTATGGCCTGGTAATGATTAACATACCCAACACATTATTTATATAAGCAAACAAAAGAGAATAATGGCCTGGTAATGATTAACACACCCAGCACATTATTTAATTAAGCAAACAACAGAGAATAATGGCCTGGTAATGGTTAACACACCCAGCACATTATTTAATTAAATAAAAAAAAGAGAATAATGGCTTGGTAATGATTATCACACCAAGGACATTATTTGAACAAACAACAAGGAATTATGGCCTGGTAATGATTAACATACCCAACACATTATTTATATAAGCAAACAAAAGAGAATAATGGCCTGGTAATGATAAACACACCCAGCACATTATTTGAACAAACAACAAGGAGTTATGGCCTGGTAATGATTAACATACCCAACACATTATTTATATAAGCAAAAAAGAGAATAATGGCCTGGTAATGATTAACACACCCAGCACATTATTTAAATAAGCAAACAACAGAGAATAATGGCCTGGTAATGGTTAAAACACCCAGCACATTATTTAAATAAGCAAACAACAGAGAATAATGGACTGGGAATGGTTAACACACCCAGCACATTATTTAAAAAAACAACAGAGAATAATAGCCTGGTAATGGTTACCACACCCAGCACATTATTTAATTAAATAAACAAAAGAGAATAATGGCCTGGTAATGATTAACACACCTCAGCACATTATTTATATAAGCAAACAAAAGAGAATAATGGCCTGGTAAAGATTAACACACCCAGCACATTATTTGAACAAACAACAAGGAATTATGGCCTGGTAATGATTAAAAAACCCAGCACATTATTTAAATAAGCAAACAACAGAGATTAATGGCCTGGTAATGGTTAGCACACCCAGCACATTATTTAAATAAGCAAAAAAAAAGAGAATAATAGCCTGGAAATGATTCACACACCCAGCAAATTGCTTAAATAAGCAAACAACAGAGAATAATGGCCTGGTAATGATTAAAACACCCATCACATTATTTAAACAAACAACAAGATATAATGGCCTGGTAATGGTTCACATACCCAACACATTATTTATATAAGCAAACAAAAGAGAATAATGGCCTGGTAATGATTAACACACCCAGCACATTATTTGAACAAACAACAAGGAATTATGGCCTGGTAATGATTAACATACCCAACACATTATTTATATAAGCCAACAAAAGAGAATAATGGCCTGGTAATGATTAAAACACCCATCACATTATTTAAACAAACAACAAGATATAATGGCCTGGTAATGGTTCACATACCCAGCACATTATTTAAATAAGCAAACAAAAGAGAATATTGCCTGGTGATGGTTAACACACCCAGCACATTATTTAAAAAAACAACAGAGAATAATGGCCTGGTAATGGTTAACACACCCAGCACATTATTTAATTAAATAAACAAAAGAGAATAATGGCCTGGTAATGATTAACACACCTCAGCACATTATTTAATTAAATAAAAAAAAAGAGAATAATGGCTTGGTAATGATTATCACACGAAGGACATTATTTGAACAAACAACAAGGAATTATGGCCTGGTAATGATTAACATACCCAACACATTATTTATATAAGCAAAAAAAAGAGAATAATGGCCTGGTAATGATTAACACACCCAGCACATTATTTGAACAAACAACAAGGAATTATGGCCTGGTAATGATTAACATACCCAACACATTATTTATATAAGCAAACAAAAGAGAATAATGGCCTGGTAATGATTAACACACCCAGCACATTATTTAAATAAGCAAACAACAGAGAATAATGGCCTGGTAATGGTTAAAACACCCAGCACATTATTTAAATAAGCAAACAACAGAGAATAATGGACTGGGAATGGTTAACACACCCAGCACATTATTTAAAAAAACAACAGAGAATAATAGCCTGGTAATGGTTACCACACCCAGCACATTATTTAATTAAATAAACAAAAGAGAATAATGGCCTGGTAATGATTAACACACCTCAGCACATTATTTAATTAAGCAAACAACAGAGAATAATGGCCTGGTAATGGTTCACATACCCAGCACATTATTTATATAAGCAAACAAAAGAGAATAATGGCCTGGTAAAGATTAACACACCCAGCACATTATTTGAACAAACAACAAGGAATTATGGCCTGGTAATGATTAAAAAACCCAGCACATTATTTAAATAAGCAAACAGCAGAGATTAATGGCCTGGTAATGGTTAGCACACCCAGCACATTATTTAAATAAGCAAAAAAAAAGAGAATAATAGCCTGGAACTGATTCACACACCCAGCAAATTGCTTAAATAAGCAAACAACAGAGAATAATGGCCTGGTAATGATTAAAACACCCATCACATTATTTAAAAAAACAACAAGATATAATGGCCTGGTATTGTGTAATGTACCCAGCACATTATATAAACAAACAACACGAAATAATGGCCTTGTAATGAGTAAGACACTCAGCACATTATTTAAATAAGCAAAAACAGAGCGTGATGGCCTTGTAATGGTTGACACACTCAGCAAATTATTTAATTAAATCAACAACAGGGAATAATGGCCTGGTAATGGTTAACACACCCAGCACATTATTTAATTAAATAAAAAAAAGAGAATAATGGCTTGATAATGATTATCACACCAAGCACATTATTTGAACTAACAACAAGGAATTATGGCCTGGTAATGATTAGAAAACCCAGCACATTATTTAAATAAGCAAACAACAGAGAATAATGCCTGGTAATGGTTAGCACACCCAGCACATTATTTAAATAAGCAAATTAAAAAGAGAATAATAGCCTGGAAATGATTAACACACCCAGCAAATTGCTTAAATAAGCAAACAACAGAGAATAATGGCCTGGTAATGATTAAAACACCCATCACATTATTTAAACAAACAACAAGATATAATGGCCTGGTAATGTGTAATGTACCCAGCACATTATATAAAAACAACACGAAATAATGGCCTTGTAATGAGTAAGACACTCAGCACATTATTTAAATAAGCAAAAACAGAGCGTGATGGCCTTGTAATGGTTGACACACTCAGCAAATTATTTAATTAAATCAACAACAGAGAATAATGGCCTGGTAATGGTTAACACACCCAGCACATTATCTAATTAAATAAAAAAAGAGAATAATGGCTTGATAATGATTATCACACCAAGCACATTATTTGAACAAACAACAAGGAATTATGGCCTGGTAATGATTAACATACCCAACACATTATTTATATAAGCAAACAAAAGAGAATAATGTCCTGGTAATGATTAACACACCCAGCACATTATTTGAACAAACAACAAGGAATTATGGCCTGGTAATGATTAACATAACCAACACATTATTTATATAAGCAAACAAAAGAGAATAATAGCCTGGAACTGATTCACACACCCAGCAAATTGCTTAAATAAGCAAACAACAGAGAATAATGGCCTGGTAATGATTAAAACACCCATCACATTATTTAAACAAACAACAAGATATAATGGCCTGGTATTGTGTAATGTACCCAGCACATTATATAAACAAACAACACGAAATAATGGCCTTGTAATGAGTAAGACACTCAGCACATTATTTAAATAAGCAAAAACAGAGCGTGATGGCCTTGTAATGGTTAAACACCCAGCACATTATTTAAATAAGCAAACAACAGAGAATAATGGCCTGGTAATGGTTAAACACCCAGCACATTATTTAAATAAGCAAACAACAGAGAATAATGGCCTGGTAATGATTAACACACCCAGCACATTATTTGAACAAACAACAAGGAATTATGGCCTGGTAATGATTAACATACCCAACACATTATTTATATAAGCAAACAAAAGAGAATAATGGCCTGGTAATGATTAACACACCCAGCACATTATTTGAACAATCAACAAGGAATTATGGCCTGGTAATGATTAACATAACCAACACATTATTTATATAAGCAAACAAAAGTGAATAATGGCCTGGTAATGATTAACACATTCAGCACATTATTTACATAAGCAAACAACAGCGAATAATGGCCTGGTAATGGTTAAACACCCAGCACATTATTTAAATAAGCAAACAACAGAGAATAATGGACTGGGAATGGTTCACATACCCGGCACTTTATTTGAATATAAAAACAAGAGAGTATAATGGCCTGGTAATGGTTCACATACCCAGCACATTATTTAATTAAGTAAACAAAAGAGAATAATGGCCTGGTAATGATTAACATACCCAGCACATTATTTAAATAAGCAAACAACAGAGAATAATGGCCTGGTAATGATTAACACACCCAGCACATTATTTAAACAAACAACAAGATATAATGGCCTGGTATTGTGTAATGTACCCAGCACATTATATAAAAAAACAACACGAAATAATGGCCTTGTAATGAGTAAGACACTCAGCACATTATTTACATAAGCAAACAACAGAGAATAATGGCCTGGTAATGGTTAAACACCCAGCACATTATTTAAATAAGCAAACAACAGAGAATAATGCCTGGTAATGGTTAGCACACCCAGCACATTATTTAAATAAGCAAAAAAAAAGAGAATAATAGCCTGGAAATGATTAACACACCCAGCAAATTGCTTAAATAAGCAAACAACAGAGAATAATGGCCTGGTAATGATTAAAACACCCATCACATTATTTAAACAAACAACAAGATATAATGGCCTGGTAATGTGTAATGTACCCAGCACATTATATAAAAAAACAACACGAAATAATGGCCTTGTAATGAGTAAGACACTCAGCACATTATTTAAATAAGCAAAAACAGAGCGTGATGGCCTTGTAATGGTTAACACACGCAGCACATTATTTAATTAAATCAACAACAGAGAATAATGTCCTGGTAATGGTTAACACACCCAGCACATTATTTAATTAAATAAATAAAAGAGAATAATGGCTTGATAATGATTATCACACCAAGCACATTATTTGAACAAACAACAAGGAATTATGGCCTGGTAATGATTAACATACCCAACACATTATTTATATAAGCAAACAAAAGAGAATAATGGCCTGGTAATGATTAACACACCCAGCACATTATTTGAACAAACAACAAGGAATTATGGCCTGGTAATGATTAACATACCCAACACATTATTTATATAAGCAAACAAAAGAGAATAATGGCCTGGTAATGATTAACACACCCAGCACATTATTTGAACAAACAACAAGGAATTATGGCCTGGTAATGATTAACATACCCAACACATTATTTATATAAGCAAACAAAAGAGAATAATGGCCTGGTAATGATTAACACACCCAGCACATTATTTGAACAAACAACAAGGAATTATGGCCTGGTAATGATTAACATACCCAACACATTATTTATATAAGCAAACAAAAGAGAATAATGGCCTGGTAATGATTAACACACCCAGCACATTATTTAAATAAGCAAACAACAGAGAATAATGGCCTGGTAATGGTTAAAACACCCAGCACATTATTTAAATAAGCAAACAACAGAGAATAATGGACTGGGAATGGTTAACACACCCAGCACATTATTTAAAAGAACAACAGAGAATAATGGACTGGTAATGGTTAACACACCCAGCACATTATTTAAAAAAACAACAGAGAATAATAGCCTGGTAATGGTTAACACACCTCAGCACATTATTTATATAAGCAAACAAAAGAGAATAATGGCCTGGTAAAGATTAACACACCCAGCACATTATTTGAACAAACAACAAGGAATTATGGCCTGGTAATGATTAAAAAACCCAGCACATTATTTAAATAAGCAAACAGCAGAGATTAATGGCCTGGTAATGGTTAGCACACCCAGCACATTATTTAAATAAGCAAAAAAAAAGAGAATAATAGCCTGGAACTGATTCACACACCCAGCAAATTGCTTAAATAAGCAAACAACAGAGAATAATGGCCTGGTAATGATTAAAACACCCATCACATTATTTAAACAAACAACAAGATATAATGGCCTGGTAATGGTTAACACACCCAGCACATTATTTAAATAAGCAAACAAAAGAGAATAATGGCCTGGTAATGATTAACACACCCAGCACATTATTTGAACAAACAACAAGGAATTATGGCCTGGTAATGATTAACATACCCAACACATTATTTAAATAAGCAAACAACAGAGAATAATGGCCTGGTAATGATTAAAACACCCATCACATTATTTAAACAAACAACAAGATATAATGGCCTGGTAATGGTTCACATACCCAGCACATTATTTAAATAAGCAAACAAAAGAGAATATTGCCTGGTGATGGTTAACACACCCAGCACATTATTTAAAAAAACACCAGAGAATAATAGCCTGGTAATGGTTAACACACCCAGCACATTATTTAATTAAATAAACAAAAGAGAATAATGGCCTGGTAATGATTAACACACCTCAGCACATTATTTAATTAAATAAAAAAAAAGAGAATAATGGCTTGGTAATGATTATCACACCAAGGACATTATTTGAACAAACAACAAGGAATTATGGCCTGGTAATGATTAACATACCCAACACATTATTTATATAAGCAAACAAAAGAGAATAATGGCCTGGTAATGATAAACACACCCAGCACATTATTTGAACAAACAACAAGGAATTATGGCCTGGTAATGATTAACATACCCAACACATTATTTATATAAGCAAAAAAAAGAGAATAATGGCCTGGTAATGATTAACACACCCAGCACATTATTTAAATAAGCAAACAACAGAGAATAATGGCCTGGTAATGGTTAAAACACCCAGCACATTATTTAAATAAGCAAACAACAGAGAATAATGGACTGGGAATGGTTAACACACCCAGCACATTATTTAAAAAAACAACAGAGAATAATAGCCTGGTAATGGTTACCACACCCAGCACATTATTTAATTAAATAAACAAAAGAGAATAATGGCCTGGTAATGGTTCACATACCCAGCACATTATTTATATAAGCAAACAAAAGAGAATAATGGCCTGGTAAAGATTAACACACCCAGCACATTATTTGAACAAACAACAAGGAATTATGGCCTGGTAATGATTAAAAAACCCAGCACATTATTTAAATAAGCAAACAGCAGAGATTAATGGCCTGGTAATGGTTAGCACACCCAGCACATTATTTAAATAAGCAAAAAAAAAGAGAATAATAGCCTGGAACTGATTCACACACCCAGCAAATTGCTTAAATAAGCAAACAACAGAGAATAATGGCCTGGTAATGATTAAAACACCCATCACATTATTTAAAAAAACAACAAGATATAATGGCCTGGTATTGTGTAATGTACCCAGCACATTATATAAACAAACAACACGAAATAATGGCCTTGTAATGAGTAAGACACTCAGCACATTATTTAAATAAGCAAAAACAGAGCGTGATGGCCTTGTAATGGTTGACACACTCAGCAAATTATTTAATTAAATCAACAACAGGGAATAATGGCCTGGTAATGGTTAACACACCCAGCACATTATTTAATTAAATAAAAAAAAGAGAATAATGGCTTGATAATGATTATCACACCAAGCACATTATTTGAACTAACAACAAGGAATTATGGCCTGGTAATGATTAGAAAACCCAGCACATTATTTAAATAAGCAAACAACAGAGAATAATGCCTGGTAATGGTTAGCACACCCAGCACATTATTTAAATAAGCAAAAAAAAAGAGAATAATAGCCTGGAAATGATTAACACACCCAGCAAATTGCTTAAATAAGCAAACAACAGAGAATAATGGCCTGGTAATGATTAAAACACCCATCACATTATTTAAACAAACAACAAGATATAATGGCCTGGTAATGTGTAATGTACCCAGCACATTATATAAAAAAACAACACGAAATAATGGCCTTGTAATGAGTAAGACACTCAGCACATTATTTAAATAAGCAAAAACAGAGCGTGATGGCCTTGTAATGGTTGACACACTCAGCAAATTATTTAATTAAATCAACAACAGAGAATAATGGCCTGGTAATGGTTAACACACCCAGCACATTATCTAATTAAATAAAAAAAAGAGAATAATGGCTTGATAATGATTATCACACCAAGCACATTATTTGAACAAACAACAAGGAATTATGGCCTGGTAATGATTAACATACCCAACACATTATTTATATAAGCAAACAAAAGAGAATAATGGCCTGGTAATGATTAACACACCCAGCACATTATTTGAACAAACAACAAGGAATTATGGCCTGGTAATGATTAACATAACCAACACATTATTTATATAAGCAAACAAAAGAGATTAATGGCCTGGAACTGATTCACACACCCAGCAAATTGCTTAAATAAGCAAACAACAGAGAATAATGGCCTGGTAATGATTAAAACACCCATCACATTATTTAAACAAACAACAAGATATAATGGCCTGGTATTGTGTAATGTACCCAGCACATTATATAAACAAACAACACGAAATAATGGCCTTGTAATGAGTAAGACACTCAGCACATTATTTAAATAAGCAAACAACCGAGCGTAATGGCCTTGTAATGGTTGACACACTCAGCAAATTATTTAAATAAGCAAACAACAGAGAATAATGCCTGGTAATGGTTAGCACACCCAGCACATTATTTAAATAAGCAAAAAAAAAGAGAATAATAGCCTGGAAATGATTAACACACCCAGCAAATTGCTTAAATAAGCAAACAACAGAGAATAATGGCCTGGTAATGATTAAAACACCCATCACATTATTTAAACAAACAACAAGATATAATGGCCTGGTAATGTGTAATGTACCCAGAACATTATATAAAAACAACACGAAATAATGGCCTTGTAATGAGTAAGACACTCAGCACATTATTTAAATAAGCAAAAACAGAGCGTGATGGCCTTGTAATGGTTGACACACTCAGCAAATTATTTAATTATATCAACAACAGAGAATAATGGCCTGGTAATGGTTAACACACCCAGCACATTATTTAAATAAATAAAAGAGAATAATGGCTTGATAATGATTATCACACCAAGCACATTATTTGAACAAACAACAAGGAATTATGGCCTGGTAATGATTAACATACCCAACACATTATTTATATAAGCAAACAAAAGAGAATAATGGCCTGGTAATGATTAACACACCCAGCACATTATTTGAACAAACAACAAGGAATTATGGCCTGGTAATGATTAACATAACCAACACATTATTTATATAAGCAAACAAATTGAATAATGGCCTGGTAATGATTAACACATTCAGCACATTATTTAATTAAGCAAACAACAGAGAATAATGGCCTGGTAATGGTTCACATACCCAGCACATTATTTATATAAGCAAACAAAAGAGAATAATGGCCTGGTAAAGATTAACACACCCAGCACATTATTTGAACAAACAACAAGGAATTATGGCCTGGTAACGGTTCACATACCCAGCACATTATTTAATTAAGCAAACAACAGAGAATAATGGCCTGGTAATGGTTCACATACCCAGCACATTATTTAAATAAGCAAACAGCAGAGATTAATGGCCTGGTAATGGTTAGCACACCCAGCACATTATTTAAATAAGCAAAAAAAAAGAGAATAATAGCCTGGAACTGATTCACACACCCAGCAAATTGCTTAAATAAGCAAACAACAGAGAATAATGGCCTGGTAATGATTAAAACACCCATCACATTATTTAAAAAAACAACAAGATATAATGGCCTGGTATTGTGTAATGTACCCAGCACATTATATAAACAAACAACACGAAATAATGGCCTTGTAATGAGTAAGACACTCAGCACATTATTTAAATAAGCAAAAACAGAGCGTGATGGCCTTGTAATGGTTGACACACTCAGCAAATTATTTAATTAAATCAACAACAGGGAATAATGGCCTGGTAATGGTTAACACACCCAGCACATTATTTAATTAAATAAAAAAAAGAGAATAATGGCTTGATAATGATTATCACACCAAGCACATTATTTGAACTAACAACAAGGAATTATGGCCTGGTAATGATTAACATACCCAACACATTATTTATATAAGCAAACAAAAGAGAATAATGGCCTGGTAATGATTAACACACCCAGCACATTATTTGAACAAACAACAAGGAATTATGGCCTGGTAATGATTAACATAACCAACACATTATTTATATAAGCAAACAAAAGTGAATAATGGCCTGGTAATGATTAACACATTCAGCACATTATTTACATAAGCAAACAACAGAGAATAATGGCCTGGTAATGGTTAAACACCCAGCACATTATGTAAATAAGCAAACAACAGAGAATAATGGACTGGGAATGGTTCACATACCCGGCACTTTATTTGAATAGAAAAACAAGAGAGTATAATGGCCTGGTAATGGTTTACATACCCAGCACATTATTTATATAAGCAAACAAAAGAGAATAATGGCCTGGTAATGATTAACACACCCAGCACATTATTTAAATAAGCAAACAACAGAGAATAATGGCCTGGTAATGGTTTACATACCCAGCACATTATTTATATAAGCAAACAAAAGAGAATAATGGCCTGGTAATGATTAACACACCCAGCACATTATTTGAACAAACAACAAGGAATTATGGCCTGGTAATGATTAACATACCCAACACATTATTTATATAAGCAAACAAAAGAGAATATTGGCCTGGTAATGATTAACACACCCAGCACATTATTTAAATAAGCAAACAACAGAGAATAATGGCCTGGTAATGGTTAAAACACCCATCACATTATTTAAACAAACAACAAGATATAATGGCCTGGTAATGTGTAATGTACCCAGCACATTATATAAAAAAACAACACGAAATAATGGCCTTGTAATGAGTAAGACACTCAGCACATTATTTAAATAAGCAAAAACAGAGCGTGATGGCCTTGTAATGGTTGACACACTCAGCAAATTATTTAATTAAATCAACAACAGGGAATAATGGCCTGGTAATGGTTAACACACCCAGCACATTATTTAATTAAATAAAAAAAAGAGAATAATGGCTTGATAATGATTATCACACCAAGCACATTATTTGAACAAACAACAAGGAATTATGGCCTGGTAATGGTTCACATACCCAGCACATTATTTATATAAGCAAACAAAAGAGAATAATGGCCTGGTAATGGTTAGCACACCCAGCACATTATTTAAATAAGCAAAAAAAAAAGAGAATAATAGCCTGGAACTGATTCACACACCCAGCAAATTGCTTAAATAAGCAAACAACAGAGAATAATGGCCTGGTAATGATTAAAACACCCATCACATTATTTAAACAAACAACAAGATATAATGGCCTGGTAATGTGTAATGTACCCAGCACATTATATAAAAAAACAACACGAAATAATGGCCTTGTAATGAGTAAGACACTCAGCACATTATTTAAATAAGCAAAAACAGAGCGTGATGGCCTTGTAATGGTTGACACACTCAGCAAATTATTTAATTAAATCAACAACAGAGAATAATGGCCTGGTAATGGTTAACACACCCAGCACATTATCTAATTAAATAAAAAAAAGAGAATAATGGCTTGATAATGATTATCACACCAAGCACATTATTTGAACAAACAACAAGGAATTATGGCCTGGTAATGATTAACATACCCAACACATTATTTATATAAGCAAACAAAAGAGAATAATGGCCTGGTAATGATTAACACACCCAGCACATTATTTGAACAAACAACAAGGAATTATGGCCTGGTAATGATTAACATAACCAACACATTATTTATATAAGCAAACAAATTGAATAATGGCCTGGTAATGATTAACACATTCAGCACATTATTTAATTAAATAAAAAACAGAGAATAATGGCCTGGTAATGTTTCACATACCCAGCACATTATATATATAAGAAAACAAAAGATAATACTTGCCTGGTAATGATTAACACACCCAGCACATTATTTGAACAAACAACAAGGAATTATGGCCTGGTAATGGTTCACATACCCAGCACATTATTTATATAAGCAAACAAATGAGAATAATGGCCTGGTAATGATTAACACACGCAGCACATTATTTAAATAAGCAAACAACAGAGAATGATGGCCTGGTAATGGTTAGTACACGCAGCACATTATTTAAATAAGCAAAAAAAAAAGAGAATAATAGCCTGGAACTGATTCACACACCCAGCAAATTGCTTAAATAAGCAAACAACAGAGAATAATGGCCTGGTAATGATTAAAACACCCATCACATTATTTAAACAAACAACAAGATATAATGGCCTGGTATTGTGTAATGTACCCAGCACATTATATAAACAAACAACACGAAATAATGGCCTTGTAATGAGTAAGACACTCAGCACATTATTTAAATAAGCAAAAACAGAGCGTGATGGCCTTGTAATGGTTGACACACTCAGCAAATTATTTAATTAAATCAACAACAGGGAATAATGGCCTGGTAATGGTTAACACACCCAGCACATTATTTAATTAAATAAAAAAAAGAGAATAATGGCTTGATAATGATTATCACACCAAGCACATTATTTGAACTAACAACAAGGAATTATGGCCTGGTAATGATTAGAAAACCCAGCACATTATTTATATAAGCAAACAAAAGAGAATAATGGCCTGGTAATGATTAACACACCCAGCACATTATTTGAACAAACAACAAGGAATTATGGCCTGGTAATGATTAACATAACCAACACATTATTTATATAAGCAAACAAAAGTGAATAATGGCCTGGTAATGATTAACACATTCAGCACATTATTTATATAAGCAAACAACAGAGAATAATGGCCTGGTAATGATTAACACACCCATCACATTATTTAAACAAACAACAAGATATAATGGCCTGGTATTGTGTAATGTACCCAGCACATTATATAAACAAACAACACGAAATAATGGCCTTGTAATGAGTAAGACACTCAGCACATTATTTAAATAAGCAAAAACAGAGCGTGATGGCCTTGTAATGGTTGACACACTCAGCAAATTATTTAATTAAATCAACAACAGGGAATAATGGCCTGGTAATGGTTAACACACCCAGCACATTATTTAATTAAATAAAAAAAAGAGAATAATGGCTTGATAATGATTATCACACCAAGCACATTATTTGAACTAACAACAAGGAATTATGGCCTGGTAATGATTAACATACCCAACACATTATTTATATAAGCAAACAAAAGAGAATAATGGCCTGGTAATGATTAACACACCCAGCACATTATTTGAACAATCAACAAGGAATTATGGCCTGGTAATGATTAACATAACCAACACATTATTTATATAAGCAAACAAAAGTGAATAATGGCCTGGTAATGATTAACACATTCAGCACATTATTTAAATAAGCAAACAACAGAGAATAATGGACTGGGAATGGTTCACATACCCGGCACTTTATTTGAATAGAAAAACAAGAGAGTATAATGGCCTGGTAATGGTTTACATACCCAGCACATTATTTATATAAGCAAACAAAAGAGAATAATGGCCTGGTAATGATTAACACACCCAGCACATTATTTAAATAAGCAAACAACAGAGAATAATGGCCTGGTAATGGTTCACATACCCAGCACATTATTTATATAAGCAAACAAAAGAGAATAATGGCCTGGTAATGATTAACACACCCAGCACATTATTTGAACAAACAACAAGGAATTATGGCCTGGTAATGATTAACATACCCAACACATTATTTATATAAGCAAACAAAAGAGAATATTGGCCTGGTAATGATTAACACACCCAGCACATTATTTAAATAAGCAAACAACAGAGAATAATGGCCTGGTAATGGTTAAAACACCCAGCACATTATTTAAATAAGCAAACAACAGAGAATAATGGACTGGGAATGGTTAACACACCCCGCACATTATTTGAACAAACAACAAGGAATTATGGCCTGGTAATGATTAAAAAACCCAGCACATTATTTAAATAAGCAAACAACAGAGAATAATGGCCTGGTAATGGTTAGCACACCCAGCACATTATTTGAACAAACAACAAGGAATTATGGCCTGGTAATGATTAAAAAACACAGCACATTATTTAAATAAGCAAACAACAGAGAATAATGGCCTGGTAATGGTTAACACACCCAACACTTTATTTAAATAAGCAAACAAAAGAGAATAATAGCCTGGTAATGGTTACCACACCCAGCACATTATTTAATTAAATAAACAAAAGAGAATAATGGCCTGGTAATGATTAACACACCTCAGCACATTATTTAATTAAGCAAACAACAGAGAATAATGGCCTGGTAATGGTTCACATACCCAGCACATTATTTAAATAAGCAAACAAAAGAGAATATTGCCTGGTGATGGTTAACACACCCAGCACATTATTTAAAAAAACAACAGAGAATAATAGCCTGGTAATGGTTAACACACCCAGCACATTATTTAATTAAATAAACAAAAGAGAATAATGGCCTGGTAATGATTAACACACCTCAGCACATTATTTAATTAAATAAAAAATTGAGAATAATGGCTTGGTAATGATTATCACACCAAGGACATTATTTGAACAAACAACAAGGAATTATGGCCTGGTAATGATTAACATACCCAACACATTATTTATATAAGCAAACAAAAGAGAATAATGGCCTGGTAATGATTAACACACCCAGCACATTATTTGAACAAACAACAAGGAATTATGGCCTGGAAATGATTAACACACCCAGCACATTATTTAAATAATCAAACAACAGAGAATAATAGCCTGGTAATGGTTCACATACCCAGCAAATTATTTATATAAGCAAACAAAAGAGAATAATGGCCTGGTAATGATTAACACACCCAGCACATTATTTGAACAAACAACAAGGAATTATGGCCTGGTAATGATTAAAAAACCCATCACATTATTTAATTAAGCAAACAACAGAGAATAATGGCCTGGTAATGGTTCACATACCCAGCACATTATTTATATAAGCAAACAAAAGAGAATAATGGCCTGGTAATGGTTAGCACACCCAGCACATTATTTAAATAAGCAAACAACAGAGAATAATGGACTGGGAATGGTTCACATCCCCGGCACTTTATTTGAATAGAAAAACAAGAGAGTATAATGGCCTGGTAATGGTTCACATACCAAGCACATTATTTATATAAGCAAACAAAAGAGAATAATGGCCTGGTAATGATTAACACACCCTGCACATTATTTGAACAAACAACAAGGAATTATGGCCTGGTAATGATTAAAAAACCCAGCACATTATTTAAGTAAGCAAACAACAGAGAATAATGGCCTGGTAATGGTTCACCTAACAAGCACATTATTTAAATAAGCAAACAAAAGAGAATAATGGCCTGGTAATGATTAACACACCCAGCACATTATTTAAATAAGCAAACAACAGAGAATAATGGCCTGGTAATGGTTCACATACCAAGCACATTATTTATATAAGCAAACAAAAGAGAATAATGGCCTGGTAATGATTAACACACCCTGCACATTATTTGAACAAACAACAAGGAATTATGGCCTGGTAATGATTAAAAAACCCAGCACATTATTTAAATAAGCAAACAACAGATAATAATGGCCTGGTAATGGTTAACACACCCAGCAAATTATTTAATTATATCAACAACGGAGAATAATAGCCTGGAAATGATTAACACACCCAGCAAATTATTTAAATAATCAAACAACAGAGAATAATGGCCTGGTAATGATTAACACACCCATCACATTATTTGAACAAACAACAAGATTTAATGGCCTGGTAATGATTAAAAAACCCAGCACATTATTTAAATAAGCAAACAACAGAGAATAATGGCCTGGTAATGGTTAACACACCCAGCAAATTATTTAAATAATCAATCAACAGAGAATAATGGCCTGGTAATGATTAACACACCCATCACATTATTTGAACAAACAACAAGATTTAATGGACTGGTAATGAGAAATACACCCAGCACATTATTTAAACAAACAACCAGAAATAATGACCTGGTATTGGTTCACATACCCAGCACATCATTTATATAAGCAATCAAAAGAGAATAATGACCTGGTATTGGTTCACATACCCAGCACATCATTTATATAAGCAATCAAAAGAGAATAATGGCCTGGTAATGATTAAAACACCTCAGCACATTATTCGAACAAACAACAAGGAATAATGGCCTGGTCATGATTAACATACCCAGCACATTATTTAAATAAGCAAACAACAGAAAATAATGGCCTGGTAATGGTTAAGACACCCAGCACATTATTTAAATAAGCAAACAAAAGAGAATATTGCCTGGTAATGATTAAGACACCCAGCACATTATTTAAACAAACAACAAGGAATAATGGCCTGGTAATGAGTAACAAACCCAGAAAAATATTTAAATAAGCAAACAACAGAGTATAATGGCCTGGTAATGTTTAACACACCCAGCACATTATTTAAATAAGCAAACAAAAGAGAATATTGCCTGGTAATGGTTAACACACCCAGCAAATTATTTAAAAAAACAACAGAGAATAATGGCCTGGTAATGGTTAACACACCCAGCACATTATTTAATTAAATAAACAAAAGAGAATAATGGCCTGGTAATGATTAACACACCTCAGCACATTATTTAATTAAGCAAACAACAGAGAATAATGGCCTGGTAATGGTTCACATACCCAGCACATTATTTAAATAAGCAAACAGCAGAGATTAATGGCCTGGTAATGGTTAGCACACCCAGCACATTATTTAAAAAAACAACAGAGAATAATAGCCTGGTAATGGTTAACACACCCAGCACATTATTTAATTAAATAAACAAAAGAGAATAATGGCCTGGTAATGATTAACACACCTCAGCACATTATTTAATTAAATAAAAAAAAGAGAATAATGGCTTGATAATGATTATCACACCAAGCACATTATTTGAACAAACAACAAGGAATTATGGCCTGGTAATGATTAACATACCCAACACATTATTTATATAAGCAAACAAAAGAGAATAATGGCCTGGTAATGATTAACACACCCAGCACATTATTTGAACAAACAACAAGGAATTATGGCCTGGTAATGATTAAAAAACCCAACACATTATTTAAATAAGCAAACAACAGAGAATAATGGCCTGGTAATGGTTCACATACCCAGCACATTATTTATATAAGCAAACAAAAGAGAATAATGGCCTGGTAAAGATTAACACACCCCGCACATTATTTGAACAAACAACAAGGAATTATGGCCTGGTAATGATTAAAAAACCCAGCACATTATTTAAATAAGCAAACAACAGAGAATAATGGCCTGGTAATGGTTCACATACCCAGCACATTATTTATATAAGCAAACAAAAGAGAATAATGGCCTGGTAATGGTTAAAAAACACAGCACATTATTTAAATAAGCAAACAACAGAGAATAATGGCCTGGTAATGGTTAACACACCCAACACTTTATTTGAATAGAAAAACAAGAGAGTATAATGGTCTGGTAATGGTTCACATACCCAGCACATTATTTATATAAGCAAACAAAAGAGAATAATGGCCTGGTAATGATTAACACACCCAGCACATTATTTGAACAAACAACAAGGAATTATGGCCTGGTAATGATTAAAAAACCCAGCACATTATTTAAATAAGCAAACAACAGAGAATAATGGCCTGGTAATGGTTAACACACCCAGCAAATTATTTAATTATATCAACAACAGAGAATAATAGACTGGAAATGATTAACACACCCAGCAAATTATTTAAATAATCAATCAACAGAGAATAATGGCCTGGTAATGATTAACACACCCATCACATTATTTGAACAAACAACAAGATTTAATGGACTGGTAATGAGAAATACACCCAGCACATTATATAAAAAAACAACAAGAAATAATGGCCTGGTAATGGTTAAAAAACCCAGCACATTATTTAAGTAAGCAAACAACAGAGAATAATGGCCTGGTAATGGTTCACCTAACAAGCACATTATTTAAATAAGCAAAAAACAGAGAATAATGGCCTGGTATTGGTTCACATACCCAGCACATCATTTATATAAGCAATCAAAAGAGAATAATGGCCTGGTAATGATTAAAACACCTCAGCACATTATTCGAACAAACAACAAGGAATAATGGCCTGGTCATGATTAACATACCCAGCACATTATTTAAATAAGCAAACAACAGAAAATAATGGCCTAGTAATGGTTAAGACACCCAGCACATTATTTAAATAAGCAAACAACAGAGAATATTGCCTGGTAATGATTAAGACACCCAGCACATTATTTAAACAAACAACAAGGAATAATCGCCTGGTAATGAGTAACAAACCCAGAAAAATATTTAAATAAGCAAACAACAGAGTATTATGGCCTGATAATGTTTAACACACCCAGCACATTATTTAAATAATCAAACCAAAGAGAATATTGCCTGGTAATGGTTAACACACCCAGCACATTATTTAAAAAAACAACAGAGAATAATAGCCTGGTAATGGTTAACACACCCAGCACATTATTTAATTAAATAAACAAAAGAGAATAATGGCCTGGTAATGATTAACACACCTCAGCACATTATTTAATTAAATAAAATATTGAGAATAATGGCTTGGTAATGATTATCACACCAAGCACATTATTTGAACAAACAACAAGGAATTATGGCCTGGTAATGATTAACATACCCAACACATTATTTATATAAGCAAACAAAAGAGAATAATGGCCTGGTAAAGATTAACACACCCAGCACATTATTTGAACAAACAACAAGGAATTATGGCCTGGTAATGATTAACATACCCAACACATTATTTATATAAGCAAACAAAAGAGAATAATGGCCTGGTAATGATTAACACACCCAGCACATTATTGAAATAGGCAAAAAAAAAGAGAATAATAGCCTGGAAATGATTAACACACCCAGCAAATTGCTTAAATAAGCAAACAACAGAGAATAATGGCCTGGTAATGATTAAAACACCCATCACATTATTTAAACAAACAACAAGATATAATGGCCTGGTTATGTGTAATGTACCCAGCACATTACATAACCAAACAACACGAAATAATGGCCTTGTAATGAGTAAGACACTCAGCACATTATTAAATAAGCAAACAACAGAGAACGTTGCCTGGTAATGGTTAACACACGCAGCACATTATTTAATTAAATCAACAACAGAGAATAATAATTACTATATATTATATAATAAAATAATGCACATTATTTAAATAAGCAAACAACAGAGAATAATGGCCTGGTAATGGTTAAAACACACAGCACATCATTTAAATAAGCAAACAACAGAGAATAATGGACTGGGAATGGTTCTACATACCCGGCACTTTATTTGAATAGAAAAACAAGAGAGTATAATGGCCTGGTAATGGTTCACATACCCAGCACATTATTTATATAAGCAAACAAAAGAGAATAATGGCCTGGTAATGATTAACACACCCAGCACATTATTTAAATAAGCAAACAACAGAGAATAATGGCCTGGTAATGGTTCACATACCCAGCACATTATTTAAATAAGCAAACAAAAGAGAATAATGGCCTGGTAATGATTAACACACCCAGCGCATTATTTGAACAAAAAACAAGGAATTATGGCCTGGTAATGATTAAAAAACCCAGCACATTATTTAAATAAGCAAACAACAGAGAATGATGGCCTGGTAATGGTTAAGACACGCAGCACATTATTTAAAAAAATAAAAAAAGGGAATAATGGCCTGGTATTGAGTAATACACTCAGCACATTATTTAAATAAGCAAACAACAGAGCGTAATGTCCTTGTAATGATTAACACACCCAGCAAATTATTTAATTATATCAACAACAGAGAATAATGGCCTGGTTAGGGTTCACATATCCGGCACTTTATTTAAATAGACAAACAAGAGAGAATAATGGACTGGTAATGGTTTCTCATACCCAGCACGTTATTTATATAAGCAAACTAAAGAGAATAATGGCCTGGTAATGATTAACACACCCAGCAAATTGCTTAAATAAGCAAACAACAGAGAATAATGGCCTGGTAATGATTAAAACACCCATCACATTATTTAAACAAACAACAAGATATAATGGCCTGGTAATGGTTCACATACCCAGCACATTATTTAAATAAGCAAACAAAAGAGAATATTGCCTGGTGATGGTTAACACACCCAGCACATTATTTAAAAAAACAACAGAGAATAATAGCCTGGTAATGGTTAACACACCCAGCACATTATTTAATTAAATAAACAAAAGAGAATAATGGCCTGGTAATGATTAACACACCTCAGCACATTATTTAATTAAATAAAAAAAAAGAGAATAATGGCTTGGTAATGATTATCACACCAAGGACATTATTTGAACAAACAACAAGGAATTATGGCCTGGTAATGATTAACATACCCAACACATTATTTATATAAGCAAAAAAAAGAGAATAATGGCCTGGTAATGATAAACACACCCAGCACATTATTTGAACAAACAACAAGGAATTATGGCCTGGTAATGATTAACATACCCAACACATTATTTATATAAGCAAACAAAAGAGAATAATGGCCTGGTAATGATTAACACACCCAGCACATTATTTAAATAAGCAAACAACAGAGAATAATGGCCTGGTAATGGTTAAAACACCCAGCACATTATTTAGATAAGCAAACAACAGAGAATAATGGACTGGGAATGGTTAACACACCCAGCACATTATTTAAAAAAACAACAGAGAATAATAGCCTGGTAATGGTTACCACACCCAGCACATTATTTAATTAAATAAACAAAAGAGAATAATGGCCTGGTAATGATTAACACACCTCAGCACATTATTTAATTAAGCAAACAACAGAGAATAATGGCCTGGTAATGGTTCACATACCCAGCACATTATTTATATAAGCAAACAAAAGAGAATAATGGCCTGGTAAAGATTAACACACCCAGCACATTATTTGAACAAACAACAAGGAATTATGGCCTGGTAATGATTAAAAAACCCAGCACATTATTTAAATAAGCAAACAGCAGAGATTAATGGCCTGGTAATGGTTAGCACACCCAGCACATTATTTAAATAAGCAAAAAAAAAGAGAATAATAGCCTGGAACTGATTCACACACCCAGCAAATTGCTTAAATAAGCAAACAACAGAGAATAATAGCCTGGTAATGATTAAAACACCCATCACATTATTTAAACAAACAACAAGATATAATGGCCTGGTAATGGTTCACATACCCAGCACATTATTTAAATAAGCAAACAAAAGAGAATATTGCCTGGTGATGGTTAACACACCCAGCACATTATTTAAAAAAACACCAGAGAATAATAGCCTGGTAATGGTTAACACACCCAGCACATTATTTAATTAAATAAACAAAAGAGAATAATGGCCTGGTAATGATTAACACACCTCAGCACATTATTTAATTAAATAAAAAAAAAGAGAATAATGGCTTGGTAATGATTATCACACCAAGGACATTATTTGAACAAACAACAAGGAATTATGGCCTGGTAATGATTAACAAACCAAGCACATTATTTATATAAGCAAACAAAAGAGAATAATGGCCTGGTAATGATTAACACACCCAGCACATTATTTGAACAAACAACAAGGAATTATGGCCTGGTAATGATTAACATACCCAACACATTATTTATATAAGCAAACAAAAGAGAATAATGGCCTGGTAATGATTAACACACCCAGCACATTATTTTAAAAAACAACAATGAATTATGGCCTGGTAATTATTAACATACCCAACACATTATTTATATAAGCAAACAAAAGAGAATAATGGCCTGGTAATGATTAACACACCCAGCACATTATTTAAATAAGCAAAAAAAAGAATAATAGCATGGAAATGTTTCACACACCAAGCAAATTGCTTAAATAACCAAACAAAAGAGAATAATGGCCTGGTAATGATTAAAACACCCATCACATTATTTAAACAAGAAACAAGATATAATGGCCTGGTTATGTGTAATGTACCCAGCACATTACATAACCAAACAACACGAAATAATGGCCTTGTAATGAGTAAGACACTCAGCACATTATTAAATAAGCAAACAACAGAGAACGTTGCCTGGTAATGGATAACACACGCAGCAAATTATTTAATTAAATCAACAACAGAGAATAATAATTACTATATATTATATAATAAAATAATGCACATTATTTAAATAAGCAAACAACAGAGAATAATGGCCTGGTAATGGTTAAAACACACAGCACATTATTTAAATAAGCAAACAACAGAGAATAATGGACTGGGAATGGTTCACATACCCGGCACTTTATTTGAATAGAAAAACAAGGGAGTATAATGGCCTCTGTAATGGTTCACATACCCAGCACATTATTTTTATAAGCAAACAAAAGAGAATAATGGCCTGGTAATGATTAACACACCCAGCACATTATTTAAATAAGCAAACAACAGAGAATAATGGCCTGGTAATGGTTCACATACCCAGCACATTATTTATATAAGCAAACAAAAGAGAATAATGGCCTGGTAATGATTAACACACCCAGCACATTATTTGAACAAACAACAAGGAATTATGGCCTGGTAATGATTAGAAAACCCAGCACATTATTTAAATAAGCAAACAACAGAGAATAATGGCCTGGTAATGGTTAACACACGCAGCACATTATTTAATTAAATAAAAAAAAGGGAATAATGGCCTGGTATTGAGTAATACACTCAGCACATTATTTAAATAAGCAAACAACAGAGAATGTCCTTGTAATGATTAACACACCCAGCAAATTATTTAATTATATCAACAACAGAGAATAATGGCCTGGTTAGGGTTCACATATCCGGCACTTTATTTAAATAGACAAACAAGAGAGAATAATGGACTGGTAATGGTTTCTCATACCCAGCACGTTATTTATATAAGCAAACTAAAGAGAATAATGGCCTGGTAATGATTAACACACCCAGCAAATTGCTTAAATATGCAAACAACAGAGAATAATGGCCTGGTAATGATTAAAACACCCATCACATTATTTAAACAAACAACAAGATATAATGGCCTGGTAATGGTTCACATACCCAGCACATTATTTAAATAAGCAAACAAAAGAGAATATTGCCTGGTGATGGTTAACACACCCAGCACATTATTTAATTAAATAAACAAAAGAGAATAATGGCCTGGTAATGATTAACACACCCAGCACATTATTTAATTAAATAAAAAAAAGAGAATAATGGCCTGTTAATGACTAACACACCTCAGCACATTATTTAATTAAATAAATAAAAGAGAATAATGGCTTGATAATGATTATCACACCAAGCACATTATTTGAACAAACAACAAGGAATTATGGCCTGGTAATGATTAACATACCCAACACATTATTTATATAAGCAAACAAAAGAGAATAATGGCCTGGTAATGATTAACACACCCAGCACATTATTTAAATATTCAAACAACAGAGAATAATGGCCTAGTAATGGTTGAGACACCCAGCACATTATTTAAATAAGCAAACAACAGAGAATAATGGCCTTATAATGGTTCACATACCCAGCACATTATTTAAATAAGCAAACAAAAGAGAATATTGCCTGTTAATGGTTAACACACCCAGCACATTATTTAAAAAAACAACAGAGAATAATAGCCTGGTAATGGTTAACACACCCAGCACATTATTTAATTAAATAAACAAAAGAGAATAATGGCCTGGTAATGATTAACACACCTCAGCACATTATTTAATTAAATAAAAAAAAGAGAATAATGGCTTGGTAATGATTATCACACCAAGCACATTATTTGAACAAACAACAAGGAATTATGGCCTGGTAATGATTAACATACCCAACACATTATTTATATAAGCAAACAAAAGAGAATAATGGCCTGGTAATGATTAACACACCCAGCACATTATTTGAACAAACAACAAGGAATTATGGCCTGGTAATGATTAACATACCCAACACATTATTTATATAAGCAAACAAAAGAGAATAATGGCCTGGTAATGATTAACACACCCAGCACATTATTGAAATAGGCAAAAAAAAAGAGAATAATAGCCTGGAAATGATTAACACACCCAGCAAATTGCTTAAATAAGCAAACAACAGAGAATAATGGCCTGGTAATGATTAAAACACCCATCACATTATTTAAACAAACAACAAGATATAATGGCCTGGTTATGTGTAATGTACCCAGCACATTACATAACCAAACAACACGAAATAATGGCCTTGTAATGAGTAAGACACTCAGCACATTATTAAATAAGCAAACAACAGAGAACGTTGCCTGGTAATGGTTAACACACGCAGCACATTATTTAATTAAATCAACAACAGAGAATAATAATTACTATATATTATATAATAAAATAATGCACATTATTTAAATAAGCAAACAACAGAGAATAATGGCCTGGTAATGGTTAAAACACACAGCACATTATTTAATTAAGCAAACAACAGAGAATAATGCACTGGGAAGTGTTCAAATACCCTGCACTTTATTTGAATAGAAAAACAAGAGACTATAATGGCCTGGTTATGGTTTACATACCCAGCACATTATTTATATAAGCAAACAAAAGAGAATAATGTCCTGGTAATGATTAACACACCCAGCACATTATTTAAATAAGCAAACAACAGAGAATAATGGCCTGGTAATGGTTCACATACCCAGCACATTATTTAAATAAGCAAACAAAAGAGAATAATCGCCTGGTAATGATTAACACACCCAGCGCATTATTTGAACAGAAAACAAGGAATTATGGCCTGGTAATGATTAAAAAAACCCAGCACATTATTTAAATAAGCAAACAACAGAGAATGATGGCCTGGTAATGGTTAACACACGCAGCACATTATTTAATTAAATAAAAAAAAGGGAATAATGGCCTGGTATTGAGTAATACACTCAGCACATTATTTAAATAAGTAATATATAGAGCGTAATGTCCTTGTAATGGTTGACACACCCAGCAAATTATTTAATTATATCAACAACAGAGAATAATGGCCTGGTTAGGGTTCACATATCCGGCACTTTATTTAAATAGACAAACAAGAGAGAATAATGGACTGGTAATGGTTTCTCATACCCAGCACGTTATTTATATAAGCAAACTAAAGAGAATAATGGCCTGGTAATGATTAACACACCCAGCAAATTGCTTAAATATGCAAACAACAGAGAATAATGGCCTGGTAATGATTAAAACACCCATCACATTATTTAAACAAACAACAAGATATAATGGCCTGGTAATGGTTCACATACCCAGCACAATATTTAAATAAGCAAACAAAAGAGAATATTGCCTGGTGATGGTTAACACACCCAGCACATTATTTAAAAAAACAACAGAGAATAATGGCCTGGTAATGGTTAACACACCCAGCACATTATTTAAATAAGCAAAAAAAAAGAGAATAATAGCCTGGAACTGATTCACACACCCAGCAAATTGCTTAAATAAGCAAACAACAGAGAATAATGGCCTGGTAATGATTAAAACACCCATCACATTATTTAAACAAACAACAAGATATAATGGCCTGGTATTGTGTAATGTACCCAGCACATTATATAAACAAACAACACGAAATAATGGCCTTGTAATGAGTAAGACACTCAGCACATTATTTAAATAAGCAAACAACCGAGCGTAATGGCCTTGTAATGGTTGACACACCCAACAAATTATTTAATTAAATCAACAACAGGGAATAATGGCCTGGTAATGGTTAACACACCCAGCACATTATTTAATTAAATAAAAAAAAGAGAATAATGGCTTGATAATGATTATCACACCAAGCACATTATTTGAACTAACAACAAGGAATTATGGCCTGGTAATGATTAAAAAACCCAGCACATTATTTAAATAAGCAAGCAACAGAGAATAATGGCCTGGTAATGGTTAGCACACCCAGCATATTATTTAAATAAGCAAAAAAAAAGAGAATAATAGCCTGGAAATGATTAACACACCCAGCAAATTGCTTAAATAAGCAAACAACAGAGAATAATGGCCTGGTAATGATTAACACACCCAGCACATTATTTGAACAAACAACAAGGAATTATGGCCTGGTAATGATTAACATACCCAACACATTATTTATATAAGCAAACAAAAGAGAATATTGGCCTGGTAATGATTAACACACCCAGCACATTATTTAAATAAGCAAACAACAGAGAATAATGGCCTGGTAATGGTTAAAACACCCAGCACATTATTTAAATAAGCAAACAACAGAGAATAATGGACTGGGAATGGTTAACACACCCATCACATTATTTAAACAAACAACAAGGAATTATGGCCTGGTAATGATTAAAAAACCCAACACATTATTTAAATAAGCAAACAACAGAGAATAATGGCCTGGTAATGGTTAGCACACCCAGCACATTATTTGAACAAACAACAAGGAATTATGGCCTGGTAATGATTAAAAAACACAGCACATTATTTAAATAAGCAAACAACAGAGAATAATGGCCTGGTAATGGTTAACACACCCAGCACATTATTTAAATAAGCAAACAACAGAGAATAATAGCCTGGAAATGATTAACACACCCAGCAAATTGCTTAGATAAGCAAACAACAGAGAATAATGGACTGGTAATGGTTCACATACCCGGCACTTTATTTGAGTAGAAAAACAAGAGAGTATAATGGTCTGGTAATGGTTCACATACCCAGCACATTATTTATATAAGCAAACAAAAGAGAATAATGGACTGGTAATGGTTCACACACCCAGCAAATTATTTAAATAAGCAAACAACAGAGAATAATGGCCTGGTAATGATTAACACACCCATCACATTATTTGAACAAACAACAAGATTTAATGGCCTGGTAATGATTAAAAAACCCAGCACATTATTTAAATAAGCAAACAACAGAGAATAATGGCCTGGTAATGGTTAACACACCCAGCAAATTATTTAATTATATCAACAACAGAGAATAATGGCCTGGAAATGATTAACACACCCAGCACATTATTTAAATAAGCAAACAACAGAGAATAATAGCCTGGTAATGGTTAACACACCAAGCAAATTATTTAATTATATCACCAACAGAGAATAATGGCCTGGTAAAGGTTAACATACCCAGCACATTATTTAAATAAGCAAAAATCAGTGACAAATGGCCTGGTAATGGTTAACACTCCCATGACATTATTTAAACAAACAGCAAAAAATAATGGCCTGGTAAGCAGTTATACACCCAGCACATTATTTAAACAAACAACAGAGAATAATGGCCTGGTAAAAGTTCACATATCCGGCACTTTATTTAAATAGACAAACAAGAGAGAATAATGGCCTGGTGATGGTTTCTCAAAACCAGCACATTATTTAAATAAGCAAACAACAAGGAATAATGGCCTGGTCATGATTAACATACCCAGCACATTATTTAAACAAACAACAAGGAATAATGGCCTGGTAATGGTTAAGACACCCAGCACATTATTTAAATAAGCAAACAACAAGGAATAATGGCCTGGTCATGATTAACATACCCAGCACATTATTTAAACAAACAACAAGGAATAATGGCCTGGTAATGATTAACAAACCAAGCAAATTATTTAAATAATCAAACAACAGAGAATAATGGCCTGGAAATGATTAACACACCCAGCACTTTATTTAGATAGACAAACAAGAGAGAATAATGGCCTGGCAATGGTTAACATAACCAGTTTATTATTTAAATAAGCAAACAAAAGAGAATAATGGCCTGGTAATGGTTCACATACGCATCACATTATTTAAATAAGCAAAAAAAAGAGAAGAATAGCCTGGAAATGATTAACACACCCAGCAAATAATTTAAATAAGCAAACAACAGAGAATAATGGCCTGGTAATGGTTCACATACCAAGCACATTATTTATATAAGCAAACAAAAGAGAATAATGGCCTGGTAATGATTAACACACCCTGCACATTATTTGAACAAACAACAAGGAATTATGGCCTGGTAATGATTAAAAAACCCAGCACATTATTTAAATAAGCAAACAACAGATAATAATGGCCTGGTAATGGTTAACACACCCAGCAAATTATTTAATTATATCAACAACGGAGAATAATAGCCTGGAAATGATTAACACACCCAGCAAATTATTTAAATAATCAAACAACAGAGAATAATGGCCTGGTAATGATTAACACACCCATCACATTATTTGAACAAACAACAAGATTTAATGGCCTGGTAATGATTAAAAAACCCAGCACATTATTTAAATAAGCAAACAACAGAGAATAATGGCCTGGTAATGGATTAACACACACAGAAAATGTTTTAATTATATCAACAACCGAGAATAATAGACTGGAAATGATTAACACACCCAGCAAATTATTTAAATAATCAAACAACAGAGAATAATGGCCTGGTAATGATTAACACACCCATCACATTATTTGAACAAACAACAAGATTTAATGGCCTGGTAATGATTAAAAAACCCAGCACATTATTTAAATAAGCAAACAACAGAGAATAATGGCCTGGTAATGATTAACACACCCATCACATTATTTGAACAAACAACAAGATTTAATGGACTGGTAATGAGAAATACACCCAGCACATTATATAAAAAAACAACAAGAAATAATGGCCTGGTAATGGTTAAAAAACCCAGCACATTATTTAAGTAAGCAAACAACAGAGAATAATGGCCTGGTAATGGTTAACACACCCAGCACATTATTTAAATAAGCAAAAAACAGAGAATAATGGCCTGGTATTGGTTCACATACCCAGCACATCATTTATATAAGCAATCAAAAGAGAATAATGGCCTGGTAATGATTAAAACACCTCAGCACATTATTCGAACAAACAACAAGGAATAATGGCCTGGTCATGATTAACATACCCAGCACATTATTTAAACAAACAACAAGGAATAATGGCCTGGTAATGATTAACAAACCAAGCACATTATTTATATAAGCAAACAAAAGAGAATAATTGCCTGGTAAAGATTAACACACCCAGCACATTATTTGAACAAACAACAAGGAATAATGGCCTGGTCAAAGGATTAACATACCCAGCACATTATTTAAAAAAGCAAGCAACAGAGAATAATGGCCTAGTAATAGTTAAGACACCTTACAGCACATTATTTACAATAAGCAAACAACAGAGAATATTGCCTGGTAATGTTTAACACACCCAGCACATTATTTAATAATACAACAAGGAATAATGGCCTGGTAATGAGTAACAAACCCAGAAAAATATTTAAATAATCAAACAACAGAGTATAATGGCCTGGTAATGTTTAACACACCCAGCACATTATTTAAATAATCAAACCATTAGAGAATATTGCCTGGTAATGGTTAACACACCCAGCACATTATTTAAAAAAACAACAGAGAATAATAGCCTGGTAATGGTTAACACACCCAGCACATTATTTAATGAAATAAACAAAAGAGAATAATGGCCTGGTAATGATTAACACACCTCAGCACATTATTTGAACAAACAACAAGGAATTATGGCCTGGTAATGATTAACATACCCAGCACATTATTTAAATAAGCAAACAACAGAGAATAATGGCCTGGTAATGGTTCACATACCCAGCACATTATTTAAATAAGCAAACAAAAGAGAATATTGCCTGGTAATGAATAACACAATTCAGCATATTATGCGAGAACAAACGACAAGGAATAATGGCCTGGTAATGATTAAACACACCCAGCATATTACACGAACAAACAACAAGGAATAATGGCCTGGTAATGATTAACACACCCAGCACATTATTTAAATAAGCAAACAACAGAAAATAATGGCATGGTAATGATTAACACACCCATCACATTATTCAAATAAGCAAACAACAGAGAATAATGGCTTGGTAATTTTTAAACAACCCAGCATATTATTTAAATGAACGAAAAACTGAGAATAATGGCCTGGTAATGGTTCACATACCCAGCACATTATTTAAATAATCAAACAATAGAAAATAATGGCCTGATAATGTTTAACGCACCCAGCACAATATTTAATTAAACAAACAAAAGAGAATATTGCCTGGTAATGAATAACACACCCAGCACATTATTTAAATAAGCAAACAACAGAAAATAATGGCCTGGTAATGTTTCACATACCCAGCACATCATTTAAATATGAAAACAAAAGAGAATATTGCCTGGTAATGATTAACACACCCAGCACATTATTTAAACAAACAACAAGGAATAATCGCCTGGTAATTGTTCACATACCCAGCACATTATTTATATAAGCAAACAAAAGAGAATAATGGGCTGGAAATGATTAACACACCCATCACATTATTTAAACAAACAGCAGGAAATAATGGCCTGGTAAGCAGTAATTCACCCAGCACATTATTTAAACGAACAACCAGAAATAATGGCCTGGTATTGAGTGATACACCCAGCACATTATTCAAATAAGCAAACAAAAGAGAATAATGGCCTGGTAATGATTAACACGCCCATCACATTATTCAAATAAGCAAACAACAGAGAATAATGGCCTGGTAATGGTTCACATACCCAGCACATTATTTAAATAAGCAAACAAAAGAGAATATTGCCTGGTAATGATTAACACACCCAGCATATTATGAGAACAAACGACAAGGAATAATGGCCTGGTAATGATTAACACACCCCGCACACTATTTAAATAATCAAACAATAGAAAATAATGGCCTGGTAATGAGTAATAAACCCAGTACAATATTTAAACAAACAACAAGAAGTAATGGCCTGGTAGTGAGTAATACACTCATCACATTATTTAAATAAGCAAACAACAGAGAATGTTTCCCTGGATATGATTAACACACCCAGCACAGTATTTGAACAAACAACAAGAAGTAATGGCCCGGTAATGATTAACACACCCATCACATTATTTAAACAAAAAAGAGGCAAGAAATAATGGCCTGGTAAGCAGAAATTGACCCAGCACATTATTTAAACAAACAACAAGAAATAATGGCCTGGTAATGATTAACACACCCAGCACATTATTCAAATAAGCAAACAAAAGAGAATAATGGCCTGGTAATGATTAACACACCCATCACATTATTCAAATAAGCAAACAACAGAGAATAATGGCTTGGTAATTTTTAAACAACCCAGCATATTATTTAAATGAACGAAAAACTGAGAATAATGGCCTGGTAATGGTTCACATACCCAGCACATTATTTAAATAATCAAACAATAGAAAATAATGGCCTGATAATGTTTAACGCACCCAGCACAATATTTAATTAAACAAACAAAAGAGAATAATGGCCTAGTATTGTTTAACACACCCAGCACATTATTTAAATAAGCAAACAACAGAAAATAATGGCCTGGTAATGTTTCACATACCCAGCACATCATTTAAATATGAAAACAAAAGAGAATATTGCCTGGTAATGATTAACACACCCAGCACATTATTTAAACAAACAACAAGGAATAATCGCCTGGTAATTGTTCACATACCCAGCACATTATTTATATAAGCAAACAAAAGAGAATAATGGGCTGGAAATGATTAACACACCCATCACATTATTTAAACAAACAGCAGGAAATAATGGCCTGGTAAGCAGTAATTCACCCCAGCACATTATTTAAATCGAATCTAACCAGAAATAATGGCCTGGTATTGAGTGATACACCCAGCACATTATTCAAATAAGCAAACAAAAGAGAATAATGGCCTGGTAATGATTAACACGCCCATCACATTATTCAAATAAGCAAACAACAGAGAATAATGGCCTGGTAATGGTTCACATACCCAGCACATTATTTAAATAAGCAAACAAAAGAGAATGTTGCCTGGTAATGATTAACACACCCAGCATATTACACGAACAAACAACAAGGAATAATGGCCTGGTAATGATTAACACACCCAGCACATTATTTAAATAAGCAAACAACAGAAAATAATGGCCTGGTAATGTTTAACGCACCCAGCACAATATTTAATTAAACAAACAAAAGAGAATAATGGCCTGGAAATGATTAACACACCCATCACATTATTTAAACAAATAGCAAGAAATAATGGCCTGGTATGCAGTAATTCACCCAGCACATTATTTAAACAAACAACAAGAAATAATGGCCTGGTATTGAGTAATACACCCAGCACATTATTCAAATAAGCAAACAAAAGAGAATAATTGCCTGGTAATGATTAACACACCCATCACATTATTCAAATAAGCAAACAACAGAGAATAATGGCCTGGTAATGGTTCACATACCCAGCACATTATTTAAATAAGCAAACAAAAGAGAATATTGCCTGGTAATGATTAACACACCCAGCATATTACACGAACAAACGACAAGCAATAATGGCCTGGTAATGATTAACACACCCCGCACACTATTTAAATAATCAAACAATAGAAAATAATGGCCTGATAATGCTTAACACACTCAGCACAATATTTAATTAAACAAACAAAAGAGAATAATGGCCTAGTAATGGTTAACACACCCAGCACATTATTTAAATAAGCAAACAACAGAAAATAATGGCCTGGTAATGTTTCACATACCCAGCACATCATTTAAATATGAAAACAAAAGAGAATATTGCCTGGTAATGATTAACACACCCAGCACATTATTTAAACAAACAACAAGGAATAATCGCCTGGTAATTGTTCACATACCCAGCACATTATTTATATAAGCAAACAAAAGAGAATAATGGCCTGGAAATGATTAACACACCCAGCACATTATTTGAACAAACAACAAGAAATAATGGCCTGGTAATGAGTAATAAACCCAGTACAATATTTAAACAAACAACAAGAAGTAATGGCCTGGTAGTGAGTAATACACTCATCACATTATTTAAATAAGCAAACAACAGAGCGTAATGGCCTGGTAATGGTTGAGACACCCAGCACATTATTTAAACAAACAACAAGGAATGATAGCCTGGTAATTGTTCACATACACAGCACATTATTTATATAAGCAAACAAAAGAGAATAATGGCCTGGTAATGATTAACACACCCAGCACATTATTTGAACAATCAACAAGAAATAATGGCCGGGTAATGAGTAATAAACCCAGTACAATATTTAAACAAACAACAAGAAGTAATGGCCTGGTAGTGAGTAATACACTCATCACATTATTTAAATAAGCAAACAACATAGCGTAATGGCCTTGTAATGGTTGACACACCCAGCAAATTATTTAATGAAATCAACAGCAGAGAATAATGACCTGGTAATGGTTAACACACCCAGCACATTATTTAATTAAATAAACAATAGAGAATAATGGCCTGGTCATGATTAACACACCCAGCACACATTATTTAAATAAGCAAACAACAGAGAATAATGGCCTGGTGATGGATCACAAACCCAGCACATTATTTAAATAAGCAAACAACAGAAAATAATGGCCTGGTAATGGTTCACATACCCAGCACATTATTCAAATATGAAAACAAAAGAGAATATTGCCTGGTAATGATTAACACACCCATTACATTATTTAAATAAACAACAAGAAATAATGGCCTGGTAATGATTAATACACCCACCATATTATTTAAATGAACGAACAACAGAGAATAAAGGCCTGGGAATGGTTCACATACCCAGCACATTATTTAAATAGGAAAACAAAAGAGAATATTGCCTGGTAATGATTAACACACCCAGCACATTATTTAAACAAACAACCAGAAATAATGACCTGGTATTAAGTAATACACCCAGCACATTATTCAAGTAAGCAAACAAAAGAGAATAATGGCCTGGTAATGATTAACACACCCATCACATTATTAAAATAAGCAAACAACAGAGAATAATGGCCTGGTAATGGTTCACATACCCAGCACATTATTTAAATAAGCAGACAAAAGAGAATATTGCCTGGTAATGATTAACACACCCAGCATATGATGCGAACAAACGACAAGGAATAATGGCCTGGTAATGATTAACACACAAGGCACATAATTTAAATAAGCAAACAAAAGAGAATAATGGCCTGAAAATGTTAAACACACCCAGCACAATACTTAATTAAACAAACAAAAGAGAATAATGGCCTAGTAATGGTTAACACACCCAGCACATTATTTAAATAAGCAAACAACAGAGAATAATGGCATGGTAATGGTTCACATTCCCAGCGCATTATTTGAATAAGCAAACAAAAGAGAATATTGCCTAGTAATGATTAACACACCCAGCATATTATGCGAACAAACGACAAGGAATAATGGCCTGGTAATGGTTCACATACCCAGCACATTCTTTAAATAAGCAAACAACAGAGAATGTTTCCCTGGATATGATTAACACACCCAGCACAGTATTTGAACAAACAACAAGAAGTAATGGCCCGGTAATGATTAACACACCCATCACATTATTCAAATAACCAAACAACAGAGAATAATGGCTTGGTAATGGTTAAACAACCCACGATATTATTTAAATGAACGAACAACAGAGAATAATGGCCTGGTAATGGTTCACATACCCAGCACATTATTTAAATAAGCAAACAAAAGAGAATATTGCCTAGTAATGATTAACACACCCAGCATATTATGCGAACAAACGACAAGGAATAATGGCCTGGTAATGGTTCACATACCCAGCACATTATTCAAATAAGCAAACAAAAGAGAATGATGGCCTGGTAATGATTAACACACCCATCACATTATTCAAATAAGCAAACAACAGAGAATAATGGCTTGGTAATGGTTAAACAACCCAGCATATTATTTAAATGAATGAAAAACAGGGAATAATGGCCTGTTAATGATTAACACACCCAGCACATTATTTAAATGAGCAAACAAAAGAGAATAATGGACATGTAATGGTTCGCATACGCAGCACATTATTTAAATAAGCAATAAACAGAGACTAATGGCCTGGTAATGGTTAACACACCCACCATATTATTTAAATGAACGAACAACAGAGAATAATTGCCTGGTAATGGTTCACATACCCAGCACATTATTTAAATAAGAAAACAAATGAGAATATTGCCTGGTAATGATTAACACACCCAGCACATTATTTAAACAAACAACAAGGAATAATCGCCTGGTAATTGTTCACATTCCCAGCACATTATTATATAAGCAAAACAAGGAGAATAATGGCCTGGAAATGATTAACACACCCATCACATTATTTAAACAAATAGCAAGAAATAATGGCCTGCTAATGATTAACACACCCAGCACATTATTTAAATAAGCAACCAACAGAGAATAATGGCCTGGTAATGGTTCACATACCCAGCACATTATTTAAATAAGCAAAAAACAGAGACTAATGGCCTGGTAATGGTTAACACACCCACCATATTATTTAAATGAACGAACAACAGAGACTAATTGCCTGGTAATGGTTCAAATACCCAGCACATTATTTAAATAAGCAGACAAAAGAGAATATTGCCTGGTAATGATTAACACACCCAGCATATGATGCGAACAAACGACAAGGAATAATGGCCTGGTAATGATTAACACACCCATCACATTATTCAAATAAGCAAACAAAAGAGAATAATGGCCTGGTAATGATTAACACACCCAGCACATTATTCAAATGAACGAACAACAGAGAATAATGGCCTGGTAATGATTAACACACCCAGCACATTATTTAAATAAGCAACCAACAGAGAATATTGGGTTGGTAATGGTTAGCATACCCAGCACATTATGTAAATAAGCAAACAATAGAGAATATTGCCTGGTAATGATTAACACACGCAGCATATTATGCGAACAAACGACAAGGAATAATGGCCTGATAATGATTAACACACAAGGCACATAATTTAAATAAGCAAACAAAAGAGAATAATGGCCTGATAATGTTTAACACACCCAGCACAATACTTAATTAAACAAACAAAAGAGAATAATGGCCTAGTATTGGTTAACACACCCAGCACATTATTTAAATAAGCAAACAACAGAAAATAATGGCCTGGTATTGGTTCACATACCCAGCACATTATTTAAATAAGCAAACAAAAGAGAATATTGCCTGGTAATGATTAACACACCCATCAAATTATTTAAATAAGCAAACAACAGAGAATAATTGCCTGGTAATGGTTCACATACCCAGCACATTATTTAAATAAGCAAACAAAAGAGAATATTGCCTGGTAATGATTAACACACCCATCACATTATTTAAATAAGCAAACAACAGAGAATAGTGGCATGGTAATGGTTCACATACCCAGCACATTATTTAAATAAGCAAACAAAAGAGAATATTGCCTGGTAATGATTAACACACCCAGCATATTATGCGAACAAACGACAAGGAATAATGGCCTGGTAAGCTGTAATTCACCCAGCACATTATTTAAACAAACAACAAGAAATAATGGCCTGGAATTGAGTAATACACCCAGCACATTATTCAAATAAGCAAACAAAAGAGAATAATGGCCTGGTAATGATTAACAAACCCAGCAAATTATTTAAATAAGCAAATGTTTTACTTCAGGCAATTTCGAAGTTTTAAAATTAGTTGGGGATCACAAAAGAGAGTTTTCTGGTTCAGGTTAATTACCTCAAAAAGATAAAAGAATAAAAAAATGAAAAAATAAATTGTTCTTTTCGCTAATAATTTCAATATTTTAATATAATATAATAATTATAATAATTATAATTTCAATATAATCTCAATATTGGTATTGATATTAACAGATTGAAAGTTTTTTTTAAATTACCCATTTCATCAATTTCACAACGCTTGAGAAATTCCTTTGTCGAATTTCACGCGCGTATTTCAATATTAAGAGGAAAAAATGTATATTCGACATTGCCCTCATACTATGTCAGTCTTGATACCTGACACTATTTTGTGTCCCCTTGATCTACTTCTCTGTACTTCTTATTCTCCTTCGCTGTAATTTAGACAAATCACATATATTGAAGTCAATCAGAAATCCTACGTTCAAGTCTTACCTTGCTAATCACTGAAAGTTATTTAATAAAAGGAATATATGAACTCTGATTACTTTGTTTATTTTAGATGCGAATATTTTGTAATATTCTTCGCCACCTTGTGTTTCCCTCATTCGCCAGTAAGTCGCGCGGTCATTGTCACTAGCGAGAGCTCACCTTGGTGTCATATTTCCAACAGTGACACTTAACACCTGGCGAATGTGGAAGAAAAATTATGAAATTCATTATGTAGGTTTTAAAATTTAATCTATTTATCCTTTTCATGAACCGGTTAAATTGTCTTTGCGTCAGTTTCTCCTTTATTTTGAAGTTGGCTCAAATAGACACCTGGTAATGACGCCCCATAATTAGTAAACAGTATGTCAATTCCGGGGGTGGTGCTAGATCAACTTTAAAAAAACTAAACACAAAGTCCAAATTATAATCTGGTAGAATAAACATTTACTACTAGAATTAAAGAATTAAAGGAACTGATGTGAAAATTTTTAATGTATATATGTATATGTGTGTGTTGTATATAAAAATATGTTAATAAAACCTAGGTATCTACATAATCATAAAATGGGAGTTATAGTTATGTGAAAAATTCAATACTTTCAGAAAGTCAACACTTTTAATTTTCAAGTGTAAAGTTCAAGTTTCCTTCATTGAAAAAAATCGATCACTGTTGGTTTTTATTAAAAAAAATTATAAATACCAAAACTCATTATAATACAAACATTACAACAAGAATATCGATACATCATTCAAATTAAGTTTAAATTCAAGCTATCGATAAATAGCAAAATTATATTTTTTAAAGTTTCCAAAATGAAAATATTATTATTGAAATCTGAAACTACACTGTTGAAATGTTTTGCGATTATAGTATACTCAGGTATACTAAGCTTCTTTTGTAAGGTAAAATGTATGCCAAATTTCATATATTCCAGTAGACTAAATTTAATTTCATGTATACTAAATATAGTACAGATTTTTCTCACAGTGTAGTATGCAAAATTTTTTATATTAATGTATGATTATGTGATAAAAATTCATGAAAATTATTATATCAACCGCAAAACGGTAAAATAGAAGAAAGAAAATAAAGGAACTCATTAAATTCCGGGGGTGGTGGCTCACTACCCCGCGAAAGCAGGCTTGATCTCTTTTATACATATAATAATCTGCCAGATCATCCCACTGACGACTATCCTTTCACAGATAACAAGGACGTTCAAAATTTACACTGCAATGCTTATCGTCAACCTAAACACTTTAGGTTCGTCATCAACTTTGAGATGGTTCACCCAGAAAAAAAACCTGAGACCAGCAGTGCTAAGAGGGAGGCTAGGCGGCCTTAAAGGACACCTAAACTTACTAGGATCATCGTGGAGCTGACTCAGGCATTCCGAGGGCAAGAATGCTACTCACTAGAAAAAGTACAGGTTGACAGGAAAGTTCACTTTAAATCTAATTCTCCTAATTCTTAAAACATAAGCAGTACAAAATCTCAATGTGATCTGCTCTAAGAAACATTCATTAGGTAAAATCCAAAATTTTAATATCGGTCTCTAACGACAAAGAAAGCTACAAATTTGGATGATTACATTTTCCTGGAATGCATGTTTTTCTTTTATATACCAAAAAGGTGCTCGACTTTCACATCTGTTAAAAAAGTTGCTTAAAACTAAAGGTACCGTTCTGGAACAATTATAACATCAATCCTGGAAGAATATAGAACTTCCCAAAATTATTTTCGAAAATTAATATATAAGTAAGACATGGTAGGTCCAAAAGTAAATTTTAAATAACAAATTCCACATAGTCGTCTCTTATTTATAAACAAAAGTCACTAATATTAATAAAACTAACACTAGTTTAAACTTATATACTATTGAAAAAAATAAAAAATTAAATTTTCTAGTCAAAAGGATTATTCATAATTTCAAATCTTGAGATTTTTTTTAAAAATAATAATGAAAAATAACAATTATGTAGACGATTTCTTCTTTTATTATTAATGTTTTTATTCTTAATATGACTGGAATTATAGGAAACTAACCTAATTTTTTCCGAACGGATTGCCATGTTCTGAATTCTCGTGATAAAGTTCAAAATGGAATAATAATATTGCTCTGTCAACAAGGTTGAAGACGATTTGAAATAGTTAATGATTCTATCAGAAGATGTTTGTTTGCGAAACCAATTAGTAATGACCATATTATTGTTTCAATTAATGTCATGTCTAAAAAAGGAAATTTATAATTTTATCGTGTTCTGACTGCAGGGTAGTCTTTGAGTCGCCTTTTACACAAATCACAGGATGATAAAAAAAGGAGATTCTCTTGCTTGGGTTAATATAATAACCGCTGCCACGCAAAATATTGTACATAAGCTAGGCACGAAGCTATTGAGACTTTAACCTTTTTAAAATTTTCTACTTCATTTTATTTTCATTATCCGTATTTTTGATTTATTCGAAATTTAAAATGCCCCGCCTCACACTGCTTGGGTCTTATACACTTAATTATGCAGGTGAAAAATGCAAATTATAATAATATTCTCGAAAAATATAAAAGATTAATATGCATTCATGTTATGTTTGGTAGCTTTCAAATAGAAACCCATTTAAATTAGTGAACATAATCAAAATTATAAACAGATTGAAATTCAAATTCAAATTCAGGTAAAAGTATATATATATATATATATATATACATTATTTAATTATTAATTGAAATTTGATATACATTTTTATAAAAACTACATATGAAGTTTAATTAAAGCAAACAATCAAAGCATTAAAAATAAAAATTCTATTGATATCAAAAAAGTATCTTGTGCGGGAGCGTTAACAGGAAGGCTCTTTTATTTTCTACGTTGTATATTTCCAAAATATGGATTTTATAATTGCGAATTTCAAATCATTATTTTGCCTGAGAAATTTTTGTCAAATCTAGGTCCTGTACAGATTCTGCAAATTTTATGTAATAGACACATCAAGACTTTTGTTGTTTTTATTTTCATGAAATCAATTTAATTGAAAAAAAATAGGCGTAAGAGGGAAACCGACTATGTAAACGAAAATTGCAAATATCACATTCCAATTTTCGGATAAACCTTTGGAAAACAAACAAACAAAAATTATACAATAGCATGACGAATAGGTGTTTTATCGCGACGATGTATCGAATTTCCTGTAAATATGATTTTATAACCATGTAAGGATTTGAAATTTCATTCCCGCACCTCCAGTTTGTCGGGGACGAATGCAGCAAATTCCGGGGGTGATTTGTTACGAGCGTATCAAGGCGGTGGAATTTTTCCAAAAATTCGTAATAATAAATCATTAATTGAATTTGTATGCCACTTGAAGCGCCCGTAACCCGAGCACCTTGACAAGACCGCTGATGCAGCTCATTATTGCTCGGGTCGAAGACTTTAAAAAATGGTTGGTTCAGGAAGGAAATTCCCAATCTTGCTACTTTAAGCCAAATAGTTATTAGCTTAAAATTATTATTATATAACTTCGTCGTTAAGATCCTATTGATTTTGGTGTACTTCAACATACAAATGGTAGATCGAAGTCAATACAATTGTATGTCATGAAAAATTGGTAAACATTCATATTAAATTCAATAACTTTTCAATCAAAATATATCAAATTCAATGTTAGCATTATTAAAATATATGCATAAAGTATATTAAAATTGATGTTAAAAGCTGTATTCTTCTTAAGAAGGAAGTATTTCGAATTTAATATGCGCTACTGAAAAACCAACTTTATCATATGCGATGAAAGTTTAATACAGAAATTTCTAACAGTATTCCAACAAATTTTACCTGAGTAATAATTTACCAAATTAATTCGAAATCAAAACAAACATTGGAATAAAGGCAGGATCATTATAAATATAAATGACTAAAACTAATAGGTAAATATCTGTGGGCACTTATATAATCACATGTGTTGTATTTCTATATTCTGGGTTATATTATATTATTTTAGATTATTAATGTCAATAATAAAAACTAACGCGTGAATATTTGTACGAATTAATATAATCGCACATTTTGGTTTGTATAAATTTTAAATTATACTATATTATGGTTCAAATATATATATATATATATAGCTTAGAACTACAAAACAACGCGAACTCTTCAAAATTTTCATTCATACTGTTTCTAAATAAATGTAAACTGTAGGAAAATATTATAAATTGGCACAGGATTCAGATGACTGGAAAGTAAAAGCAAAAAGGCGAACGCAAGTCTTAAAGAAATAAATTCAAGAATCAAAATATTCAAAAATAGTACGCTAGCGCACATAGTCATTTTTCGGCTCTATCTGGCTACGTTGTGAGAAAAGAATACATTAAAATCAGACTCAAAACGTGGAAAATCTCTCAAACACAAGTATCAATGATGTTTAGTTTTTCCATAGTATCCAAATAGTTTCCACCCAGTTTTTATATACACGGAGAAAAATAGTTGAAGTAATTTTACTTAAATTAAATGTTCAAAAATGAATCAAAGTTGAGTAAAATTCAGAAGCGTAGGGTGAAGTATGAAAGCGTGCATTAAACATTTTTAAATATATATATTATTACTCGTAGTATAACTATAAAAAATCAATCTTTTATTAAATCACAAAAATAGTAGAGCTTTCCGTTCATTCTACTCTACGCTTCAATCGAGAGTTGAGTAAACCGTGAATCGCAGGATTTATTCCAACAGCTACATCTATTCACGCAGGAACGAATGAATGTAATCTACGCCTTGGGCACACATAAAAAATTTTTAATTTCAAAAACTTAAATTCTTAAAATTAAATTGATATTATGAAAATTTAAACAAAAAAAAGTCTATAAGTGTATTACATAAAATATGAAATATCACATAAATTACTCAGACAGAATAATAATTTGGAATTCGCAAATGTAAAATCCATATTTGGAAAATATAAAACACAGAAAATAAAAGAACCTTGTTTTAAATGTTTTTATACATAATACTTCTTAATAATAATGCAATTTTTTAATGTACATTTGAAAATTTAGTTTCACTAAATACGTCGTATAATAAAAATGTATACTAAATGTAATTTAATAATTATATTATATATATTGATCATCATAGTTATAATAATTAATTAATTATATTAATTTTTAAAAATATTTTATTAGTCATTTATGAAAAAAGTTGATTTATTTTTACTTGAGTAAGGCTCAAAAATTTTATTTACGGCACTTACTCTCACAAGCTCTGAATAACTCATGCAGTCACTATATAACAAAGTTCTAAATTTTATATCCCAGCATTGTAAACGAGCGTGTGCGTGATTCGACGAAAGCGTATCGTACTATATATAAGTGTAGTTATTAGGTTTATATATGTAAGGTTATATGTTTAAATGTATTTGTAAATTGAAATGTGATTGGCTACGTCTGGATGGTGCGAATGTATTTGTATGTTGTTTATGTATGTACCGGATGACTGGCTCGAGGTAAAATTTTTTTTTTATTTAAGAGAACCATACCATTGCCAGTTGAAATAATACGCCCGATGCTCATTTTACCCAACTAGGGTTTGAAGCACCTCAAGCGTCGGTGATATACTTATACATTTCATGTTAACCCACTGACGCATGTTGGTGCCCTGTCGTCGATAACGTTTTACTCACCTCCTTACTATATATTCCCTATGTAACGCTTATTGTTATTCACTTTGGGTGAATTAGGTATATATCAAATTCATTTTACCGACTAGGATTTAATAGATGTTCAAATGTCCTTATGTCCCAAGTTTAATCGACAGAGTTGAGTAAAACTACTTTAACTATTTTTCTCCGTGTACTTTTCCCTACATCCCCTTCCGAATTTCCTATTTATGTTTTTGTTAAACGCATAAGTACTACGGTGCTTTTCCATAAACACTATAAACTATAAATACTATAAACAAACTTTGATAGCTGCAAGTTACCATAGCCAGTGCAGACGATATTTCTGAAAAGGATCTGAACCATTGTTTTTTCTAACTATGAAAAATATTCAGGGTGTCAGAGTCCAGAATTAATAATCAACGAAATCGATTTAATTATTTTATATGGATATTTGATTTATTGGTGTCATGAAATATGATACAAAAATTTCAACTATGTCAGAAATATCCATTTCATCACAAACTTCACTTGGCATCAGGTAATAACAAATAGGATACCAAGTAGTTAGGCAATCGGTAATTGCAAAATTACCGGTAAGCATGAATTCCTTCCAAAAATCAGGCCACCCAGAAAAATCCCAAAATCATCAAGATGCCCCACCTAAGCATCATCGATACAAGTCTATAAAACGAATCAATTAGAAATCAAAAATCGCAGTTACTCGAGCAACCTGGTACTAACCAGAACTACTCGGACAGTAGAGACTGTAGTTTTTCTACTTTGCAAAATTTTTGCAAAAATTTTAGCAGTAAACCATGTTAGAGATTGATTACCAAATAAAATTGTATTTTTCATTTGTCTACTGTTATTATTAAATGTGCTTTAGGAGTAAGATGTTGGAAGAATGCGTATTTTGACGGTTTTTATTCTTTTTTACCCCCGTCCACACATTGCAAAAATCTGCAAAAATTCTGTTTTAATCATCGATAGGTAACTAATGAATAGAATAATTCATAACCTTGGTTTCGAAGTTAATGAAAAGGGACTACAGATTGGCGATGGCAAAGATCCATCCAATCTTGGAATTCCCCGTACCCAAAAATATCAAACAGTTACAACAATTGATAGGAATGGCAAGTATGTATAGAAGGTTCATACCACAGTTTGCAGAAATAATAGAGCCATTGAACAGATTGTTAAAAAAGAATAAGAAGTGGGAGTGGGGAATAGGACAAACAGAAGCGTTCGAGAAAATAAAGAAACTCTTGACATCAGCACCCATTCTACCCTTTCTAGATGTTTCACAACCGTTCCAGCTAGAAACGGACGCTAGTGACACTGGATTTCGCGCAGCGTTAACTCAAGCAATAGATAGAATTGATCACGTAATTGCATACGCAAGCAGAAATCTAAATAATACAGTCACCCTCCCGTCGGACTGGTACCTTGACGAAGTTCTTCTCTTGGCTAGGCGAAAAAAAGGACGGGTGGGGAGGCTTAGCAGACGGCCCTCGGGTCATGGAGGTTTTAGTGTCCCGATGAATCGGTGAACAAATGCAGGGGGCTCTATAGACGGGCATCTTCCCATTGCGTGAAGGGTGCCCTATAAACGGGTCTATCCCAGGTTGAGAGTGGGGGACACTATAAACGCGTCAATCCCCATGCATGGAGAAGGATGTATGCCCCAGGTAGCGGCGCTGAGAGTGAGTCTGTGAGTGCATGTGAGGAATGAGTGAAGTGAACCAATGTCAGCGCCGCATGACTGTGATATGTGTCCTTCGAATATGAGTGGAGAACCTATAGACGGTCTCCCTCTTGAAAGAGGCTAAGAGCGAATTGGTGTATGGAATCTCCTGGGGGACACTGCAAACCCTCCGCAGTCTGTGACCAAGAACAGTCCAAACGATCGTATCCGTATGGCATCCCACTGGGAGTGCTTCGTCTCCGAGTGGTGTCTTCCCCGGCCCACGAGAAGGCGAGGCTGCTGTGAGCCTAGCTCTGTCGAAGTGGTGTGCCATGCGGGATCAGAAGCCAGCCCCTTCGGGACCTTGATCCAAGTAGTGCGTATTGAACACAGGTGTCGTAGCCAGTATTGCCTCGAGCGAGTCCGGTCTGTCCGTGTATTCCGGGACCGGCTAAGCGGAGGTTGGGCCTCAGGGAACTGGCGTAGGACTTCGGTCCGAGGGTACACCCGTTCCCAACTATTACGACCCGCTCCTCTACGCACGATGCGCTGGTGAAATTGGTTTATGGAAAAAAATTTAAAAACGGTGGGGAATACAGATTCGGGTGCTTCTTCGGGAGCTGAGGGATGGAAGGACTCCTTCCATCAGCAAAACCATAAAATGTAAAAATTGGCGAGGACCTCAGCGACATTCAGCAGGGTATGCTGAGAAACAACCCTCGCCACGTAACAGATAGTGTGAATGAGGCCACTGAGGTGTTGGGCGGAATGCTCAACACCCATAAGTGCCTCCTAGAAAGCGGGGTGAGAATCCAAAAAAAAAAATGGAATCCCACCCTGCCATGAAGAAATTGGGGATCTTTCAGAGACCACGCTCGGCGTCTCTGGGAGATACCCCGAAAACTCAGGTAAAGGGGGAGAAGAGATCCGCGCCCTCCCCCCCTCTGGAAAAAACTCCTAAGAGGGGAGAGGGTGGCTCTTCGCCCTCTTATGCCGAGGTGGCCACGAGCCAGCCCCAGAATAAAGAAGCGGACTGGCATGTGGTCACAAAAAAAAAGAGAAAAAAAAAAGAAGTTGAAGAAAAAAAAAAGAAGAAGAAGGAAAAGAGGAGAAAAGGGCGGAGGACCCTGCGCAAAAAACTCAGGGGGCCACCGACACTCCTAAGTCAAAGTGCTCTACGCCAGCCAGGTCGGGCGACGCCATCAAGGTGTCGGCGAAGGACAGACAGTCCTACGCCGATATCTTGAAGGAAATGAAGGCGAAAGCCGACCCCCGGAAGGCAGGACTTGAGGTCCTGTCCATCCGGAGGACCAGGAAGGAAGAAGTCCTTCTGGTCCTCAAAAAGGGGGGAGATGTTTCGGCCTTCTGCAAGGAGCTCGACCGGGCGGTCGGCGAGAGGGCAGAGATTTCGGCCATGGTCTCGACGAGGTCCCTAGAAATTAGGGACCTCGACGAGACCGTTGAAAAAGAGGAGGTTGTGTCTGCCCTGTGCTTGGCATTGGGCAGACCAGCTTTTGAGGGGTCCTGCAGGCTCTCCACGCGCTTTGGTGGGGTGAAGACTGCAGTGATCCGGCTAGCTGAGGCAGACGCCGCGCGTCTGCTTCAGCTAGGTAAGTTGAGGATCGGGTGGGTAGCGTGTCGCATTCGCGAGCACGTGGGAGTCGCCCGCTGTTTCAGGTGCCTTGGTTACGGCCACGGGTCCCGGGGCTGCAGCAACCCCGACAGGAAAAACGTCTGTTGGAGATGCGGCGCCACGGGACACTTGGCCAAGAGTTGCAAGGCGCCACCAAGGTGCCTGACATGCATAGACAGGGGCGACAAAGATGTCGCCCATGTGTCAGGGAGCGGCTCCTGCCCGGTCTTCCGGGAAGAGCTTCGGAGGTTGAGAGGCAGGAATTGAAGTTCCTGCAGCTCAACCTCGGAAGGGGGAAGGATGCCCGGGCCCTTCTGATGCAAACTGCCAGAGAGACGGGGGCCGATGTGCTGCTCATTAGTGAGCAGTACTAGTGGTCCGAAAACTCTGCTTGGTATCAGGATGCATCAAGGAGGGCCGGCATCCTTGTTTGTAACCCTGATTTGGGCGTCGGGGACTTCCTGGAGACCGACGCGGGGTTCGTTTGGGTGGAGGTGGCGGGTGTGCGTGTGTACAGCTGCTACTTCTCCCCCGGCGATCCCTTCGATGTCTTTGAGACCCAGATCCTCCTCCTTGAGGAAAGCCTCAGTGAGGCCATCGGGCGATCCCTCATAGGGGGTGACTTCAACAGTAAGTCGCCCGAGTGGGGTGAGGCCCGCCTAGATAGGCGGGGAATCTTGGTTGGCGATATGGTCGCTAGGAACGACCTGATCGTCCTGAATCGAGGCGGGGATTTCACGTTCAGACGAGGAGCGGGTGGGTCAATAATTGACCTCACGATTGCCGCACCTCGCCTCGCTTCAAGGATAGCGACTGGTCGGTCCTCGAGGTAATAACCTTGAGTGACCACTGGTGCATCGAATTTAGTCTAGAACAAGGGTGTCAAGCGGTGGAAGAGGGTAGCGGCGGCGAAGGAAGGAGCCCCTCCTGGAATCCGAGACGACTCAGCATGGACAGACGTCGCGAACACCTCAAAGAAACCAGGCTCATCGATGAGCTTGGTTGGGTCTGCCCTGCTGGGTCGCTTGAAGCTGCTGTGCGCTCGGTGAGGCAGAAGGTGGTCGCGGCTTGTGACTACTCGATGCCTCGCCGTAAGCGCAGGCAAGCCAAGGGTTCGATGTACTGGTGGAATGACCAGTTGGCAGCCCTACGTCCACTGTGGACGCCATCCAAGCTGTGGTTAACATCGCCACAAATGCAAGAAAGGGAACTGGTAAGCGTAAGGGATTCTGTGCGTTGATTAACATTGACATACGCAATGCGTTCAATACCGCGAGATGGGACATCTGCATCGAGGCGATGATGCGGAAAAAGGTTCCAGACTACCTGTTGCGAATGATAGATGACTATCTGAGCGACAGGTGGGTGATATACGAGGGCGACAAATGGTCTCTTCAAGAAGAGATGACATGTGGCGCTCCTCAAGGGGCGCGGGTGGGTCCACTCGTTTGGAACGTCATGTACGATGACTTTCTGCGCATGGACCTACCTGCTGGAACGAGCATCGTCGGCTTCGCGGATGACGCACTTGCCGTGTGCGCCGCTGACGACGTCAGAATCCTAGAGCTGAGGATCAATGAAAGTCTGTGGCGAGCAAAGCGCTGGTTGGATGGCAGAGGCCTTAAAATGGGCCCTGAGAAAACCGAGGCTTTGCTCGTTACGGACAGGAGATACGTCCAATATCCGTGGATCGTTCTCGGATAGCACGAAGTCGAGTGGAAAACAAGCATTAAGTACCTGGGGGTGCAGCTGGATCGTAGGCTTAGCTTTGGCGAACACCTAAAGATCGCAGCTGCCAAAGCCATCCAATGTGGAGCGAATTTGGCCCGGCTTATGCCAAACATTGGTGGACCCAGGGAAGCGAAAAGAAGATTGGTGGCGAGCGTGGTCCATTCGAAGCTGCTTTATGCAGCTCCGGTCTGAGCCAATGCCTTGCAAAACCATGCTATCCAGAAGAAGCTGTTCTCGGCGCAGAGACTTGTCGCGCTGAGAATAGTCTCGGCATATAGAACTATCTCGACGAGCGCTGCGCTGGTCCTGGCGAGCGTCCCGCCAATAGATTTATTGGCAGAGGAAAGTTGGCTTTTACCTGGCGCAAGCGCTCTTGGGCCATGGCTGTTTTAACGCGTACCAGAGGCGCTTTAAAAAGAGAGACGAGGAGAAGTGTTGCTACTGCGATTTCCCGGTGGATAACGCAGAGCACGCACTCTTCGTCTGCGCAAAATGGGGTGTGGCTAGGGAGGTCCTCGGTCAGGCGGTGGTTTCAGAACTTACTCCTGATACAATGGTCCCTCTCATGCTCCAGTCTGAACGGTTCTGGACGCTCATCGAGTCATTCGTCACACTTGTGATGAAGACGAGAGAACTTGATGGGCGTCGAGAGCGAAACAACGGGGAGGGCCAGTAGAAATCGCATCAGGGCCTGCACCCGCGGTCCTGCGTCTCGGGTAGACTTGGCTGTCCGCGTCGTTCGGGGGTGGAATTCGTATGCTTTTCCCCTGGGTGGCGCGGCTAGTCGGTTTGCCTAGTGGGCGTGTGGCCGCGGATGTAGGTTCCGAGCGAACGGATGACGGAAGAGTCGTACGCGACTTTAATGGAACCAACCACCCGTGAAGTTTAAAGCCGAAAGGCGGTTCCGCGGGTGGTGTATTGGTTCGAGAGAGGGGGTTTTTTGGTTTTAACAGTTATGCCTAGACCCGTCCTAGGAGAGTCCTGTACAACGTCTATAAAAGATTTTGCCATTTTTCCTCCTCACCAAAAAAAAAAAAAAATAATAATACAGTCACGATACTCGGCGTCAGAGAAAGAATGTTTGGTGGTGGTATGGGCGATTAGAAAGTTCAGAACATACCTTGAGGGTTATAGTTTCAAAGTAATAACGGATCATATGGCACTAAAATGGCTACACAATCTGAAAAACCCTACAGGGCGATTAGCCAGGTGGGCGTTGAAACTACTCGAGTTTGACTATGAAGTAATCTATAGAAAAGGAAGCTTGAACCTAGTCCCAGACGCCCTTTCAAGATCCAATGAAACAACAAAATCAACAGCAGTCGCGTTAGCATGTAGTATAGAAAAACCGAAAGCGGCAACACAAGACGAAACAGATGACTGGTATTCAGCAAAAATGAGACAAGTCAGAAAAAGACTGGAAGATCGTGAAAATTGGAGAATACTACTACTGGCCAGGATTATATTCGTAGTTGATCAGGTATGTAAAAAACTGCGTAACCTGTCAAAGGACGAAAGCTAACAATCAGGCGAAAATGGGACTAATGGGTAAAAGACTCATCGAAGAGCCGTGGACCATAGTAGTAGCTGACAACATGAAACCACTCCCATTGAGTAAAAAAGGGAAAAACCAGTATATATTGGTGTTCGTGGATTTCCACCATATGGGTAGAAATTATCCACATTAAAAAAGCCAACGGAAAGACGATTGAATCCGAATTTCACGAACGAATTATATCGCATTGGGGAACCCCGCGAATTCTCCACAAGGACAAAGGCACGGAATTCGTAAATATGGCCATACGAGAGCTAACGCAAAAATTCGGAATTCGACACACAAAAACACCTAAGTATTACCCCCAAGCAAACCCTACCGAACGTTATAATAGAACGATAAAACAGATTATTAAAGCTTAACTACAAAACGAGTACACAACATGGGACGAAAATGTTGACGATCTAAAATTCGCGATAAATACAAGCAGGAATGCAGCAACACAATACACCTCTGCATTCTTGAATTTAGGCCGCGAATTGCAACCGCTACAATCCCTTGGGAAAAACATCGAGAGGTATGACGATATCGAATTCCAGGATGAAAATAGGTGTACTGATAGGTTAAGAAAGTTGCAAATAATAAAGGAGGAGGTCCAAAAGAATTTGGACGAAGCAAATACAAAACAAGCTACTCGTTATAATTTTCGCAGAAGACCAATAGAATTTAAGATAGGTGATAATGTTTTAAAAATAGAAGCCAAAATATCGAACAAAGCGGAGAATAAAGCAGGGAAACTTTTCAATGAATACGAAGGTCCCTATATAATTAAGAGAAAAATCTCCCCTGCAATTTACGAACTGAAAATCCTTAAAGGAAAAAGCGTAGGGGAATATAATATAAACGATCTTAAACTAGAAAGCATAAATAGCAATAGGGAAAAATAGGCAATGGATAAATGGTTTGGCAGAACTGGTAGACTCAATTTGACCCCCACTTCAAGACGATCGGACAATTAAAGTTTTTTTCTTTTAACAGCCAACACAAGACTGACTCCCATTAAAAAGACAAAAGCAACGAAATCTATATTGATTGCAGGAAAATGAACACGTTGCGAAAATGCTGATGGTGCCAGAATGAGGTGGCGGAAGCGACCATCCCAGAAAACACCCGGCAAAAAACTCATAAATGCGCCGAAGTCACATAAAATAGAATGCGGCCGTTTTTTCTTGACTTCATCACCCAAACGCTGTTCTGAGGATAATTAATGAAAATTATCTCATGTGCATCCCAAAAAACTGGCGAAAGAAAGATCGAAAGAGCTCGAGCACACGGTGTGTTAATGTTTAAAGAAAGATAGCGCTATTGAAATTCGAACGCTTTTCTCGCTTTGCCCGTGTTTACGTCTCGCCGATTTCCGTTTCGCCTGACGAATGCAACAAAATTTCTTCACGCACAATTTGCATGAAATGATGAAATAAAAGATATTAATACATTTGAACGTATTACAGTGGCAGCTTCGCTTGAAACATAATGGATCCATTTGGAACAACAATTCCAACTTGACAAGCTGCACAAAAGCGAGACTATCACATCGTCAATTGATGATGCAAAATTAATATGGAGGTGCGAAAAAGGCCAACAATATGTAACTGGTGAGTTGAAATAAATTAAACAAGGTGCGGGTGTAAAAATAATATGACCAAAAATAAAATGCATAAGTGTATGTAGGCTAGCATGCATGCACGTAATCCAATTCAATACATAAAATCAAAAATGTACAGTTCTACTAATTGGAATAATCTAAACAGTAGTTCAATTCGTTGAATGTGTATGTTTGAGTACAGCATGCATGCTTAGTCAATTGGAGCGTAAGGGGAAGAGACCCTGCGTTCATGTATTCACGCTTTCGCTTATCTTACGCTTAGCCATACTAGTTGTACAGTCAACTGAGCTTAAGACGCCAGTCCTTGGATTTGATGAAAGTTCAATTATTTACTCATAAAATATTTACAGAAAAGAGAATGTTTCCCGAACCCATGATGATGGTGTGAAAACTGAAGATGGTGAGGGTGAGGGTGAGAATGGCAGCAAAGGTGTGAAACAAGGTCAAGGAAACGGTGAGCAGAAAGGTGCGCAGGACACGTTTCAAAGCGTGGTCCTAAAACAACTTGATGATCTAGCCACCGAATTTAAAAGCGGTAAACCACCTGTACCTCGCATTTTATATAATGAAAAATTCAAAGCAGATGAGAGATATAAATTCGATAATTTCAAAATTTCAAAAACTCAGCAATTTAATATTGATCCATTAAAATCTGATAAAGAAAATTTGCTTTTAGTTGAAAATGAAGTACAGAAACAGGAGGGGACCATTAAAGAGTTGGAAAATCTTGTATCTTCCTTATGCAATATGCACAAAAGCACCTGTACTCATTTTAATAACACTGTTGGGGCGCTGCAGAGTGAATTGAATGAAAATAAAAATGAAAGAGAAAGCCTTAAAGAAGAGTTAGATAAAACTAATTCTAAATTAGCTGCACAAAATACAAAGTTGAATCAAATTCAAGATTGGTTAGAATATGAAGAGGAGGTGAGCAAGGTGAGCAAGCTCTTCAAGATGCTAAAAGGTGTGAAACTAACGTAACTTCTCAAACAATTAGGAAACAATTATACCATGTACGTCAAGGCGTGATGATCATTGCTACAGTTGCGGTGCATATGACCATGTGGCAGGTAAATGCCCACATGGAGGTCAGAAGGTGTGCTACGTATGCAACAAACCTGGCCATATCAGTTCCGAATGTAGATACAACCAAGGCCAAGGACGTGGTCGAGGTAATTTCAACTCGTGGTTATCGCGGTTAATTTAGGGGTCAAATGCGGGACTACAAACGAGTCATACGATGAAAAAGAATATCCGGATTATTTAAAAAGAGGTAGAGCAAGCGGTTTTAGAGGACGTGGTAGATCGAAGGGTAGAGGTGGTTGCCGTGGGCAAAGCTCCAATAACAGAGGCAAAGGTCAGGCCCAATCAACTTTACAATCAAAGAACGAAAATTCTTCCGGAGGAAACTTTAAAGGTGGGTGTTTGTATAATCAAACATATCTTCACTATGATGTCTCTTTGACTTCTAAGCTAAATAGTTTAGAAACAGGAGCATATATTACGAAAACTGAAAATAGATAAAGTAGTCTTTGCTGAGGCTCTCCAGGAAAATCTTTTGTCGTTGCGAAGATTTTCTGAAATGGGATTAGCGATTTATTTAGATAATGAAAATATATATATATTCAATCCCGTTCGATCTAATCAAACGTTAATAAGTGGAATGTATAAACGTCCTTATTGGATAATTGAATTAAACATTAATAACAATAACAACGATGAAAATTTTCCTACTTTTACGAATAGACGAGTTTTTGCAAATTTAGTTGATATAAATTCAAAAAAGTATATGACAAGGAGTGAAACAGCAAAATTAAAATTATTAGAAAAAGAGTTCAATCTGATAGTATAGAAAATTCGACTTCGATTAAGGTGAGCGACACTTCTCAAGGTGAGATTGGTGTGTCAGACGAGAGTATTAAAATACTATAGAATCACTCAAGCAATCAAATTTCGATATCACGATATGGGACCAAAAAATACACAACGCTGAAGATGTGCCAGTAGTTGAAATAACAAAAGTCGAATCACCATTCTCTAGAAAGAATAAAATATTAATTAAAAATAATAAAGCTATATTGTGGCATTGAGTCAGGCTGTCTTTGATGAATCAATTTTATATTGTGAGGTGTGTTTAATATCAAAATTTAACAAAGTGCCCTTTTCATGTTTACGATCTCGAGCAACAGCCCCTTTACAAATTATTCATTCAGACGTAATGGGACCCATTACCCCGACTGCTTATCCTGGAGGGTATAGATTTATATCTGTATTTATAGATAATTACTCTCGTTTGACAATGGCTTATCACATGAAATCGAAAAGTGAGACAGGACTTTTTCTAGAAATGTTTGTTATATGTTGATGATATTGTGCTTGTAAGTAACGATAAATTAAAAATGAAACTTAAAATGAAATGAAAATTAAAAATGTGTTATACCTATATTGCCCAAAAGCAGTCATTTTGACTGCTTGGGAAATTTTAAATAATCAAATGACTCTTATTATTGAATTGAGTAAATTTCTCATAAAGGGTTTTCCAATAGGGACATAACAATTTTATCATTGAATAAAACACAGAAATATTTGAGATATTGAGTTCAAATTTATTGTGGGTGTAGTGCAAGCATTACATTTGATGGATGAAATTCGATATCGTTCATATGACCACCACGAGCCCGTTTACAGCGGTCGATTCATTGAACCCAATTTTCCACCACTCTGGCACACATTTCGACCGGAACGTTGGCAATTTCACGTTGGATGTTGTCTTTGAGGTCGTCTAAAGTTGCTGGCTTGTTGGCATAGACCAGTGACTTGATATGGCCCCATAAAATGAAATCCAATGGCGTTAGATCGCATGAACGAGGTGGCCATTCGATGGGATCATTTCTCGAGATAACACGTTCACCGAATTTGCCTTTCAATAAATCGATTGTGACGCGTGCTGTGTGGCTAGTGGCACCGTCTTGATGAAACCACATATCGTTGATGTCAAGTTCATCCAATTCTGGCCACAAATAATCTTCCAACATTGCAAGATAGAGCTCTCCATTGACGGTAACATAACAGTCGATTTCATCCACGAAAAAATATGGCCCAATCACACCTCCGGCATGCTTTGCCAGAGCCCAATTGGAGAAGTTTAGGCGTTTCAAATGATCAAGTGGCTTTATTTCTTGAGTCAATTTAATCTTGAAAGCATGTAGGCCAAGATATTTTTGAATACTACGGCACAGTGTCGTTTGAGCGATGCCCAGTTCTTGAGAACGACGTGGAATCAACTGATTTGGTTCATTTTGAATCGATGCATTACGGCTGCAATTATTTCTTCGCTTCGAGCTATACGACGTCTTTTTGGCACCGGAACGTCCAATAGTGTAAATTTGGTCTCGAATTTATCCACTATAGCACGCACAGCCTGTCGGGTGGGACGATTATCACGGTCGAAAATTGGAGTGAACGCTCTTAAAGTTGCGTCCACCGACTCAGAATTTCGGTAGTAATTTTTAATAATTTCCAAACGTTGCTCGTTCGTGAACTTTACCATGATGAAAATGTTGACTTTAACTAACGTTTTGACATTGACAGTTCATTAAAAAAGTTTAAGGGTGCGTTCATATAAAGATACGAAATTGTTATGTCCCTATTGGAAAACCCTTTATGACCAGGTCGGCTCTGTATCGAAATAACTGTAAGGTGAAAGCACCAATAGCCGGACAGAGCCATGAATTTTTCTCAAAATTAGAGATTTATGAATCACTTATCGCTATTTTGGTGTACCGTATACAAACAAAAAGTGAAAAATTTGTTGAATTAGAAATTAAAACTTCGCCAGGAAAAAAATTTCTCTACTAAAGCACAAGGCTTGTCGAAATGTAGCGAAATCTGCTCTATAAATTAACTGACGTGTTGTCTTTGTTAAGTAAATAACATTTACATTTACCTTCATTTGTCATTTTAATACGTGTTACACTAAAGTCGAATGCTTTATACAAACCATAATATTTTTCAAAATTAAAAAACATTTTCCTTTAATTAATTATTTTAAATCCGGTTATTAGGTCAATGAATATTCGTTTTGCCTAATAACCGAACGTGTGTCCGGAGTTACATTGCACTTATTTTGTTTTCGCTCTAGTCACCGGACGAAAAGGTTATTACAAAAACGAATGCGAATTTTAAAAAGTGCTGTTGATATTTTCGAGAAATGTGGTAAGTATTTGATTGTTTTCAATTCATAGAAGATATCTATCTGATAAAATATTAGGTAAATTACTTTAAACATATTTTAATTAGTTAAATATGAAATCCAACCTCAATTGACATTTGACGTTTATTTTCTTGTTGATTTTACATTGAGAACAATGAAAATATGGATTTCAGAGTGAAATTTCCCCACTTTTTGATCTTTTTGAATGATAATTTCAAATAATAATGATAAACTATGATTGATAATGAATAATTTTTTAAAGAAATAATGTTTGAATTATGGATTTGCTGAAAATCTGATATTTTGAGAAAGTATTTTCATTTTAACATATGAATTTTCTGGGTTTTATGTATTTGGTGTCTTTATTATAGATCATGGAAAAAGTATCAGAAAAAAAGATTCAAAAGCTTTATACCAAAGCGGATATTATTAATGCGATTGAGGATATAAGGCAAAAACGATTGACAATTAGTGCTGCAAGCTCTAAATATAATATATTCTATTTGTAAAATCTTTTCAATACTTTTTTTTTATAAGCGCAGACCTAAAAAATGTTTCCGTAAATATTTTCCAGTGTTTATTATGCTAAAAAAATATCAAATCCATATCAATCAAATTATAATATTCTCTTGTCCGAGTATTGGTGCAGCGCTGTCCGGCTATTGGATCAATTCACTTTTCCCGTCCGGAAATTGGCTCCAGAGCATTATTTAATGAAGAGAATTATTAAAATGGATTATTCAGATTTAACACAACTGGACTTTATTTTATAGTAGGGAGGACGCATACATCAAAATAATCACGACAATTCTTGATTCCGCATCACATTTAGAACGATTAATACAAAAAATGAATGCCATTTCCATAGACGTCCGGCTATTGGTGCTTTACCTTACAAGGTAAATTGTCGATTTGGGCGTATATTTGATAAGTTGCAGTTGTTCAATAAGTATCAGTTTGGTCGAGGACAAGTTACAGCTAGTTCTTGTAGATGGCCCCTCCAAATATTTTACAATATTTTAGATTTGGCTACTGTAAATGCTTGGATCCTTTACAAAGAAACGACAGGAATATAAATACAACGAAAAGAGTTCTTGTTTCAATTAGCGGAACAGCTTTCCACCGAATACAGAGCTGCAAGACAGAATAATTCATCAGAAAATGAAGACCCACAAAGATCAACTGCAACATCATCAAATGCAACCCATTCTAACAAACGTAAAATTTGTCAAGTACGACTTTGCAACAACAACAAAACAAATAATATATGTGAAAAATGTCAAAAGTATGTTTGCGGAAGATGTACACATAAAACGATTTTCACTTTCATTTGCATAAAATGTACAAATAATAATGAATTAGTATATTACGTGCCTTGGCGCACAATGAGGGTTATTGCACGACGAGCGACAATGCTCGCAGGAGATCGAAGCCGAGACGAAGCCGAAGTGCGATCAGTCCTGCGAGCATTGTCGCGAGTCTCGTAATTTTCCAAATTGTGTGCATTGGCACGTATTCTATTTTATGTGACTTCGGTGCGTATACGAGTTTTTATGTGTACACTCGAATTGTATAAAGTATTATAAAGTATTATGAAAGTATTGTAGTTGTTTGCGACGCTAGTCATTACAATTGATATTCCTAGTGAAGTAAATTTTGTTGTTGTTAATATTAATGAGCACACCGATCAAATAAGGATCAAATAATAAAAAAAAATTTTTTTCAAAAAAACGTTAAACAAAAAATACTGTGATGTTCAGCTCAATGAAGCGCATCTTTTTTATTATATTAATTTTCTTCCCTGATAATTTGTTTATTCACTGTAAAATAAACAATAGGTTTTTTCATACCGTCGAAAAACAATGCCGTTTGGAACTAAAGTTGAAATTTCGTTTGTGAATTCCTATGACGCTATACTCGGCACCGAAATCATAGAATTTTCAAAAAATATGATATTATTATTATTATTATTTATTAATTTATCAGCAGCGGTTGGAAAGCAATCAATTTTTTTCAGACATGCGAGGAAGTTTTTTCCTATTGAAGCTAGGAAAAACTTCCAGCGGAGGAGTTGGTAAGGATCGTTTGAAAAAGTTTTTGGGAAAAAGTGATGTTGGTTGAAGCAATACTTGATGTGATAGAAACGTTTTACTGAGAGCGCGGAACGCGCTTCGACGCGCGCCCGTTGATTTCGTGTCCGTATTAAAAAAAAATACATTTACTTTGCATGCAATTGAACGCTGGTTGTTAAAAAATTTATTTTGAACATTTACAATGAAATTGTTGATAACTTTCATCAGTTACAAAACCACTGACACTTATCTTTTTCAACTTATAATCTTAGACATATTACAACTTCTGACATTGCAAAATTCAAAAAGCGTCGCAAATTATGCAATATAATTTAAATTTATAATTATTATAATTTTAATTTATTTATGCAAAATCGGAATATAAATTAATGGTGTGGTATCAAGCAAAAATTTTAATATTTTACATAGGTGTATGGAGTGGATTCTTCGTAGCGGTGACGATTCACTTTTCGATTTGGAAGACAAACAGTTACGTGATCGAAGAGTTTTTAAATTCAAAGAAAAATAATGATGTATTTGTACAAATAATAATGTTTATTCATGTCATAATTCTGTAGATCTGAAAACTAAGTTAAGATTTTATTAATCCTTTGTAAAAATTCTTTCATAACGGCTATACTTTGCACCTGCAGATAGGTGGATTTGAGATTTATAATCTGAAAAGATGACGATCGAAGAGATGGTTCTTTATAATTACGATGCTGCTTTACAGTAACTGTTAACTGGACGTAAAAGAGCCCTTTCGCCTATCTTACTCTCAAAGTCTATAAAATAACTTCAGATCTGAAGCTGGTCATTTACATTCTCTAATAAATTATTATATATTAAGAGGAATACTTTGTTTTAATTTTAATTTCTCTGAGAATTGTAAATTTCTTTAAAAAATCAATTATTATTGTATCCCTATAGAGAATAATATTAATTTTGTAACCGTATTGTACAAAGGAAAAATATATTGTATGAATATTAAACTTTCAAAATATCATCATTGATAATTTATTTCCATTTTCTTTATATCTTCATTATTGTAATCAAGATAATGAAGGAATGTTGAAAACAATTTGTCAATAAATATCTAATAGATAAAAAAAAAAATTGTTATTTTCAATAAATTGTTCTTTTATATATATTTAATATTTATATATATTCTTTTATATATTATAATACAAAATTTATAATATAAAATATTTTATATATACATTATATTATAAAATTTAAAATATACAATATTTTATACATATATTATTTTATAACATTTATAATATAAAATATTTTTTATATATATTCTATTATAAAATTTATAATATAAAATATTTTATATATATAGTATATTATAAAATTTATAATACAAAATATTTTATATATATATTATATTATAAAATTTATAATATAAAATATTTTATGTATATATTATATTATAAAATTTATAATATAAAATATTTTATATATTATTTTATTTATATATATATATATATTTTAAATATATATCCGATCCTATAAAAAGACTAGTAAAGAGCGAAGTAGAAGGAAAAGAGGTAAAAAGCTATTTTGTAAAATCTTGTCGACAAGCTAGGGTTGAATTGACGAGGACTACCTGAATCATCACGAATACAGCAGACTCACCAACACAAGTTTGGGCCTTACTCCTACAACTTACTTCTTATCCGTAAGAGATTTTGGCGATTTTCGAAAGTGTCGATCCTGGTGTTCGGGTTTGGAACTTTACCTACCCCTGGCGTCTTTCCCCGGAAGGTTTGGACCATTCAATCGCCCTCGATGTCCCCTCTATACCTATCTTCACTCAACGATTCAACTACTGCTCTTATTTGATTTACCTATGTTCCTACAGTTCACTTAACTTCAAAAATGGCCCACGTCGACAAAAGCGTTATGTTACCGACGGGGCCCTGACTAGTTTTCCACGCTAGATCCCGACTAGAGATAGGGCAAACTCGTCGGGGCCCCACTAGACCCCTATTAAAATTTCTACACGGGTATGTGTTCAATTTCAATGAAACTGTACAGATTATTTGAGTACGATTTTATAAAATAAATAATATCAAAAACTCATCTAGTGCAACTTTCAGAATAAATTAATTATCTCATCGCTGAGCGTGTATTTCCAACCAATACAAATATAGAATAAAAAATCTGCGCGCTTCGCGGGCACATTCTCATCGCGCGCTTCGCGCTCCGTAATACTCGATCGTCGCGCTGCGCGCCTCGGAATTTTTGAACGTCGCGCTTCGCGCTCCGATCTTACTGGACCTCGCGCTTCGCGCTCAGTCTTGTGCTCTTCACATACATTTAAGTTTATTTCTTATAATTTAATACTGAAGCTCAAACCAATTTTATAATATTAAAGATGATGTGAATTACTCATTTTCTCAAATTCACTAAATTTCTTTTTCAGTTTAAGTGTAACAGGAACTTAAATTTACTTAAGGCTCTATCGGCCTTAAGGAACACATTCTCATCATGACACTCGCGCTTCGCGCTCGATTTTCTGTATACATTTCAGTAACTTTTTAATAAATTACATGATTAAAATAATTTATTTTTTTCCAAATCTCTCAAAAAGAAAAAATAATCGTAGACTTTATTTAAGGTAGTACGATCACGAAAATTAGACCTCAGTCTAAAATAGATAATTTTGCTTTCATGAAAAAATTCAAAAATAGGAAACGGTCAAGTTGTAGAGAATCTTTTTTCTAAAAAAATGAACCATAATTTATTAGAATCGCATCATTTTCAAAAATTTGACTCGAAGCGATAAGAAAATAAGTTTGGGCAAAAATAAAATTTATTAATAACATTATTTTTTTGTGTTTCAAATTTTTTTCATGAAAAATAATCTTTTCTCATTCAAATTGGCCCTTCAATAATAATGTTGCTATTCGTGAAAGCAAAATTATCTATTTTTGTCTGAGGTCTAATTTTCGTGATCGTACTACCTTAAGGAAACGATTTTGCAGAACAACGCTTATTTCGTATCTCACATATTTTGGTGAAAAAAATCGAATTTTTTTAATATTAAAAATCAAAACATAAAATATACATCCTGTCGAGAAATTTCTTAATAAGAATGTGTAGACCTCATTTAGGCAAATAATTTTTCATCTAAACTTTTTTTATGTATCTCATATATTTTGTCTAAAAAATGGAATTATTGAATTTTAATCGTATTTTTTGGAATTGAAACGAAAAATATATGTTTTTTCATAAACAATGTAAGACAAAACTTGTAGATCTGTTTGAAACGAACAACTTTGTATTCTTACGTTTTTATCGTATTTCACATATTATTGTTAAAAAATTGAATTTTGGATTTTTAATAGATTATTTTTGAATTAAAAAAAAAATATGCATCTTATGAAACAATGTTACAATTCAAATTTGTAGGTCTTTATGTAGAAAATAATATTGTAACATAACGTTTTTTCGTATCTCGTATAATTTAACTGGAAAATGGAATTTTGATATTGACTTTTTTCGAATTTGAATATGCTGTAACATTTCTAATTTTGATTTAATCAAAAAATGTTATCAGGATAATTTTTAGAGATTTATGAGCACTATCTAAAACCAGTATTAAAATTTTTGATTTTTTCAAAAAATTATTTTCAAAAACACAAAAGTAGTGCTCAATCCCTCAATTTTGATTGGATGTGGCTGGTTAACGAACTTGTGCTTACTTTTTCGGCTCCGATAAAGTGTGCCAAAGCACATATCAATCTGATAATTCTATCGAGAGTTATGCCGCACACGACCTACAGACAGACAGACAGACACTTTCGTAAAAACCCTTTTTTCGGACTCAGGGGGTCTCAAAACGTAAAGATTTGATGAAATTTTCGAAAGTCATTTTTCACATAAAACCAATACCTTCTCATCCATGATGAGAATGTAAAAAAGATGTAATTACAAAATGTAGAAGCGCGTAATAAAAAATTCTATGAATACATTAATCCGGTCATTTTCTATTATTTTGCATGAAAGACATAAATTTAAATTATATATTGCAGAATTTGCGACGCTTTTAGAATTTCGCAATGTCAGAAGTTGTAATATTTCTAAGATTATAAGTTGAAAAAGATGAGTGTCAGTGGTTTTGTAACTGATGAAACTTATCAACAATTTCATTGTGAATGTTCAATAGTATATTACGTGCCTAGGCACATAATGAGGGTTATTGCGTGACGAGCGACAATGCTCGCAGGAGATCGAAGCCAAGGCGTAGCTGAGGCAAAGCCGAGACGAATCCGAGGCGCGATCAGTCCTGCGAGCATTGTCGCGAGTCTCGCAATGTCCCGAATTGTGTGCATTGGCCACGTATTCTATTTTATGTGACTCCGGTGCATATACGAGTTTTTATGCGTACACTCGAATCTAATCTAGTATTTTAGTTGTTTGCGGCGCTAGTCATTATATTTGATATGTCACGACTAGTCCCGGTCATTTTGATTTTATCGATCTTGTGTAGTAGTAATGGATTCTAATAGACGCATGCGCAGTTCAAATGTACAAGGCTTTGCCAGTAAGGTGCTAACGCTGTACGAAGAAGTGAGAAGCAGACGAATAAGAAAAAGATTGCGTTCCACTGTAAGACTATATGCGCATTCGCAGTTCAATTTCTACATTGTATTCCTCTGTAACGGAATATACAACATTCCTTTACTCTCAGCTGTAACGGAAAAACGAGTTTCCGCGGCTGAGGCACATAAAATAAATTTTTTAACAACCATCGTTTAATTGCATGCAAAGTAAATATATTTTTTTTTAATACGGACACGAAATCAACGGGCGCGCGTCGAAACGCGTTCCGTGCTCTCAGTAAAACGGTTCTATCTCATCAAGTATTGCTTCAACCAACATCACTTTTTCCCAAAAACTTTTTCCAACGATGCTTACCGCTGGAAGTTTTTCCTAGCTTCAATACGAAAAAACTTCCTCGCATGTCGAAAAAAAATTGATTGCTTCCCAACCGCTGCTGATAAATTAATAAATAATAATAATATCATATTTTTCGAAAATTCTATGATTTCGATGCCGAGTATAGCGTCATGGGAATTCACAAACCAAATTTCAACAAAATCGGTTGAATATTAGTTGAGTTTCGGCAATTTTAGTTCCAAGCGGCATTGATTTTCGAAGGTATGAAAAAATCTATTGTTTATTTTACAGTGAATAAACAAATTATCAGGGAAGAAAATTAATATAACAAAAAAGATGCGCTTCATTGAGCTGAACATCACAGTATTTTTTGTTTAACGTTTTTTTGAAAAAAAAAATTTTCGCCTCGGTTTGGACAGTGGACAATACTTCTACCCGTTTTCGAGCGGAGAGGCCCTTATTTGATCGGTGTTATTACATAACTGTAAATAATATAGAAAGTAATAAAAATTAATTTTAAACAAATTTCTTTACACATTAGTAATTCTTTTACAATGCAGTCATTTTGACTGCTTTTGGGCAATACAGGTATATACTAATTGTAAGTTTCAGTCTTTCTATTGTTAATATAAATCTCAGGTACAGACACAGATAGTATACGTGATCATGTTGGAAATCACATGAAGACTGAAAGCTAAAGGAATTTTTCATTCCAGATACCTAAAAGTAAATGTGTGAAAGTGTGGAAGAAAAGGAGACGTTTTTTTCCACCCTTTTTTCAGGAGTTTTCTTAAGGGTCTAGGATTATTTTGTAGAGGTTACTGTGGAAGTTACCATAAGGAATAAAAAGGAAAACACATGTTTGTAAGAGAAGGTACAGATCTAACGCCAAGTGGAATATAGAAAAATTTCATGATATTTTCAATTTTAAATGATCTATTTTGTAATAATGTTAGTCTAACGCCAAGAGAAATAAACCAAAAATTTCATGATAATTTAAAATTTAAAATTATCTATTTTGTAATAAATTTAGATAAAAAGCAGAGAGGTTGTCTGTATCAGTTCTGAGGTTGATAGATTTAGGATTGCAACTTTAGGTTACAAATTTAGGTTGCAACGGCAACTGGAACGGAAGGGATGAAATAGAAGTTGTTTCTAGATCTTCCATAACAATGTCAGAAGGAATGTTTCTTCGTGTGCTTGTCCCACTTATAATCTTTCCAAATTTTACAACACAGTTATTTCAAACAGTATAACCCCACCATTATCAAGGGTGAAAGATAGTTTTGATTTCATCCAAAAAGTTAGATGTTGGAATGTTAGAATTCCTTCAGGTTATAAACTTATCTCGCTTGATGCTATTTCATTGTTTACGAACGTTCCTATTGGATTAGCCATTAAAGGAGTCAAAGATAGATGGTCACAGATTCAGTCCAGCACTAACATCCTTAAGTCACAATTTAAGTCACCAAATTTTTAATTGAGGGTCGATATAAGTCCTTATGAACTTTTAATATAAAAAAAACTTATTTCTTAAAAACTTTATTATATCAGGGAAATATTTTTCATAGGTACAGTTTTTATCCACAGATGAATAGAAAGATAGTATATCATAATCTTGTTTCTAATTCTAATATATGATATGCAGTCACAAAGTGTGCAAAGAGGCAATGACTTTATAAAGTCAGTTAAATAATAATTTCTTTCTACAATACAGTCAATAATCTCAATGTCTAGGCATTCTGTTAATTAAGTTGAACAAAATGTTTATCATAAAATATTAGCACACTCTCCAATCTCAATTATTTGATCTCAAAATACGTCTAAAAATGTACATTTAGCTTGTTTTTTTACGTTATAAAACAGCCTACCTAATCCTGATTCTATAATCGAAAAACTAAAGTAGTCGTTACATTATTTATCTAAAAAATCAAATTTTTTCTCTACAATAGTTTTAAGGTATCCATTCAACTTCGTTGTTTTCGATTTTGCCATTCAAGTCACTAGTATTATGTGCTTCATTTATTCCCGGTAACGGAACAGCAGACGCAGGTGTAGCTTTTGGTTTTTCTTCAGTTCCAGTTATTTTGTGGTAGACTTTGCTTCCAGCTTTGCTGACCCACTCGACGCCATCGCCAATTTTTTCACCAGCCTTGCGGACCACGTTTCCAAAATTCTCGGCAGTGAAGGTACTGGGATTGACGTTGATATCTAGAGAATTATTTCCAGTCGGGCATCCGGTCTGCGCGATTATGCTTAGTTCAAACGGATCAACGCCAAAACTACTTAATTTTTGGCGAAGTTTGTCTACATAAGCTTTCTCTAGGTCCCGATGCCTGGAGAGGATTGTAGCACTTTGTCGGTGAGCAAATCCTAATTTTTGACAGGTAAAAATCCCGGCATAATTGTCGTAGTCTGTGGTGAATATCACGTGAGAGGCACTTCCAGCAACACCTGCAAAAATTCATTTTCTTAGTTTTAGCACATTTCATTTATAATTACAATAAGGTCTACAAATTTTGTTTAACACAGTTTCTGATAAAATGTATATTTTGCGTTTCAATATCAAAAAATACGATTGAAATTCAAAAATTCGATTTTTTAAACAAAATATGTGAGTTACAAAAAAACATTGAGATGGAAAATTACTTGCCTGAATGAGGTATGCAAATTCTCATTAGGACATTCTTTAACAAGATGTATATTTTATGTTTTGATTTTAAAAACACTATTGAAAATCAAGAATTCCATTTTTTAATCAAGTATCAAAGAACAAAAAATAAATTTGAATGTATGCGAAGAATATATGACCGAGTGCAAAGCGCGTTCAATTTTTGCGAGCTGCGTGCGATGAGAATGTTCCCGCGAAGAAGGCAGATCTTTTAATTTAAAGATTAGTTCAGAAAAAAACTATACCTCATTTTACTATATTCAAATTTAATTCATCAAATACCTACATTTCAAGAACAACAGCACTTTTAGATTCCTCAAATGTAAATTTTGATCAGAATTCAAGAATAGAATTTAAATATAAGGTAATAACTCTAATTTATCTGTGATAATTAAATTAGACTGGGTTCAGTTATTTTCCCGACTTTTATGTGGTGGAGAACATAAATTGCTCAAATGCATGCAATTTTTTAATTAGTTCATGGAGCTAAAAGTAATATTTTTAATTTTAACATCGGTCTCTCTTCGCTTTAAAATTCAAAACAACTTTTTTCTCATTCATCTGCACTCGCGTGTGTGTAGGTTTTAAATATAAAAGATTATGAAACATTTTTCAACAAAAAACTTCGAGGCTTTCTGGGTTAAGCCTTAAATTTTCACTTTTTAATTAATGTGTTTAATGTGTAATGCATCTGTATAGTGTTCTTAATCTTCGAAGTGTTCTTTTTAATAAAAACCATTTAATCTTGCATGTTTGGTTTCAATTATAATAACAGTGCAAAGTGTTCAACCCAGTTTTCAAAATTTAACAGTGTGTCATGTTCCGCGACGTATTCAAATGTATTAATGTATTAATAATTAAAAATTTTCAAGACCGTTATCGACTGCATGTTAATTTTTCAGAATTGAAATAAAAATTCGACATTGTCTTCTTTCTATTTTCAACAGCCAAGAAATAAAATTATCGATTTTCATTTTTAAGTTTATTAGGTCAATTTAAACAAAAAATCAGCCTATCGACATTTGAAATGTTAATGTTGGGCCATTTATTCACTTCACTGTCTTGTTACCCGCTAGAGTTCTCTTATAGGAAAAGATTGTGACGTCCTGTTAAATCATCCGTCTTAATGAATAAGTTTATATATATGTTTCGCTTTTAGCATTATTTTTTTTTTTAATATTACTTTGTTATTATATGATTTACATTCAAATCGTGGCCCTATGAGAAAATTTTAACTTTTTAAACTTGTTACTATTTAAGATAAACAAAACATTTTTAGATTAACTGCATCTCACAGTCATATTTGTATCTACAATCTTAACAAAACTTATGATCATCCAGTATGCGCTTTCTGTTCTCATTTCAACTTGCGCTTATGTATACATTCATTATCTAAAGGCAAACTTCGTTAGACGCCTACAAAAATCTACAAGACATATGAAAAAAACCATCCGTGTTCCAAAACAAATGTATGTTTAAGCTTAACTCACCATAAACGATCGCACTTGCTCTAAAAAATATCACGCTCATTTACTTTCAAATGTATAAACTATGATACAAATGCGAGAAGTTATTTTAATCTCGTTAGACTTCCTAGAAACTAGAAAGCGACGTGTATCATCGTCTCAAAAGGGACAGACACCATCCACACAAAAACTTAAGTAAATACAAATAGACTGCATTACCTGTCAGAAATAAGAGTCACATACTAATAAATTATAATGAATATAAGAATTTCGAGTTTACCAACAAAAAAACTTGTTACTCTTTTTAGAAACAAATTATATGCACAGAAAATTTTTATTACATATATTATTTTTTTTTTAAACAAATTATGTTTCAAGTTTATTTTTACCGAATATAAAAATTCAAATTATGCTTTCTCAGCCAAAGTTAATAATAACCTTTAATAAAAGAGTGATTCGAATTAATCATTTAATGACCTAAGAATCATATGATACAAATACTTTAAGTTAGAATAAATCTGTATAAAAAGGTAAAAATCTAGCTCATGACTTCTATTCCAATATACCAATTTACTTGAACTTATTTTAACAAAACTTCGTTCATGTATACTAATTTATTTAAATACACGTAATAATCGCAAAATTCTATACAACATGTTAATATCCGGCATTTTTACCAATTCAAATTGTAAATAAACTATACATGGATGTGTGTTAATCTATTTTTACATTACTTTTACTATGCAAAGGACAATAATTAAAATACAGAGCATAATTAGTTGAATTTAATCTTTCTATTACTTTTCTGTTTTTCTTTAAAATACTTCATTTTTATAATTAAATTCTGAATATCAAACCTAAAAATAATTTCTATGCTGATATCCTAAAGTAAAAGTAAAGTAAGCGAATATATGCATGTTTCATTCTTAAAGAATAAATTATTACATTTACAATCTGAATAGGTAAATTTAAATAATAATCAATAATCATTTAAGAAATAGAAATAATAAGAATAAGCATCGATTATTTTTAAAAAAAAAATAGGAAATTAAATTTATTCTGTAATAACTAATAGTTGAAGGTTTATATTTATGGTAAATCATTTTTTTTTAACAAAAGAACTAGGAATTATTGTATGTATCCGAAATTTAACAGATGTTAATTTAATTGTTAATAACTATAGAATTTACATAAAAATCATAATTTACATTAAAAATTGTACAAAAGTCTCCATCTCTGAGAAAATAGATGAACTTGAGAAAAGTTTGGCACCACCCATTAGACCCAGATATCAGGCTCGCTACAAAATCTACCTATGAGAATTAAGAGAGTAACTGCACTCGCTTATCTACACCTATTAGAAAAGCCAAAGATAAAAACCAAGAAGCGCTAGAATATTTTTTATGGAAAGGGGAAGTAGAGCATTCAATAAAAACAGGTTGCACATCAAAAAAGTTTTTTTTTTCTATTCACTTCAAAACTTTCAAAATCTTAAAAAATTTCAATTCAAAGTCAGAGTTTTTTTTATTATTCACTACAAATTTTAAAAAAATATATATATTTTAAACTCATCATTCAAGTTCGTCAAGTTCCGGATGTTAAATCTCTCAAGTTCATCTACATTTCCATCTTCATAAAAAGGGGAATTAAATAAAAGTAAGTAATATTTAATTGGCTATTTTTTACTTTCTTCCATCTTTAAAATTTATAAAAATATTATCACTTTTCCTCCCCGAACTTACTTGGTGCTGGTAATCATTCCAGTACTGTAGTTCGTTTTTCCCAGTTTAAACCCTTCCTTAAAAAGTTTTTAAATGTTTTGCGTGCTCCTTATTATAGGAAGTGCGAACATTTAAGCTTTACCTCATTTTTTTTTCCAAATTCAATTATCCTGTTTAGGAATCTAAAAAAAGTAATAAGACATCCCACAACGTTTGTTTCCCGAACTATTGGAATGAAAGTTCCAGGTTCAAATAAAATTCATGTGAAGTTCTTCTGACGTCACATATCAAAATAACTTTTTGGAGGCCCCGGAGGGATTTTTACGTTGTAATGTCTTATTCTTTTACAAAAATGTTATTGTATTTAAATCTTCTTTCTTTTTCTTTCTCTCAGTTTTTAATATAAGATCTCATAAACATCAAATAAAAGCTTGACGTGTCAAATTTCATATGTTTGAGTCTAAAATATATTTGATTATGCTTTATGCACTATTCTTTTTGTGTTAGAAAATTTAAATGATGAGGTTCTCTTTCAGTTTGAATGAAATTTTCCAAGTTTCCGATTCCAAAAATTATTATTGAATTGAGTAATACTGAAGTTATAATTCAATTTTTTTTTTGAATATGTCAAATTTTACAAATTCGAAATTTCCAACTATCTTAATTGTATAGGTATAGTATTTTACTATAGTAAAAATAAAAAAAAAATTTTAATTAAATTATTCATGATATTAATAAATATCAAAATAAAATAAGTATTAAACTAAATGAATAAAAATTTTATATAAGTTTTATTGATATAATTGAAAAATGTATAATTGGAAAATAAAATTTTGTTAGTGTTTTTACTACTTTCCTTTTTTTTTAGGTTTCCAAATTCATAAATTCACAAGTTACAAAATAAAATTTTTTTTTTCCAATGTCAATGTTTTATTTTTCTCCCTCAAATTTGAAAAAAAAATTCTAAGAAATAAAAGATTGTTAAAAATGAAATGTGAATACAAATTCTAAATAAACAGTTAAATCAAACTTTTAAAAATCCCAAATTAAAAATTCTAAAATTTAATTCTCATCGAATTTAAAATTAGTAAAAAGTTAAAGGTTACTAATTAATAAATTTCTACGTTCAAGATTTTGATAAAATAATTTGTTTGTCAAAATGTACTAAAAGTAGACTACAAAAAAAAAACAACAAATTTTAGTTATTTCAAGAATAATAAATAAAAATAAAAAACAAAACAAAATTTAATACAAGACTTTAAGAACTGAAATGAGTTAAAATAAATTTTTTGAAACTAAAATTTAAATTAAATTTCTAAAGAAAAATAAAATAAAATTTTCTGCAAGTATTATTTCTTAAAAATCTAAAGGTTTTAAAATAAAAAACAAATTTCATAAGTTATTTACAAAATCAAAATAGAATATCTAAATTCTAAAATTTTTATGGAAAAATACGAAGTGAAATTCTAAAATTGTTATTCAGGTATATAAAATGAATTTCTGAAATTCCAAAATTCTATTAAATCCCTAAAAGAAAGAATTTTATGAGTATCAAATTTAGAAAAATATTCAAATTGTAATAAACCGGAAAGGCCATCTACTTTCCTCAAATACTATAATACCGGTAACATCGAAAATTATTAATTAAAAAGAAAATGTTCTACAAAATTCTAAGTCTAAGCAAATTGTAAAATTTTACAATAAATTTTCTTTTTACATGTCTTAAATTTAAAATAGAATTTAAAATTATTTCAACTTTTAAAGAAAATGTTAAGTGACTTGGAATTATCCAGGTCTGAAGTAATTATATTTGAAAACTTAGAAAATGCTGCTGAAAGACTCAATGATTTAGAGGATTCAGATAAAGATAACTGGGCTACAGTTGCATACCTTCATGATAGAGTAAAACTTTTGGAACAGGAGATTGAAATTTTAAAAAACGAGAATAGAGAACTTGTACATTTAAATAAAAATTTAACTGATGAAACTGCGGAGTTAAATAAAAATTGTACGAAAGCAATTGACACGCAGAAAGAAATCCTTGAATTATTGAAAAATATTAAATTAAATTAAAACTTCTAACATTTAATGTTGGAACAAATGAATGAATGGATTTTTATGCAGGATTTAGACGAACATTTGTTGAAAATAAATTAAGAAAGTTAGCGTTTTTTTTTCTGAACTACATTCGTTTGGGTTGCTGCGACTTTTAGTTTGAAAACATATTCCTATTATTTTATTTTAGTGGACCCTGGAACTAAAGTCTATTTGACTCATAGGCGTAACAAACCTACTAAGCACCAACGTCTACGACTAAAAGCGAAGGTTGCTCGTAGATTACGGTGGGAAGCTAAAATTGCTGAAAGTTTACCGAAACCGAAAATTACAGAAAATCCACCTTTACCGGCAGAGATAGAGAATCCACCTTTACCGACACTCACGGAAGAAGACGAACGACTTCAATCCACTTATAAGGACCTCCCTTTAAAGGATAAAATAAAAATTTTTAGAAATAGTTTATGTGGATCTTGTCTTTCGAATGGAATAAATATAAGTTGTTTTAGATGCTTCGAAGAAAATAATAGGAATTATCGAATTCCCAAAAAGTAAAAATAAATTTGGTTTTTTAATATAAGATATAAAATAATTAAGAAAAAAAAAAACAAGCAATATTTACAAAAACTAATAATTTTAGTCGTTTAAAAATAAATTTCCTTTTTTTTTGTTATTCATCCAAAGTTATGATCACAAAATGTAGATCATGATTTATGAAAAATTAATTGGCAATTAATGTATTTACAAGTTTTCAAATTTGTTCACCTTGGTGTGTTACTATTATAAGTATTTGAAATAAATAGAACCATTATGCATGAAGAATGGGGAATATTTATCATGTATTAAGAATTTAAAAATCCTTTTCAAACTCAACCAATTAAATTATCATATAACTTAAAAAGAAGGATAATCATTTTATTTTATTTATTTTTTTTTTGTTTTTGTAAAATTTTTTTTAAAAATATAAATGAAATTTGATTTTCAAATCATTAGAAATGAGTAAAAATTATATAAATTGATTCGTTTATAAATAAATTTTGTTTCCGTATAAGATACTTTATACATAAAGTCTTACAAATTCTCTAAAAATAAATAATAAATATAAAAATATATACATATATTAAGCATATTGGTAAAATTGATTAATCCGATAATATAATTTAAGTATCTATATGTCTGACAAAAGAGTTACGCGTAATCAAACTCGTAACAATCCTCAATTACAAGCAGAAATCGATACTTATGATCCTTTTTTAACCCGTCGAGAAATTCCAAGAGGTGACGAAGAAGAATCATTTATTGTATCAGGAACTAGTAGTGAAGTATCAAGTCCTACCTCAGAAAATTCATTCTCGGAAAAGTCAAGTAGTACTTTAATTAATTCAAGCTCCTCTGCTCCAGAGACTTCATTTTTCGACGAATCGAGAAATACATCAATTTTATTAAATTCAAAAATGGCTACTGCTGTAATTCCGACTCCTGTTCAACCACAGGTAGTTTCACTAAGAGATGCAATTTCAGTCATCCCTGAATTTAATGGTAAAAATATTCCATTATGTCAATTTTTAGAGGGTTGTGACGAAGCGAAAGAAATGATCGGACCTGAATCAGAAGCAAATTTAGCCAGATTAGTAAGAAGTAAAATTACGGGTGAAGCTAGGCAGGCTATTTCTGGTCAAACTTTTAATACCATTAACAGCATTAAAGATTTTCTAAAAAAAATATATGCTCCAGCACAAACAATTCCACAACTTCTAGGCGAAATGGGCAACGAATTTCAACGAGATAAGGAAAGCGTAATTTCATTCGCTAACCGAATAAGAGATATTGGTAGTAAAATTTTAGAGGTTAAACGTTTAGAAAATAATGGTCAAGTAGATGCTAACTTTAGGAACTCAATTCAAAACACAATAATTGATTCATTTAAACGGGGTTTAAAATTCGAAATTGAACAGAGATTAATTAATGAGGATGATGCAAATGTAAATAATTTAGTACAAAGTGCTATCACCATTGAAAGGAAGCTTGCAGCACAAAAAAATCTAAGGAAAGTCGGATCAATTCGGGCCGAAGATAGTCAGCCAAGAGTAAGGAGAACTTTCTCTTGTCAAGTCTGTAATAAGGACGGACACGAGACAAGTCAATGCAAAAATAATCTTTGGTGTCAACATTGCAATATGAAGGGCCATTCTCTAGATAAATGCTTTAGAGTTTCTAAACCTGCACCTTCAAACAAAATAATTTGCCAATTATGTAATAAGGAAGGCCATGCCGCGAATTCGTGCCGAAATTTCCAGACTTGCCAATTGTGTAAAAAAACAGGACATATTGCCAAAGAATGTTATCTAAATAAAGGCTCAAGTCCAGCGCAATTAATCTGCCAATACTGTAATAGAGTAGGACACAGTGCAGATAAATGTTTTTTTATTAAATAATAAAAATACGCAAAAAACAAAAGACCCTTTAAATATATTTACATGTCAAATATGTAATAAAAATGGCCATGAAGCTGATTCTTGTAGAACCCAAGGTTTTAAATTAAAAGAATGTCGATATTGTAAAAAGACAGGACACACAATTGAAGAATGTTGGAAAAGGAAATACAATGAAGAACAACGTTCGGGAAACGGTCAACACCTTCAAGTATCGAGTGCGACTATGGAGGCCCCAAGAAAAACCCAGCACTCTCCACTCACGAATGCGACCTACAGTCTCCAGGCAGAATTACTACCCTTCGATTAGACAGTAATTTTCAACCACTTCCATACATTGAATTACAAATTTCATCGGTACAAAATCCTTTGAATTTGATGTTGGATACTGGTTCTGAATTGAATGTTCTCAAGGTTGGATCAATCCCTGTTAATGCAATAATAAACACTGAAGATTTAATACTTCTTAAAGGAATAGATTCTACAATAATCCCTTCGATAGGTACTCTAAGATTTAAAATTTTAAATCATGAAGTAACATTTGTGATAGTACCCGAATGTTTTTCAATACCCTTTGATGGAATTTTAGGATCTCAGTACTTTTTGGAAACAAAAGCAAGAATAGATTTTGAAAATAACATACTTTTAATTGGCAATAAAATAATTAAATTTCAACAAAATCATAATCTCCGTTTTGAAAACCGAATAAGTGGCGTATTGAAATGGGACAAAAATCCTAGAATTAAAGCACTACCCTTCACCATTGGTACAGTAGAAATTGCAATATATGGAAAAACATCTACTTTTTTTATAGTACCTGAAGACTTTGATATTCCATGTGAGGGCATACTGGGTGTTATCTATCTCACTGAAAATCAAGCTACAATTGATTATGAACATGAAACTTTGAAAATAGGAAACACTTTAGCCAATTTACAATGGAATAAAAATAATCATGACGAAACCAGTAAACTTAATATGATAGAAAACAAAGAAAATTTCCAAAATTATTCAATGCATCTTCCGAATGATTTTTGTACACAAATCGAATCATTCAATACTGACTCATGTAGTAACAAATCCACATGGAGTTTAAATACTAATTTTTCAGTAAATTCAAACGATGTCAGCAATTGTGAAAAGGTTGATGAAGAAAACAGTAATGAGAATTTAAAAGTGTGTCCTAATAATTTCTATGAATATGAAAATTCAAATCTCCAACAAACACCTGAATTCAAATCGCCATTCAAAATTTACTTTCAAAAAATGTTACAAAATATTTCAGCAGAACTTGACCTTAAAAATTATTCAACGGAAGAAATTAATGCAACTTTTGAAATATTCCAAGAAGTTGGGTCAGGTGTAGAAACAATTAACACCCTTTCGATCCAAACCCAGGACATCAGTATTGAAGACAGTAATTTATTGAATCAATTACGGCTGGATCATCTAACAGAAGAAGAGAGAGAACATGTAATTAATTTAGCACTTTCTAATAGAGATAGATTTCATTTAGAAGGTCAAAAATTAGGAGCAGCCAGTACGGTCATGCACAGAATACCAACAATTGATGATATACCTGTAAATATTAGGCAATATAAAGTCCCTATATCATTAAAAGAAGAGGTGGAAGGACAAGTAAACGAACTTCTAAAAGATGGTATTATTAAACCTTCCACTTCACCATATAATTCACCTCTGTGGATTGTACCAAAAAAAATGGATGCTTCGGGCAAACAAAAATGGCGATTGGTTTCAGACTTTCGCCTACTAAACGAAAAAACGATAACCGATGGTTATCCACTCCCGGATATAACACAAATTATTGATCAAGTTGGAGGTCATAAATATTATACCACACTTGACCTTGCAAAAGGATTCCAACAAATTTTAATGGATCCACGAGACTCTCACAAAACAGCGTTTAGTACTCCTCACGGACATTACGAGTACGTCCGGATGACATTTGGATTAAAAAACGCACCCCCTACATTTCAACGTTTCATTGATGAAACATTTAAAAATCTTCAAGGAAAAATATTATTTACCTTTATTGACGATATAGTAGTATTCTCTGATACACTGGAAGAACATGAAAATAAAATGAATTTGATTATGGAAAGACTTCGAGAATCCAATCTCCAATTAAATTTAGATAAATGTGAATTCTTACGTAAGGAAGTCTGTTATTTAGGACATATACTAAGTAAGAAAGGAATAAGTCCCGATCCCAGAAAACTAGAAGCAGTTAAAAACTTCCCCAGACCTAAAAATATTAAAAATATTAGACAATTTTTAGGCTTGTCTGGTTATTACCGACGATTTATTAAAAATTTCTCCCAAATAGCCAAACCGTTAAGTAAGCTACTGCAAAAAGAAGTAGAATTTTGTTGGACAGAAAAAGAAGAAAAAGCCTTTTCTACACTAAAAGAGTTTCTGTGCAATCCACCGGTTCTTCAGTATCCTGATTTCTCAAAACCATTTAACATCACCACAGACGCATCAGGCTATGCAATTGGAGGGATTCTATCCCAAGGAGAATCTGGCAAGGATCATCCAATAGCTTATACATCCCGAGTCCTACGAGGACCAGAATTATCATATGAAGTCTATGAAAAGGAAGCACTTGCAATGGTTCATGCAGTGCAAACTTTCAGATCATACATATATGGTAAAAGGGTGAAAATATTCACTGATCATAAACCTTTAGTTTGGTTCAAAACTGCAGAACTCAATACAAGAGTTCAGAAATGGAGATTCAAATTATCAGAATTCGACTATGAGGTTATCTACAAAGAAGGAAAACAAAATAGCAATGCAGATGCACTTTCTAGAAACCCCACGGAACCCACACAATTTTGCAATGTAGTCACAAGAAGACAACAAAAATTGATGGATAAGGATATATCTAAACCGCAAATAATTAACCAATCAATAAATTCAAATGAGAATAAAATGAATGTGAATTCTTCACTCCAAGAAACACCTATTAAAAGCCAACAAAAACCTCAAAGACTTTCCAAAAGAATAGCTGAAAAAGAAAAACAAGAGTATGCGGAAAGCGAAAGTAGTTTCTCGACAGAACCCAAAGCAAAAACGGCGTTACCGCCAGACAAAAATTCTCTAGAATCAATATCATCAAAAACAGAAGATGATATGGAAGACACAGTCAAAATGACTGAATCAAACTTCGAGGAAGAAATCCTCAACCAACAAAAAACTAATTCAAGTTTCAATGGTTCATCAAGTTGTAATTCTACTAGTTCAAATCAAAGAACTTGGGACCATGATCCTAACCTAAAATGCAAATTTATCGAGACAAAAGAAATGATTCAAGTCCGAAATGATAACATTATATACTTTACATCCAATACAGGGAAACCTTGTGATAAAGGAGGTCGAAAATTAATCGAGTTTAATAAAATTGAGCCAAACCAAAATTTTATAGTTCCAAGTGTAAATCACATTAAAAAGGGAACAAAAACTAACTATTTTTCTCTTTGTATAAAAGGAGATGAAATAGAACCAATATCTTCCATCCAAAAGAATATTTACACAGTTTTAAAAGAATTGAGAGAGTTAGTAAATAAGCTAAATTTAAAAACATTAAATATAGCGAAAAACGAGACAATCGAAGGAATAGCTTGGTCAGATGTGGTAAACCTACTTAAAATTGTTTTCAAAGATACAGAAATAAAAATTATTATTTGTAAAGGAAGTTTAAAATACGTTCCTGCTGAAAAAAGGAATGAAATTTTTGATGAATTACATTCTTCACCAATAGGAGGCCATCGAGGAGTTTCCAAAACCTACAATAGAATAAAAACAACATATTACTGGGAGAATCTGAAAGATGACATTCAAAGAAGAATACAACAGTGTCTGAATTGCCAACTAAAGAAATTGGTTAGGTTGAAAACCAAACAACCAATGGTAATTACTGATACGCCAGGTACAGTATTCGACAAAGTAGCCCTCGACGTAGTGGAACCCTTACCTAAAACGAAGAATGGATGTGAATATATTCTGACTATGCAAGATCAACTATCTAAATTCTGCGTAGCAGTTCCTTTAAAGGACACATTAGCAACTACAATAGCTGATGTATTCGTGAAAAGATTTATTTGTGTATTCGGTGCCCCTAGAGTTGTAATCACCGATCAAGGACAGAACTTCCTAAGCAAGCTAATGCAACGGGTTTCAAAACGGTTTAAAATTAAAAAAATTAGAACAACTGCGTTCCATCAGAAGTCGAATGGATCTTTAGAGAGATCTCATCATGCATTGGGCGAATTTTTAAAACAGTATACTACTGTTGATGAGGAGTGGGATCAGTGGTTAGAAATTGCTATAATCAATTATAACACATGCGTTTCAGAAAGCACTAAGCACATTCCGTATGAAGTAGTGTTCGGTAGAATAGCGAGGTTACCTTCTAGTGACCCTTTAAGAGAAGCAGATTTACTCCCCACTTACAAAGATTATGTGACAAATCTCGTGGCTAGATTAAATGGAATAAGATCCATGGTTTATGAGAATCTTGTTAGTTCGAAATTTAAGTCAAAAAAATATTACGATAGAAGAATAAATTCACAAAACTTTAAAGTTGGTGACTATGTTTTCCTTCTAAAAGGTCCAAAGCCCAATAAGTTCGGAAATCACTATTCTGGACCACATAAAATACTTGAGGTAATAAATTCAATAAATGTTCGAATTTCTATGCAAAAAACCAGTAAAGTAGTTCATAGTAACAGACTTAGAATATCCTATATTAATCGGGAAATAAAAGAAAAGAAAAGAAAAAGGAAGAATGATGATGACGAATGAATGTTTTTATGTATATATTTTATTAACTAAATGTATTCTTATATTCAGATCAAAAGGGACAACCCTTGTAAAAATATGTTTGAAGTTAACACTCTTTATGATTACAGATGTTCTGGTTTTTACTTATCTTAACCCTAAAAAGTATCTATGGATTTATTGGATATGACTGTGGGTCTCGACACCTAAATATTACTACACTATCGCTACTAGAAGTCGGTGAATGCGAATTACCAGAGAGCAAAATTAATATCACCAGAGAATACCTCCAACTTCTACAAATAAATGAGTATACAGAAACTAAGGTAATACAATGTAAGTTGGAAATCCATAGAACCATTTATCACTGTGGCATGTTTTCTCATATTTCGATAGTTTCAAACGGTGAAAATGAATATATCCTTGATGTTAGTAAAAGTTTGTGCGAAGACCTACACAAGACTGGTAATCTCATGATACATGCATCCCACATGATAAGTGGTATTAAAATCAATCAAACAAAAACGCACAGTATAGTTTTCGCAGGTTATGTTAACGGAGATGGAAAGTGTGACGGATCTGGGTATTCGGATCCTTTTGGAACTTGGGAAAATGTTGTGGTACAAGGTACAATTAAAATCACGTTAATGGAACAAATAGCTCAAATTAAATTAAATTCTAATACTATCCGCCTAAGATCCGGCACGACGTGTTCCCTCTCCGAAGAAAATTGTATCGACCAAGAAGGAGGTTATACCTTTTGGAAATCTATCCCTAAAGACAATTGTAACTTTCAAGAATACAGCATTTTATATGAAGGTCTAGCCAATAAAATGGTAGATTATGACTTCAACCAAAAACAAATAATTTATTCCCTGGTTACACAAGATATAACCTTCGCTCTTGAGGCTAAAGGTCAACAGTCTGTTTGCGGATACACTTTAATTAAGACGGAACACCCAAAATTATTAATTTTTGAAACCGAAAAAGAAAATAGGTTCACCGATACTAAACATATATCCGTCTCAAACCTAGATATTTTTGCTTATGTCAATTCTAAATTTGTATATGTAGAGAAACACATTAGATCACAAATGAAACAATTGTATAGAGATGTATTAACACAAAAATGTAACCTGGAGAGACAAACTTTGAAAAATACTCTTACAATAGCGACCCAGGCTCCTGACGAGTTTGCGTATGACTTGATGAAAGGACCAGGCTATATGGCGGTTATCGCTGGTGAAGTAGTACACATCGTCAAATGCGTACCCGTAGAGGTAAAAATAGAACATGGAGAATCCTGCTACGCCGAATTACAAGTCACAAGAAACAACAAAACCTTTTATCTCACACCAAGAACACATATACTGAAATCAAAAGGAACTGAAATACCATGTAACAAGGTACTACCATCAACCTACTACATTGGAGAGAAATGGTATAACATATTACCATTTCCTACATCAGCAGTACAGCCAACAGTAATTAAACCCATGACGAAGCCAACCTGGGAATATATCAACCCGGATGAACTAGCAACTAATGGAATCTACAGTGACAAAGAACTGGATCAGATCAGGGAAAGAATAATGTTTCCTGTAGAACAACCTGCCGAATTAAATGACATCGCTAGAGAAATGAGGGGATACACATCATCCAATAAGGAAGGAATTCTGTTCAAACTATTAAATGAAGATGTTGTCGAAAAATTAGTAGATAACACTTGGAATAAAATGTGGTCTAGATTTATCACATTTGGAACCGTAAGTGCAGGATGTATAGCCATATTCACGATTATCCATCTCGTTAAAACCATAGTCGACATAATCATCCAAGGATACGCGCTTCATTCAGTATACGGATGGTCAATACACATACTAGGTGCATTATGGAGTTCAGTTTCCCATTTACTACTACACCTTGCTACACCCAAACAAACTAATAGCCAAGACGTTGAAATGGGAGAACTTTTACCAGAAACTTCAAAGGAAAAGGATCAACTTAAAGAACAACAGGATGGAATGACCAGCAAACAATCATCCTACAGACTAATCTGATTCAACAGGATCTCTTGATAAGTGGAAAAATTCACCAGCGTTAACTAAAATGTGTAAACTCGTTTGGAATTTTGATCAACTATTTAAGAGTACAACTACTGCAACAAATTATAATAAAAATTTAACAAGAATAACATGTTCACTCAGGGTAGTGATCGCTACTCAAGTTACACCCTCCTAGCAATCATTTTACGGTGGGGGTGTGACGTCCTGTTAAATCATCCGTCTTAATGAATAAGTTTATATATATGTTTCGCTTTTAGCATTATTTTTTTTTTTAATATTACTTTGTTATTATATGATTTACATTCAAATCGTGGCCCTATGAGAAAATTTTAACTTTTTAAACTTGTTACTATTTAAGATAAACAAAACATTTTTAGATTAACTGCATCTCACAGTCATATTTGTATCTACAATCTTAACAAAACTTATGATCATCCAGTATGCGCTTTCTGTTCTCATTTCAACTTGCGCTTATGTATACATTCATTATCTAAAGGCAAACTTCGTTAGACGCCTACAAAAATCTACAAGACATATGAAAAAAACCATCCGTGTTCCAAAACAAATGTATGTTTAAGCTTAACTCACCATAAACGATCGCACTTGCTCTAAAAAATATCACGCTCATTTACTTTCAAATGTATAAACTATGATACAAATGCGAGAAGTTATTTTAATCTCGTTAGACTTCCTAGAAACTAGAAAGCGGCGTGTATCATCGTCTCAAAAGGGACAGACACCATCCACACAAAAACTTAAGTAAATACAAATAGACTGCATTACCTGTCAGAAATAAGAGTCACATACTAATAAATTATAATGAATATAAGAATTTCGAGTTTACCAACAAAAAAACTTGTTACTCTTTTTATAAACAAATTATATGCACAGAAAATTTTTATTACATATATTATTTTTTTTTTAAACAAAATAAGTTTCAAGTTTATTTTTACCGAATATAAAAATTCAAATTATGCTTTCTCAGCCAAAGTTAATAATAACCTTTAATAAAAGAGTGATTCGAATTAATCATTTAGTGACCTAAGAATCATATGATACAAATACTTTAAGTTAGAATAAATCTGTATAAAAAGGTAAAAATCTAGCTCATGACTTCTATTCCAATATACCAATTTACTTGAACTTATTTTAACAAAACTTCGTTCATGTATACTAATTTATTTAAATACACGTAATAATCGCAAAATTCTATACAACATGTTAATATCCGGCATTTTTACCAATTCAAATTGTAAATAAACTATACATGGATGTGTGTTAATCTATTTTTACATTACTTTTACTATGCAAAGGACAATAATTAAAATACAGAGCATAATTAGTTGAATTTAATCTTTCTATTACTTTTCTGTTTTTCTTTAAAATACTTCATTTTTATAATTAAATTCTGAATATCAAACCTAAAAATAATTTCTATGCTGATATCCTAAAGTAAAAGTAAAGTAAGCGAATATATGCATGTTTCATTCTTAAAGAATAAATTATTACATTTACAATCTAAATAGGTAAATTTAAATAATAATCAATAATCATTTAAGAAATAGAAATAATAAGAATAAGCATCGATTATTTTTAAAAAATATGAAATTAAATTTATTCTGTAATAACTAATAGTTGAAGGTTTATATTTATGGTAAATCATTTTTTTTTAACAAAAGAACTAGGAATTATTGTATGTATCCGAAATTTAACAGATGTTAATTTAATTGTTAATAACTATAGAATTTACATAAAAATCATAATTTACATTAAAAATTGTACAAAAGTCTCCATCTCTGAGAAAATAGATGAACTTGAGAAAAGTTTGGCACCACCCATTAGACCCAGATATCAGGCTCGCTACAAAATCTACCTATGAGAATTAAGAGAGTAACTGCACTCGCTTATCTACACCTATTAGAAAAGCCAAAGATAAAAACCAAGAAGCGCTAGAATATTTTTTATGGAAAGGGGAAGTAGAGCATTCAATAAAAACAGGTTGCACATCAAAAAAGTTTTTTTTTTCTATTCACTTCAAAACTTTCAAAATCTTAAAAAATTTCAATTCAAAGTCAGAGTTTTTTTTATTATTCACTACAAATTTTAAAAAAATATATATATTTTAAACTCATCATTCAAGTTCGTCAAGTTCCGGATGTTAAATCTCTCAAGTTCATCTACATTTCCATCTTCATAAAAAGGGGAATTAAATAAAAGTAAGTAATATTTAATTGGCTATTTTTTACTTTCTTCCATCTTTAAAATTTATAAAAATATTATCACTTTTCCTCCCCGAACTTACTTGGTGCTGGTAATCATTCCAGTACTGTAGTTCGTTTTTCCCAGTTTAAACCCTTCCTTAAAAAGTTTTTAAATGTTTTGCGTGCTCCTTATTATAGGAAGTGCGAACATTTAAGCTTTACCTCATTTTTTTTTCCAAATTCAATTATCCTGTTTAGGAATCTAAAAAAAGTAATAAGACATCCCACAACGTTTGTTTCCCGAACTATTGGAATGAAAGTTCCAGGTTCAAATAAAATTCATGTGAAGTTCTTCTGACGTCACAAGATGATGACGTTACGTAAAACGCTGACTATCACTTTGCAAAGAAAAATATAAAAGGGGCCCACAACAAGAACGAGCAGTTAATTTCAGGTCAGTTCGTCAGTTGAATTTTCCTTAAAAATTATCGCCGTTCTCGCAACTGTACTATAGAATAGTGCGGCTTCTTCGATTTCAACTCCAAGAATCTCCTAGTTTGAGATCGTAAAATTCGATCGGGACAATTTAAAATTCAAATTCGAAAGTCGTAAAAGCCATCATGGTTTCTCCCTTACTCTTCTTCATTCTTATTCAACCAAGTAGCCTGCGTCCCATTCATTGATTCTATTGTTGATAAATCTAATTGACTTAAATTTTCATTCTTTATATTGAATTTCATTATTTAAATAAATTCAATTTGTCTTACTTTACTAATCATTGTGTCCTTTATTGACTTGTCCTCATCCCTAAGCGAGGATCATTTGGTCCTAACTTAAAACGAGGAACCTTCGAATATAGTAAGTATTAGCGTAGTTGTGACGTAACAAGTGGTTCATTTCAATATTTTTAAACTCTAATGATCAAATTTAATTTTGTATCTAACTATTACTTTCATTAGTGTCAGTGTTGTGTTTTAAATTCGTCTTTTAATACATTAAACAAATTTTAAAAACCTCTGTTTTTAATGATTGAAGTGTACTCGTATTTTTGTTAAAGCATTACAGCTTCTAATAATTATTGGTTTCAAGGTATTCTTGATATGAAAACATTTTAAAAAGAACCTATGGTATTGAAGAGAGCCCCCATTTTTGATCAATACTTTTGCCCTTTCTATTTTTTATATTTTCCAACACCTAAAAATCGTGAAAAGAAATAACCTCATGCCAATTTAATTATCACAAATTTATTACTATGAGTCAACAAAACAATAAACATGTGCTGGAACATGACTTGAAATAATAACTCTAATTTTGGAGTATACGTTTTTTGAATTAACTTACCGCCTATTTCACCAAAATTATAGGTAAATAAGTCTCTCTGTGTACAAACAATAATTTACCTTTTTATACTTTTATAAATATTTTCAAAAAATTTAAATGAGAATTAATGTAATTGTTTCTTGAAGTAAACAATTTTTATAGGTAGTTCACTTAATCGAAATCGGAGGCCAAAACTCAAGTGATTCTCTTTTGAAGATTATAAGGTATATATCAGAAAATACCAAAATAGAATTATAAAAAAAAAAAATTTTTTTTTAATTGAGAAAGCAGTTTTTTGATTAATTAGGGTTTCTTATAAGCTAATCGTTGACTGGAAATCTATAGTATACTTACTTAATGGAAACCGAACCACCATGTGAGCAGGAGTACTAGGTTCGGGGACTGACAATTCACCGGTGTAGTGGTATTCGTGTTTCAATGGCGTTAGTCCTGCACATTCGAATTTATTAAATTACCAATGATAATTCATTCCACTTGTCAAGCATTTATCTTGTTAGGAACTTGGACATCCTTTCATGAGGCATGGTAGGTCTTTATTTAATTCACTTTTTACTCACTTCTTTTGCGGGGAAGCTAATAAAAGCTTTATACACCAGAGACAACAAAAAACAATTAAAGTATAAATGAATGCAGTTCTATTACACTATTGATTAAAATTTCAAGTTCACCTGTTGTTCAAGTCAATGACAAAGTTGTCTTAATTTTTATAAGAACAAGTTAAAAAATTTTCTTCGATAATAGCATGAATGTGATCCCAAGTTGAAGGCAAAATATTAATTTTATACAAATATATCACAAAATAAAATATGAAATTTCGATCTTTTTGGAAAATGTTAATAACTCTAAAAATAACTAACATTTTTTAATGTTTTCAGTCTCCTTTTTAAGGTAAGTCTTCATAGAAATTTGCTAATTGTTCAAGATATTTTAATAATTTTTTCCTGCATTCTACCCTGGGGTCAAACCTGGTACAAAATAGTTTTGGAATTTTTTAAATGTGTAGCTTCTTACAAGAATTTTTTATAATTCAATGTATATCATATTTAAATAGGATTCAGCAATATTTATAGAAATATTGATTTTTTGTAATTATTTATATAATGTACTGAGTACAGTCTTTATTTGAAATATTACGACGTTTTTGTACCATATCTGATCCCGGGAGAGTATTCAGGAAAAATTTCTAAAAAGATCTTGATCAATTAGCAAATTAATATGAAGACACCTTTAAAACCTGACAGAAATCTTTCAAAAATGTTAGTTTTTTTAGAGTCATTAATATTTTCCAAAAAGATCGAAATTCGATGTATTTTGTGATATATTTTTATAAAATTAACATTTTGCCTTCAACTTGGGATCATTAGATGCAAAATGTTATTAATATTCATGCTATTTTCTAAAAAAAAAATTAATTTGTTTTTATACAAATTAAAACACTTCGACAATGGTTTAAACAACAGGTGAACTTAAACTCTTGATTGGTAGTGTATATGATCAACATTATATTCCTTCTTGTTTCCTTATTTTAAATTAAATTTGACAGTGAAAATATTTCATAGACTGAAAACAATGTTTTTAAATAAATGCATAAGAATTTATAAAAGAGCGAAAATTGTTGTCAAGGAATGATTAAAATAACATTTTTATAAAAGTAATTAATTATTTCTTATCATTTTTTATTTTTTTTATTTTTAAATATTTTAAAACTCACCCAAGACAGGAACATCAGAATCTTGTGTGATTACATATTCTCCAGGTTCTTCGCCACGTGTGTAATTATAGGTGATACATTTGCTGGCGGTTGAGGTTTTTTGAATAACATACCAAATGCCTAGAAACTGAAAATTTGAGTAAAATTAGTTAAATAAAATTATTTGGACTACAATAATTTGAAATGAAACTGAAAACTAAACTCTACTCATCTGAAATCCTTGCATTGGCTCAACTACAGGGCAAACTCCGAAGTGATATGAATGGGCATAAATTTGTTCCCAGGACCCTGCTAATATCGCACAGAGCACCAAAAACATTCTGTTGATACAAATATAACTGTTTTAAATTTCCATGAATTTTTTTCAAAGCAAAATAATAAAAAATGTAGCCACTGTTATTATTATTTCACTGTTAATAATTGTTTTTAAAGCAGTATAAATTCATTTCAGTAAAATGAAGAAGATAAAACGTAATGAAAAGAACTAAAATTGAATATTTGTTTATGGAAATTGTTTAAGAAAAAAAAATTATTGATGTACAGTAACAAAACGTTTTGTATTATAGGTCAAAAAGCATTTATTAGCAATTTTAGATAAGTAAATACTCTTTTTGAAAGTCAAGTATTTGTTCAAAACGTTTGTTCATGATGATTAGCTTGTGCATAGAATAAATTATTTTTCTTCATTAAGTTTAATTGCACTAATTCAGATAGATAGCCAGTTTTTTTCATAAATTTTTACAAAAATAAAAAAATGATATTGTTATAAATGCTCAATTTTTCACTTTATTTGTTCATGTATAATCATACAAATGGTATAAGCCATTATCTGCACCTTGAAAAAATTACAGCTTTCTATGTTGAAATTCACAGCTGCAATTATTATTACAAAAGAAAATAATCTCTCCTCTCAATTAATCTGGAACAAAATTTTCTTTTCATTCATGTAAAAATAGTTTTTATTAGTTTTCACATTGCGCTATAGTCGTTTCGTATGAAAATTTTAAGTATGAGAAATATTGGCTTTCATCCCGGGCATCATCACTACAAAAATTTTTAATTCGTATTTATTTTAAAATTATTTCCCCAAAGGATCTTTTTTAACCTTCGTTCCCTGGACTATAGTCTCGTCCTGCTTGTTCTAACAGATGTCTTGTATTGCAAAAATTTTGTACTATGACAACAAAACTTTATACTATAAATAGGTTAAGGTTTGAATGCTAAATTTTTGAATATATAATCAACTTTTCAAAGCTGTAGACCTTCATCTGAATTGATTTAAATTCATGTCATGTAAGTGTTAACTTCGTGTCGTTATCCTTTACAACATTTAATAATTTATCCTATTATTACTGAATTTTGTATATTCTCATCACATATGGGAAGGTATTAGATTTGTGTAAAATTTGCCATCTTCTTTTTTCCACGAATCTCCACGTTTCATGACACCCTGAATCCAAAAAATGGATTCTTTCAATTTTGGCACACCTTATCGAAGCCCAAAAATAAAGGGCAAGTTCGCTAACCAGCCACATCAAACAAAAATTATGAAAACTAAAACATTTTTGGAGTTTCTGAAAACTACTTTTTCAAAAAATCAAAAATTTTAATATTTATTTCTATTAGTGCTTGAAAATCTCTGCAAATTATCCTCAGAAATTTTTTTAATGTGACCAAAATTAAGAAAGCTGCTGTATTTTTAAAATTGAAAAAAAATCAATAATCAAATTCCATTTGTTAGTCAAGAGATACGAAAAAACATTGAAATAAAAAATTTTTAATTTCAAAGATATCTATGAATTTTCATTTACAAATTTTTCGATAAAAAAAAAATATATATATATTTGTTTTAATTTAAAAAATACCATTGAAAATAAAAAAATCCTATTTTTCACCAAAACTATGTGAGATACGAAAAAAGTGTTAAAATACAAAATGGTTTGCCGAGAAAGGCCTACGCTTCCGAAGAGGACCGAGTAGATTTTTTAAAAACTATTTCCTTTATTTATCTTTTATCTTATTATCTCCTCTTTCGAATGGAAATGTTTCTATTATTGTTTTTTCTCTGCAAAAAAATTTAGCAGATAGACCTCTGAATTTAATTAAAACCCTAGAGTGCACATCAGGGGATATTTAGATGTTTCAAACACTTTTCGCAAGAGGAAAGAAAACAAAGATATGAAAAGTTTTTTTCTCACTTACGAGACGGAAGTAAAAACTGTTTGAAACACTTACAGGTGTTTATGACGTAACATTTACTTCCGTTCTTGAATGCAAAAGCTAACTGTATATGTTCTTGAAAAGATTTATTTATCAATGGTTTTTGTGCATTCAAAAATTGCTTGTTAGAAGAATAAAATAAATACATTTTTAATATTTATAATCTTTATAGAAATATTTTCCATGTGATAGAAAAATGAAAAAAAATTTAACAAATTCTTATAAAAAATGTTAATTAACTCCCTTTTATAGAGTCAATTAACAGAACATCATATGCCATTCATTCATATTCTATAATATATGTATGACTCCTCAAATGAACTATCTAATAGGATTATTCGTTGGCCTTGAACTTTGGTACATACAAAACATAAAACTTTCTCCTGTACAATAGCCAAGAACCATACCAGTAATTGAAGTATAATAAAAGAATAATTAAAATAATAAACTCAAAACTATGGTCACAAGATATTGAGTCATAATATGCAGGTGTATTATACTATCATATATTAAGATAGATGTATTAGATTTTCATTCTCTTTGTTATCAAGCTAACAGAATTTTTTATCACTGTTATTTGATTTAGAATTTAATTTTTTTTATCTTACACGAACTTTAAATTAAAAACTTGTTTTTTTTAGCAGATTTTAAAATATTTACAGTGAGATGCTTTCATTATATACAAAATAGTTACAAAAACCTTTAATATTTCCTTCAATCACATTTTTTTAGAAACTTTCACGCTTTCATTTAATAGAAAGTTCAGTTATTCTCCTAATTGAAATGATGTACTCTGAACTCTATGACCTCTTATAAAAAAAGATAAAATTGGCTTTAACTAGCGTCGATAAATAATCTGAAGGGTAAATAGACGACTTTATTATCCATGAATGGCCTCGAGAATTATTTAATTAAAATTAGTTAATCACAACTCAATAAGTAAAGTTGATTTTTCAAAAATATTGTATCATTTTTTAAATAGAAAATAAGGAAATTAATTTTTTTTAAACATTAATATATATCTATCAGAAATTAAATGATCTTGTATTTAGGGGAAGTCTCAATTTTCATTAATTTTTATTATTGTTATTAAGATCACAATAATCAACAATGATACGGAATCTTTACTCACTTTGAATCCATGGATCTTGTTCAGAATTACTCTCGACTTCACTCGATTTGTACTGTAAACAGATCTTTCCATGTAGAAGGTTTTATACGAGTCCCCCACCAACAAGACAATTATAGATCTCGCGCACTCGCAGTAATAGCTACTTTATACGCACTGAATCAAGGGTGACTTGTTCCATTTCAGTCAAGAAATTTTTTGATTTCACGATGAAATTTCACTATCTAGAAAAATGTAAAAGTCCAAAACATTCCACAATTTATAGAAAAGATCCTAAAATCTTTAATAAAACGTTTAACTATTCCAGAGGCATCTTGAATATTTTAGAGTATCTTCAAATATTCCTTGAAATTGAGTGCCATTGAACTTAGATAAGTTTTAATAAAGCAATAAACTTTTTCATCTCAGGCAAATGCTAAAGCGTATGTCATGCAACATTTAAATGTTTCAAGCACTTTTCCCAAGAGAAACTGAAGTAAAAACTGCTTGAAACATTTGAAAGGTCTATTTTAAATTGAATCGACTTTTGAGTGCATATTACTCAAGTAAGAATTAGACAGATAATCAGAAAAAAAAAAAGTTGAAGTAGCTATTTCCTCAGTTTTTTCTATTCAGAGTATTTTTTAGTGAAAATGTGCAAAATGATATCTTAAATAAAATGAGCTATTAAAAGTTTCAATCGCGTAAAAATTATACAGTAAAACCTCATTTATCGGGACGCCCTTGAAATGTAAACACCTCGTTTATCGGGATTTGGAGGGGCTCCCCACTACCACCTACAGTCTCATGGTGGGTTGTCATGACTCTTGTTGTATGTTGACATTTAGTAATGATAACGAAGGTATATATAATACGAAAGTATGTAAAAAAATTGACATAATAAAACTCCTGCAAATGAAACATCTGCAAACTATGTCACTATGTACAAGGAGTGGTGGCTGGAGGAGAAACAAAATGTCCCGATAAATGAGGTTGCGAGATCCCGATAAATGAGGTTTGACTGTAGATTTTTTATAGTCCGAATCGAAAGAAGAATTTTAGATGTTTTCAGCTGTTTCTGGATGATGTGATTTTATTAATAAAGAATCTATTAATTTTATCTGATTCAAACTTTGATGACTCATTTTATTCAGGATAAAATTTTCCACGCTTTCACTAAACAAAACTCGATTAAAGAAAATTATAAATGAAAATAAATTAAGGAGAATCGGTTCGACTAACAGTTTTTCACATTGTCCGACCAATTTTTCCTTAATCAATTTGTGGCTACGAATTGATTCGTTTGAATTCAAATATGCAATTCATCCTTAGATTTGAGCATACTAGATTTTAATACAACGTTCCCAAAACGTCTTTATAATTTCTCAGGGTGGCACGGAATTTCGTGAGTTTTATTTTTTTAAATCGTTGATCTGCTTTAAATACAATTTTTTTTTACAGTTACGTTTATTTGTATTTTTTCGAAACATCTCAGAATAAAACTAAATTCAGAAATAAATAACTTTCCACTTTTTCGTTATTTCTGAACATATTCAAATAATTTTCAGTAAAATTACATATATAGATATTATAATAATTTATAATTCTGTAAAGCCTTGTTGGCAAATTCGTATTCGTAAAACTGATATACAAAATCTATTTTATCAAAAATACACACTTTCGTCCACTCGTAAGAATCACCATAAGCGTATCGAATTTCTCAGCTAGGTTTAGGACAATAGTCTTCTTCAAGGAGGAAAAGAACCTCTCAGGATAGGCACCGTGCGTGACTGCAGCGCCATAGCATGAGTGAACTAAAGGAGGCTGTTCGAGAACTTTTACAATGTATTATAATGGGACTTACTTATAAAAATGTTTATTATCAATAAAAAAACAAACAAAAAAACAATTTGATTCACTTTAAAATTCGATTGTTTTTCCTTGTGAAGTATTTGTGTGAAATCAGCAGTAAAAAGTAAGTATTTTCCATAATAAAAATGATATAGAAACCAGTAAATATAAGGTTAAGGTAGTTGTCGTACCAAAAATCAGTCTCTGGAAAAAGAAGTTTTTCTATGATTTCAAGATTGGAAATTATATCATCAGCCGTGTCATATGTAAGGAAAGACACTCTTTTTAATGAAAAAATTTAAAAATTACGAAAAATAATTTTTTAATAATGTTTTTTGTAATAGGATTTTTCCTTACTATCGCTTCTTACCAATTTTTTAAAAATGATTGAAGTTTCTTAAATCATTGCTTATTTTTTCGGGGAAAATATTCTCTACAACTTGACCGTTTCCAATTTTTGAAAATAAATTCTTTAATGACTGAAATAATTAAAAATCAATTTTCCAAAGAAAAATTTTTATAAACAAATTGCTGTATTTGATAATAATTGATTTATTTTCAGAAATTGGAAACGGTTAAGTTGTAGAGAATATTTCCCCCGAAAAAATAAGCTATGATTTAAGAAACTTCAATCATTTTCAAAAAATTGGTAAGAAGCGATAGTAAAGAAATATCCTATTATAAAAAACATTATTAAAATATTATTTTTCGTAATTTTTAAATTTTTTCATTAAAAAGAGTGTCTTTCCTTACATATGACACGGCTGATGATATAATTTCCAATCTTGAAATCATAGAAAAACTTCTTTTCCCAGAGACTGTTTTTTGGCATGACGACTACCTTAAGTTAATGACAGATCAAAACAGACTAGATAAATAATAAAGAATCGAATTGTAATTTCATGATGACACTTTTAGGTACTTGTTGAGTAAATAAATATTAATTGTTTATTTTCAGATTCAAATTCATCATGGATATAATTATTAAAACAGGTTTTCAATCAATTAAACATACAATAGAATTTCAACCACAAACGAAAATTAAAGGTAAAAATCTCGTTCTGGCAGAACACGTACGAGATGTCTAAGAGTTCCGTAGAAATAATGAAAGTTATTTAATAAAATCTCGTATAATTCGACAAGCATCAGTCCATGCAACACCCTACAGTACCCACTTATTCCTTTGATTTATTTTCCATTTAGACGTTGGAAATTTATAAAATTTACACGCACTTTTCCTGCTTGTATTTTTACAAATCACAACACAACAACTTCGGTCGCTCATTTCAGATATATTTTTTTAATTAAAACAAAATGTAGATTTGCACATGTATTTTGATTGCTCGGAAATATAAAACAGCCTCCTTTAACGCCTAAATTTTCCACTGCGTGCGCTGGCGTCGATTTAATTCTCCCTACCATGACTTCGCACGGTGCCTATAGCTATTATAAAAAAAAAATTGTCAATCAGCAAAGCCACATGTTCCGAGTCGGTTTTTAAAACAGTTTAGATCGATCGTTGAAAGACTCCGGTAACAAAGTCCTCAAGAAAAGTTTTTAAAATTGAAAACTGTTTGCGTTTTTTAAATAATTACCAATTGGACATCCTTCTTTTATAAAAAAGAAAAAACATTTCCGGCTCAACGAATTGACGTTTTGAATTCGTGTGAATTTCCATTTTTGCACGATTGAGTTAAAACAAATTAATTGTTATTCAAATGGATTCGCACTGATGGATTGAAAAGAATTCAAATGCAAATTTGAAGTCATACGAAGAGGAGAGTAAGGCATTCAATTTGTTTGGTCAGATTGCAAGGAATGGTCAGCCTGGTACAATTCATACATGTCGCAAAACGAAATTTATAGAGGTTCTTAAGGTGGCTTGATCGTTTTTGAAAAAAATTATAGACTGCTCTGAAACTTAGAGATTATCTTAATAAAATATGCTAGATTCATATGGAAAAAAGAAATACCGTGGTGACGATGTCATTGCCAAAAAAATCGCTCGCGAAAAAATGTCAGTTTAACACGTAGTCTTATGGGATTCCTCGTCAAAATCGGCGAAACTCCGGAAAAAATCACAAGTCCCCATAAATTAAATATATACTAGTACTTTCGATTTCGAGGAATCTATTAGTATTATAAAAACAAAGGGTTAACGACTTCAATCAAGAGAAAATTGCGAAAAAGGTACAGAATATAGAAATCGCCTCGAGGTGAAACTAATAATTTTTTACTATCGCTTTTTTCCGGGGACATTTCCGCGATTTCTTACCCTTCTACTCAGATGTTACTATAATACATATGATTATTAGAAAAATAAGTAGCAATGAGCATTCATGTAACACGTGCCCCCACGGTGCCCCTCACTTCATACGACACCAAACGATCAAGCCACCTTAATGAATAATTTCCAAGGCACTCGAACACAGACAACAATAGAACGTCTCTAGAACTTTCTAGTCTACAGAGTAATGGATGTAACATTTTCTGTAACGTGTCATACGTTTAACAAGTTTGAAGACGCATCCACTTCAGTTAACATCGTTAAATTCTGTGAATAAGTCGTTTGGTGCAATTTCTCTATTTCGATTTGGCCTGCAATAAAAACCCTTAAGTGCAGTTATGATTAGTAAGCATAAAATCGTCGAATGATATATCAATTTCTCTAAAAAATATAAAAGAAAGGAATTTACGTGACAGCAAGGTTTAGAAAAGTAGACAGAACTCGATATATTTAAGCACAAAAGTACAAAGATTAAGAAGTAATCTCGTCAGTGTGTACCTTTCCCTTAAATAATATTTACAATTCGTATTACTTGAATCGTATCCGCGTCATATTTTTTAAATATTACAATCATGGGCAAATATTTGAGCTGGGCTTAGTCATATTAACTATTTTCTGAAGCTAACACTCTCATAATGTTTACACTAGATGAATAGTAATTTCATGTAACCCAAAATTTAAAAAACAGTTTAGTAATCTTGAGTAGTGCCAGCACAAAAAACGAGTCAAAAACAAGTCTGTTATAACTTGACTTATATAAAATTTATTTTAATGAAAGTGAAGATGCGAATATTAATTATCGTATCAATTATCTAATAGCTTCTTAAAATACCTTACGTTTTCAAAGTTCCTAAAATACCTTAAGTTTTCAAAGCACTTGAAATACAATAATTTAGTGCTTGCCTTTTTGCTCTCGTCTATCGATTACACTTTAACGATCGATGTTCTGCAAACTACTGAATTGTACCACGAAGGAAAAATATAAATTAAACTCTGGAACCATTATCAGTCCTCATAATTAAACAAAAGGTATTTTAGCTTCCTTGAAGTCGCATTCGATATCCTCGAAAAAGGGATGCTGGAGTGCAGCGCGTGCAGATATTCTGTGCGCTGGATCGTAGGTTAACATTGCCTGTAGTAAATCAAGACCTTCCATGTCCAAGACTTTTACGTGATCTTCTAAATTATTCGATTTCCAGCTGGGGAACGTTGTTTTATAGTCTGAGTACTGCGTGACGCCCGGCCATATTTCTTCAGTTGGAGTCCTCAAAACACTGAATTTAAATAAAAAAACGAATTATAATTTTAAATAACTTTAACAAACGATTTTGTGGAATGTTATTGCAGTAATATTTATTGCAAAATAAAATTCCCACCGGAATATTCTGAAGAGTTGGTCGATTTCGCTGTCTCCCTGAAACAAAGGTTTTTTTGTTGCCATTTCTGCAAAAATACAGCCAATGCTCCAAATGTCGATAGCACATGAATATCTAGTGGCACCTAGAAGAATTTCTGGTGCTCGGTACCAGAGAGTAACTACTTCGTGAGTGTAAACTCGCACAGGTATACCAAACGCTCTTCCCAATCCAAAGTCAGCAATTTTAATCACACCCGATTTATCTACAAGTAAATTTTGTGGCTTTAAATCTCGATGAAGTACTCTGCGTTGATGACAGAAGAGAATGGCTTTTGTGATCTGAAATTAAGCAATTTTATAAGAGTTCACTTTCTTAAGTTGATTTTTAAATAAATACTTTACGATCACATACTTGATACAAGTAACATTTGACAACAGAGGGACTCATTAGGTTTCCACTTCCTAATGTGTCCATATATTTTTTTAAATCCATCGTGAGGTACTCAAAGATTAAATATAGTTTCGATTCTTCCATTAGTACATCTAGTAAACTGACAATATTCGGGTGTTTAAGCTCTTTCAAAAGAGAAATTTCTCTTATAGCTGTTGATGGAATTCCTTCGTCGTCACTCTCTAGACGAATTTTCTTCATGGCTACTATCTCACCTGTTTTCTTGTGTTTACCTTTGTATACGACGCCATATGTCCCTGAAAGTAGCAAAAATTTATTCTCAAGACTTTATAATGTATTTTTTAATATTTATTGAATTTTTTAATTAAGGCCATGGATCAACCGGGTCACGTGACCAAATTCGTAGGTTAATCGAACCATGTAAGATAACTTTTTTTGTTTCTAATATATCTACTTGAAAAATCGAAGGACGTAATAAAAGGCGGTGAGGATCGTCTGTTAACTTCGTTTCACTAAAAATTTTGCAAAAATTTTATTTTTTAGAAAATAAAACTGGGAGTTATCGGCAATTACAGCTCTGTAACGCCATTTCCACACGAAATGGAATATCGACCTGAAATTTTGGAACGTGAATACGAAAGTACTAAGGCAGGTTTGTTGGGTGTCGAATATCGAAATAAATACAAAAACTATTTTATGTAATTGATAACATTACCACAAAACATATAGAATTTTTTGAAGCGCCAACTATGCATAGTGTCGCACTGTAGGTACTAAATTCAAAAGCGGGCACTGATTGTCGGTAACAATGATAATCAACAAGTAAACTAAAATGAACGATTCGTAAACCTCGTTGAACTGTTCTAAAATTAATAATGAATGGATTCTCGTATTTTGAACAAATGATAAATATACTTGGCAATAAAAAGTTATAAAAAGGTTGTAAAAATTTTTACTGATTAGTCATCTTTTGCAGTCAATAGAAATTTCGACAATTTTTGTATAACTCTTCAACACAAATTTTACTTCTGTTATCGTCCGCAATACAGAGGACAGAGTTAACTATATAAACAGGTGATGTACGAGGTTATATGCGTCGGTATTTCTGTAGGAATTATAAAACTTTTTTTCATTATACATTCAACGCTTTTGTCACGTCTTTTCATTCCTACTTTCTAGTCATTTCCCAAAATATTCCCGCTTTTATCCAATTTGGAATTTCAAATGTGGGCAAAAAATCGATACGCATGGAACTCAATTCATCAGCTGATGTGGTTGATCCATGGCTGGGAGTTCAAAAATTCGTTAAGCTTTTGAAGAACTATCAGTTTCAAATAAAATCAAGATTCTTTGCAGTTGAAAATTAAAATCAAAAACGAAACAATGCATTTCACATTGATATAATATTTGTACTCAATGCAAAATTTGTTTAATTTAAATAAATTTGTACATTGGCATGCAATCAATAATTTGTTTTATTCTACGATCTAATTAGATTAAACGTATTTTTTCTGGATGTGTATCTTTCACAAACTGTACATTTTCCATATAAAATTCCATTAGGGATCTTATTAACATGTATAAATGAATTCTGAAATAAGAATATTATTGGTCATAATTAAGGATATACACTAGGTACAGTATATCACAAAATTCGCCAATCTTTATAATGATTTATAAAATTGTCAAAAATAGAATAGAATAGGTTTCTAAGCATACTTCAGAAAAAAAATCATTAGAATTAAAAAGGAATTGTAATTTTTTTGCGAAGCGAGAACAAAAAATTTAAATATAAATAACTTTTATTAAGTAAACAATTTCAACCAGAACTATTGACGATAATTGTAGTTATTTCTTGTATTCATTTTCGTTAAATTAATTTCAGAAAGTAAAATCCACAAGAAATGTCTACGATATAATACAATTTTTCTGTATATTTATTATCGATATAAAAATATTACAAAATAATATAACTTTTGTATTGCTGACAAAAAAAATTAAAACGTTTTCTTAAAGAAATTAAAAATTATTTTCAATCAAGATAAAGTGTAACAATTTGGTTTCCAGCTCAAAGATTAATTGATGCCTACTAAAAAATGATACACTTTCATCTTTATTCTCAGTAATTTTACATGATCATGTAAATTTCGTGTGATTACCAAAAAGAACATTTACCAAATACAGTAAAAGTTATTGGGATAATTATGTAAAATTACTGAAAGAGTAGCTTAAAGTGAATAATTTTTTTTAGCATGCACAAATTTTATACAAAGTTAAATTTAAAAATTATGAACTTCTTGTGTGTTAAGAGTATAACTAGAAAATAAAAAAAAATTAAAAATTGCTCAGAAATTCGGAAGTAAATTAAAACTTATACTGGAACACAAGTTCACAAGACAGGAAGCAAAAAAAACAGAAAGTTGCATAAAGTTAAATATGGCAATTTCGTGGAAAATCAGAACTATTTCAAAAAATTTTATTTCTATGACCTAATTCTAAAAGTGAACTTGAATTTGTGGATTATATATCAAATTTTCGAAAAACGAATAAGTTTGAGAAATATTTACATGCATTACTGAAGATTCACATATGAGAAAATGTCAAGAATTACAAACCTTCTCCAATTTTTTCGATCTTTAGGAAATTCTCCATGGTGATCACGTCTTGATCAGGTTAAAGTGGCTGATTACCCGTTTTGAAGATTTCTAAGGCACTTTTTATGCTAAAAAGAATGATAAGTTTACATACGTGGACGTGCTTCTCAAGCACAGTAACAACTTTCAACGGATATATTCAAAAGCAGAGAGGCCATATTGGTTTATAACTTCAAAAGGAACGAAGCAGAACGAAGTTCTCCGAAAGGTATTCGAATGGACGCAGTGGTTGGCTGATGTTCGACCTCGGGAGTGCTTGGTATGTTTTAAAGCGCGAGAATATTTGACCAATAAGCTTTCAAAGAATGTAGCACCTGTTCTTAGGCTCTTACCCGCGAATTATAAAAATATGGTTGTAGGCTTGGATTTTTTAAAAGTGAACATTTATTACTACAGTAAGAAATAATAAAGTACATATATTTTAATCGAAAAAATTCTTCAAAAATGACCATTTTTTATTACTATTTTATGATTTATGCAAATCGTAATATAAATGAATTTATAAAATAAGATAAATTTTATATTAAATTAAAATTTAGAAAATAGGGAATTGTAACTTTAGCTAAATAATTTTCATTTTGTATTTTAAAATTTTTTAGGTATCATCTGCATACTGTGATTATTAAAATTGCCGAAAAAAATCCGGGCCACTCTCAAGCCAATAAAATAATTTCAGATGAAGAATAATTAAAATAAAATAGCTCTTTTATTTTTTTATTCGTTTTATGGACATTTTTTTGAATAAAAATATATTTCATTATATTTTTTAAATGAAAGTAAAGCTTGGATTAAATAGGTAATTGAAATTGTTTTTGATTATAACTTGAAGAATGTGAAGAAGTTTCAATTCTTTCTGAATAAAAATATGTTCTTTGTTGTTTATACTTCATTGACTTCAAATTTCATAAATAAAATGAAATTATAGATTTTCAAACAAATTAAATTTGATCATTACTTCAACTAATCCTCAGTGGCTGATGCTTTTATAATACGTATCTAAATTTTCTAAATTAAACCATATCAAAGTTTTTCAAGCAAAGGTGGTATACGAAGTCTTTTTCAACCACTCAAAATATTTTTATTTAAAATTTTTAGAATTCACAGTCAACAAAAAATGCAATTTCATTATATAAAATATTTTTTAACATAAAAAATGATTAAATGTAATTTTTACTAACAATTTATTTGTAATGCACACTGACTTCATTAGACGTATACAACTTAATGTAATATTATTCGAATTCTGGATTTTTCTTTTCATTAGCTGCATACTAAGAGTGTAAAACCAAAATAAAATTACGAATTTGTAATCTTCTGTAAACAACATTCATACTGAATGGCTTAACATTTTTAATGAAAAATTTCTTCTGTTGAATTACAATAATCTGCGTGTCGAACTTTAAGCTTCGGTAAAGCGTAAAGCTGAACGTCGAAATCGTATTTTAAAATAATTATGACTTGTGACAATGAAAAGAAGTTGTGTATTGCTCATGAGAATGATTTTCATTTCCCATAGACAATACCACAATAAAAGTACTACTTCACCTAATCAAAATGGTTCAATAGGGTATCGTTTTATGAAATACAGCTAAATTTGAAACTTACAAATTGTACAAGATTCGCTTGTTAGCACAAATTGTTAACAATACCGCATTTTTTATGGAGCCTGGATTAGGATTAGTAAATAACCTAAACACTAAGAAACATTCAACTGTCATTCAATTTTTACACAAGTCGTTTAACTATTTATATTCAAATGCTTCTGTGACTGATAAAATCTTATTTTATCGAGGAAATTGGTAAACTCCCGTAGCATAACCAAGCCCGACGCCACGTTGTGTATGCGTCGTAGCTCGTGCAACTTCGTATTGTTGCTCCATATTACTGAACATCTCTTCCTGCTTTTTTAAAATATCTGGTTTTGAAGTTTCCGTACTAGCTGTTGGCAAATCTCCCTTGATTCCCATCAGTCGCTTGAATTTGGCTGTTACTTTTCCATCCTGATCGTGAGTGAACGCCGTCCCCACCCATGTATTTGCTGCTGCTGCCGCAGTTGGTACAGCACTTTTACTTTCATCTTGTTTCTAAAAAGTAATAATTACACGATTTATTTAGTTGATACTTTACATCAGGTAAATTTTTATATGGATATTAGGAGCTTTCAAAAAAAAATTCTGATCTCAAAGTGTATTTTTAATTAAATATCTAGAAGTAATTGTCATAGTGCGGAATTATCGTGCAGAACAATTTCAAGATTATTTTCCACGTTTATTTATATTTTAAACAATATCTCACATGGGCTTCACAATATTCTAATTTGGTGAGAAATTAAAAAAAAAACAATCATTTTGCTCAATATGAACAATTTTAAAACCACTTAACATATTTTTATTAAAAGCTGAAGAAATTTTTAGTCATCAAAAAATTCCGGAATTTAGAAAAGATTCTTCTAAAAATGTATTGAGTACCGAGCAAGTAGTTTTAGGTACAATTTTGTTTCCATTATATTTTCCTTCGATCAGTTCTTAGTTACTTTGAAACCGTTTCTGACGTTTCGTTATTGTATACAATTAATACATTAAAAACTTGAAAAAATTAATAAGTATTTGAAGTCTCAAGTTTTATTATTTCATTTCTGTAAGTTTGCCATAACTTGTTTTAAATTTACTAGGCCTTGTAGCAAAAAATTCTTACCTTATTAGCCCAAAGTAGTTTTCTTTTTTGAATCTGCTCGGCATATTTTCCTTGAGTAGCAGTTGCGAGAGGATTGTAATAGTTTTGTTCCTGGGAATTATTCGCCCCTGATTCGCTTTCAGGAGACTTTAATTCGATTCCCAATTTCTCCAACTGTGCAAGCTTGTTCCTGTTTTTTTCTTCTCTATAGCTCAACTGTCTGTGATTTGCTTGACTTCTATCCCTAGATCTCGAACGCGATCTTGTGCGATCTCTTTCTTTGTGATAACTTGATCTTTCATCTCTGTATCGATCTTTAGAACGCGCGTCCTTTGAATGACGACGGTCTCGATCTCTATCTCTGTCTCTTCGTTTGTTTCGTCCCCTGTCTCTATCTCGATCCCTTCTATCATCACGATAGCTTTTATCTCTTTCATCTCTGCTGGATGAGACTCTATCCCTTTCTCGTCTTCTATCTTCGTCACGAGACCTTCTATCGTCATCTCGTGACTTTCTGGAGTCTTTGCTATCTTTATGGTCGCTTCCCCGCCTCCTATCATCGTATGAAGACTTACGACTTTTTTCTGATGAATGTCTGCTTCTGCTGGACTTCTCACCTCGTTTTGATTCCTCAAGGGCGCTCGAAGAATTATTTTCATAGTCCGATTGCCTGTAAAAGGATTACGTTCTGCAGGGGTATACCACACAGATTCATATTATTATTCAGCTCGTGAACAAACGTGTGTAACTGAATTTACTTGAACAAGGTGTCTAGCGATTCTTTAGAACAAAATTCAAGGTCTTTTCCAGGTTTTCTAGGAAAATACATTTTTTCCAGACCGAATTTTCTTTTTACATCAAAATAATAGATAATGAAATTCCAGATGGTTACCAGGTTTTTAAGACCGCTGGACACCGTATTAAATCACTTTGATTTACATTGTATTAAGAGCTACTCATGTTCTCCAAATTCAGAGATCTTGAAAAGCTCCTAACCATTTTTAATATTTCGTACTTTTAATTTGACTGTAATTCAAAATGATTTGTGTTCAGTAAAGAGCTTTGCTTTTTCTTGGTTTTCTATAAAATAAATTAAACTTGTAGTTGAAAATATAATTTAACATGTGGTGTAGTGTTTAAGAAAAAAATACAATTATCTATATTAAAGTTTAAAAAAAAGATGAGAAAAAACCATTATACCTCAGAGCTGGGGGAGAAGGGCAGCTTTTAGGTGAATCTGTTTTTGGAACAATTGAAACTCGTCCAAGGGGCGGAGGGCTGTTTACACATTCGCTACCAGATTCGTCCGATGAATTGTTGTTATTGCTTTCCTAAAGAATTAATAATAACACAATTGTTCATCGCAACCTCCTTTAAATTTCTTATTTCATTTATACCACTTCCAAAATCACATAGATCAGTCCTAACTAAATTTTTTGCAGTTCTGACTGTTCATATATGTGACGTGCCACAAAAAAAGGGACCTAACGTGCCGAAAACCGAAATTTTTACATTCTCATCATGGATGAGAAGGTATTGGTTTTATGTGAAAAATGACTTTCGAAATTTTCATCAAATCTTTACGTTTTGAGACCCCCTGAGTCAGAAAAAATGGTTTTTACGAAAGTGTCTGTCTGTCTGTAGGTCGTGTGCGGCATTTTTTGATTAAATCAAAATTAGAAATGTTACAGCATATTCAAATTCGAAAAAAGTCAATATCAAAATTCCATTTTCCAGTTAAATTATACGAGATACGAAAAAACGTTATGATACAATATTATTGAATACATAAAGATCTACAAATTTGAATTATAACATTTTTTCATAAGATGCATATTTTTCTTTTTAATTAAAAAAAAAAACTATTGAAAATCCAAAATTCAATTTTTTAACAATAATATTGGAAATACCAAAAAAACGTAAGAATACAAAGTTGTTCGTTTCAAAAAGATCTAAAAATTTTGTCTGACACAGTTTCTGATAAAAGATATATTTTTCGTTTCAATTCCAAAAAATACGATAAAAATGAAAAAAATCCATTTTTTAGACAAAATATGTGAGATGCAAAAAAAACATTTAGATGGGAAATTGTTTGCCTAAATGAGGTCTACAAATTCTGATAAAGAAATTTCGGGACAGGATGTATATTTTATGTTTTGATTGTTAATATTGAAAAAATTCGATTTTTTTCACCAAAATATGTGAGATACGAAATAAGCGTTGTTCTGCAAAATCGTTTCCTTAAATAAAGTCTACGATTGTTTTTCCTTTTTAGATATGTGGAAGAAAGTAAATTCTTTTAATAATGTAATTTATTAAAAAGTTATACTGAAATGTATACAGAAAATCGAGCGTGAAGCGCGAGTGTCATGATGAGAATGTGTTCCTTAAGGCCGATAGAGCCTTAAGTAAATTGAATTTCCTGTTTCACTTAAATTCAGAAAGAAATTCAGTGACTTTGAGAAAATGTGTAATTCACATCATCTGTAATATTATTATAAAATTGGTTTGAGCTTCAGTATCAAAATATAAGAAATAAACTTAAATGTATGCGAAGAGCACAAGATCGAGCGCGAAGCGCGCGACGAGAATGTGCCCGCGAAGCGGGCAGATTTTTTTTATTGCATTTATCGATATTAATTGAGCCTGGCAGCGAAGGCTAAAAAAGCATGTTTTTCCGGAGACTGTGGATCCTGTACACTGAGAAGGCACACAAACGCTTAGCTTTAAACTGTGTTGGAAGTGGAGGGGGTTATTTTCGTGGGTTGTGCTTCTCGGTCGTGATTCTCTTTCTTTGCCTTTTCATAAATCGCCTGCCCTGTAAAATTCTCTTTTGGCGCGTTAGGTTCTCTTTCTTTCTCGTGGCACGTCACATATGTATATTTTTGAGTGTGTATGATATCAGATAAAATTCTTGATTGACACGGTATATTATAATATATAAAGATTCGAAATTTTATTTTCTATAGTGTAATAATTAACGGCTGCAACTTTCATTTTACGTTAATTAATCTCCTTGTTCAATTAAATATTTTATGCTAAAAAAATCTTTAATATTTCTAATATTTCATGAGATTATAAGACTGCAAGAAAAATTTCAGAAATTGCAAAACTATAGTATTTCAGAAAATTTTTAAAGATTTTGTAAGATATTTTTAAAAATTGATGGAGATTTATAAAGGTTAAACACGAATTTAAGGTATAAAACAATTGAAAAATTAAAACTGAAGATTAATAACCTTAATAATTAGATTAAATAATTTTTACATTACATTATTTTAAGAATTATTTGCAATCCATGTAGTTCTATTGTTCATTTAGACTATTTAAAAAAATTCCAAGACCTTATTTCAATAGAGTTTAATTACAATCTACATGCAGTATTTACTCAAATATAATAATTCCAAAATTAGACACTTCCGCAAGAATTTTTTGACAGTATATGTTTGTATAATAAATTACTTTCGCAAATGCACCTTACGATAATAAGAAAGAATTAAGGGTCTGTCAACAGTTTAGCACAGAATCGAGCAATTTGCAAATATATTTTGTGTATTATTTCATTCACATTTTGCGTTTTGCTTTCTTTGTGTTAGTGTTACTTTCTTCCAGATTTCTCTACTCACCTTTGTCTTCGAGTTATGACTTGGGGGTAATCTTGAAAGACCCTTGCACAGCATTGATCTTGCCGAGGTGCGTAGATATTGTATCATGTATTACCAACAGAGCTACGTGTTAATATTTTCTCACGAAATGGCACTAATCCCATTTTATTAAAGTTTAAGTTTTATAATATTTCAGTCCTAGTTTTGTCCAATGTCTTAGTCGATTATGTTTCAAGGGCACGTATATTTTACTTTTTTAGAGTCAAAATAATCATTTTTGGATAGAATTACCAAATAAAAAATTACAGCTTTCATTATTATTCACTAGATATAATTTAATTTATAATCGGAAAACGTATTTTCATTGTTAAATGACATACCGAAACGTGGCCTTGTAGACAGTATAAGTTGTGTAAAACAAAAAGCTAAAATAAAAAGAAAACCGAAATACACAGAAGAAATTCCTAGAGCACAGTATCGACACGGTCAATGTCTAAATTTAGTCTATCTTTAAAAGCTAAATATAAAAAAAGACAATAGACGTATTCTCGTCATACCTCACTCATATCCATTTGCACTGGATCATAATTTGCATCACTGGCCCTTCTGTTTGATACATCGGCTCTTTCTTCAGGGAACATCTTGAAAACAGAATTATTACCAGCCAATCAGACTTTGGCTTGATCTTCTTTATTGAAATTAGACTCTCTAAATGGAAAAATAGTTCTATGTTTAAAGGTTTAAATGCTATGGAAAATCTAACAGGTTTAACACTTGTTTGATTATATCATCAAAATTCTTTAGATAAGCTTTTTTATCAAAGGTTCTGGATCATTAAAATTTTTACTGAGTGATCGGATACAAAATCTTACCATTTAATAAGAAAAAATAGCAAAATTTAGACCTATGAAGTTCATTTTTTCACAACATTAGCACTTTCAGTTTATAGTAACAAAAAAATTTTAACTGATATCATTTTTCTGTAGCAATTTAAAACAACAACAAAAAACTAAGGACAAGGAAAAATTCAAGGAATTACTAATCGATCAACTAGAGTTCCAGATTCTTGTTTTAACCTTACATTACTATAAGTGTTGATTTTAGCGATAAATATTAATTATGATTTGGGCGATAAAAAAACTCCCATTTAAATTTCCAAATGGAAAAAGTAATCAATAATGAGTTGCATACATTGTATAACCTTCTCTCTGGCAAAACTTATTGTATCAGTTAAGTGACTTGTAATATTTGTTGGTTATGGTTCGAAATGCGGCTGTAGTCAACTCCAAAGCTTTAATCGAAATAGTATAAACTAGAAGATTGGTTGATACAGGTCTAAATTCAACTAAATCTGTTACGTATATGTTCATAGATACCTACGTATTTATTAACACTATCATTCTAAATTGACGGATTTAGAATAAATTCAGCTTGTCAGAAAAAAAAGAATTGAAAATACTGGATACATTTTTAAAGATAAAAACATATAAGTCTCGAAAATACTCACCTTCGTATCGTTGGAATAATTACTGTTTTCACCGTCACTCGCATAACTTACTAAAGAATCCATAATGGCGTGCGATACAAACACCGATCAAAGCAAAATGAGACGCAGGAAACGAAGAAAAAGAGAAGCCTCGCGCATGCGCATCATTAGAACTGCGCGATTTGCGCACAGACGGGATCGATTAAAACTGTAAATCAAATAAGTAAATCAAAATTATAATAGTATATTCTATTAAAAAGATTGATAAGAAATATTTTTTATTTTGAAATTCACACTCAATGACTCATATAAATTTTAAATTTTAAAAATAATCGTCTAATAACCAGGGCGCGTGAATATTGCCAAATTCTATAATTCATAAAATTGATTTGACCGTAATTCATGTGACCAAATTACCAATTACATACTCTAATTTTTATGCTTCCGATTCATTACATAATCTAATGTTTATTTTTCTGAATAACTGTTTGTTTGAATTTTTATTTCTCTGAATCATCTTTTGACATCATTTTTATATTACCAAATCATCATTTAACCTAATTTTTATTTATTCGAATTATCATATGACATAATTTTTAAATTTGCGAATTACTATTTGACCTACGAAGTGTGTTCAGAAAATAATGGGAATTTTTTAATTTCGCGGGTTTGGAGAGTCTTATTGGCAAAATTTTTTTACATTTTCACCATCGATGAGAAGGTATTAGTTTTATGTGAAAAATGACTTTCGAAATGTTCATCAAATCTTTACGTTTCGAGACCCCCTGAGTCAGAAAAAGTGGTTTTTACGAAAGTGTCTGTCTGTAGTAGGTCGTATACTGGATAACTCTCCATAGAATTATCAGATTGAATTGAGCTTGGGCACACTTTATCGGAGCCAAAAAAGTACGGACAAGTTCGTTAACCAGCCATATCCAACCAAAATTGAGGAAACTAGACCATTTTTTATGTTATTGAAAAAATCAAAAATTCCAATACTGGTTTTTGATAGTGCTCATAAATATCTACTAATTATCTTGATAACATTTTTCGATTAAACCAAGATTAGAAATGTTACAGCATGTTAAAACTTGAAAAAAGTAAATATCAAAATTCCATTTTCCAGTTAAATTATACGAGATATGAAAAAAAGTTATGATACACAATTATTTTCTACATGAAGATCTACAAATTCTGATAAAGAAATTTCGGGACAGGATGTATATTTTATGTTTTGATTTTAAATAATGAAAAAATTCCATTTTTTTCACCAAAATATGTGAGATACGAAATAAACGTTGTTCTGCAAAATCGTTTCCTTAAACGAAGTCTACGATTGTTTTTCCTTTTAGAGATTTGGAATAAAATAAATTATTTTAATCATGTAATTCATTAAAAAGTCACTGAAATGTATACAGAAAATCGAGCGCGAAGCGCGAGCGTCGTGATGCGAATGTGTTCCTTAAGGCTGACAGAGCCTTAAGTAAATTGAATTTCCTGTTTCACTTAAATTCAAAAACAAATATAGTGACTTTGAGAAAATGTGTAATTCACATCATCTGTAATATTATTATAAAATTGGTTTGAGCTTCAGTATCAAATTATAAGAAATAAACTTAAATGTATGCGAAAAGCATAAGACCGAGAGCTAAGCGCGAGGTCCACAAGGAACGGAGCGGGAAGCACGACGATCATACCGCAGCGCCCTAGGCGCGCTCAAACTTGCGAGCGAAGCGCGCGATGCGAATGTGCCCGCGAAGCGAACAGAATTTTTTTATTATGTTGGTATACATGCCCCTGAAGTATGATAAAATCTTCAGCTGTTTTCATTGTTTACTTTGTCTGTGGCCGCTGGTGGCAGCCGCTAAGGTTAGACGTGTTTTTATGAGCTTGGCTCATAGAAGAAAATGGATCAAAGAATTTGTATCAAATTAATTTCGACGTCATATTCGTAAACCCATGTTTCGTCACCTGTTATAATACGTTTCAGTAATTCTGTATCGTCGTTAACTTCATTTAGTGACTCCTGAGCACCTTCCATTCGCCGCTGTTTTTGTTCAAAATTCAACAATTTTGGAATAAATTTTGCTGCCACGCGTTTCATACACAAAACATTCGAAAAAATTTCATGGCATGAACCAATCGATATGCCAACATCATCAGCGACTTCTCTGATTGTGATTCGGCGATCGCGTTCTCATAACCAAAGATATTATAAACCTAGATGCGGCGAGTGGCCTCGGAGTGAGAGAAAGATATATATAGAACATCACTCTTTCTTGGGTATCGAGGTGCTCCCCTCTTCACAACTTTCAGCCGTTTCCATGGCGACGCGTGTTTCTCGCAGTGTCTTCTGAATTTGAAAACGCGGAGAAGCTCGAAAATCTTCGGGAGACTTCGGCTCTCTCCTTATTTCGTCTCTCTCCTTATTTCGTCTATATATAGCATATACGAAATAAAGTAAAAGCAAGCGTTCCCTAACTTTCTGAGTTTCTGCGATTTCTTTGATTCGATGTCTCATGCATCTCGTCGTCTGCTCGCCCGGCGACTTCTGTTTAAAAAATTTGACAGCTGACAAATTTTGTAAAAAGTCTTAAATATAATGTTGATGACGTGACATAAATTTTATGAATTTCAGGAAATGTTAAATAATTCTTTCGAGTGTGTGATCTGCAAGGACTATTTATTCGATACTATTTGTTTGTAGAATTTAAAGGCAGAATTTGAGGTTAGGTTCATAACCTGTTGTATTCAAGTAGTTTTATTTTTTAACTTTCTTTGATTTCACTCAATTGATTTTGAATATTATAAATTCAGAACGTTAATTAATTGCATTTTTATGTAAATTTTAAAAATAATAATCATTTTTAATTAATAAATTCTGTCATAATTACCTTTCTTGTAATTGTATTTTATGAGAATATAAAAACACTCCTTTAAAGATAAAATGTGGAAACCTAGCTTCAAGTTTGCTTACGTAGGAAAAACTTTGCAGCCGACCCGAAATTTATGAAATAACTAAATAAATAATTACTTACAGGAAATAACTATTTAATATTCATTCTTACCAATACCTTATGGTAATAAAGTACATCTATGAAGGGAAAAATTGTTACTGTCAATATTTTTTGACGAAATGAGAAATTGAAATTTTGAATTTAGAATTTAAATCCAATACTCTTACAGTATTGCAAATGAAAATTAAATTACAGTTATTGAAATTTTACAAAAGTACAATGTAAATCAGTTGAATTAATGATACAATGATCTAAAAATGAAAGAGTTTTTAAACCCTCTTTTGAGGATATTGTTAGAATTTCCTTTTCTCACAATTTTACTGGGAATTCTTATATAAATCAGGAACACCTTCGATAAGTATACGCTTTATTTCACTCTCTAAATCAAAATAAGTGCACTCAGAAAAAAGATTTGATTGAATCAAAGAAAATTATTTGCTTGAAAGACTTTCTTTGATTTAAAGAAATGATTTGTTTAAATGAAATAAAATTTTTTTAATTCAAAAATAATGTCTTTAAACGAAATAAATACTTGTTTGAATCAAATTAATTTTTCTTCAAAACAAAGAAATTAATTCAATGATATATGGTCAAAGATATAAATTGTTTGATTGAAGGCAGAAATTTATTTGATTCAAACAAATATTTATTTGGTCCAAAGGTGTTTTGTTTGAATCAAAAAAATTTTGTTTCAATAAGGTAGTTTTCATCATCGAAAAGTAAACCTCAGGCAAAAATTGATAATTTTGCCTTTAAGAATAGCAATATTATTATTGAAGGGCTATTTTGGAAGAGAAAAGATTAATTTCCATAAAAAAAATTTGAAATACAGAAAAATAATTTTATTAATTAATTTTATTTTTCCCCAACTTTTTTTCTTATCGCTTCTTTCCACATTTCAAAAAATTATGCGATTCTAATAAATCATGAATCACTTTTTCAGAGAAAAGATTTCCCACAACTTAACCATTTCCAATTTTCGAAAATTAATAAATTATTATCAAATTCAGCAATTTGTTTATACAAATTTCGTTGTGGAAAATGTTTTTTTATTGGTTTCAGCCATTAAAGAATTTATTTTTAAAAATCAGAAACGGTGAAGTTGTGGGAAATCTTTTCTCTGAAAAAATGATTCATGATTTATTAGAATAGCATAATTTTTTAAAATTTGGTAAGAAGGGCTAAGAAAAAAAGTTGGGTCCAAAATAAAATTTATTAATAAAATTATTTTTCTGTGTTTTAAATTTTTTTTATGGAAAATAATCTTTTCTCTTTCAAAATAGCCCTTCAATAATAATATTGCTATTCTTAAAGGCAAAATTATCAATTTTTGCCTGAGGTTTACTTTTCGATGATGAAAACTACCTTATTGAAACAAAATTTTTTTGATTCAAACAAAACACCTTTGGAACAAATAAATATTTGTTTGAATCAAATAAATTTCTGCCTTCAATCAAACAATTTATATCTTTGACCATATATCATTGAATTAATTTCTTTGTTTTGAAGAATAATTAATTTGATTCAAACAAATATTTATTTCATTTAAAGACATTTTGTTTGAATTAAACAAATTTTATTTCATTTAAACAAATCATTTCTTTAAATCAAAGAAAGTCTTTCAAGCAAATAATTTCCTTTGATTCAATCAAATCTTTTTTCTGAGTGCACTTATTTTGATTTAGATAGTGAAATAAAGCGTATACTTACCGGAGGTGATCCTGATTTACATAAGAATTCCCAGTAAAATTGTGAGAAAAGGAAATTCTAACAATATCCTCAAAAGAGGGCACTAAAAGTAATTGTTTCAATTGAAATATTTCATTAAATGCAATTTATTTATTTAAAACATTCTGACTAGTGTGAGTCAAGCAAATATTTCAGAAATTACAAATTATTGAGCCTCGGACAACTTTCTTCTTTAAATTTTCGTAAAAATTTTCTGTAAACATTGAGCTTAAAATAAGGAGAAGACTTCAACATTTGAACTCGTAAGATATTGATTTAAGGGTATGTGATACTTTACCTTGAAAGCAATTTAGTTTACACAGTTGTTTTTCCACAATTTTGAATTTTTCAAAAAAATAATAGTGCCGAGACGTAAAGAAAATTAACACTGACGTCTGTGCACAATTATTTTTTTGTAAAATTAAAAATTGTGGAAGAAAAACTGTGTAAACTAAATTGCTCTTATGGCAAAGTATCACATGCTCTTAAGTCTAAATTTTCAATTAACTAATTAATTTAAAATTTTATTTTTATAATTGTAATTATTAATTTGAATAATATTTGAAAAGAATAAAAATCCTGGAAACTAGAAGTTGTTCATAATGAAAAAAATGTGCCTGCTTCGTGGGCACATTCTCATCGCGCGCTTCGCGCGCAAGTTTGAGCGCGCCTAGGGCGCGCGATTTGATTGTCGTGCTTCGCGCTCGGTCTTGTGCTCTACGCATAGATTTAAATTTATTTCTTATAATTTGATACTGCAGCTCAAACCAATTTTATATTAATATTACAGATGATGTGAATTACACATTTTCTCAAAGTCACTCAATTTCTTTTTGAATTTAAGTGAAACAGGAAATTCAATTTACTTAAGACTCTATCGGCCTTGAGGAAAACATTCTCATCATGACACTCATGCTTCGCGCTCGATTTTCTGTATACATTTCAGTAACTTTTTAATAAATTACATGATTAATATTATTCATTTATTTTATTCCAAATATCTCAAAAAGAAAAAACAATCGTAGACTTTATTTAAGGAAACGATTTTGCAGAACAACGCTTATTTCGTATCTCACATATTTTGGAGAAAAAAATCGAATTTTCTTAATATTAAAAATCAAAACATAAAATATACATCCTGTCGAGAATTGCCTCAATGAGAATTTGTAGACTTCATTCAGGCAAACAATTTTCCATCCAAACGTTTTTTTTGTATCTCACATATTTTGTCTAAAAAATGGAATTTTCGAATTTTAATCGTATTTTTTGGAATTGAAACGAAAAATATATGTTTCATTAAAAACTGTATAAGACAAAATTTGTAGATCTTTTTGAAACGAACAATTTTGTATTCTTACGTTTTTTTCGTATTTCACATAATTATTATTGTTAAAAAATTGAATTTTGAATTTTCAATAGTTTTTTTTTAAATTAAAAAGAAAAATATGCATCTTTTGGAAAAATGTTACAATCTAAATTTGTAGGTCTTTATGTAGTAAATAATATTGTATTATAACGTTTCTAATTTTAGTTTAATTTTCACAATTTTGGTCGGTTGTGGCTGGTTAACGAACTTGTCCCAACTTTTACGGTTCTGATAAAATATGTCAAAGCTCAATTTAATCCGATAATACTATCGAGAGTTATCGAGTATACGACCTACTACTACTACAGACAGACAGACACTTTCGTAAAAACCGTTTTTTCTGACTCAGGGGGTCTCAAAACGTAAAGATTTGATGAAAATTTCGAAAGTCATTTTTCACATAAAACTAATACCTTCTCATCCATGATGAGAATGTAAAAAAAAGAATTAAAAATACGAAAATAAAAAATTAAACTTTTTAAAAATAAGAAACTAATTCTCATTCTATTGCATACATGTTCAAATTATAATAATTAAATATTGGTTTTTCATTCATGTACTTATCTTTCTCTGACAGAAAGTTAATTTAGCAATGCATGTTCACTGTAACCTATTTCAATATCAAAATGATACTATAAAGCAAAATAAAATACACATAAAGTAACATTGAAACACTTTACACGTCGCTTTTCCTTGCTTTGTTTATCAATTTTTAATTTTCTTCAATATATATAATTTAAATTTCTTTAACTTTCGAGTTTCTTTTACTTTTTACTTTCGAGGAACTAATTTGATTTGAACCAACGGTGAGGCGAGAGGCAAGAGGGGTCCGGTAAAAACACGCCGAAAGCGACGTCTGCATTTAAGTCTACCAAACTATAATTGGCCGCATCTATGTTTATAATATGTTTGGTTTAATTTTTAATTAACAAAGTTACATTTAAATTTTATTAAACTTAAAATAACTAACAAATAACAAATAAGTAATAAAAATACAGGCTATCGTGCAAAGTCAGAAATATATCCCATATGTGAGATTTCATATCGTAACCCGCATAGGAAACTATCTTACCACTTATGGGAATTTGAGACACGAATTTTTATACGCAATAAAATAGGATTGTAAATAGGTTCCTATGTGTTAATCTACATATGATCATTTATATGAATTTCTTATAGAAAAAATATGCAGGAAATTATGATGGTACCAGATTGGAAAATTTTTTGATGTAGAAATCAATATAGGAATTCACGCAAGAACCTACATAGGAACCTATATAGTAATTCCACGAAGTTTCTTATCTTATTTCATATAAATATTCTTGTCTCAAATTCCTTTAAGCGGTAAGAGAGGTTCACATGTATGTTACGATACGGGTTCCTTTAAGTAATTGTCCCATTGAAATATCAGTGAAAATCAATTTTTTTAATTCAGATATGATTTATTGATGTGTTCCATTCTAATGTATTCTTTTCACCTAAAGTATAAGCGTATTTTTACTGTGGCCGTTATAAAAGTTTAAAAAACTACTTCGTGTCAAAAACAAAAACCTAACCTCAAAAAAATAAAAACACAACTTCTCCACTTTCACCTGAAAAATATTTTGAGATTATGAACGGAGCCGAAGATCTTTACCATTTATACAAATATGGTGCTAATATGTATAATCGTTTTTTTGGAGGTTATGTCAGTCAGTCATATATAATAGGCGCAATCTGGAGCAATTAAGAAAATACGCATACATTGAATTCATCAGTCGAAAATACTATTTTATTTGAACACTTTTATTAATAATTGTGTCATAGTTTTATTTATTACAGTTTACTTGGTAAATAAATAAAAGAGATTATAACCTCGTTTCACAGTTATTTTTTATTCCAGAAATTGGTGCAAGTGGTGACATAAATCATGCGTGCGTATACGATACTATAGTATATTCGAACTTATATTCGCATTGACGTTTAGATTTGTGTATCATCGTGTACAGAGAGAAACGTAACGTTGCGCCGGTCTAGACGTAGAAGTGGCTCGTGGCTCTCCTAGTGATGGGCGATACAGTATCGATACTTTAGAACCGATACTTCGATATTTTGTATCGATACTTTCATACCCGATATTTGATAGTATCGATAATGTTAGCCTGTATCGATACGCTAATTAAAGTGCAATGTTAGTGGTGGGCAAATTCGGCAAATCGTAAATGTCATAAAAAGTAAAATTGTAAAATACGATATATACGATTTATTGACAGTAAAAATATCTTAAGTTTGTTGTTCATTTGCTTCGAATGACCGTTTTGGAATTGTTCGGTATGACTACGTTAAAAAATCATATCTTTAAAATGTCTATAAATTTGTGTGATATTTGCAAATATTGATTGAAATATGTGTATCGATACAACCATATCGATACATTCATTCGATTATTTTTGCGTATCGATACAGAAACAACGGGTAGGGTATCGATTTTCCAAAATCGTATTTCTCCAAAATACATTTTCTCCAAAAATCAGCAATTTCAGAGCGTACTAATGTCAGCATGTAATGTAGGAAGACAAGAGTGGTGTATGGTTTCAAAAAAGCGTGAAAGTCGGTAAGGTAGGTAGGCTTTTAGAATATAAAGAAACAGATGGCACGAAGAATATATTTCTTATGAGGTTACTAAAATATTCTGCGAAAATAATATTTTGAATGCGAAGAAGTATTTGTGATGATTTTTCAAAGAGCTCGTCATTGTAAGAAGTAAACCAGGTGACCTAAGTGCTTAAAATACACCTTCCTCAGGGAAGTTAAGCTGAGAACAGATATTTAAGATACCTGGTTTATATTTTAGAGATCCTGTCATTTTGAAAATTATATATAGTCGTCCAGGTGCTTAAAAAACATCTTCCTTAGGGAACTTAAGCTGAGAACTGAAAATTAAGATAAATAGTTTATATTTTAGAGATCTAGTCATTTTGAAAGTTATATTTAGTAGTCCAGGTGCTTAAAAAACATCTTCCTCAGGGGACTTAAGATGAGAACTGAAATTTAAGATACCTAGTTCATATTTCAGAGATCCCGTCATTTTGAAAATTATATTTAGTAGTCCAGGTGCTTAAAAAACATCTTCCTCAGGGAACATAAGCTGAGAACTGAAATATAAGATACCTAGTTCATATTTCAGAGATCCCGTCATTTTGAAAATTATATTTAGTAGTCCAGGTGCTTAAAAAACATATTCCTCAGGGAACTTAAGCTGAGAACTGAAAATTAAGATAAATAGTTTATATTTTAGAGATCTAGTCATTTTAAAAGTTATATTTGGTAGTCCAGGTGCGTAAAAAACATCTTCCTCAGGGAACTTAAGCTGAGAACTGAAATTTAAGATACCTAGTTCGTATTATAGAGATCCCGTCATTTTGAAAATTATATCCTTGAGGAAGGTGTATTTCAACACCTAGACTACTAGATATAATTTTTAGAATGACTGGACCACTAAAATACCATTCAGATATCTTAATTTTCAGTTCTCAGATTAAGTTCCCCGAGGAAGATGTTTATTAAGCACCTGGACTACTAAAGGGTTTCCCAATAAGGGTGATATGTTTTGAAATTGAAAAAAAACACTGAATACTCATTCGGAATTGATCGAAATCTTTTTTATTATATTGGATATTCTATGCCATTTATGATTTAAACAATATATCGGCCAAATGTCCCCCGAGACTTGAGCCAAAAATGCGCCTCATCAGAAAAGATGATTTTTTGATGAAAATTGGGATCATTTTCAATTGATTCCAGAGTCCAATCCGCGAACTCCCGACGCAAACGATGGTCATTAGGCTTCAGTTCTTGGGCCAGAATCATCTTATAGGGATGCAGGCCAAGATCCAATAGCAAAATACGCCAGGTAGTCATCCTGGACAGGCCCAATTCCTGAGATCGGCGTGGCACGGACAATTCACGGTTTTCCTCGATACTGACCTGTACGGCGGCTATATTCTGTGTAGAACGTGCGGTACGCATACGATTTTTAGGCTTAGTATCCAATAGAGTAAATTCACTCTCCAACTTATCGATTATTCGACGAATTGAGAGTGCGGATAGAGCAGAATGACGACCATATTTTGCACGATATGCTCTTTGAACACCGACAAAACTTCTCGAATTTTGATAAAATAATTGGACAATTTCCAAACGTTGTGGAAGCGTGAAACTACTCATGATTAAATGGCAAACCTTACTGATGACAACTGACAGCAGACGTCAAAAATTTCAGTTCAAATGAGCCCGATAGGGACATTCAAAATCATATCACCCCTATTGGGAAACCCTTTAGATATAATTTTCAAAATGACGGGATCTCTAAAATATGAACTAGGTATCTTAAATTTCAGTTCTCAGCTTAAGTTCCCTGAGGAAGATGTTTTTTAAGCACCTGGACAACTAGATATAATTTTCAAAATGACGGGATCTCTAAAATATGAACTAGGTATCTTAAATTTCAGTTCTCAGCTTAAGTTCCCTGAGGAAGATGTTTTTTAAGCACCTGGACTACTAAATATAATTTTCAAAATGACAAGATCTCTAAAATATGAACTAGGTATCTTAAATTTCAGTTCTCAGCTCAAGTTCCCTAAGGAAGATGTTTTTCATGTACCTGGAAGACTAGATATAATTTTCAAAATTACGGGATCTCTATAATATGAACTACGCATCTTAAATTTCAGTTCTCAGCTTAAGTTCCCTGAGGAAGATGTTTTTTAAGCACCTGGACGACTAGATATAATTTTCAAAACTACGAGATCTCTATAATATGAACTAGGTATCTTAAATTTCAGTTCTCAGCTTAAGTTCCCTGAGGAAGATGTTTTTTAAGCACCTGGACTACTAAATATAATTTTCAAAATGACAAGATCTCTAAAATATGAACTAGGTATCTTAAATTTCAGTTCTCAGCTTAAGTTCCCTGAGGAAGATGTTTTTCATGTACCTGGAAGACTAGATATAATTTTCAAAATTAAGGGATCTCTATAATATGAACTACGTATCTTAAATTTCAGTTCTCAGCTTAAGTTCCCTGAGGAAGATGTTTTTTAAGCACCTGGACTACTATATATAATTTTCAAAATGACAGGATCTCTAAAATATATCTAGGTATCTTAAATTTCCGTTCTCAGCTCAACTTCCCTGAGGAAGGTCTATTTTAAGCACTTAGATCACCTGGTTTACTTCTTACAATGACGAGCTCTTTGAAAAATCATCACAAATACTTCTTCGCATTCAAAATATTATTTTCGCAGAATACTTTAGTAACCTCATAAGAAATATATTCTTCGTGCCATCTGTTTCTTTATTTTTTAAAAACCTCCCTACCTTACCGACATTCACGCTTTTCTGAAACCATACACCACTCTTGTCTTCCTACATTGCATGCTGACATTAGTACGCTCTGAAATTGCTGATTTTTGGAGAAAATGTATTTTGGACAAATTCGATTTTGGAAAATCCATACCCTACCGACACAACCGATACGTATCCATACCAAGTTTCGATACTTTCCGACGTATTGCCCATCACTACTGCAAAAGCCGGAACGCAAAACGCAACGCAACAGTCGGACCTTCGGACAGCTGCGGACAGCGGAGTAGCCGACAGACCAACCTGACCAACAGTCGAACGTCGAACTGTCGAACAGTCTTTCGGTAGACGTGAATCAAGAAACATCTCGTGTAGCTCCGCATGTAGTGTTAACTGTGAGTGTGTGACTTTATACATTTTTATTCCATTACAAATCACCTATTCATCAATAATTGGACCATTTTAGGAGATTATTACTAAAAGATCTTGGTGAGTTTCTTCAAAGTAATTGACATAAGTTAGTATCTAAATCCAACCATGCATTCACTATCAAAAAATATATTAATTACTTTATTAATTATACTCCTTTTTTCAAATATATCATTTAATAACATCGAATATCTTTAAAAGTTCGCGAAGCTGGCAAAGCTTTTTTCAAAACGGAAAATTAGAATTAACCTAAATCATAAAATAGGACTTGTAACAACCCTCAATAATATAATTTGAATCGAAGTTGATGTTGTAACTTGATTTGAGGGTTCAATAATAATAAAATTCAAATTTGTATTTTTTAAAGCGTTTGAAACTTTAATTCGAGTCTTTATCAGTGATCACTTAATTCTAAAACAATACAAAAAGGGGGGTTTGTAAAATTAAGTTAAATTAATTTTGGAGTTTCTTCGTAATTTTTTATATTTAAAATATGTTGTTATATTTAGTGGACAAGAACTTCTAATAATGACATCCTATTGTCTTTATTAAGGCGTCCTAAAAACTGAAAATTAATATTCGAGACGTTTTACTTTAATCCTGAAAAGGATGTCTCGATCCAACATGTTAAGAAAGTCGAAGTCATTTCTTTATAGAGGAAATCGTTTGCAAAGTTCGTAAAAACATTTTGTGGAAATTGTTGAAAACGATGTTAGAAGTTTAAAAATCGAGAAAAAAACATGCAAAGCTTGTTATCTCCTGAACGTCTTATGTATAGTAGACGTCTTTAAAAGATGATCCATAGTTAAAAAAGCAAAAAGACAAGAGATACTCAAGCCCTCAGGACATCTTTAGAACGTCCAATGCCTCCGTCCCGAATAGGTTTTGCAATTTTTCATTTCAGAAAAAAAATTGTAAACTTCAGTTATGTAAAATATCACAAAGCTATAGAATTCAATAAGTTATTTATCTTCATCTTTCAAATTCTAATTCAATTTTGCTTTACTTACTTTTACAAATGAGACCCTTAACGTACTTTAAAGGAGTTTGTCACTTAATCAATTATTTCTCCGAATGTGTTTCCCCTCCAAAAGTTGAGTAGATTTTGTCACGCAAGTTATATGATAGGAACGATTGCTTTTACCGGTGAAAATTGCGGAAGTTCAACCCCTCGAAACTGGCAGTTAGAACACGAGGGGTGGTTTTATTGGAAGCTACATTGGGTTGGAATGAACGCCAAAGAGAAACGTTACATGAAACTCGTCTAACAATAGGTTCACACTTGTCAGTTTAGTATTGGGCAATGAACTAGCAGTCATTGTATCACTGTAATAAGTCAAAAGTTCTCAGGTTCATTCAGCACTGATTGTCAATAATGTGATGATCACAATCTTGCGTATTGTATCCATTTATGTATACTTTAAGCTCTAGGCTGATGATTGATTCATACTCTTACAATTAGTCATTAATAATTGTTCAGACTTTCACCCCTTTTTCACTCCAAAACACAGAATTATTTTAAACTGATAAAAACCAATATAAATAATATTTAAAAAATTCTATAACTGATTTATAAAAATTAAAGAGATTAATAGAAAAAAGTCAACGTTGATATCAATAAATTATATTTTTGAAGATAAACTAATTAGTAATTGTAAATAGGATTTGTATCGACCTTCAATAACAATTTTCAATCGGTGCTCAAGTTATAAATTGACTCTAGGGTCCAGAAATAATGAAACACTAAGTTGTATTCTTTCAAAGGTTTCGACTCTAATTGGAGTCCTTATCAATGATCCTTTATTTCTATAATTACAAAAAAGGTGTGGGGGAGTAAATTATAATTAAGAACAATTTTCAAAGAAAATATCTTCTGCTGTAACTGAATGAGATTAGGAGCTGAAATTGGTAATTGGCTTTAGGGTCCAAGGTTGATAAAAACTCAGTTTTACATAATCAGACGTTTCGGCTCTGATCGGAGCCCTCATCAGTGATTTATTTAAATCTAAAAATACAGAAAAAGGTTTTGCTAACATAGGATATCTTGTATAAAAAATTTTTTGTAAAAATTTAACAAGTAATTATCATTATGTTTTTACATGTAGGTAAATAAATTTTGATATTACTTTAAGGTAAATATTTCATTCACATAACCTAAAAAACTGGATACCAGAAAGCATTTTTTGGAAGGTTGGAATTAAGTGTCTAAATATAAAAAATATTTTTAATTGACATTCGTGCATGGAATTGTAGATTGAAATTTTTGTGGTGTAGTTTTTAATACAATATATATACATTCATACATACATAACCACACATATACATATATATATATATATATATACATATATATACATACATATATATATATATACATTACGTATGTAATATATATATACATACATGTATAATATATATAATATATATATATATATATATATATATATATTATTATATACATATATCATATATTATATTACATATTATACATACTATAATATATATTATTATATATATATATATAATATACAATATGTATTCGTACATACACATATACATACATACATATATATTACACGCATACGACATTATATATACCACACATATAAAATATTTTCAAATTCTTTAAATATTATTTCTTTTGATATGAAGTGCAATCTGTAAAATTTAATTTAATTTAACATTTTTTTCTTTGGCATATTTTTCTTGGAAATTTGTCCGCTGTGATACTTTTTTTAGCAAGAAGAACTGAAAAATTGATAGTTTTTTTGCAATGACTTAGAACATAAAGAGTCCGTAGAGTTATACAAAAGGCTTTTCTCAATCGTGGGTATAGAAAATGAGGCTGCTTAATCAGAATGTACACAAAAAGGCCATAAATTTTCAAATAATATTGCACATAAAGTTTTCTTTGGTTTGAGTCTAGATCTAAAATTACCTATGTAAATATTTCTTTGGTGTAAAGCAATGAGAATAGCACTGTGTAAAATATAGTTTTTTGGGAGTAAATTGCCGATTTTTTGGTTTGACAAGTGGATGTAAGAAAAAATATTGTAAAAAATTATAAATTGTGTAAAGAAATTGAGATGCGATTGTACATAGAATGTTTCAAAAATTTTTTGCCTAGATTTTTTAAGTGAAATTTTCTGATTAAGACTGGATGGATTGAGATTATGAATTATACATTTTTTAGAGAAATTCATTTCCAAGTGTATATGAAGTGTGTCTAAAATTTTTTACCTAGTTTTTTGCAAGTGAGATTGTACCTCGAAATTGTGGATTATATAGAAGAACTTTTGAAATTTATGATTACACATGATATACACATTAGATGAGAAAGAAAAAATTTTTTTACATAAATAAAGGTATGAAAAGACGTAGAGAGCCGCGAAAAAAATTCTAGGAGTAATTTTATCGTAATCTAATAGTAATGTCTTAGTGTTTAATATGTAGTACTTTCAAATGTGTAGGTATGGTATTTTTTATTATTAAATTTGTGCACAATTCTATCCAAATTTTTAAATCCTATCACAGACTATATATAGAGTAAAAAATGAGGACTAACCTTGATTAAAATTACGATTTTTTGTATAAATGTTATTATCCAGTTTTTTCTTTTTCCGTTTTTTGGGAAGACACATAACTTAGACTGCACACACTTCTCCCCTGGGAGGTTGACTCGTAAACTGAGTTATGTTTTGGTTTTTAGGCATGCATATTGGGATGAGAGTGGAGGGTAAGATTTTTTTCCCCTTTAGGGATTTTTTTTTTTTTTGGAGAAAGAAAAGGATGTGCTGGAGATGGCTGGACTGTTAGGACAATGAGAAGACCATAAATTGTAACCGGAGACATAAAGGTTTCGTCGGCATATTTTGAGTGTTTTCAGAAAGTATGTGTATTTATGTATTTCAGGATTTTTTAATAATATGAATTTTGAATGGAGTTAAGCTTGGTTGTTTAAGAGAGGGAGATAAAAAACTGATAAATTTTCTGTATCAGTCCTTTGATTTACAGAATGTGAGGTACTGGCTATGTGGGTCATTTCTAGAATCATGCGTTTTTTGTAGTTATCCGATCTGTCTATTATTGTGACTTCATCAAAATTAAATTTGTGATCTTGGTGCCATGCGTGTTTCGTTAAGGCAGTCCATTTTTCTGGAGGGTTAAAGACATCTTTTTTATGCTCATGGATTCTGGTTTTTAAGGGGCGTTTGGTCGTGCCTATATAAGTAGCTTTACAATCTGAGCAAGGTATATTGTAGACGACATCAGCGGCATCAAGCAACGGGATTGGGTCCTTGGCTGATTTGAAAAGGTGTGATAGGTCGTTGATATTACGGGGAGCTATTTTTATATTAAATGGTTTTAGGATACCCGAAATTTTTTCAGTGAGTCCTTGTACGTAAGGTAATGGTATGTACTTTAAAAGTTGACCTGCCGTGTTGGAGTGTGTGTCTGTAATTGTGTCGTTCTTGGGTACTTTTTGTGTGTGTGCGTTTGTAACAGAGGCTTTTTTCGAGAGGTAATTTAGTCTTTTTTGAATCGTTGAATTGCAGGAATTTCACTTCCTGCCTCTCAACCTCCGAAGCTCTTCCCGGAAGACCGGGCAGGAGCCGCCACCAGAGAATCTTTATCGCCCCTGTCTAGACACGTCAGGCACCTCGGTGTTGCGTCGCAGCTCCTGGCCACGTGTCCCGCGACGCCGCATCTCCAACAGGAATTCTTCCTGTCGGGGTTGCTGCAACCCCGGGACCCATGGCCAGAGCCAAGGCACCTGAAGCATCGGGCGAATTCTGCATGCTCGCGTATGCGGCACGCAACTCACCCGATCCTAATTTTACCCTGCTGAAGCAGACGCGTGGCGTCTGCCTCAGCTAGCCGGATCACTGCAGTCTTCACCCCACCGAAGCGGGTGAAGAGCCTGCAGGACCCGTCAAGTGCTGTTCTGCCCAATACCAAGCTCTTCTTTTTCAACGGTCTCGTCGAGGTCCCTAATTTCGAGGGACCTCGTCGAGAACAGGGCTGAAATTTGCATCTATAGCGTCCCCCGCTTTCAACCTGGGCTAGACCCGTTTATAGGGCACCCTTCACGCAATGAGAAGATGCCCGTCTATAGAGCCCCCTGCATTTGTTCACCGATTCATCAGGACACTACAACCTCCATGGCCTTAGGGCCGTCTGCTAAGCCTCCCCACCCGTCCTTTTTTGGCGTGGCCAAGAGAAGGACTTCGTCAAGGTTCCAGTCCGAGGGGAGGTTTGTCTGGCTACTAATTTTCACTGTATGGAATAATAATAATAGAAATTATGTATGTGACTGTTGCAGTCTATATGTAAGAATGTTCTTGTGAAGAGATTAAGAAATAGGCGTGAAAAATGGTTGAAATGTAAAGGGTTTCCCAATAGGGGTGATATGATTTTGAATGTCCCTATCGGGCTCATTTGAACTGAAATTTTTGACGTCTGCTGTCAGTTGTCATCAGTAAGGTTTGCCATTTAATCATGAGTAGTTTCACGCTTCCACAACGTTTGGAAATTGTCCAATTATTTTATCAAAATTCGAGAAGTTTTGTCGGTGTTCAAAGAGCATATCGTGCAAAATATGGTCGTCATTCTGCTTCATCCGCGCTCTCAATTCGTCGAATAATCGATAAGTTGGAGAGTGAATTTACTCTATTGGATACTAAGCCTAAAAATCGTATGCGTACCGCACGTTCTACACAGAATATAGCCGCCGTACAGGCCGTATCGAGGAAAACCGTGAATTGTCCGTGCCACGCCGATCTCAGGAATTGGGCCTGTCCAGGATGACTACCTGGCGTATTTTGCTATTGGATCTTGGCCTGCATCCCTATAAGATGATTCTGGCCCAAGAACTGAAGCCTAATGACCATCGTTTGCGTCGGGAGTTCGCGGATTGGGCTCTGGAATCAATTGAAAATGATCCCAATTTTCATCAAAAAATCATCTTTTCTGATGAGGCGCATTTTTGGCTCAAGTCTCGGGGGACATTTGGCCGATATATTGTTTAAATCATAAATGGCATAGAATATCCAATATAATAAAAAAGATTTCGATCAATTCCGAATGAATATTCAGTGTTTTTTTTCAATTTCAAAACATATCACCCTTATTGGGAAACCCTTTAGAAGGTGTATTAAGAAAAAAAAACAAAAAGGCAGCAGTCGGGTCAGTGCCCGTTTCTTTATGTGATTTTTTTTATGTTCTTCATTCGAATAATAAATTTTATTTCATTTATAAATAGCAAATATCAAGGTTGTTGTTCCTTTAAATTGAAAAATCCACTGCGAGTAACTTTGAAGTCGCTCATAACACACATCCTGAATAGAAACTTCATTATGAGTTGCTTCTTCAGAAGGACTATCCTGGTTAGTTTCCACATTAGATTAGCCCAATTCATTTTTTTTAGGAATTGAATCTTGATCATTCCGAGAAACAGTTTCATCCTTAATAAGTTCACCTTCAGAAATGGAATTCTGAACTTTGCTTTTATGCTCTTTCTCTTTTTCGGATTCTTGATTTCCCTGAATATAAAATAAAAATATTCCTAGAAAAACTGCAAAGATTTTGGGATTTGCAAATTAACTGTAATAAAATTATTCTTACAAAAATAACATTTCGGTCTAGTCAATACTATATTCAGACAAATTTTTTTTTTATATTTTGCAAGAAAATAGTAAAATAGCTAGTAAAAATTCAAAAATTTGGAATCCTTAAACTTTTAGTTTAATTTAAAAAAATACACATTTCAAAAATAATATTTAGAAAAACATTATGCTATGAAGATTAATTTTTAAATTTCCATGAACAGCTACCAATAAATAATGAGTAGATATATTAAACTCACAGTCTAAAAGACAAAAGATACATATAATAATTTTTTCTTTAAAACAAAAGTTTTATTGTCTTTTGCCAAATTTAAATTTAACTTTTATTATGGGGATTTAAAGGCATGCGATACTTTACCATATGAGCAATTCAGTTCCTACAAGTTTTTATTCATAATTTTTAATTTTCCAAAAAAATAATTGTCCATCGACGTCAGTCTTTATGTTCTTTACGTTGATGAACAAATTTTTTTTTTTTAAATTGAAAATTGTGGATAAAACCTGTAGGAACTAAATTACTCTTATCGTAAAGTACCACATACCCTTACTAGCGACAATATTTTACTAATAAACGTATAAACAATATATGCGTACTGATCACATTTAGAACACATACTGTACAGAAACATAACCTTACTTTTCTATCTTTTCGCTCCTATAATCAAAGAGAATCAAAAAAATTATATAATTTATACTTACAGGCATACAAGGTAATTTTGGGATTCTCTTTTCTAATCAAAAATTTATCCATTTCCGAATTCTATATTTCAAAAATCTATTTCAAAGGATTCTTTTTTGAGCCATAATACTTTTATCCAATCAACATAGATACTGTGAGAACCTTTAGGCTAATTTCATACATAAACGACTAGCAAGAGATGTGACTCATTCATTTGAAAACCTGAAAATTCCCGGAATTTCTTTACATCCCGTAAAATTTCCCAAGTTTGTCAAAATTTCGCGGATTCTGGAAAATTTCCATGCAGTCGACAACACTGGACTACCGGTTCTTATAAAATAATATATACCGGGACTGAGCGTACTGAAGATATTCTGAATTTTAGTAAGTGACTTAAACTGAGACTCATAGAATGTTTTGCTATATTCCTGGCTTGATGTAATTGACTTTCAATTGTAAAACGTATGAAAATTCATGTTTGAAATAATATTGTAATAAATAATATTAATAATATTTCAAATTAATTAGTTGAGTTTGAAATTTCTGCCACTGCCTACATGATCGTAGAATCACTTGTCGCGTATCAAATAGTTTACGTTGCCGACAGGTGTCCTCGTAAACAATTTCACTCTTATATCGCAAATAAATGCAAATTGAATTCAAATTTAAATTTAAGAATTTGAAATATTTCTGTGGAAAAAAATACGCTTTCGACTGCGCTGGGATTCGAGCCCAAGCAATCGAAAGACCTGGGCTCGAATCCCAGCGCAGTCGAAAGCGTCTTTTTTTCCACAGAAAGATTTCAAATTTTTAAAATTAATGATATTATTAATTTTTTTTAAATGAATTATATTTTATACAAGTTTCTACAATTTATTTTATACAATTTATAAAATATTGAATTCTCACGTTTGGAAGGCGAGTCATAAATGTAACGTCGTCGATATTATTAAATAAAATAATGGCGAAATTCTTTATATCTTCGACTTTATATGCATGAAAGTCTTCGATGAACTTCGCGGTAACAATGTTGCATATGAAACAATAATAGTCTTCGGCCCTAACAATCTCTTTACACAGAAAAAATGAAGGTCCATTTTCATATACAGGTACAACGATTTCATTTCGAGTGTACATGTGTGTTACGAGTGTAAATCCGATCATATGTGTTGATCCATGGCCTTAACCCGTTTCCGCTGAAAACGCCACTCGCAGTACATCTGTCTTCGGGAGCTCATAACTAATGCTGTAGGCTTAAAAAAAAATTCAGAGACATATTTTTAAAGTTTAAGACCTGCTCTTCTCCATAGTGAACTCAAAATTGCTTCGATATATCATTAATTATGAAAAAATGTTGCATAAACAAACAAAAAGCATGATTTTCCCGCTCTCTTTTTTTAAAAAACTGAGTTTTCAAGAGCTTTCCTGTCAGCAATTAACCTGGAACCTTTTCAATCGGTGGAATAAATGTCTGAACTTCAAGAATCCATGGTTCAAAGTTCGATTTTAGGCCTTGGTATTTTCAAAATGGCGCCCTAACCGCAAAATTTCTGCAAATACATTCATGACTTTTTTAATCGAAAACTATGAACTTTCGGAGAAAACACCAAGGGTAAAAAAGTTCTTAAAATTAGTCAAAGAATGCACTTAAATTTTTCCAACTGCTGTTGAGGAAATTTTCAATTACTATATGATTATTCTACTTATTCTAATAACGGTCGGGAAGCACTCTATAATACATTTGTAAGTATATTGATTCTAGAAATACATTTAGATTATTTGTTGAGAGAAAAGCAATAAAAGAGATTATTATACTAAATAGATAAGTTAAAGGCTAGGAGATCACGATAAAAAAAATGAGGAAACCTGACTCTTCTACTTGTGGGAGTTCGGATGCTTGAAGATGTAGATTAATTGCTGTCCTTGTCCTGATCGTGAACGGACATGTTGCTTCCTGGTTGCTGATTCGTGTCCTCTTGAGTCACTGCGTCGCCGTTGATAACATATGCAGGTTTGAGTCTATCTATTGAGACTGTGATGGTTTTGCCTTTAACAGAAATGTCAAACGTTTTACCAGTGCGACGTGTGACGCGGTAAGGTCTGTCATAAGTCAACTGTAAAAAGGCAAGTGGTGGTGAGTGTCTGAGGAACACGTGACTTGTCATGTTCAAGTCCTTGAACACAAAGGTCTTCCTGTCGCCGTGGCGAGTCCCTTGGACAGGTTTCAAAAAGTGAAAGTGATTCTTGAGATCTTTCACAAATTGCGAGCTTGTCGTGGTGCCGGTTGTTTTGGGTGCGAGGAATTCTCCTGGCAGGCGAAGCGACTCTCCATAAACCATCTCCGCTGCTGTAGCTCCGAAGTCTTCACGCCATGCTAATCTCATGCCCAGTAGGACGATAGGTAGGCAGTCGGATCAGCGGTCAGTCGCGTGCCACTTGATTGCGGATTTTAGCTGGCGGTTCATACACTCCACAAGTCCATTTGCGGCTGGATGGTAGGCAGTGGTACGGAAGTGTCGTGTGCCTGCAATCTCTCTTCACTGATGGCCAAACATAACATTCAGTGATGAGTTTCATGGTTGCCTTGATTCCGGGGTGCGAGAGTTGATGGATAGAGTCGAAGGCTCTTCATGGTCACAAAAGGTCGAACTCTTGGCGTTGAGACGTCACAATATAGGGAAACATTCGAGTCAGGCATATGTACTTTCTTCAGTTGTAAACCATGCTCTGAACGAAGATAGTGTTGAAGCTCGTTATCACCTTGCTGAGCTTGGGCCAGGGCTGCGAAGTCGATGGTAGGTGCCAGCTCTTCGATCCTTGAGAGAGCGTCGGCGACTATGTTCTCAGCTGCAGAGATATGTATTGACGTGGCGAGCGTTTGGATGAATTCTGTTGGAAGGCGTAGATCAAAGGCGTTGTGATAGCTGTCTTTGGAATGTCTTCGTCCGCCACCGGGATCTGGTTGTACCCACGGACGAGGTCGACGGTTGAGAAGATGGTCTTGCCGTGCAAACTTTGCGCAAAGTCCTCAATATGCGGAATCGGGTATCTATCCAGGATGATCCTGGAGTGCAGCTTCTCGTAAGATCCACATGATCGCCATTCATTAAGGGGTTTCATCACCTTTGAGCCTCCAAAAAAACTAGTGTCATTTTTATGATTCATTTTCAGGCAGATAAAAAAATTTAAAGCAATTACAATTTATAGAGTTTATTAAATAATATATTAACGTTATACGGGTGACCTTCGCTGAAACGTCAAAAAAATAAAATCTTGAACAATGCGGACCCGAGGATTCGGGATTACCCTCGGTGTCACCGGCGTTACTGAGGCGGCTTCTAAACTGAGTGCCTGGCGTCTCCCGACGCCATATTTATAAATTGATGACCCTCAGAATATAAATTCAGCATGCAAAAAAAAGCGAAGCCAAGCAAGGGTTCCGGCTAGGGTGATTGTGGATTCGGGAGTTCGCAACAGGTGAAGGTTTTGAGGTTAAGGAAGGAATCTTAACCTAACATAGGAGCTCTTGTGCAAACAAAATAATAAAATAAATCCAGCAGCGTATAAATTAATTAGAGCTACAATTTATTCATCAATGGGCAAGGCCCTGGCTCGATATAAGTAAAAAAAATTAGTTCGATGCCAGAATGGCGTACAGTGCCAAAAAAAAGAGCAGAGCTCTGAGGGAGCTTGAGAGCCACGCGGTTTAAAGAAAATAAAAATTTATTATGGCCCGGAATAAAGTTTCAGGGACTTACCGATGATCTGGCCGCTATCTCGCGCCTTACTTCCTCCAAATCAAAATCTGTGGTGGCGTCCATCAGAAAATAAAACTTTTGGCTCCTTGGAGGTTATTTCACGCTCGTGCGACAACGACTGAATAAAGCTGCGCGCCAAAGGTGTTGCGCAGTTCTATTTCATCAGCTGGAAAGGCTAGCGCACGCGCATGAAGCTCGGGTTTGCGCGGGCGACTCGTCTTGTGAGGACGACGGCGCCAGGCAACCAATGAGCTGAAGCGTCTATCGGTCAGATTGCCCCATTGGCTTAAAACGTAGAGGGGTGCGTTTGAACTACGTAGACTTTGTACTGCACAACACAGCAGTTACAAACAGACAATGCTAATATACAGTATATAATATAATTTATGATTGTTCCATCTCGTCATGCCCCTTTTTATTTTAATTATAATAATAACGGTGCGACGGTGTTGGAAACCATGGGATGCAGCACGTGGTCGTTTCAGATGCCATGCCTGCTGGGTGATGCCCTCTGTGGCTTGCCTGTGAACCCCTCTGCGTGCGATGGTAACATAGCGATCTCCTTGGCGGCGCCTTTCAAGCTGATGTTTTTAAATGAAGCAAATAAAAAAAAAAACGTCCAGAAAAACAATCAAAAATAAAAGAATTTTATGAGCAGCTCTCAGACTATCCCTGACAATGTTGAGTTTTTAATTATAAAAGGTGGCTTGGGCTCGATCCTGTTGTTGCCGGTCGAGGTAAAAAAGTTAACGTAATCTACCACGTTACAACGTTATAAAAAAAATTTTTTGTTAAGAAATAAAGTGTGATCAAATTGGAGGTACTTTTTCCAATAGGGTTGTATTGACATGTCACGCGTGACTACTGTCAAACTAAATACACAATTTTATTTAGTTTTAATTGACATTTCATCATGGAAAGACTTACGCCTCAACAACGTTTATAAATCGTACAATTATATTACGAAAATGGACGCTGTGAAAAGTGTTTATCGCGCGCTCAGGCCAATTTATGGTGTACATAATCGTCCTACCGAACACACTATTCGGCATACCATCGGCATACCGATTAAACCACGTACAGCCCGAACTGTAGAGAATATTGCGGCTGTAAATGAGAGTTTTGCTGAAGACCCGGAAGAATGCCTATCTTATGGCACTACTTGGGCGATTTTTGATGCCGGAAATTGAAGCCCGTAATCTCCACGACATTTGGTTCCAACAAGACGGCGCTACATGTCATACACCCCGTGAAACAATGGATTTACTGCGTAGTCGTTTCGTTGAGCAATTTATCTCTCGTTTCGGACTGGTGGATTGGCCTCCAAGATCGTGTGATGTCACACCTTTGGACTTTTATTTGTGGGGGTATGTAAAGTCTAAATGTTTTGTGGATAAACCAGCTATTGAGGCATTGGAAGCCAACATTACTGAAGTTATTAGCGAGATACCGACTGAAGTTCTCGAGCGAGTCATTCAAAATTGGTGTTTACGGATGGTCGAATTAAAACGCAGTTGGGGCCAACATATGGAAGGGGTTATCTTTAAAACATAAATGTCGTGAATGGTTCTACACAAAAATAAAAAAGATTGCCCTATCAATTTGAATTTTCGTTGTTTTATTTCAATTTAAAATCCTATACCTCTAAATTGAAATTTAGGTCACTGCCACGAAGGAATAATAAGGAGACCTATCTCCATGTAAGCGACTTGGCAGGAGCAACGGCACGGTAAGTGCCTGGCTTGTAAGTTGGAAGTAATGAAAAGGAGTGCGAAAGTGCGCAGTTGTCCTCTTCTTACTCACAGGAAAATGTGCAAGTGAGACGAATTTGTCCAATTTTCAAATTGATCTAAGCCAGAGTGGTTATGTTGATTGATTTTTTGATCATTTGCAAGCGGAAGATATTTGTTCAATTTCAATTTAGTTTAAAAAAAAAAAATATATATATTATCTCAGGACTCCTATAAAGACAATGGATATATATATATATATATAAAAGTGGTAAGTATATATCGAATATAATAACATTGTAAATCTTGAAATTGAAATTATGGCATTTGTTATTACTTCGTAAATCGTGTGTCAAATAATGTTAAATAGTTTTTTCCTTTAAGGGTGAAGGAATTTAATCCGATAAATTTCCAAGATTTTGAAGATCGCATATAATATAATATAATGCATTTAATATAATAAATTTTTTCATAGCAATGTCCTGTCGTGTACCAGGTTGCATAACCTCTCTGGCTTAGATCAATTTGACAAGTTCGTCTCACTCGCACATTTTCCCGTGAGTAAGAAGAGGATAACTGCGCACTTGCGCACTCCTTTCCACTACTTCCAACTTACAAGCCGGGTACTTATCATGCCTTTGCTGCTGCCAAATTCGGAAAAGGTTCCCATGGCAGTTTGGCCTCCTTATTATTTCTTCGTGGTCACTGCCTACATTATCGGAGGATCACTAGTCGCGTATCAGATAGGATACGTTGTCGACAGATGTCCTCGTAGACAATTTGAAACTCTTATATCGCAAATAATGCAAACGAATTTAATATTTAAAGAATTTGAAAATACTCCTGTGAAAAAAAAGACGCTTTCGGCTGCGCTGGGATTCTAGCCCAGGTCTTTCGATTGCCGGTCGACTGCTCTAATCACTGAGCTACACAGGCGTCCGACATCTCCTTCTCCACAGGAAGATCTTCTTATATTGCCTATTAGCTCAGTCTTGCGGCTGTAAATGATTTCAAATTAATTAGTTGAGTTTGTAATTTTTGTCACTGCCTACATTATCGGTCGGTCACTAGTTGCGTATCAGATAGGACACGTTGTCGACAGATGTCCTCGTAGACAATTTGAAACTCTTATATCGCAAATAATGCAAACGAATTTAATGTTTAAAGAATTTGAAAGTCCTGTGGAAAAAAAACGCTTTCGACTCCGCTGGGATTTGAGCCCAGTTCATTCGATTGCTGGTCGACTGCTCTAATCACTGAGCTACCCAGGCGTTCGACATCTCCTCCACAGGAAGATCTCCTTATATCGCCTAGTGGCTCAGTCTTGCGGCTGTAAATGATTTCAAATTAATTAGTTGAGTTTGTAATTTTTGTCACTGCCTACATTATCGGAGGATCACTAGTCGCGTTTTTTTTTTTTTTTTTTTTTTTTTTTTTGGTGAGGAGGAAAAATGGCAAAATCTTTTATAGACGTTGTACAGGACTCTCCTAGGACGGGTCTAGGCATACCTGTTAAAACCAAAAAACCCCCTCTCTCGAACCAATACACCACCCGCGGAACCGCCTTTCGGCTTTAAGGCTTTAAACTTCACGGGTGGTTGGTTCCATTAAAGTCGCGTACGGCTCTTCCGTCATCCGTTAGCCCGGAACTTTCATCCGCGGCCACACGCCTACTAGGCAAACCGACTAGCCGCGCCACCCAGGGGAGAAACAAACAGATTCCTCCCCTGAACGACGCGGACAGTCAAGTCTACCCGAGACGCAGGACCGCGGGTGCAGGCCCCGATGCGATTTCTACTGGCCCTCCCCGTTGTTTCGCTCTCGACGCCCATCAAGTTCTCTCGTCTTCATCACAAGTGTGACGAATGACTCGATGAGCGTCCAGAACCGTTCAGACTGGAGCATGAGGGGGACCATCGTGTCAGGAGTAAGTTCGGAACCCACCGCCTGACCGAGGACCTCCCTAGCCACACCCCATTTTGCGCAGACGAAGAGTGCGTGCTCTGAGTCGCGTATCACAATCGAAAGACCTGGGCTCGAATTACAGTGCAGTCGACAGCGTCTTTTTTTTCACAAAAAGATTTCAAATTCTTGAATTTAAGTTTATAAGATTGCCCAGTAAGGCACCCAAGATTATAATAAAATATTGATTTTTGCAAAAATAGTGAGCATTTGTATGTAACACTTGTAAGTCATAATGTTAAGATGTGATAAAAATAAAAAATGTCATGAATATTTAGACAAGAGGTTGATAAATTCTAGTCGTATTTTTCATGTGGCCCGCGGTCCGGCGAAATAATCTGTAAATATATAAAAGAGAAGATTACTTGTAAATTTAACTCAGTGACCATTGCAAAAAGACGGAACAGCCGGTCTGAGATCTTGAAATATTGTTAAAGCATTGCAGGTACTTCTTCTCAGGTTCTCTCTTATTGTTCTTCTGCTTCTGCTTCTTCGCTTTTTTCTTTTCCTGGTCACTTGCTCTGCTCGATACCTTTTATACCAACACGCACAAGCAAAAACAAGTATCTACTAAAAAGAAACACTAAGTGTTTCACCGGAAATCCCTATAGATACTATATTTTCTCCAATCGCATGCAATTAATTTTTTGAAGAAATCAAAATTAATGTATGTGTTACATGAAGAAAGAAGAATAAGTTGGTCTTACAAACAAATATTAAATCTCACAGAATTCGTTCACCCAGAAAATTTTTTTTTCTAAATTTGAGAAATCAAAAATTCAATTTTTTAATCAGAATATATGAAATGCAAAAAACGTAAGAATGCGAAATTGTTCGCTTCAATAAGGTCTACAAATTTTGTCTGACATAATTTATGATAAAATATATATTTTTCGTTTCAATTTTTAAAAATACGATTGGCATTCAAAAATTCTATTTTTTAAACAGAATATGTGAGATACAAAATAAGCGTTAAAATAAAAAATCGTTTGCTTTAAAACAGTCTACGAATTTTTTTCCTTTTTGTGTTATTTGGATGAAGATACATTTTTTTAATCATGTAATTCAAACGTTCATTTGGTTCTTTTTTGTAAAAGTTTTGTACAGCAAATATTACCGGAAATGTTATCGGCAATTACACTTCTCTCTAAACCTGAATCAGTGAAATAGTCACTGATTATATCAGTGTAAATATATCAACTGATGAATCAGTGCCCTGCTTTGATTTCACTGAGGAATCAGTGAACTCGTCACGTGAACATAACTTTTGAATTCGCGAATTCAAAACTTTCATCTACACTTTACTGATTTATCGTCCCTTAAAAATAATAATAATTACGTAATTTCGTTTTAGTGTTGTTTAGCCTTAAATAAACGAGTTCATCGATCGTTAAAATATATTGCTGCTTTTATTACTCCCACCTGAAGCTTTCACTGATTCAATAAGTGAGTTCAATCTATTTCATAGATACATCAGTCGAATTTCACTGATTCTCAGTGAAAGACTTATATCTGCTGCCATCAGTGAATAGTCACTGCAAATCAGTGGCCGTTCACTGATTCAGGTTTAGAGAGTTGATTGTAAATTTATGTTGCAAAAGTTTTACTAAAACGTACTAGATAGACGTTCCTTTTATTGTGTTTTGTTATATCTTCAAAATTTTCTGGAAGATATTTTGTATGCAAATATAGTTATCTTGTATTAATACTATTTGTGCATATTATTATTACAAGAACTGGTGTAGTAAAATCAACTAGAAAAGTAATTCTTCTGACTAATAAAGTATAGCAGTGGCAAATTGTATAAACCGAGATATTTGGGCCGACTAAACATTTTTTCAGTGCATAATTAAGTCGCGTGGTCAAGTTGATACATGGCCTTCATATGAATAAAATGTATTTGGTACGATTTGATTTTTTTTCTGGCGTTCGTCTAGATGTAATAATTATAATTAAAATGATTTATTATTCATAATGAAAAAAAGTTTTAAAAATTACGTAAATCGAAAAAAAGTGACAAAATACATGGAAATAACGTAAAATACTTCTTTTTGGGTATGATTTGTTTGCAAAAAGTTCTGCGTAGTTTTTCTTAGAAAGAGATTTTTCATTTTCAATAATATTTTTCATGAATAAACTAAAGATATAATTGATAAAATATTTAAATTATAGAATTTTTTGTTCATTTCTCGTTATTTTCGCATAGAGTCAGATTCTTTTTATTTTCTTCGATTGAAATTATCACTATTAGATATAAAAATACTCAAAAAGAAACCAAGGCAAACTTTTCGACCACATATGGGGGTACTCTTCAGTGCCAAACATTCAGATTTATTCAAAATTTCTCTAAAACATTAGAATATAGGAGATAATAAAAATAAAGATTATCATAGAATTCAAAAACTTATCTCATAGCTTGCAATTCAAAATGAAGTAGTCCAGTATGCAGCATCACAAATTGAAAAAATGTTTAGATTTCACTGTGAATGAAAAACGGGATAAATGAAAAAACATAAAAATTTTTGCACACGAACCGACCGGAATTTAAAAAAAAATTTATTATAAAAGAAGGATGCCAAATTGGTTATCAATGGCAAAACGCGAACAAGGTTTACACTTTTGAAAACTTTTCATCTAATAGTGATAATTTTAATCGAAGAAAATAAAAAGAATCTGACCGCTATATAATATAGCTATAATATAGCTATATATAATAGCAGACATGTTATCAAACATGTTACTTTAAAATATAAATTATAATTTATAATATTCAAAAAATAGGAATTATATCGACCCTCAATAATAATATTTGCATTTTGGTTGATTGGCTTTAGGGTCCATAAATGATTACTACTGTTTTTTCCATTTATGGACCCTAAAGCCAATCAACCAAAATGCAAATATTATTATTGAGGGTCGATATAATTCCTATTTTTTGAATATTATAAATTATAATTTATATTTTAAAGTGACATGTTTGATAACATGTCTGCTATTATATATAGCTATATTATAGCTATATTATATAGCGGTCAGATTCTTTTTATTTTTATTTTTTATTTTAGGGTCCATAAATGAAAAAAACAGTAGTTTGATTAAAACTACAGTTTTTCCATTTATGGACCCTAAAGCCAATCAACCAACATGCAAATATAATTTGTAAAATGGTCAGCACCAAAGTTGCAGACCTTTTTGAAATAAACAATTTTGTTACTTAACATTTTTTTCGTACCCCGCATGGATTTGGTGCAAAATAGAATTTTTTCATTTTTGATAAAGTTTCTCCCAATTAAAAAAAAAACTACATGTCCGATCAAAAAATTGTCTGAAGTAAATTTTTATATGGTGGGTTCCATGGCAAATCGGATGGGTTCAGGACTCCATGTTTCCGATTTACTTGAAATTTTAAGGATTGATAGACTAACATAAATAATGAAAAAACCCAAAATTTGAGATTATTTCATGCACTATTTTTAAAAGTTATGGGATAAACAAAAAAAAATGTTTTTATTCTTTTTCAATTATTTAAAAACTGAAACTAGCAAAAATTATGAAAAAAATTACACAAACGTATCATTAGATGGTCGATGTAACAGTATTTTTTGGGAAAATTTTTAATCCAAATTTAATGATAAAAAAATGTTTTTTTCAAACAAATTGATTTTTTGAAAAAACGCCATCTTTGAAAAATCTGAAAAAATTCATAGTGATAGCCGCAAGTATTACGCAAATTTTGGGTATATAATTAAGGTGCGCACTCAAAAATTCTGCGAAATATGAATTGTTTTGTAAAGTGATGCGCGTGGAATCACGATCTTCGATCGACGGTGTCGGGCGCAAGTTCCACTAATGCTCTATTACTATCTGCTTTTTCGAGAACGTTATTATCAAAAAGTGATTATTAATTGTTTAATTATAGCTTCATACTCGTAACATATGAATAATGTAATGAGTTTTATGATTATTCATAAATTATCAAAAAAATTATTTTTTCTATTATCATGAAAATAAATTATTGTCTTCGAGAAATTTGTGGAACCGGATGGTACCTGGAGGCCGTGAGAAGGAAGATTTTGCGAGTCATTCACCGATTTCTGGTAATTTTAACAATTAAGAAAGAAAATATAAATGCTAGGAGGAACAAATCTTATTATTTTCTATCCTTCTTCTAAAACTTTATCTTTTATAACTCTTATTCTGTATGTGTTGCAAAGGAGAGCAGTTTTTTTGACATCTTTGAATTTATTGAGAAAATGCTCTGGAAATGCCCTTCAACTGCTTTAATTTGAATCTGCCAGTATAATCTATTAAGAGGAAAATGATTTTTAAGCTGAGGCTTGATAAATTACTTATAGATCAGCACGTGATGATCTCACTATATTTCTATTTGTATCGAGAGTGAAAAATCACGTAATATTCACTTACGGTTTTTTTACATTCTTATCATGGATGAGAAGGTATTGGTTTTATGTGAAAAATGACTTTCGAAATTTTCATCAAATCTACGTTTTGAGACCCCTGAGTCAGAAAAAAGGGTTTTTACGAAAGTGTCTGTCTGTCTGTCTGTAGGACGTGTGCGGCATAACTCTCGACAGAATTATCAGATTGAATTGAGCTTTGGTACACTTTATCGGAGCCGAAAAAGTAAGCACAAGTTCGTTAACCAGCCACATCCAATCAAAATTGAGGGATTGAGCACTACTTTTATGTTTTTTGAAAATAATTTTTTGAAAAAATCAAAAATTTCAATACTGGTTTTAGATAGTGCTCGTAAATCTCTAAAAATTATCCTCATAACATTTTTTAATTAAATTAAAATTAGAAATGTTACAGCATATTCAAATTCGAAAAAAGTCAATATCAAAATTCCATTTTCCAGTTAAATTATACGAGATACGAAAAAACGTTATGATACAATATTATTTTTTACATAAAGACCTACAAATTTAAATTGTAACATTTTTTCATAAGATGCATATTTATCTTTTTAATTAAAAAAAACTATTGAAAATCCAAAATTCAATTTTTTAACAATAATATGTGAAATGCTAAAAAAATGTAAGAACACAAAGTTTGTCGTTTCAAAAAGATCTACAAATTTTGTCTCACACAGTTTCTGATAAAAGATATATTTTTCGTTTCAATTCCAAAAAAAAAACGATTAAAATAAAGAAATTCTATTTTTTAGACAAAATATGTGAGATACAAAAAAAACTTTCAGATGAAAAATTGTTTGTCTAATTAATGTCTACACATTCTTATCGAGAAATTTCTCGACAGGATGTATATTTTAATTTTTTGATTTTTAATATTGAAAAAATTCGATTTTTTTCACCAAAATATGTAAGATACGAAATAAGCGTTGTTCTGCAAAATCGTTTCCTTAAATAAAGTCTACGATTATTTTTCTTTTTTTGAGATATTTGGAAGAAAATAAATTTATCAATAATCATGTAATTTATTAAAAAATTTTTTTTTTTTTTTTTTTGGTGAGGAGGAAAAATGGCAAAATCTTTTATAGACGTTGTACAGGACTCTCCTAGGACGGGTCTAGGCATACCTGTTAAAACCAGAAAACCCCCTCTCTCGAACCAATACACCACCCGCGGAACCGCCTTTCGGCTTTAAGGCTTTAAACTTCACGGGTGGTTGGTTCCATTAAAGTCGCGTACGGCTCTTCCGTCATCCGTTAGCCCGGAACTTTCATCCGCGGCCACACGCCTACTAGGCAAACCGACTAGCCGCGCCACCCAGGGGAGAAACAAACAGATTCCTCCCCTGAACGACGCGGACAGTCAAGTCTACTCGAGACGCAGGACCGCGGGTGCAGGTCCCGATGCGATTTCTACTGGCCCTCCCCGTTGTTTCGCTCTCGACGCCCATCAAGTTCTCTCGTCTTCATCACAAGTGTGACGAATGACTCGATGAGCGTCCAGAACCGTTCAGACTGGAGCATGAGGGGGACCATCGTGTCAGGAGTAAGTTCGGAACCCACCGCCTGACCGAGGACCCCCCTAGCCACACCCCATTTTGCGCAGACGAAGAGTGCGTGCTCTGCGTTATCCACCTGGGAATCGCAGTAGCAACACGTCTCCTCGTCTCTCTTCTTAAAGCGCCTTAGGTACGCGTTACTTAAACGTATGCGAAGAGCACAAGACCGAGCGCGAAGCGCGAGGTCCAGAAAGAACGGAGCGCGAAGCGCGACGATCGAATCGCGCGCCCTAGGCGCGCTCAAACTTGCGAGCGAAGCGAGCTGCGCGCTAAGCGCGCAATGGGAATGTGCCCGCAAAGCGGGAAGATTTTTTTTGTATGGATTACAACAATGTTTCCTTTTTTGTCGAATCATGTCAACTGCTCTTTTAAAATAAAGTCTCGTGGATTTTTTACCAACTAATTTATTTTCATGATAATAAAAAAAATTATTTTTTTTATAATTTATGTATAATTATAAAACTCATTACATTATTCATATTTTATGAGTGTAAAGCGATAATTAAACAGTTAATAATCACTTCCCATGACTTTTTGATAGTAACGTTCTCGAAAAAGCAGATAGTAATAGAACATTAGTTGAACTTGCGCCCGACACCGTCGATCGAAGATCGTGATTCCACGCGCATCACTTTACAAAACAATTCATATTTCGCAGAATTTTTGAGTGCGCACCTTAATTATATACCCAAAATTTGCGTAATACTTGCGGCTATCACTATGAATTTTTTCAGATTTTTCAAAGATGGCGTTTTTTCAAAAAATCAATTTGTTTGAAAAAAACATTTTTTTATCATTAAATTTGGATTAAAAATTTTCCCAAAAAATACTGTTACATCGACCATCTAATGATACGTTTGTGTAATTTTTTTCATAATTTTTGCTAGTTTCAGTTTTTAAATAATTCAAAGAGAACAAAAATATATATTTTTTTTGTTTATCCCAAAACTTTTTAAATAATGAATGAAAAAAAGATATAACTCCTACTCTCTAAATCTGAATCAGTCAAAATCTATTGATTATCAGTGAAATTTGACTGATTCAAATAGCTAAAAAGAGGTTACTGTAGATCAGTCAAATTTCACTGATTACTTCATTGGAAATCAACTGATTTAACAGTGAAAACTACTTTATTCACTGATTCAATCAGTAAAAATTAACTGATTTGTCAGTGAAAAATATTTTTGCGCTGATGAATCAGTGAAATGGCAAATTACTGATTCAGATTTAGAGAGTATGAAAAAATGTCCATCAGAAAATTTGTAGATCTCTTTGAAATAAAAAAATTTGTTTTGTAAAGTTCATTTTTTCTCACTCAATAGGGGGTTTCAAAACGTCGAGATTTTATGAAAATTTGAAAAGCCATTTTTCACATAAAACTTTATAAATCTTCTCATATGATAAGAATGTAAAAAAGAACCAGAAAATATTTTCGTTTGTCAAGAGCGGCGATTATGACCGTCACTGTTCGGATTCTGACTTGTTGTTTGCGTCAAAGAACAGTGATAAAATTTAAGAAAAAACCACTTAATATATGGAATTGAAAATGAATTTTCATCCTAAAATATTCAGAATCCTACTTTTCAGTATCATATGTTATCACAGACTAAAGCACTGTCTGGACCAATGAGGGGAAAATAATTTTGACATGTATTTTGGATCACCCTGTAAAAAGTAATGCTTATTATACCTGTTTATTTTTCTTCTACTGTATATGGAATGCACAAATTCAATAAGATCTCAAGAAGTGATAATTACCGGAAATGGAGAAAAAAAGTGAAAAAGAAAATTTGCAGGCTCTTGATTTTTAGAAAAGTTAAGAAACACTTGAGAAGCATTTATTTGTGTATTAATCAAGCAGCCTTGGGAATTATGCAGGTGAGAAAAAGAAAAAGTTCCGGAGAAGAGGAAAAGGAATGAAAAAGGAGAAGAGAAGGAGTCGTTGCATCACTATCATTGTACACAAATATAAGTGTGAATGGATTCTTCTCTGTACCCTGATAAAGATTCATTTCGAGATACGAATATACAAGCGTATGAGAATCGAAGTGAGGGGCTCATCTCGAGGATATGTAGTTGTACAGAGAAAAAGAAAACAGGAACATGAGCCTGCAATAATTTTTCAACGAATCTCTTAATTTAGAATTTAGAATTTTCGACTATTGAACACGTGTGCGAGATCGTTGAATCCGATTAATTTCATTTCGCTTAATTTGCCGGAAGGGTCTTGAGGAGATAGACGAGTATAAATTCATGGATCCCCTTCTTCTTTGCTTGAAAGAAAAAAGAAAACACAAAGATCACGAGGACGCTTTAACGAACAAGCGAAGATGACGTGAGCGAATTCGACTCGAGGATTTAAAAATATATATATAAATATAACCAAACTGAAAGTAATTTTAAGTGAGAGAGTATTGAAAACTACAGTTATACTGATGTTAAAGAGCTGAAAGGTTCTAAAAGTATAAGTTTAATTACAATGAGCCGAAAGAACGGTATAAAAATGAAGTGAGTGCTATGAATAAGATTTGTTATTTTTATGTTTTCAGTTAAATAATTTAATGTTAAAAGATTGTTATGCTTCATTGAATAATGAAAATCGTAACATAATATATCAATTTTATAAGGATTATTTAAATAAATGAGCCCGAAGTTCTTAAAATTATTAAAAATAGGATCTAAATTGTAATTAGAAATTTTTAAGATTCTCAATATTCATAAAATAGGACAGTATCGACCCTCAAATAATAATTTCATACGATGTTGTTAAAAATTGGCTTTAGGATCCAGAAATGATAACTCAGGAAGTTTCATATTTTCAAACGTTTCGACTCTAATCGGAGTCCTCATCGGTGATCTTTATTTCTAAAATATCAAAACATTGGATAAAATATTACACAAATGAGCTCTATTTTGAAATAAACTTTGGTAATGTAAAAAATGTAATAACTCTAAGATAAATCAACTAACAAACCAGTATATATTTTTGTGTAAATGTTACTGAAGATATAGATGCAAGTACATATATAGTATAAAATTACAAAGGATTATTTATAAAAATTAGCTTAGAATTGCTAATACGAATTCTACACTGTTGGAAATTTCTACCGCAATTTCCCAGAACATGTGACTGCAGTTTTATTCAGCTACAGCCTCCCAAAATTAATGTTCTGGGAAATTGCGGCAGAAATTTCTAACAGTGTAGAATTCGCGTTGGCAACTCTAAGCTAATTTTCATAAATAATCTTACGTAATTTTATACTATATATCTACTTGCATCTATATCTTCAGTAAAATTTAGACAAAAATATATACTGGTTTGTTAGTTGATTTATCTTAGAGTTATTACATTTTCTACATTACCAAAGTTTATTTCAAAATAGGGCTCATATGGGTAATATTTTATCCAATGTTTTGATATTTTAGAAATAAAGATCACTATTGAGGACTCCGATTAGAGTCGAAACGTTTGGAAGAATGTAATTTCCTGAGTTATCATTCCTGGACCCTAAAGCCAATTATTAACAACAATATCGTATGAAATTCTCAATATAATTTCAATGCAGGCAGCGGCAAAAATTTCGAACTCAACCATATCATTTCATTATAGGTTTATAATTTAGAGGAAAGTTAAAACCAGTTTAAATTAGTCAACATAAAATAAATAATTTATTAGCATACTAATTCCAATTTAATTCAAGTTTCTTTATAAAAATAAGTTTAAGTATCTTAATCCGCTTGTTATTACTTTCCTAAATCATGTCGTTTTACCCAAATGGAAATCGCAAAGCTTAAAACCGGAACTAAAATAAAAGATACTATGCTAATTTATTGTTTGGAACAAACATATTTTAGTTGATGTTACTATATGCGTTTCCATTTCAAGAAAATCTAACGAAAAATAAGTTGTGCCATTTAATAACATTTTTATTTCACCGAGAATCCAGTCAACTTTAAGAAATTCTGATATACGAGTATATTATTCATTCAAATTATTTAGCTATTTTTAGTCATTTGAGAAATGGCAAAGAAGATAAAAACGGACGTAGATAGACTAGTTTTGGTTTTGATAAAAAAAAACATCTGCCCGCTTCGCGGGCACATTCTCATCGCGCGCAGCTCGCTTCGCTCGCAAGTTTGAGCGCGCCTAGGGCGCGCGATTTGATCGTCGCGCTTCGCGCTCCGTTCTTTCTGGACCTCGCGCTTCGCGCTGAGTCTTGTGCTCTTCACATACATTCAAGTTTATTTATTATAATTTGATAATGAAGCTCAAACCAATTTTATAATAATATCACAGATGATGTGAATTACACATTTTCTCAAAGTCACTCAATTTCTTTTTGAAATTAAGTGAAACAGGAAATTCAATTTACTTAAGGCTCTATCAGCCTTAAGGAACACATTCTCATCATGGCGCTCGCGCTTCGCGCTCGATTTTCTGTATACATTTCAGTAACTTTTTAATAAATTACATGATTGAAATAATTTATTTTCTTCCAAATCTCTCAAAAAGGAAAAACAATCGTAGACTTTATTTAAGGAAACGATTTTGCAGAACAATGCTTATTTCGTATCTCACACATTTTGGTGAAAAAAATCGGATTTTAATAATATTCATAATCAAAACATAAAATATACATACTGTCCCGCAATGTCTTAATGAGAATTTGTAGACCTCATTTAGGCAAACAATTTTCCATCTAAACGTTTTTTTTTGTATCTCTCATATTTTGTCTAAAAAATGGAATTTTTGAATTTTAATCGTATTTTTTGGAATTGAAACGAAAAATATATGTTTTATCAGAAACTGTGTGAGACAAAATTTGTAGATCTTTTTAAAACGAACAACTTTGTATTCTTACGTTTTTTTCGTGTTTCGAATATTATTGCTAAAAAATTGAATTTTGGATTTTCAATAGTTTTTTTTAATTAAAAAGATAAATATGCATCTTATGAAAAAGTGTTACAATTCAAATTTGTAGGTCTTTATTTATTTAATAATATTGTATCATAACGTTTTTTCGTATCTCGTATAATTTAACTTGAAAATGGAATTTTGATATGTAGTTTTTTCGAATTTGAATATGCTGTGACATTTCTAATTTTGATTTAATCAAAAAATGTTATCAGGATAATTTGTAGAGATTTATGAGCAAACAATTTTCCATCCAAACGTTTTTTTTGTATCTCTCATATTTTGTCTAAAAAATGGAATTTTTGAATTTTAATCGTATTTTTTGGAATTGCAACGAAAAATATATGTTTTATCTGAAACTGTGTAAGACAAAATTTGTAGATCTTTTTAAAACAAACAACTTTGTATTCTTACGTTTTTTTCGTGTTTCGAATATTATTGCTAAAAAATTGAATTTTGGATTTTCAATAGTTTTTTTAAAATTAAAAAGATAAATATGCATCTTATGAAAAAATGTTACAATTCAAATTTGTAGGTCTTTATTTATTTAATAATATTGTATCATAACGTTTTTTCGTATCTCGTATAATTTAACTGGAAAATGGAATTTTGATATTGAGTTTTTTCGAATTTGAATATGCTGTGACATTTCTAATTTTGATTCAATCAAAAAATGTTATCAGGATAATTTGTAGAGATTTATGAGCACTATCAAAAACCAGTATTGAAATTTTTGATTTTAAAAAAAAATTATTTTCAAAAACACAAAAGTAGTGCTCAATCCCTCAATTTTGATTGTATGTGGCTGGTTAACGAACTTGTCCTTACTTTTTCGGCTCCGATAAAGTGTGCCAAAGCACAATTCAATCTGATAATTCTATCGAGAGTTATGCCGCACACGACCTACAGACAGACAGACAGACACTTTCGTAAAAACCCTTTTTTATGACTTAGGGGGTCTCAAAACGTAAAGATTTGATGGAAATATCGAAAGTCATTTTTCACATAAAACCAATACCTTCTCATCCATGATGAGAATGTAAAAAAAAATTACGACATATTTTGCAAAAATTGAACTTTTATTCAATTTCGAAACCAAAAGTAGTTTATCTACGTCCGTTTTTATCTTCTCAAATATTTCCGAAATTTAGGAAACAAAATTTTATGTACTTTGGCACAAACATGTACAATAGGAACATAAAATCAATAAAATTTGCCAATTTCTGAAGTATCACGTGCCCTTATATTAAATCAATTTGTTTAAGGGGTCATTCTAATTTGGGCGCTTAAAAAAATGCTATTTTAATGAATTTTGTAAGAGGTTGTTATTATAATCATTGATATAAAAACAGTAGGTAAACGTGACTCCTCAAAAAGTAGGTACCCGTGTGAAATTGAATGTTGGGTTTTCACCGGGGCCAGGCTGGATTGCCCTATCTTAAGTCGGGCACTGACCGGGGAAAATAGGCAGGACCCGACTAACTGCGTAACGCTTAAAATATTGGGCCCTGGCTGGAGCCATCAAGTCAAATTCTAGCGAGATCGTCTGGTTACCGCCCAACCAAAAACATAGGCCCCTGCTAGATCCCTCGAGGTACCCAGTTAATGATTTTAAACAGTTTTAATTAATTATTCCCAGTTTATGAGCGGAATTGAGGGCCTATTTTATATTTCTAATAATTGTAAATAATAATTTCACTGGAAAGTAACATTCCAGGCAAAATAAATTATTTTAAAAAAACAGTAATAGGGAAATGATGATAATAAGTAATAATAAATAAATAATTATTTCACATTTTAATTTTACATTGAAATACATGTGACGTCCTAGGGACATCACACAAATATATAAATTAAATATTTTAAGCCTGAGCTTTTGCTCAATAGCTTGGGACCCTTTAGAAAAAGCTCCTTAACCTAGGGGAAATTATTTGTGAATTGTAAGGAATGGTTTTCCTAGTACTCCAACCAAGCTGGAGCTTAAAAGAAAAACCAGGAAGGTTTTTAGGAAGGAAAGGAGCAATCCGGTCCTCGTACAGGACTATGGACTCTCCTTGGAGGAAAAAAAAACTATCGTTCGATAATAAAAAAAACAGACTAGATGTAATTTTAAGAAAACGAAAGAAGGAAAAGGTAGACAGCAACAAAAATTAACACTTACTTTTGTTTATTTGAAGAAATACAATCGTTGATGAAAAGAGACCCTCAGAAGCCTCAATTGAAGATGGATCGAAGTAAGGACTGCCACTTGTAGAACCGGGACTGGTCGAACCAAAAGTTTGTGAGAATAAAAATTAACTGCGCGGAATAAAAACTGCTTGAAACTTGAAATTTTTATTTTATTAGATCAACCGAGCAACCGAACTAGCGAAAATTCGAAAAAAGAGAAAGGCTTTAGTATTTATTTTTTAAAAAACTGACTGACTGAAAGTCAGCGAGTTACTGCTTAAGCGAGAGATTTTTTGGTTCTTTTAAAAAACTAATCCACGCCCTAATCTCCCTACTTTTCCATTTCCCAGCCCCTTGAGGGTGGTTAATTTCTATTGAGATTGGTTTAAAAAATTTCTGAGTCTCTCATTTCCCATCTCCAACCGAGGCTTCTGATTCCTGTTTTTTAACAATAATTTCTAATACATATCATTTTGTTACTTAGACTTACATTGGCTAATTGTTTAAAGATAAACTCTAAATATTTTGTATAAGAAGTTAAATCAAATTTTACAATAATTTTCGTGTGTATAGCAACATCCTTTAGTTTAAATGTTTATATTAAAAGAAATAAGTATTAATAAGAGGAGGTTATAGTATATAAACTTAGGCTTTGCGCATAAGATGATCAGTTAAGAAGGTTTACGGGCATTAAAAATTAAATGGAATAATTTTATAATATAATATTTAATTAGGTCTTCGAGAGTAATCTTTCTTCTTTTTAAAAAATAACTTTCCCACGCGAGAAACATCTGTTTAATCTAGTTAAAGTGCTGTACGACAATTGGTCCTGGGAAAGTTTATATTAGAAGGGTTGAAGAAATCTGGAAATCTGTTCTTCTTTCATTTTTATTACTTTTTTCCGTCAAGTTCTTCAATTCTTCTGAATTTGTAAATATTCTATATGCCGTCTGTCGCGGAAGAAAGCTATTGCCTTAAGAGGGACTGATATGGCGCCAAAGTGGGGCCATGTGTACGGCGCGCGGCAAACGTTTTTAAACTCAAAGAAAATCAAAGGGTAAAAAAAAACAGCTGGTGTTAGAAAGGGTGGACGTAACATCCCCATCCTTAAACGGTTGCTAGGTGCTAAAAGCACTAGCTATCGTCTCCCTGTGCTGAAATAAGTATCTATTTGCAATTTATGCGATAAATGGAATTTTGAGAAGTTAAGTGGATTGCAGACAGGATTTGTTGAAAGGCGGATACGTGTCTCGCCGACGGAAGACCTGATACATAATCCAAGTGGCTAGACAGATTATTAACTTAAGTTGAAGAATGATGTGGAACACGTTGCTTTCATTTCCTCCTTTACTTGAATTGTATCATTTTTAATCCTTCTTGTTGCTGGTTTTGGTGTAGGTGGTCTTGTTGTTTCGCCCAGCTCGATCGTTTCGACTGTTGGTCTTGGAGTGGGTTTTGCTAAATGGAGGAGTAAATGAGATACCGAACTCCACAAGGCACCTAATAAGTGTATGGACCATCCATAAACAGAATGTAGTGCATAACCCTGGATGATGATGTCGACGACGGCCTTGATGAGGTGTATGATCATCATTATGGCGATTATTCCGGCGCTTACGGTGCCGAAGGTCAAAAAACGGGACCACATCCGATCCCATGTGCTGTCGACTAATTTTTCTATTGCATCTTCGTTTAGGAGTTTGAGGATGCTTCCTTCACTGTCGGTTAGTTGGTGTCCTTGCATTTCACGGGCCACATCGTTTAGGACTGCTGGTCGTTCTATTGGAAACATGATCCGTTCCCGTAGCTGTTCTATTTCTTGTTCAGAATAGATTCCGTTAGTTGCTAATTCGGAAGGGTTAGTGTACTTCCAGGTTGGTTTAGTCATAGGTTTGACGACTAAAGGTGCTTCGGCCTCTGTTGGAAGTGGTAAAATTTTGTACCACTGTTTTCCGACGTAGTAGTATGATGGTAAGAGTCTATTGCAAGGAACTTCGGTTCCTTTCGATTTTAAGATGCGTGTCCTTGGCGTAAGGAAAAAGGTTTTGTTATTCCTGGTCACCTGTAGTTCAGCGTAGCATGTTTTGCCATGTTCCATCTTCACACTGACGGGGACACACTTGATAATATGTACCACTTCCCCGGCAACGACGGCCATGTATCCTGGTCCTTTCATAAGATCGAAAGCAAATTCGTCTGGAGCCTGTGTTGCAATGGAAAGGGAGTTTTTAATCGTTTGTCTCTCTAAATTACATTTCTGGAAAATAACATCTCTATATAGGAGTTTTATCTGCGCTCGTATATGTTTCTCAACATATACGAATTTAGAGTTTACGTAAGCAAAAATGTCAAGATTGGAAACAGATACTTTCTTTGCTATTGCAAAGCTTTCACCGTATGTCGTTTCAAAGATTATCAGTTTAGGGTGCTCTGTTTTGATAAGGCTATAACCACAAGCTGTTTCTTTCCCTTTAGAGGCTAGTGCAAATGTAATATCCTGGGTTGAAAGAGAGTAAACTACTTGATTTTGAATATTGTCATTATCGACCATCTTATTCGCATAACCCTCGTATAATACGCTATACCTATTGAACTTACAATTATCGATTGGTATGGGATCCCAGAAGGTATATCCTCCTTCTGAGTCGATGCAGCTACCTTCGGAGAGGGAACATGCTGTACCGGAGCGCAAATGAATAGCGTTTGAATTCAATTTGATCCTACCTTCTTGTTCCGTTAGTGTTATTTTAACCGTTCCTTGAACTATTACAGATTCCCAAGTTCCGAATGGGTCACTATAAGCAGCTCCGTTACATCTTCCGTCTCCGTTAACATAACCGGCAAAAAGTACTGCGTGTCTAGCTGTATGATTTGCACGAAGTCCGTGTATTACATGGGAGTTGGTTATTTGAAAAATCCCTGTCCTATGCGCAATTTTACATGCTTCCCTACTTACTTCTAATACATACTCGTTTTCGCCGTTTGCAACTATTGATACATGAGAGTGCATACCACAATAGTAAATAGTGCGGTGTACTTCTATTTTACATTGGATAACTTGTGCTTCGCTATATTCATTAATTTGCAATAGCTGGACATATTTTCTTGTAACATTAATTGCAGGTTCCTGGAGTTCGCATTCGCCGACTTCTCGTAAAGATAGCGTGGTGACATTCAATTGGCGGGATCCGCACTCATACCCTATAAATCCTATAACTTTTGATGGCACAAATTAAAGTAAAAGGAGTATTCGAAACATCTGTAATCAGAAATGAATGTTAATCTCAGGGTTTTTTAATTTTTTTATGTGTTTTCCCGAACTATAAACAGTATAAAGAGACGTTAAAGGACTATTTTGCTTTGGTTATTCATCGTCTGTATCTTTAGGTGCTTGCTTCTTTACTTTCGGTTCATGATTTATATGCGAAATTCTAATTCTATTGGCATGAACAATTTTACTTCCTTTACTTGTTTGTATTTTAATATTGTTTTTGTTTAATATTTCAAGTATTTTGTGGGGCCCCGTGTAGTGGTTTCCGAACTTTCCGGGCTTCGGGCCTGATAGAAGAAATACATAATCTCCAGTGTGAAAGTTTTTAGGATTAATGGACCTATCATAATATTTCTTAGAGCGAAATTTGGATGAAACAAGGTTATCATACGCTAACTTCTGTATCCCATTTAGTCTTGTTACTAGATCTACCATATAACCTTTATACGTGGGCACAACATCCCCTTCTCTTAAAGGATCGCTAGACGGCAAGCGAGCTAAACGACCGAATATGACCTCATACGGAGTAAGTTTAGTACTTTCGTGGGTACATGTATTGTAACTCAACATTGCTATGTCTAACCAGTCATCCCATTCATTGTCTTTATCGGTATACTGTTTAAGGAATTCGCTTAAGGTATGGTGAGAACGCTCGAGAGAACCGTTTGATTGGGGATGAAAGGCGGTAGTTTTTAGTTTCTTTATTCGAAACCTTTTCGCGACTCTGGTCATTAAATTGCTGAGGAAGTTCTGGCCTTGATCTGTCAATATAACTTTTGGTGCTCCAAAAACGCAAATAAATTTCTTTATGAAAGCGTCCGCAATAGTGGTTGATAAGGTATTTGATAGGGGTACCGCTAAACAGAATTTCGAAAGCTGGTCTTGGATAGTTAATATGTATTCGTTTCCGTTTTTTGTTGGTTTAAGGGGACCTACTATATCCATCGCAATTTTCTCTAAAGCTGTCCCGGGTGTGTCGGTGATAATCATAGGCTGTTTGGTTTTTAGTCTAACAAGTTTTTTTAGTTGACATTCTAAGCATTGCTGAATTCTTCTGCGAACGTCTTCTTTAAGATTCTCCCAATAATATTTTTGTTTAATTCTATTATAAGTTTTAGAGACCCCCTTGTGACCGCCTACAGGTGATTTGTGAGATTCGTAAAAAATTTCTTCACGTTTTCCTGGTGGTACATATGTTAATGTTCCTGTGCATATCAATATCTTTATTTGAGTGTTTGAAAATGCCAAATCGATAAGGTTGAGTACCTCAGACCAATTTAAGTTTTCAATGACCTTACTTTTTGCTATGCTCACCTCTTTTTGATTCAGTTTTAGTAACAGGTCTCGAAGGACTTTTAATGTTTCAAAAATATTTGCTTTAATATTACTCATTGACTCTGGAGTTTCTCCACGTATGCAGAGTGAGAATTGGTGTCTGTTATTTCCTTTTTTGGTTTCTTTTACTTCACCTACAGTCGTTGATTGTTTAGGGCTAATCTTGTTGAATTCTAATAATTTCCTTGCGCCTTCGTCGCACGGAAGTCCGTTGTTTGTTATGAAATATGCTATATTGTCGGTTCGATATTGGATTGCTTCCCTTGTTTTCACGATCTGTCGTCTGTAGCTTGTGTGTGATACGTTATCCGCTGATTCTAATGATGCAATCGATGTTGAAGGTACTGGTATAATGTGTGGCGTTATTGTTTGATTTTTATTTCTAGCGTCTTTTTGTTCTTTCGTGGATCTTTTTCGTGAATTTTGTTCAACTGGGTTTGAATTTACGGTGGATGGAAACATACGTGCTTCACCCTCTTCGTCTCCGGATTCTGTATCGCTTTCAAAGTAATTTAGGTTTTTATTAATATTTCGTTTAGGGTAACGCTGTGATGGTTCTTCGGGTAATGGTTCACTTTGGTGATTATTTCCTTTAGTTTTTGGATCGGTAATTATTTCCTTAGCTCTTAAGTGGATGGGGTTTTTGTCAGTGAATAAATCGTTATCGTGTTTTTCTTTTTTCTTTTGAGCTCTGGTGATGGCGCAAACTGGTATTGGTTCCGTTGGATATCTTGATAGAGCATCAGCGTTTGAGTTTAGTTTTCCTGGCTTATAAACTATAGTATAATCGTACTCAGATAACTTAAATCTCCATTTCTGAATTCTAGTGTTCAAATCTACGGTTTTAAACCATACTAAAGGTTGATGGTCAGTTATTATGGTAAATTTTCTACCATAAACGTAAGATCTAAAGCTGTTGACACTATGTAGGACTGCAAGTGCTTCCTTTTCGTAGACCTCATACTTAAGTTCAGGTCCGCGTAAAACTCGAGAAGTATAGGCGATAGGGCGATCCTTCCCAATTTCACCTTGGGAGAGAACCCCACCTACTGCATATCCAGAGGCATCTGTAGTGACATTAAAGCGTTTAGTGAAGTCAGGAAATTGCAACAAAGGGGCGTTGCATAGGAAGGTCTTTAATGTATTAAATGAATCTTCAGCTTTTTCGTTCCATTCAAATGGCATCTCTTTTTGTAGGAGTTTAGTAAGTGGTTTTGCAATTTGTGCAAAGTTTTTGATGAATCGACGATAGTATCCGGCCAATCCGAGAAATTGTCTCACGTTTTTTACATCTTTGGGCTGCGGAAAGTCTTTCACTGCCTCCACCTTTTTAGGATCTGGACTGAGTCCCTTTTCGCTTAACATATGTCCGAGATAATTAACCTTCCGACGTAGAAATTCGCATTTGTCGATTTGTAATTTTAATCCAGCTAATCGGAGTCTTTCTACTAGTAACTTGAATTTATGCTCGTGTTCTTCTAAACTATTTGCGTAAATTACTATGTCATCCAGGTATACAAAAAGTATAACTCCCTGGAGTCCTCGCAAAAGATTATCCATAAGACGCTGAAATGTTCCAGGAGCGTTTTTCAATCCAAAAGGCATTCTGCAAAATTCATAGTGTCCGTATGGAGTGCTAAATGCAGTTTTGTGGGCATCACGGGGATCCATTCTTATTTGGTGGAAACCTGAAGCTAAATCTAAAACTGTATAATATTTTGCGCTTCCTACTTGATCAAGGATTTCTGTTATATTAGGTAGGGGATATGCATCATTTATGGTTTTCTCGTTGAGAGCTCGGAAGTCTAAAACCATACGCCATCTGGGCCTTCCTTGTGAATCTGGCTTCTTCTTGACTATCCACACAGGGGTATTGTATTGAGAGTGAGAAGGTTTAATTATTCCTGCGTTTAAAAGTTCTTCTACCTGTCTGTTTATTTCGTCTTCAAGTGCGTGCGGGAATTTATATTGCCTACCCTAAGTTGGTTCATCATCGGTTGTTGGTATCCTATGCATAACCAGATCGGTTCCTGGCAGTTCATCTCCTGGCAAAAAGAAACGGTCCCTATTTTCCCTAGCTATTTTTAGAACGTGATTTTTTTCAATGTCATCTAAATGATCTGTGTGCAAAAGATCTTCCAAAGTGGTGGTTTCAACATTAAAAACTGAAATTGAATCGACCCTGGGTTCGTATTCTTGCAGGTCCTGTTTTGTCTCGTCTTCGTTGAAGAAATTTTGTATGTTGAGGTCGTCGAAGGTCGCGATTTGTGAGTGGTACCAATTGTATTTTTCTCCGATGCTGAAAGTATCCTCATATTCTTCGTTTAGGTTTACATCCTCGTCTTCTAAGAGACTTTCAGTTTCATCCATCACAAAGTTTGTTTCTACTTTAAGGGATGTAGTTGAAAAGCTACTGCTCATACCTTCGCTACCAGTGGTGTTTTTAGTATAGTTTACATAATCCAACGTTGGCATTGGGATTTTTAATTGAACAGGATTCATAGTACTAATTTCACTATTGAGAGAAAACATAGCGACATGATCTTCTGTTTCTAATATATTTTTTTCAAAATCCAGAACAGATTGAGCCTGTTGGAGATACTCTGTCCCTAGAATTCCTGCGCCTGGTATGTTGACGTCATCTGAGATGACTTGAAAGATGATCTCGATGTCAAAAAGTTTGATTTTAATATTACCTAATGATGGTATAAGTTCGGAGCCTAGTCCTTTTAGTAGTGCGCGTTCGCTCGTATCTATAAGACTTGCAGGCGGTAAGGAGCATTTTTTAATTAAATTAGGCTCTGAACCAGTATCAACTAGAAAGAACTCTGATGCGTTTGTAAAAGAGTTAAAAATTTTAATGAAGGGTACATGCTTATATCCTCCTTCGATTCCTACGTTAGCTACCTGAGGATTTCCATTATGAGGTTCTAAATATTCTTGTTTAAATTCTAAGCTTATGTTATCTAGCTTAAATAGCCTATTCTTAAAGTCTATTTTCGATTTAGTTTGAACGAAGATTTCTGATCCGAGAATTCCGTCATATGTTATACGCAGTGAGTCTGGTACAACTAAAAATTCAACTATGAAATTTGCGATTTTAACTTGAATTGTTCCGACTGTTGCTAAAGGTGTTCCATCTATACCTTTGATTACCGACAACTTTTAGGTTTTAATTAACTTGTGGTTCGGAACTGCTCTCAGTTTTATAAGGTTAGCTTCTGAACCAGTGTCCAACATTAAAGCTATTGATGGTCTGTTCGGTGACAATTTAATCGTTATATAGGGGATTATTTTCATATAATTGTGTGATTTTACGGAAGCAATTCGCACAATAGGTCGTCTATTTCCGTTCTGTTTCGAGAGCGCGTTTGGGTTGTTAGAGTCTCCTTGTTCGCGCTCGTTACCTGGAGACTTTTCTCGTTTCCCTCATTCGATTGACCCTGTTGTTGGATACGACAGGTTGCTGCTGTGTGTCCTATTTTGTGGCAAACTTGGCAGGATAGACGGGCTCGTGCTTCAAAGCGGAGATCTGGTTTATTTGAATTATTTTGCCCATTTCTTTGGAAGCAAGTGTCAGCCGAATGTCCAGATTTGTGGCAAATCTGACAGTTGGTTCTCGAGTAACATTTCAGGGCTGTGTGTCCTGTTCTGTTGCATATTTGACAGGTTACGTTTGCTTGTGTAACCTTAGGTCGCACGTAACATTGCTCCAGCGAATGTCCTGCTTTCTTACAATATCTGCAGACAATTTTCAGTTTTTCCTGACACCTACTTGCCTCATGTCCTTCTTCATGACAAATTTGGCAAGCATAGACTTCTCTTCTTCTGGGAATCCTGGATTCTTGTCCTAGTCTTGACATATTTCGCAATGCCTTTTGAGCTTCTAGCTGGCGCTCAATTTTAATCGCTTCTTTTATTATGTTTGAGATATCTGCCTCTTCTCCTAGTCTTTGTTCGATTTCAGGCAATAGGCCGCGTTTAAAACATTCAATGATATTATTTTCCGTACTAGTTTTAAAGGACTGGTTTACGTTTCCGTTTGCAATCTTATGGGCTTCGAGGATTCGACTACCTATTTCACGTATTCTATTAGCGAATGCTATTACGCTTTCGTTTTCGCGTTGAAATTCCTGGCCTAACTCGCCTAAAAGTTGATTTACTGTTTTAGCTGGGGCATAAATTTCTTTTAAATAATCCTTTAATTGTTCTATATCAATAAATGATTTTCTGAGGATAGCTTGGCGGGCTTCTCCAAATAGTTTAGAACGTATTAATTTAGTTAAGTTTGATTCAGCTTCTGGATCTAACATTTCTTTAGCTTCCGAACATCCTTCTAAAAATTGGCTTAAGGGTATATTCGAACCATTGTATTCAGGTACGATTTGTAACGCATCCTTTAAACTAACAGTCTGGTTACTGGTTAATCCGCTTTCCGACATTTTGGATGAATTACTTTGATTTCTGGTTGAATAGTTTTTCTGAATATTATCGGGTTTTTTGGAATTTGATTTATCCGAAACAAATTTTATAGTCTCGTTTAGATCTTCGGAGCTGGATCGACTCTCGTGAGGAGTACTTGTACCGGGCAAATTTCTAATTGGGGTTGATGGAAAGTCTTCGTCTCGAGGTATAGATTTGCTAGGGGTGAATGGATCAAAAGCTTCAATTTCGTTTTTTAGATAAGGGTCGGATTGAGCCTGTTGACGCGTGATTCTTTGATTACTCATATATAACTCAATCTCGTAATGTTTCAATAATATTTACTTTAGTAAAATTAAAATTTCTAGTCTATTGTCTAGTCGCTATCTAGTGAGGGGAAAAAAAATTATATTTAATTAGTTACTTTAGAATATTTTTATTTATTTATTTATTTATTATTTGTATATATTTCTTCTTAATGAATTTAGTTATAATTAGGTGAACCTAAATTTAGTCCAAATTGATGGATTTGAATTTTTTGATTAAATCGTCAATAGCGTCTTGTTGGCAGGACTGAGTTTGTTGTAAGGTATCTACTATCTCTCTTAACGCCGTGTTTGAATCTGTTAAAGCACTAATCCACCGTGTCAAAATCTGTACTTTTTCCTCAGCCTTTTCTAAATTATGACGCAAAAGTAGGCAATAGTTAGCTAATTCCTGACTATGATCTTCTAAATTTTCGATTTGTTCGCCTACTTCTAAAAACCTATCTTCTGAAAATCCAGGTGCAATTCTATTCACCCTGGGGATCATCCGAAAGAATTCTTCACAAAACCAAAAAAAATTCGAGAAAGAGAATTGAATGCTTTTAAGTTGCTTTCGTAAATCTGTTGGTTATTTTAATTTTAATCATTGCATGAGATTTTCTACATTTCTAATATTCGATTCCTGCTTGATAAATTTCTGTGTTACTTGTTTTGTTTTCTGTCTTAATTCGAAATCTACTTCACTATTATAACGAACAGCTTGATATAGGAGATTGATCTTTTGATCTAATTTCTTCTGATGTTTCTCTAGGATTGCACAATATTTCAAAATTCTTAAATTGCAGTCAGTTAAATCTAGTAAGTTCTCGTTAATTTCTGCGAACCTTTGCTCACTTACGTCGAATAAAAGTTTTCTTAAGTCAGGAGTCATAAATTAGAATAAAAGGACAATGATCTAAAAATTAAAAGCTTACTTTATTAATATTTTTTTCTACAAAAAAAATTTTGAAAAAGAACTAAATTAATTTTTATTACAATTTTAATGTTTATTTAACTAAATAATGATTAGGTTACAATAATTAATTAGAAAATATCATTCAGAGCTCTGTTTCTTGGGAATCTTGTAAGTCTTACGCCACTTTTTTAAACACCGCCTACAATTTGCTCGTAGAAGGCCGTGTTTGCAGATATGAGGCCTTACGAGTTCAATTTTTTCGTCTAGGGCGAGACTCTTAAAATTATCCTGCGCGACGACCTGTGGTGTTGGTTCCGGATTTTTATGGATACTTCTTTTGAGCTTCCTGTACTCCTCCAGAGGCAACCAGGATTCCCCTTTCGCAGCTTTAGCCTTTGCTAATTTTTTATTATGGGACCTTCTTTGCCTTTGAGAGTATCGGTTTCGACGCGTGGACTTATATCCTGGGGCTCTGTTATTTTCCACTAAACATACAAGAACCGAAATTGCACGTTTATAATAAAACTTTCATAAGAATCTTAACGTGAGAAGTAGAATTGTTTCATGCCAATATTTTCTATTTTATTCCATGACTTCATAAATTTGACATAATTTTTTAAATTTTCAAAATATTCTGCAAATCTGGTAGTTTGACTTATCAAGTAAAGGAATTATTATTTATAAATTATATTAGTTTTTTTCAATATTGATCTAAAACACGAGTATATCTAATTTAGACAAACAGATTTAAAACGATTTAGAAGATTCGCTACTTGGCAAAACTTTGTTTATTATTTTCTTTGTTTTGATATATTTAATAGATTTATAATTAATAGTATCTTATTTGATAAATTTTGATTCAGTAAAAAAATTTTTTAGTAATAAGTAATTAAGATTTCTTTTCAAAAATAATAAATTTCATATAATTTCCTTCCCTTTTAATTAGGATTTAATAGTTTCAAAATTAAAAATTTTGATTCAATGGATTTTGATTCAAGTATTACTTTAGGAGGAATAATTTTTCAAATTAAAGTTTATCAGATTTAGTACGTTTATTTAAATAGTAAATACCAAATATAGAAGATATCAGATTTTATAATTTTCGAAAACGGTAAATTTCGTATAATTATATGTTCGGATATAGAATTTTTAGGTCTAGTAGATTCCAGATATAGAATATTTCAGATTCAATAGATTTCAGATAGTAAATTTAATATAATTATATTTTTAGATATAGATTTTTGATATATTAAAATTTAAGATTTAAGAATTTCAGATTTAGCGATTTTTAGACTTAGAAAAATCTGATTTCGTTATCTCTTTTCAGATTTGGAAAATTTTCAGACATAAAAAACTTTTTAGATATTTAGATTTCAATTATGTCAATTTTATATCTGATAACTCCCAGATCTAGAAGGATTTTATTTAATTATGTTTGGGACTTGGTAGATTTCAGATTTATGAATTTCAAATTGTAATTTTCGAATTTAGTAGAAATTGATTATTTTATATTTTCAAACATAGAATTTTGGGTATGGTAAATTGCAGGTATTATAATTTTCAGATTTTGAAGACTTCGAATATAGTATTTTTCAGTTATTTTTAATTTGAGATATGGGAGAATTTGATTTAATTCTTCTTTTTTTTTTTTAAATTTAGTCGAATTCAGATATAGGAACTTTTTTAGGCATTTAAATTTTCAGATTTAGGAGATTTTGAATATAGTATTTTTCAAATTTAGAAATTTTGCAGATATTTTAATAAGAATTTTAGATTTATAAGGACTTGATTTGATTAATTTTTTTTGATTTAGTAGATTCCAAATAAAAAAAACTTTTAGATTTCTTAATTTCAGGTATAGAATTTCCGAATTTAGTAATTTTCAGATAAAGTAAATTTCAAATTGAGTGGATAAATCCGATTTAGTAATTTTAAGATTTATAAGATTTCGATTTGGTAAATTCAAGATTAGTACACGGAGAAAAATGGAGATCAGGAGAATACGAACGATTACTGAGAATTAAGAATGATTACTATAAAAGAGAAGAGAGTATCTGACAGCACAAGACTGATTCCCAAACAGTGTAACACTCTCTTCTGTCATCTAATAATTTTTCCTATTTTCCAGTAATCACCCATATTTCTCTGATCTCCATTTTTCTCCGTGTAATTTGTAGATTTAGAAGATTTCAGATTTAGTAGATTTTTAAATTTAGTAAATTTGTTTGATTATTTTCCAAATACAGTAGGCTTTAGACATCCCTCATATAGTTTTGTTTAAGTTTTCCCTTTCAAATTGAATAGTTTTTGAATTCAAAAATTTTAGATTTCGTGGGATTTGATTTAATTATTTTCTTCACATAAAATAGATTATAATTTTTCATAGATTTAGTGATTCTTAGTATTTTCTTTCATAGTATTTATTTTTATCGATTCAGTAGAATTTGTTTTATTTCTTTTTCAAATATAGTAAATTCAATGATTTTTTTAGATTTAGAATTTTATAATTTTTCATAGATTTCGTAGATTCATGGGATTTTTTTTTCATAGATTTAGAATTTCTTGATTTTTCAAGGACTTAGTAAAATTTAGTTTCTTTTCTTGACATAGTAAATTCAATTGATTTATTTTTGATTTAGAATTTTATAATTGTTCATAGATTTGTTAGAATTTCATTTAGTTTCCTTTAAACATATAGTAAAGTTAATAGATTTTTAGATTAAGAGCTTTATAATTTTCGTAGGTTTAGTAAATTTTTGAATTATTTTACTTTAAAGATTTAATTTCATGATTTTTTATAAATTTAGTAGAATTTATTTCATTTTAGGTTTAAAATTCTTTTTGAATTAATAAAATGCTTAGCTACTTAGACGTTGTGAAATCGACAGCCTATCAGAAAATTTTGTTTGTCATATTTTTATGTATTTTGAACGAGAGAATCACGCTCACTCTCGGACTTCGCAATTAGTGTGGAAAGAGAAAATATTAGTTTACTTTATATTTTCAAAGGTAAAAAAAAAAGGTATCGAACGCAAAATTTAAAGAGCTTTTCTAAAGTATTCCTCCGGGGCCTCCAAAAATTTTTATGTGACGTCCTAGGGACATCACACAAATATTTAAATTAAATATTTTAAGCCTGAGCTTTCGCTCAATAGCTGGGACCCTTTAGAAAAAGCTCCTTAACCTAGGGGAACTTATTTGTGAATTGTAAGGAATGGTTTTCCTAGTACTCCAACCAAGCTGGAGCTTAAAAGAAAAACCAGGAAGGTTTTTAGGAAGGAAAGGAGCAATCCGGTCCTCGTACAGGACTATGGACTCTCCTTGGAGGAAAAAAAAAACTATCGTTCGATAATAAAAAAAACAGACTAGATGTAATTTTAAGAAAACGAAAGAAGGAAAAGGTAGACAGCAACAAAAATTAACACTTACTTTTGTTTATTTGAAGAAATACAATCGTTGATGAAAAGAGACCCTCAGAAGCCTCAATTGAAGATGGATCGAAGTAAGGACTGCCACTTGTAGAACCGGGACTGGTCGAACCAAAAGTTTGTGAGAATAAAAATTAACTGCGCGGAATAAAAACTGCTTGAAACTTGAAATTTTTATTTTATTAGATCAACCGAGCAACCGAACTAGCGAAAATTCGAAAAAAGAGAAAGGCTTTAGTATTTATTTTTTAAAAAACTGACTGACTGAAAGTCAGCGAGTTACTGCTTAAGCGAGAGATTTTTTGGTTCTTTTAAGAAACTAATCCACGCCCTAATCTCCCTACTTTTCCATTTCCCAGCCCCTTGAGGGTGGTTAATTTCTATTGAGATTGGTTTAAAAAATTTCTGAGTCATTTGGTTTTTTAAGAAACTCCTTATGGAAATTAGCCGCCCACGTACTCATGTGGTTGGTAAGTCCCATAAGTGCTTAAGTGCGGGGGAGTGTCTCATCTTTAAGTAGTTTTTGGCTCCCCTCAAAAGATGGCTCTTCAAGTACCTTTCCCATCTCCAACCGAGGCTTCTGATTCCTGTTTTTTAACAATAATTTCTAATACATATCATTTTGTTACTTAGACTTACATTGGCTAATTGTTTAAAGATAAACTCTAAATATTTTGTATAAGAAGTTAAATCAAATTTTACAATAATTTTCGTGTGTATAGCAACATCCTTTAGTTTAAATGTTTATATTAAAAGAAACAAGTATTAATAAGAGGAGGTTATAGTATATAAACTTAGGCTTTGCGCATAAGATGATCAGTTAAGAAGGTTTACGGGCATTAAAAATTAAATGAAATAATTTAATAATATAATATTTAATTAGGTCTTCGAGAGTAATCTTTCTTCTTTTTAAAAAATAACTTTCCCACGCGAGAAACATCTGTTTAATCTAGCTAAAGTGCTGTACGACAATTGGTCCTGGGAAAGTTTATATTAGAAGGGTTGAAGAAATCTGGAAATCTGTTCTTCTTTCATTTTTATTACTTTTTTCCATTAAGTTCTTCAATTCTTCTGAATTTGTAAATATTCTATATGCCGTCTGTCGCGGAAGAAAGCTATTGCCTCAAGAGGGACTGATATGGCGCCAAAGTGGGGCCATGTGTACGGCGCGCGGCAAACGTTTTTAAACTCAAAGAAAATCAAAGGGTAAAAAAAACAGCTGGTGTTAGAAAGGGTGGACGTGACAAAAGTATTATTGGCCCCCTGTTCGTATGTGAAAACACGTATTTCACAGGCTAACAAATATTCATCACCCATGTTTCACTATGATGTACCCTCTTGATTGCTATGTAGAAAATATATGTTGCTGATCAGAGTTTGAGTATTTTACAACAAATAGATGGTGGTGGCCCTCGTTGAAAAACATAGTAAACAAATTTTTGAAAATTAAAATATTTTTTTTTATCCCTTATCGCTTTTAGAATTTATCTGGAACTTTTTTCTAAGATTGCCCTAACTAGCATTCTCATCATGATACTCGCGCTTTGCGTTCGATTTTCTATATGCATTTCTGTAAATTTCTAATAAATTATATGATTAAAATTATTTATTTTTTTCCAATTATCTCAATGAGGAAGAAAATCGTAGACGTTATTTAAGCAAACGATTTTTTATTTTAACGCTTATTTCTTATCTCACATATTTTGGTTAAAAAATGGGATTTTTGATGTTCAATAGTGTTTTTTAACGTCAAAACAGAAAATATGCATCCTGTCGAAAAACACCGTAATGAGAATTTGTAGACATTAATCAGGCAAATAATTTGCCATCTTAACGTTTTTTTGAATCTCACATATTTTGTGCACGAATTCTATTTTATGTAACTTCGGTGTTTATACGACTTTTTATGCGTACACTTGAAACTAATCTAGTATTGTAGTTGTTAGCGGCGCTAGTTATTAGCGTGTTGTAATAGAGCATGCGCAGTTCAAATGTACAAGGCTTTGTCACTAGGGTGCTAACGCTGTACGAAGAAGAAGAAGAATAAGAAGAAGATTGTGCTCCGCTGTATGGCTATAGGCGCATGTGCAGTTCAGTTTTTACATTTCATTCCTCTATAGCGAAATACACAACATTGTGCTACTCTCAACTGTAGCGAAAAAACGAGTTTCCACACCGGAGGCACATAAAATATACATTTCATCAGAAACTATGTCAGACAAAATTTGTAGACTTTATTGAAGCGACCAATTTCGCATTCTTACGTTTTTCGCATTTCACATATTCTAGGTAAACATTAAATTTTCGATTTTAAATAGTATTTTTTCAAATTGAAAAGAAAAATATACATCTTATAAAAAAATGTTGCGACTGCTCGATGCCTCGCCGCAAGCGCAGGCAAGCCAGGGGAAATTCACCCGCTCAAAGGGAAATGCTCTGTTGCACAAGGCATGGAAAAGGGCAAAAGCAGCTTTGAGACTAGGCATAAAGAAAAATCGACTTCAATGCTGGAAAGACTTGATTGGTGAAGTTGAGAAGGACCCAGGGAAGCGAAAAGGAGACTGTTGGCGAGCGTGGTGCATTCGAAGCTGCTTTATGCAGCCCCAGTCTGGGCTAATGCCCTGCAAAACCATGCTATCCAGAGGAAGCTGTTCTCAGCGCGGAGAATCGTTTCAGCATATAGACTGGCAGGAAATCGCTCGCGCGAAGGAGGCCATCCGCAAGAATGGAAGGCACAGACTCGTCGAGAAATGGCAGATGAGAAGGCATGGTGAGCGGACCGGGAGATAGACCTACCGCCTGATCCCGGAACTTGCCATCTGGCTGAACGGAGAGCACGGTGAAGTCGGTTTTTATTTGGCGCAAGTGCTCTCAGGCCACGGCTGTTTTAACGCGTACCTGAGGCGCTTTAAGAAGAGAGACCAGGACATGTGTTGCTACTGCGATTTTCTTGTGGATAATGCAGAGCACGCACTCTTCATCTGCGCAAAGTGGGGCGTGGAAAGGGAGGCCCTCGGTCAGGCAGTGGGTGCTGAGCTCACTCCTGATACGATGGTCTTTCTGATGCTCCAGTCTGAGCTGATCTGGACGTTCATCGAGTCATTCGTCACACTTAAAATGAAGACGAGAGAGCTCGATGGGTGTCGAGAGCGAAACAACGGGGAAGGCCAGTAGAAATCGCATCGGGGCCTGCACCCGCGGTCTTGCGTCTCGGGCGGTGTATTGGTTCGAGAGAGGGGGTTTTCGGTTTTAACAGGTATGCCTAGACCCGCACTGAAAGAAATGGTATTGTGTTTCTACCTAACCGAGTTTGTTAGAGAATTTCTATGCAAATTAGAAAGAAAATCTTCTTACTTCAGTTATATTATTTTGTGTGTTAATAAGTATGAATCAGAAAATAACAAATACTAGTTGAGCTAATGACATGTCTTTAAATTAGCTATCAGCTCAGGAAACTCTCATAAATGTCCTTCTGATTGTATTATCCATCGACTGTTATGCTGATTTAGCAAAACAAAATCAAACGTTCGCAGAGTGATCGAATGTGATCATGCAAACAAAACACGTGTTGCCGGCATCGATTTAATTTATTTTTTTTTAGACTTATAAATTTCATATAAGGTGTACAACTTTGCCGCTTACTGTGTGACAATTTTAATCTGTCGATTTCGACTAGCAATTACCGCTGCAGCCATCTATCGAAAAACGGCGAAAGCAAACTCTTACACTCAATAATAGTTCGTATATAGATCTATGAAATTAGTTATTTGATACAGTTTTAAGATCTTAAACTCAACCACTGATATAATAGTTTACTTATCCCTAACCTCTGAAACTACTACGCATCATTAGCAAACAAGCGTCTGTTTGAAGTTCAGCTGATTGTCCAAAACAGAGTTTGGCTAAAGGAACCATAACCATGTTTCATCTGTTGCAGCCATATCAGTTTGGATGTGTGTATTGAAAATATATTATTGGTGCAGTAATATCCCTTCAACTATTTCTGTTTTTATGAAACACCCATACAGTTCAGCTGTATCTGAGTCAGCCAAACTCTTTTGCTAATATACCCAGAAAATTGTCTGTATTCACGATAAATTTCTTACAGTGCGTCCTAGGAGTTCTGTACAACGTCTTTGAAAGATTTTGCAATTTTTCCTCCTTACAAAAAAAAACATACTGTAGTTTTCCTAATTTTTGTTTGATCGAAAAATGTTATTAGGATAATTATAGATATTTATGAGCACTATCAGAAACCAATATTGCAAATTTTGATTTTTAAAAGAAAAAAATGTCAAAAACACAAAAAATGCTCCTACACACAAAAAATTCAAACCGATAATTCTAACGAGAGTTATCGATTATACGACCTACAGACAGACAGAGAGACATACAGACACTTTCACAAAAATCGTTTTTTCTGACTCAGGGGGTCTCAAAACGTAAATATTTTATGAAATTTTTTTTCATAAAACCATTACCTTTTCATTCGTGATAAGAATATCAAAAATAGTCATTCTACTCCAAAAAACGTGAAATCTCATTACTCATTTATTTTTGGGAATTTTCAAAATTATAATAGGAAAAATTTTAGATTTTAATTTAAATGGATTAATTGAATTAATTTGTTTTATGTGATATTGTGCAGCCCTGTAAATTTACGTTCTTTCTTACTGCTGCCAGCAAACTCGAGTCTTTACGCAGTTCCGTTATTCGCGGTAAAACGCGAATGCTTATGTGCACTTTCCAGCAAATCTAATACATATATTCATTATAGGGTGGATATAAAAATTATAGAAAGGGCAAGTCCTTAGATTTATCCTTTGAGGTCCCCAAAGAGTAATAAGATAATAAATAATGCAAATCATAAAAGCCCATGACCAGATAATATTCAGTAAATTTATTAGATTCAATAAATTTTGATTTCTCAATAGTTTCAAAATTATATATCTGCACTGAAAGAAATTTATCGTGAATACAGACAATTTTCTGGTTATATTAGCAAAAGAGTTTGGCTGTCTCAGATACAGCTAAACTGTATGGGTGTTTCATAAAAACAGTTATAGTTGAAGGGATACTACTGCACCAGTAATATTTTTTCAATACACACATCCAAACTGATATGGCTGCAACAGATGAAACATGGTTATGGTTCCTTTAGCCAAACTCTGTTTTGGAAAATCAGCTCAACTTTAAACAGACGCTTGTCTGCTAGTGATGCGAAGTAGTTTCAGAGATTAGGGGTAAGTAAACTATTATATCAGTGGTTGATTATAAATCTAAAAAAAAAATTAAATCGATACCAGCAATACGTGTTTTGTTTGCATGATCACATACGATCACTCTGTAAACGTTTGAACGCATACCAATATACATCCTTGAAACAAACCATTTTGTTTTGCTAAATCAGCATAACAGTCGGTAGATAATACAATCAGAAGGACATTTATGAAAGTTTCCTGAGCTGATAGCTAATTTAAAGACATGTTATTAGCTCAACTAGTATTTGTATTATAATATAATATTGTAATATAACTGATGTAAGAAGATTTTCTTTCTAATTTGCATAGAAATTCTCTAACAAACTCGGTTAGGTAGAAACACAATACCATTTCTTTCAGTGTGCATATTAAACAGCTAACTTTTAATTTTCAAAGCAAATCTAATCTTAAAAAATGTATCATAGTTTGGTGAACTTTAAAAATGTAGAGTAAAGTCTCAATATGTATGTCACAAATTATTGCAATAATATTAAATAATCTGAAACTTGTCCATATATGCCCCAACTTTGTTCAAAATTTGAGTAAAGTTTATCGAACTGTTTTTCTCCGTATATGATCCAAATGCTGTAAGCACAGAGAAAAAATTTTTAAATAAGAATCAGTCTGAATTATTAAAAACTGAATTACTTCATGTTATGCATCATATATACACGGAAAAAATTTGTCGCTTAAAATTTAACAGACTATTCGAAGAGTCGTGGACAGAAAGTAAAATCGGAGAAATTCTTTTAAGGTTTCAATGACTTTTAGGAAATACTAGAAAAAAGTCGAATAACTTTTAAGAAACAAGGCTGAAGAAAAAAAGTCGCGTATTTATTATTATAAAAGTATTTTAAACACTAACTGATCTTTTCTAAGAAGTAATGAAAAGTTTCATAATCTTTGGATTCATTTGTCATAGATTTTAAAAGACCATCGAATAATTTGAAATGAAAGTAATTCAAACAAATAGTTTTGTAAATTGTATTCTAAAGTCCATCAGATTTTATATGCCGTCTTCTAAAATTTTCTCGACAGTAGCAAAAAGCGATGCGCAGAAACGTAATTCGTAGTTTCGTTAGTTCCGAGTAAGTATATGGGTGATTCTCTGCGAGGACGCAGTTTTGGAACCCCAAAATTTCGTAAACGAAAATTCTCTTTTTTGTACGGTTTTTGTCATTTTCCTTTGTGTTTTTACTACTGAAATACACCCTGAATGTGGTCATGCTACAAGTGTCATTGTCTGTTCTTGGCGATAAAATCTTTAATTTTCGGTGCCACGGTTGTGACCAGATTGCCACAGTTGTGACATTTTTCCTACTTTTAGTGCAGTTGACTGCTGTAAGTGGTTTCATAGAACGACAAAATACATTCGATAACAAAGTACACAATATTTATTATATTTTTCTTAGAAACAAAATTAAATTCACATGTTTTTTTACGTTGAATAATTATATAATAAATGAAAAGTAAAACCAAATTATTGCACCTAATCAAGCTTCGATAAATAGTAATCTTTCTTTCTGGTTTCCTATTTTATTAGCATTGGAAACCGACTTTTTCATTTTCGTAATATCTTGCTGAGGTTTTTCAGTCGCCTTCATTAATTTTTTAGAAACAAGTCGCGTTTTACAACGTACCATTTTTCCTAAAAAAAAGTATATATTGTGTAGATATTCAGAAGATAGGGATGGATACGAAAACAATTGTTGCGTGCGTCTTAAAAAGAAATTTGACAAATAAAATGAATTAGTGTGAAAGGCGTATAATGCTTGACAAGAATATTTAGGCGGGATGCTTCTCGCCACAGTTAACGCATCGAGGAGACAACTGAGTATTCATGCAGTCCCGAGAGGGGTGTTCCTCGGAACAAAACTCACAGGTAGCCCGCGTAGACCGTCACTGCTCCGAGATATGTCTGAAACGCTGGCAGAAAGAACACCGCTTTGGTGGGAGAATTACAGGGGTCAGATCGAAAACGACACTAGCCAGACTCAACTTCCTGGGAATATTTATTGTAGAAAAGACAAACTCCACCCTATCCGAGGCGGAGCCGTCATCCAGAGTATGACGGCGAATAGATAAAATGCTTGAAAGCGTGTCAGGTTCAAGTCTCGTACTGAGCTCAGCTGCTGAGTACTCCGTCGGAATATTCCGGGCAAACGCCTTCTTCTGAACGAAGGATGCCGGAATGTAAGCGTGGACGCCAAAGTCCCGTAGGGCAGCCGAATCGATCAAAATGTTAGCCGCCTGCCAACGCTCACAGAAGACCTTGGCCTGGTTGCGCCCATTAGGAAAGATCTGTCTCTTGGTGTCCCTAATAATCGAGTCGATCAGGTCCCCCAAGGCGATCAGATTGAAGCGATCCAAGCTCTTGCCGGGTACGCGAGACTCCAACGGCACTATGAATGGTGGAGAGGAATTGACATCAAATCTAGAGTGCAGTGTACCCTCAGGGTTGCTCCAAAAAAGTGGGCCCTGATATCCCGGGATGTTATCGCCGCTCATACCAATGGGAGGGGGGGGGCGACTCCTGTATCATCCAGTGAGGATGCCCTTTGATCATTCAAGCCCGTACGCGTTATATTAGAGCAGTCTATCCCTCCCTCAGAAGCCAGCCCAGGCTCTCCTCTCATTGGCACCCCCTTTCCATTTACTGGTAATAAGAGCGAAATGACTTCGCTTTTACGTCCCCCCCCACCCCTTCAGGAACGTAGGGCGCAGCGGTGTCTCCTGTCAACACCTCCCCAGAGACTGGTTCACCTCCGACCCCATGAGGGGAAGGCGGCGGCCCCCTGGTCCCAGTCGACATCCTGCAAGCATTGGGTGTAAAACCCCTTCCTTTGCCCCTGCCCTTCATCATCAGTTATTAGCAGCCTAAAATTATAATTCTTATAAGATCAATTAAGCAACGGCAGGTGCAAGGCACACCTTAATGCATACAATTATTAATTACCAATATGAATATATACTATTCTAAATTCAATAAAGAATAAGTTTCTATAATCAGCAAATACTAACATTCTAAATTCAGTAGAGAATAAACATCTAATGTCAGTCACTCTTTACCTGACCAACCCTAGGTGCCCAACAGTTCTGTGCGAGATTATTAAAAATTTTTTTTTTGTTTTTTTTGTTTTTTTTGTTTGTAACTAACTACCAAGCACTACATCACTAGGCCGGAAGCCAAGCCCAGCGAATAGATTTAAGAAAACAAAAAGAAAACAGAAAAAAAAGAGAGACAAGAATCAAGACAAGAGACAGTTCTACACTTCCCTATGTAGATTACAGGTTTAGGTTAGATCATACTATCATACAAAAGAATTAAGAATTAATCATTAAAGAGTTACATAATTAAAGTTTAAAATTAAAATTATAATTTATATCCTAACACAGCCGCATCACCGTACACAATCAGACCCAAACCTAACGATTATAAAGTAGCTGCAACCGTGTGGTTGAGATACATATTCACTTCTACTAGATTAAAGCTAACATAATCTCATTCCATTAGCAATTTCGTTTCTAAATTCGTAATAGTTTGAGTCCGAGCGCTCCGGCGACCAGAAAGCCGAAGCCGTAACACGTGTTACAACTTGCAATAATACAAATTACCCGTGATATACTATTTCCTTTCGATATAGGGTTATGGTGTTATGATGTTGGGGATTATGGGGTTATGGTGCGGGGTGTTTTGGGGTTATAGTGTTAAGAGGTTATGGGGTTTAAGGTATCTCGAACCTTTCTGAGAACTCGCAATAATACAGATTACCCGTGATAAACTATTTCCCTTCGATATATGGGGTTATAGGGTTATGGGGTAATAATGGTTATGGTGTGTGAGGTTATGACGTTATGGTTTTAGGGGTTACGGGGTTTGTTGTAACGGGTTTATCGTTACGGGCTTATATAGCTTAGATGATGGGGTTTTCGGGGGTTATGGTGAAACGCTGACCCGATAGGGTTTATCTGACTGCAGATTCAGATTTAACGACCCCAAAAACATATAATATACATGGTCTGACCTCAGGACTCAAAACTTTTTTTTTTGTGTGGCTTTGTTATGGAACGCTGGCCAGCCTATGTACAGAGTCTATTTCGAACATCTAAATTAGATGACCTAATTGACACTTTTTCATCCCGATCTTCCTTGAAATTTTTCAATACTAAGCAAAGAGTGTTTTGGCCTCGGTTATGGCAAATACACGGAGAAAAATGGATTATAAAATTTAATATCCAGGTACAGTGACTACAGGACAGCCATTTGAATTACAATATAAAAGCTATAATCTCGATTATAAGCGGTATGATGTTAGAATATAGAAAAAATTGAAGGTTATGTCACTTATAATCTGGATTATACTTCTTATAATATAGATTATATTATTTATAATTTAAATAGCTGTCCCATAGTCACTGAACCTGGATATTAAATTTTATAATCCATTTTTCTCAGTGATAGTAAACAAATAGAAATGCTGAAAATATACATTGTTTCTGGATGGGGCCTGGTTAGACTGCCTATACTAGATTACCTAAATTGGTTTTCCTTCATTTCTTTGTATGTATACATTTTTAATATAAAACTGCTATTAATATCTTTTTCTTGACCGAACATATGGAATATATCAGAAGTATTTTTAGTTGTCATAATCGTAGGTCGAAAAACACTTGAACCAAATGTGGATATTCAAACAATGAGTTCCGTGGCTGTTTGGTTGCAATATAAGTCAAGGGTTATGAGTATGTTAAACCTGGCGATGACGCTGCATCAGCTTCTCGTTTCCATGATTATTCTTGGCTTAAAACTCCATGAATTTATGATTCTACCAGAGCGAAATTCCATTGAATTTCAAATACTTTCTACCATCAATTTATCAACTTAGTATTCACAAAAACATTGTTTAAGTCATTGGCTAGCAGGCGATATTTTTCTGTCATTAATATTCTTTGGAGTTTTAAAATTTTTTAGGTATTTTTTGAAATTTTGTTTTTGTCAATTTTCCAGTAAATAACATATGAAGAGAAAATTATGTTTTTTATACGGGTTAATGCTATAGTTTCTTGGATAGAAATTATGGCATTTTGTATATTTCTCAACAATAGATACTAACTGGATTTGCTCATTATATCTGTCATCAACTGGAATAGTGATTTTAGCATTCAATGCAATCACTGAAGATTAAACCAAATACTGCTGCCGGATTGAATATGTCTGAATTTCTGATACTCTATTATGTATTATGCTGTGCTAAGAGGTTGAGTGACATTCTGGTTATATATAGGGTGACATTTTTATTTTCCAAGAAATTTGTTCTAGCGCACCTTTTGAAAATCTAAGTGAATTTTCTGCAATCAATACTTACTTGAGAATTTTTTATGGATTGAAATAATAATAGTTTTTTGTTTTCTGGGGAACCACATTAGTGAAAAGTGCCAACTATCAACATCAACATATATATCTTCAATTTTTAATTAAGGGTCAATGCAAGTTCAGAATATTAATAATAATAGTATATACGATATATACAGAATATTTTTAAAATATTTATTTCTCCTTTTTTTAATTATTTCTGCTATTGCCACTTTTTTTTAATGCTGTAGAGCTTTTTATTAATAAAAATACAATAGATTTTGAAAAAAACTCTCAAAATACTAACTTTATGTATTTTTTTGTCAATGGGTTAAAAACAGTTTGAAAAGTTGAAAGAATGAAAACAAAAAATGTATCATATCAATAAAAACGACGTCTTTGTACAAATTAACAATTGATGCGATTTCTAAGCCAACGTTTCGATGTGTCACTTGCATCCTCCACAGAAACTTTATTTGAAAATCAAATTTCATAAAAATAAAATTTAAAAAAACGTCATATTTATTAATATTTAATTACTTTTCAGACGTTACATTGAGAAAAAAGATTTGATTGAATGAAGGAAAATAGTTTGTTTGAAAGGCTTTTTTTGATTCAAACAAAAGATTTATTTGAAATGAATAAAATTTGTTTAATTCAAACAAAATATGTTTGAGCTAAATAAATATTTGTTTTAATCAAATAAATTTTTCTTCAAAACAAAGAAATTAGTGCATTGATATGTGGTCAAAAATATAATTTGTTTGATTTAAGGCAGAAATTTATTTGATTTGAACAAATTTTTATTTGGTTCAAAGATACTTTGTTTGTATCAAACAAATTTTATTTAATCCAAATAAATCATTTCTTTAAATCGAAGAAAGTCTTTCAAATAAATAATTTTCTATGATTCAATCTAATATTTTTTCTGAGAGTTAGTCTCATTATGACAAAAAATTGTATCATACGCTGAGAGAACAGTTTGTTGGGCCAAAGTTTTTTGTCCAATCAAGTTTTCTTTATTTAAAACAAGACATTTTAAATATAAAGAAAACAATGTGTTTGACGTAAAGAAAATTTGTTTCATTTAAACAAACTGTTCTCTCAGTGTGATTTTAAAATCCTTAATTTGATTATTTCATCGATTAATTTTTTTTAGCTGGGTTAGATTTTTCTTGGCACGTAAGTTTTCTACCGACACAAAAAATATGAAAAACAAAATTTTACAGATGACAGTTTATTGAATATAATTTACTGGTCCACATACCGAAAGCATTTGTATAATAACTCTAAGTTACTCAAATTATTATTTATTTTTTATTTAGTTTCATATTATTATATTGACCTGTTTTATTTTCAAATTTCAGATTTCTTTTCTCGATGCACCCTAAGAGCCTAAACCCAATTATCAACATCAACATATATCTTCAATTATTAATTTAGAGTCAATGCAAGTTCAGAATATGAATAATAATAGTATATAATATATACAGTATATAGAATATATTTTGAAAATATTGAATTCTCCGTTTTTTTAATTATGTATTTCTGCTATCCATGTTTCACATTTTTAATGCTGTAGAGCTTTTTATAAATAAAAATAGATTTTGAAAAAAATTTGAGAAATTTTGAAATGAAAACACAGAGTACAATGTTTTTCACCTCGTATGGCTGCAGCAGAGTGTATAAAATATTTCTCGTGTTGCTCCTAACATTCTCCTTTCGCGTGAAGACTTTACAAAACATTTTCTGTGAAAGCCTCCTAGCCTGGTCTTAAACTTGCATTGAGGGAATGGAGAATGGTTATCCAGGTGCCAACTTCTGCAAGAACGAGTATTAGATTTTCCTTTTCAGGAGCTTCCTCTCTTTAAAAGGATCCAAACAACAAAACATTCTCCATCTTTCTCTATAGGTACATGAGTTCATAAAATGTCTACTTCACTGATTTTCATTCATTTATCTTTGGTTTATGTTTCATATATATATTTTATTGAGACAGTTGAATTACTGATGAATTTATGTGAGAAAAAATACTTCCGGTTTTTGACCCGCATGCTCGTCGAAGATGATATCGTTATCCGGCTAACGGCTAGCAGCTAACGGAATAAACTCGTGTCTCATTGTAGAGATTTATACCTACTCTACGCCTCTATGGGGTATAAAACGGTATAACTCTTTGTGGACAACGTGTCCTAACAAAGAAAGCATTAGCTTTTGCTTCCAGGAGGCCTTTTTCGCTGTCAATTGATGTCCCGCAGACAAAGTACAGGTACCGAAAGAACTCTCAAAAGATCGATGGTGTCGTGCACCTCAGAATAAACTAATTTTTTTTTAAAGTATTTACACTACCTAGGTCAAGTGACCAATGAAATTTATTTTTATTTCCACAATTTTACGCTTGGTATAAGACGGTATAAGAGATATCACGGAGAAAAATGTAGTACTGAGAAACTTTTTTTTGCTGCCCCAATAAAATTTTAGTTCTCCTTACAAAAACTTTTGTCAAGCAAAAACCAATAAAAAACTCTTTTTATTACATCTTTCTCAATCTTACATAAAGAGTCTAATTATTTCAAAAGAATTATCGCAGAAATGTTTCACATAAAAAAAGGAAGAAAAATCTGCCCGCTTCGCGGGCACATCTCATCGCGCGTAGCTCGCTTCGCTCGCAAGTTTGAGCGCGCCTAGGGCGCGCGATTCGATCGTCGCGCTTCGCGCTCCGTTCTTTCTGGACCTCGCGCTTCGTGCTCGTTCTTGTGCTCTTCACATACATTCCAGTTTATTTCTTATAATTTAATACTAAAGCTCTAACTAATTTTATAATAATATTATTGATGATGTGAATTACACATTTTCTCAAAGTCACTCAATTTCTTTTTGAATTTAAGTGAAACAGGAAATTCAATTTACTTAAGGCTCTATCAGCCTTAAGGAACACATTCTCATCATGGCGCTCATGCTTCGCGCTCGATTTTCTGTATATATTTCAGTAACTTTTTAATAAATTACATGATTAAAATAATTTATTTTCATCCAAATCTCTCAAAAAGAAAAAACAATCATAGACTTTATTTAAGGAAACGATTTTGCAAAACAACGCTTATTTCGTATCTTACATATTTTGGTGAAAAAAATCGAATTTTTTTAATATTAAAAGTCAAAACATAAAATATACCTCCCCTCCCGAAATGTCTTAATGAGAATTTGTAGACCTAATTTAGGCAAACAATTTTCCATCTATACGTTTTTTGTATCTCACATATTTTGTCTAAAAAATTGAATTTTTTAATTTTAATCGTATTTTTTGGAATTGAAACGAAAAGTATATGTTTTATCAGAAATTGTGTGAGACAAAATTTGTAGCTCTTTTTGAAACGACAAACTTTATATTCTTACGTTTTTTTCGTATTTCGAATATTATTGTTAAAGATATATGTTGTTGTTGGTAATTGGCTTTAGGGTCCAAGGTTGATAAAAACTCAGAGTTTTACATAATCAGACGTTTTGGCTCTGATCGGAGCCCTCATCAGTGATTTATTTAAATCTAAAAATACAGAAAAAGGTTTTGCTAACATAGGATATCTTGTATAAAAAAATTTTTTGTAAAAATTTAACAAGTAATTATCATTATGTTTTTACATGTAGGTAAATAAATTTTGATATTACTTTAAGGTAAATATTTCATTCACATAACCTAAAAAACTGGATACCAGAAAGCATTTTTTGGAAGGTTGGAATTAAGTGTCTAAATATAAAAAATATTTTTAATTGACATTCGTGCATGGAATTGTAGATTGAAATTTTTTTGGTGTAGTTTTTAATACAATATATATACATACATACATACATAACCACACATATACATACATATACACATATACATACATATCACGCATGCAATATATATGCATATATACATACATATGCATAATATACATAACATATACACATATCATTATAACATTATTATATATATTACTATATATACACATATATACATCACAATATATATAATACTATATATCACATACGTATATATATATACATACACATATATACACATATAATACTATATTACATACATACATATATACACACATAGATATATATATATATATATATACATACATACATATATACATATATATATATATATATATACAACATACGACATGTATACGTACATACACACATACATACATACATACTACATGCATATAACATTATATATACCACACATATAAAATATTTTCAAATTCTTTAAATATCATTTCTTTTGGTATGAAGTGCAATCTGTAAAATTTAATTTAATTTAACATTTTATTGGCATATTTTCTTTGGAAATTTGTCCGCTGTGATACTTTTTTAGCAAGAAGAACTGAAAAATTGAGAACATAAAGAGTCCGTAGAGTTATACAAAAGGCTTTTTCTCAATCGTGGGTATAGACAATGAGGCTGCTTTTTCAGAATGTACACAAAAAGGCCATAAATTTTCATATAATATTGCACATAAAGTTTTCTTTGGTTTGAGTCTAGATCTAAAATTACCTATGTAAATATTTCTTTGGTGTAAAGCAATGAGAATAGCACTGTGTAAAATACAGTTTTTTAGAAGTAAATTGCCGATTTTTTGGTTTGACAAGTCGATGTAAGAAAAATATTGTAAAAAATTATAAATTGTGTAAAGAAATTGAGATGCGATTGTACATAGAATGTTTCAAAAATTTTTTGCCTAGATTTTTTAAGTGAAATTTTACATAGAAATTTTTTGATTAAAACTGGATGGATTGAGATTATGAATTATACATTTTTTAGAGAAATTCATTTCCAAGTGTATATGAAGTGTGTCTAAAATTTTTTACCTAGTTTTTTGCAAGTGAGATTGTACATCGAAATTGTGGATTATATAGAAGAACTTTTGAAATTTATGATTACACATGATATACACATTAGATGAGAAAGAAAAAATTTTTTTACATAAATAAAGGTATGAAAAGACGTAGAGAGCCGCGAAAAAAAAATTCTAGGAGTAATTTTATCGAAATCTAATAGTAATGCCTTAGTGTTTAATGTGTAGTACTTTCAAATGTGTAGGTATGGTATTTTTTATTATTAAATTTGTGCACAATTCTATCCAAATTTTTAAATCCTATCACAGACTATATATAGAGTAAAAAAGGAGGACTAACCTTGATTAAAATTACGATTTTTTGTATAAATGTTATTATCCAGTTTTTTCTTTTTCCGTTTTTTGGGAAGACACATAACTTAGACTGCACACACTTCTCCCCTCGGAGGTTGACTCGTAAACTGAGTTATGTTTTGGTTTTTAGGCATGCATATTGGGATGAGAGTGGAGGGTAAGATTTTTTTCCCCTTTAGCGATTTTTTTTTTTTGGAGAAAGAAAAGGATGTACTGGAGATGGCTGGACTGTTAGGACAATGAGAAGACCATAAATTGTAACCGGAGACATAAAGGTTTCGTCGGCATATTTTGAGTGTTTTCAGAAAGTATGTGTATTTATGTATTTCAGGATTTTTTAATAATATGAATTTTGAATGGAGTTAAGCTTGGTTGTTTAAGAGAGGGAGATAAAAAACTGATAAATTTTCTGTATCAGTCCTTTGATTTACAGAATGTGAGGTACTGGCTATGTGGGTCATTTCTAGAATCATGCGTTTTTTGTAGTTATCCGATCTGTCTATTATTGTGACTTCATCAAAATTAAATTCTGTGATAGGATTTAAAAATTTGGATAGAATGGTGCACAAATTTAATAATAAAAAATACCATACCTACACATTTGAAAGTACTACACATTAAACACTAAGGCATTACTATTAGATTTCGATAAAATTACTCCTAGAATTTTTTTTATCGCGGCTCTCTACGTCTTTTCATACCTTTATTTATGTAAAAAAATTTTTTCTTTCTCATCTAATGTGTATATCATGTGTAATCATAAATTTCAAAAGTTCTTCTATATAATCCACAATTTCGATGTACAATCTCACTTGCAAAAAACTAGGTAAAAAATTTTAGACACACTTCATATACACTTGGAAATGAATTTCTCTAAAAAATGTATAATTCATAATCTCAATCCATCCAGTTTTAATCAAAAAATTTCTATGTAAAATTTCACTTAAAAAATCTAGGCAAAAAATTTTTGAAACATTCTATGTACAATCGCATCTCAATTTCTTTACACAATTTATAATTTTTTACAATATTTTTCTTACATCGACTTGTCAAACCAAAAAATCGGCAATTTACTTCCAAAAAACTGTATTTTACACAGTGCTATTCTCATTGCTTTACACCAAAGAAATATTTACATAGGTAATTTTAGATCTAGACTCAAACCAAAGAAAACTTTATGTGCAATATTATATGAAAATTTATGGCCTTTTTGTGTACATTCTGAATAAGCAGCCTCATTGTCTATACCCACGATTGAGAAAAAGCCTTTTTTATAACTCTACGGACTCTTTATGTTCTAAGTCATTGCAAAAAAACTATCAATTTTTCAGTTCTTCTTGCTAAAAAAGTATCACAGCGGACAAATTTCCAAAGAAAATATGCCAAGGAAAAAAAAAAAATGTTAAATTAAATTAAATTTTACAGATTGCACTTCATACCAAAAGAAATGATATTTAAAGAATTTGAAAATATTTTATATGTGTGGTATATATAATGTTATATGCATGTAGTATGTATGTATGTATGTGTGTATGTACGTATACATGTCGTATGTTGTATATATATATATATGATATTGTGTATGTGTGCTATATATATATATATATATGTGTATATATACACATATATATGTGTATGTATATATATATACGTATGTGATATATAGTATTATATATATTGTGATGTATATATGTGTATATATAGTAATATATATAATAATGTTATAATGATATATAATGATATGTGTATATGTTATGTATATTATGCATATGTATGTATATATGCATATATATTGCATGCGTGATATGTATGTATGTGTATGTGTATGTATGTGTGTATATGTATGTATATGTGTGGTTATGTATGTATGTATGTATATATATTGTATTAAAAACTACACCAAAAAAATTTCAATCTACAATTCCATGCACGAATGTCAATTAAAAATATTTTTTATATTTAGACACTTAATTCCAACCTTCCAAAAAATGCTTTCTGGTATCCAGTTTTTTAGGTTATGTGAATGAAATATTTACCTTAAAGTAATATCAAAATTTATTTACCTACATGTAAAAACATAATGATAATTACTTGTTAAATTTTTACAAAAAATTTTTTTATACAAGATATCCTATGTTAGCAAAACCTTTTTCTGTATTTTTAGATTTAAATAAATCACTGATGAGGGCTCCGATCAGAGCCGAAACGTCTGATTATGTAAAACTCTGAGTTTTTATCAACCTTGGACCCTAAAGCCAATTACCAACAACAACATATATCTTCAATTATTAATTAAGAGTCAATGTAAGTCCAGAATATGATTATTGTTAAAAAATTGAATTTTGGATTTTCAATAGTTTTTTTTTTAATTAAAAAGAAAAATATGCATCTTATGAAAAAATGTTACAATTCAAATTTGTAGGTCTTCATGTAGAAAATAATATTATATCATAACGTTTTTTCGTATCTCGTATAATTTAACTGGGAAATGGAATTTTGATATTGACTTTTTTCGAATTTGAATATGCTGTAACATTTCTAATTTTGATTTAATCAAAAAATGTTATCAGGATAATTTGTAGAGATTTATGAGCACTATCAAAAACCAGCTTTGAAATTTTTTATTTTTTCAAAAAGTTATTTTCAAAAATACAAAAGTAGTGCTCAATCCCTCAATTTTGATTGGATGTGGCTGGTTAACGAACTTGTCCTTACTTTTTCGGCTCCGATAAAGTGTACCAAAGCTCAATTCAATCTGATAATTCTATCGAGAGTTATGCCGCACACGACCTACAGACAGACAGACAGACATACGGACAGACAGACAGACAGACACTTTCGTAAAAACCGTTTTTTCTGACTCAGGGGGTGTCAAAACGTAAAGATTTGATGAAAATATCGAAAGTCATTTTTCACATAAAACCAATACCTTCTCATCCATGATGAGAATGTAAAAATTTACAAATAATTAGCTGTGATGTTTATGCAAATGTTGAACGATATTATAACTACAGGTATTTAGATATATTGATAAATTTGTATTTATTATCGTAATAATTTTACCATAATCTTTATAATTATTATATATGCTCTACTGAAACAAATTTTTTTGATCTAAAGAGGATGACATAATGTCATCGAAACGTCGTCATTTTAAAGGAAAATAAATTTGATGAAAATCCATTTGGTCTTAGGTTGGTCATTCTCAATTCTCTAATAACAAACTCTTTTGTTGGTTCAACAAATAGATTTGCTGAGAAAACTAAAGATCTGTGAAGAAATTTTGAGATTTGACTAAAATTTACTGTTTATTGCATAAGGACAATAATTGATAATAGTGTCTCTTAACAGTAAGAAAATGAATTATATAAGAAAACACTGTTTATTTCTTGATAGTTACAAGGTTACACAAAGCGAGAGAAACTGAAGGGGCACAATTAGTTTGACCGCCTGAAAAACAGGTGATTTTTGGGAATTTAAAAAAAGAAGTATTGCATCGAATGTTTTAAAATTTTGCAGATATATTTGTGCATAAATAACGAATACACAGTAATGTTATCAAATAAAAATATTCGATTTTCAGCAAGAAAGAACTGGGAAGTAATTTTATTAGTAGAAGATTAAGTTTTTCCATTCAGTCACTAAGCATCAATGTTTACTTGGACGCCATATTCACCAACTCTATCTTTCTCCTTCTATCCTCCCATGTTTGTATCCTCCATCTTTTTCTACGGCGTCCAAGCGTCACCCGCCATCATTGATGCATAGAGAAGTTCTTGGTTGCGGTAAGTTACTGTCACGGGCCGGCCAACCCGTTGTCATGCGCCTTACCGTTACCAGAATTTCAATAAATAAATTCACAAGAACAAGTTAAAAATTAATTAACTTTTTAAATAGATTCAAACTTCCCAGATCTTTTACAATTTTTAGACATAAGTTAGACTCTTAAATTATTAATATTTAGAAATTGTTTAGATTTTTACACATTTCCGCCTACGCCATTGGTGGGACCTTAGAAAATTGGTTTTAAGGATTAATTTAGTTTGTATAAATATTCATTAATTTTTAAAATCAATCCTAGTATTTTTAAAGTATAAAGATATATTAATAAGGTTAATTAAGTTAGTTTAAGAATTGTCTGTAAATGTAGCATTTTCCCGAACGGGCCTATTGGATACGCATCGAACGACTCAAGGGAAAGAAAAGCGCGTGCTTACCGAGGATTGGCTCAGCGGACCCAGTCTATCGAAAAGCACGATGCACGCGGCTCGGAGGGGATGCGCAAAGCGCCGGAGCGTGTCGATTGGCGCGTGGTGACGCCACCAAGTGCATCATGCCCACGCATCTCAAACACCCCCACGCTTGCGCCTACCCCCACGCACTTTCCCTTCGAGCCCTTCGGGTATAAAAAGGGGTCCCTTCGCTTGGAAAATCAGATCTAACGCTCCACTCACCACGAGCTAGATCAAGACCAAACGCCAATAAAGTACCCAAACTTGCTTTTCTGGTCATTATTTTCTTTCTCTCCACACTAACGGAAGCGAGGCGAAGCATCTTCTCGTCGCTTTCCGTTGAGAACAAGGCGAGGCATTCCTCTCGTTCTTCTCCCTCTCTCTTTCTCTGAACGGGGTGAAGCATTCTTCTCGCCGTTCACCCTTTCTCTCTTTTCACGTGAAAGAGGCGAAGCATACTTCTCGTCATTCACTCTCTCTTTCTCACTAACGGAAGCGGGGCGAAGTAACTTCTCGTCGCTTTCGTCGAGAACAAGGCGAGGCATACCTCTCGTTGTTCCCCCTCTCTCTCTTTTACGTGAATGAGGCGAAGCATACTTCTCGTCATTCACTCTCTCTTTTTCACTAACGGAAGCGGGGCGAAGTAACTTCTCGTCGGGAACAAGGCGAGGCATACCTCTCGTTGTTCTCCCTCTGTCTCTTTCTATCTCTCCCACTCTCCAACACTCCTTGCCAACTTAGAAAATAATAAGAGCGAGGCGAGGCATTCCTCTCGTCGCTCTCTCTCTCACTCTAACTGTCTCCCTCACTCCTATGCGACAAAGAGGGGAACGACAACACATACAGGCTGAACTAATACAAGCAAACCTTGGTTTTCGGTAAATCTCCAATATAATATAGGTCAAGGAACCACAATTATGTCTGTATCGTCGAATTTTTTTTTTCAGTGTATATTCTTCATCCAATCATAAAGCTGGAGGGTCATTGTATGGAAAAACAAATACACAGTAAGCTAAAAAAAGACACAAGTCAATCGGATGATTTGTTATCGAGTTACAGCTGTAGCAAATTTGAAAAATGTAGTTTGTGACGTCTCTTAACTTCTTTTTGGTCAAAATTTTGAAAAAAAATGGAAGACTTATTGATAATTAACACACAGTTAACTTTAAAAATAAAATGGTATGTTGTTGGAATAAGTGTCTTTAGGGTCCATAAAATGATTAAGTCGATTTTATCAGACGTTTCGGCTCAGATCGGAGCCCTCATTAGTGACATTTATTAAAATCTAAAAAAAATACTAAAGGAGGCGCTAATACCACATTTTCAGGAATAACAATAGTACTTAAACATATAAAGAACGAGTACTTAATGTTTTGAATTAAATTAGGTACACTACTTTTATCTTTAAAAATGTTTGCGAAATTGTCACTCAAACGAAGTTAACAGACATTCTTTATCGTCTTCTGTTGTATTTTCCAAGTTTTCAGCAAGATATTTTGTAAAATAAAAAAGTTATCTTCAACAAAATTTTACAGTAATTTGGTCATGAGTTGTGGTTGATCCAAGACCTTAAAGAGTTCCTTTACAGATTCCTTGATAGGATCCTCATGCGCGAAAAATCCACAAGCACAAACAATTTATTTCAACCAAACTATTTGTTTGAATGATCTGCGGTTAATTTAAACAAAATTTGATTGAATCTACTGAAATATTTGTCTGATTTAACCAAATCGTATTAAAAAAAAACCATCTTTGGTTAGAATCAATAAAAAATTAATTCAATTGTACACTCAGAAAAAAGATTTGATTGAATAAAAAATAATAATTTGTTTAAAAAGCTTTTTTTGGTCCAAGCAAAAGATTTATTTGGATTAAATAAAATTTGTTTGATACAAACAAAATATCTTTGGGCCAAATAAATATTTGTTTAAATCAAATAAACTTCTTTTAAAAAAAAAACAAATTGGTAAAACACTATTTGCTATGCAATCAATCATTTATCACTGAAAATCAATTCAATACAAAGGGATTAATAGGAAAAAGTGAGTCATCTATTTCAAATATGTCCAATTTTAACTGATTTGAGCTTAGAGAGTATATTGAAACGTATTCTATAACAAAAATTATAACTTGGCATTCTGTGTGCAGGATTTTTCAGGAGGCTATTTCACGTTAACTTAACCAAAAATGTTGACCAGAACTAAACTAAATGTCGGCAAATGCAGATTTAGAGCAAAAATAATTCCTAAAAATTTCGAAAAATACTACATTGTGCAGCTAGGGGAAAAAAAAATGTATTTTGCGAGTGTGAAGTTTGATGATCGATCAAAGTGAGGGTAACAACCACACAAGTAAAATAACTTTCTTTCCTGTGTTCTACTATTGGGTCAAAAGTGCATGTTTTTGCCCCCTGTGGGGAAAACAAATCCATTTTTTGACCCCCGGGTAGAAAAAAAATCATGTGCGACACGGGGAAAAGATTAATTTTATTCGTATGATTGTTACCCTCGCTTTGCTCAGCTATCAAACTTCACACTCGCGAAATCATTTTTTTTTTCCCTAGTTGCAGCAATAAAATCCACTTTATGATCGACCCGCTAGTAGAAAATTGAATTTATAATAAAATACAGAAAGTTAAAAACAACCTTGTCTTAAAAAATTATAAGAAATTATCACATTAATAGGTGTAAAAATTGAATCAGAGACTATTTAGTTTTGAATTTGTCACGTAAGTTTTATTTACAGCCTTATAAATGTCTTATGATGCGTGCTTATATACATATTCAAGTTGATTTTACATTTATAGACACGTGTTACGAAATGGGATATGATCATCCTTCAGACTGTTTGTTTGGAAATGTTCTCAGTGTATCTAACTTGTATCTCTGCACATGTTATGCTTAGATCAAATATGATGAATTAGGTTTGGATTACATAAAGTGCATATTTTAGATCAATCCTAGCAGTCAAAATCGTTTAGAAAATGATTTTAAGTATTATGTTACAAAAATATTTTTCTCCGTTGCTATGACCATGGTAATTTATTATATGTTTAAAACGATAGCGAAAAGATTGCAGAATATTAATTTTGAACAAAAGCAAACATCTATGTGAATTTGGAATTCATGCACTTTGTTTTTAAAGGCATTTACTACCTGGGTCACGTGACCAAAGAAACGCATTTTAATTTCCACAATTTCTGGGACATAAACACAACACTGTCCAAAATACATATTTTCATAATAAACTACAATTATTATAACAAATATGTCAGCAGAATTTTTTGCAGCTTTTTACGGTTGAATTGACGATATATGAATATTATCAAAAGCCCATGAATGAGTGGAAATAGTGGAAATAGTGTAAATCTGTTCTAGGTAAATATTTCTCTAGAGAAAATTCATATAATGCACACATATGTACATATTTCTATATAAATTTGGAATTTATGCTTATAGCTACTGTTGAGTAAAATGAGTCGCAATGTAAGTGAACGCTGCTCACACCTTCTATAATAATAAATTATTTAACTTGTTCACGCACCATCACGTGGCACACGCAACATAGTACTATATATACATATATGGGTGTGTGTGAGATGTAATACGTATATTATTTGTCTTCCGCGTACCGCACAACCTGCAGAACAAATTGGGTTAATGAAAGGAAATTAATCACGCACTATGATAACATAGTCTATATCTATGATCAACTTTTTACTTTATCTTAGACATTAATTGATACATCTCAATGCATTCCTTCTCCATTTAGTAAATTATACATGGTGCCTAATTACATAGAGATTTTTTGGTGATAAATTATCGCTATGGGCATACTCGTTTTCGGAATTATATTTTTTAATGAGCCTTTTGGGTCTTTGTAGCTTGGAACTAGCCCTCATCAGGAAATTTATCGAGAGTTATATAACGACTTGGTCAAATTATAGTGGCTCGTTATGAAGAGCATATATCGAGCAAGTCACGTCGTTAAGAAAAGTATTTCAGTTTCCCCAAGTTTTTTTTACAATCATTATTATATCTGGTTGAAGTTTTAGGAGATTATAAAATACATTATAACGGAGGTCTGTAAAAACTAATTGATTTTGAATGGTGAAAAAAAGTATTCCACTTTTACAGATGTTGATATTTTTTAATTTATCAGAACCAATTGGAGTCTGACTTTGATTATGTATGTCTTTTATCATTTTTTTGAAACTTTAGCCAAAAATATTCATTATTGTAATTGTAAATTGTAATTGTAAACAATCTTTCAGAATAGAATACTTTGTTTGACCACGTGACTCATTGGATAGACGTTCTCAAACCTTCTTAATTTGAATTTTCCTATTATTCTTACTAAGTTATTTCCATAAAATTCATGGAATAACTCCAGAGATCGTGTAGAATAGTTAATATAATAAAAGGGACAATCATAAATTTGATTTTTATTTTTGTTCTTTGGTCAAAAGTCCATTTACTAAGAATTCAGCATGTAAAAAGGAATTCAAGTTTTAGGGATTAGTAATGATTCTTTGAACGAAACGACTTCAATAAAATTCCCAAGAGTAGCATATAAAGAGGACATTTTAATGGTCTTTTAGAATTGCGTGTAGTCCTCAGAATAAAATTGAATTAATAGAATGCAATATTTATTTTTATCTCAATCGTTTCATTCTTCTGAATTTCAAGTGTATAGTAGTCATTAAAATGTCATGATGTAATAGAAGGTAACCTGTTTTTAGATGACGCTATAAAATCGAAAACACGTCGAAGACTATTCTTTAGCAATGGTGAAGCAACGACTATTTGCTGCCAAATTCCCATTCTTTTTAAAATAGGAGATTAAAATTGCATAAATTATATGAATCAGAAGACAGTATTAACTCATAAAAATATTTAGTGAAACTGAGAAAAACAAAATCTATTAAATGTATATACGTTAAAATAGTAACAGCGTTACTTATTTTGTACACTTTACAGATAGTACAGTACTCTCTAAATATAAATCAGTCAAAATCTACTGATTATCAGTGAAATTCGACTGATTCAAGTAGTTAAAAAGAGGTTACTGTAAATCAGTCAAATTCCACTGATTGCTTCAGTGAAAATTAACTAATTTAACAGTGAAAATATTTTTTCCACTGATTCAATTAGTGATAATCAACTGATTTAACAGTGAAATATATTTTTTAAGTGTTGAATCAGTGAAGAGGCAAATCACTGATTCAATCAGTAAAAATTTGACTGATTCAGATTTAGAGAGTATGAATGAACAATTTTTTGTAAATATAACAATTTTGTCGATAAAAATCATATATATGTTAAATTTACATTTAAAAAAAATTTTAATTTTGTAATATTTACTAAAAAGTCTGTTATGTCAGTAAGAAATTGGTAAATTATGAGCAAATATTTGTGAAATCTGCACAATCAGTTATACTGTTACTATTTTGACATACACTAAGAAAACATTTTTCAACAAATAAAGTCCCTTTGCTGGATTAACAAAATTGTTTTTTGTATGCAGGTATGAATTTGGCAAGTTTATTATGCTTGTAAGAAGGGGAAAAACAATCCCAAGGAAGTAAAAATAATGGCAAAAATGTAACTTCCCGTGCAGAAATTTTGGTAGGGCGCCGATCGGGCCCCGATCAGGAAAAATGAGGCCTCGATAGGGTAATCTGTCTAAGGCCAGATTAGTAAAGAAACGCCTTACTCGATCGGGCCTAGATCTGGGCCTGTGAAATGGGGAACCGATCTGGCCCAGATATGGCCCCTTCCAATTTTGTATTTCTACAAATAGTAAAATTCAAAAGGTTTTCGTTTAATAACAATAAATAGTTGGTTCAAAAAAATTTATTTCATAAATTCAGTTTAGTGATGCAACAGTATAATCAAGAGCATACAAACAATATAATCCTTCCTTTCTAAAAAATTCACTTTGGAAAATTGAATATACCATATAAAAAATAATGAAACACAATAACGTTCTACACTTAAAATTATAATTTTCTTTCCTTTTAAAATTATCGTTAATAAAAAAATATTTCAAGTAATAATCTAGTTCATTACCCGAATCTGCGTTGCTGGGAGTTTCGTCAAAAGCAATAGGATTTTCATTTTCCTCTAAAACTTTTTGAAAATCCTCGAGTTCCATTTCTACTGAACTTTCCTCTTCATTAGCGGCTTGCGAGACAGAAACTTCTCTTCCTTCATCTTGGTCTTCAGCATCTACAACTATTTGCGGTATTATTATCACTACAATTATCAATTCATGCTACTTCATGTTTATTGTAATGCAATGCCTCTCATTATTATTTACCATATTTACGTCTTAGAACAAAATGGAAATATTTTTCATAAATTACGTACATTAAAATAAAATAAACCGTCTATAAAAGATAACCTACAATGTTAGGATTTATGTAATGAATCTAGTGAATTAATTTACCTTGATCTATAATGTGGATATAAGAAATCTCACCAACGATTCTGTGCTTTCGAATTCGCCATGTATTTTTGCTTTTGGCATTTTAATTTCAATATAGTCACTACAATATCACGACCACAACATAAAATTTAAAAATAATCTTGTCTATCATAATCCGATGTGGTTCCGACCCGGGCCACACCATGTGCCCTCCTGCGGCCACATGTGGAAAATCCGGTCAGGCCCGGATCGGAACTTGGAAACAAGTTGGGCTATTTCTGCACGGGTTACATTGCCGCCATTATTTTTACTAATTTTTACTAATTTTTTTGTTCATTTCTCGTTATTTTGGCATAGGGTCAGATTCTTTTTATTTTCTTCGATTAAAATTATCACTATTAGATATAAAAATACTCAAAAAGAAAGCAAGGCAAACGTTTCGACCAAATATTGGGGCCCTCTTCAGTGACATAAATTCAAAGATTAATTCAAAATTTCTGTAAAACATTAGAATATAGGAGATAATTAAAATAAGGATTATCATAGAATTCAGAACCTTATCTCATAGCTTGCAATTCAAAATGAAGTAGTCCAGTATGCAGCATCACGAATTGAAAAAATATTTAGAGTTCACTGTGAATAAAAAACCGGATAAATGAAAAAACATAAAAAATTTTGCACACGAACCGACCGGAATTTTTTAAAAATATTTATTATTAAAGAAGGATGCCAAATTGGTTATCAATGGTAAAACGCGAACAAGGTTTACATTTTTGGAATTTTTCGTGAAGACTTTGTTATTTATTGGGGCCCTCTTCAGTGCCATAAATTCAAAGATTAATAAATAACGAGAAATGAACAAAAAATTCTATGAATTTTGGGTCAATATAATAGCAGACATGTTATCAAACATGTCACTTTAAAATTATTTTTACTCCCCAGGAATTTTTTAAGTCCTGCTACTCCCTACTGAGCGAAAAACGGCGATTTGTGTTCTGCCTGACAAGCATAAAAAAGAATCAAATTCGTGTCTGTTTTGAAAATATGATTTTTTCTAATATTTGGTCATAAAGTGGATTTTATTGCCCCGTGCGGGGCAATCATATGCATTTTCTCATCCTTTAGTAGATAGAAAATCGTGTGCGACACGGGAAAAACAATTATTTTACTCGTGTGGTTGTTATTCTCGCTTTGCTTGGGCATCAAACTTCACACTCGTAAAATAAATTTATTTTTTCCTAGTTGCAAATTATACTATTTTGTCTTTAAAAATGGTTTGTTACCCTGACAAAATAGTTTAATAAATTGTATTAATTACTGTAAACCCTTGTAACATTTAGTTCCAGCTGCAAAACTATTTTATTAGGTCAACAAGCTTGTAACTAATTACTTGAGTTGTAATTCAAAATTTCAAGAATTCGAAACCGTCCGAAACTTGAGCTGTTGCCTTAACAAACCAAATAGTTACTTGAAATAATTTAATGACTTTGGCAACTAATAACAATTTGTAGAATTTCGTTTCAAATAAAAAAGTTGACACAACTGCACATTTTTTTTAGTACAGGAGTAAAATAGGTCTACAATTTAGATTGTTATTAGATTGTATCTTCCAATAAGATCAAAATTCGTAACTTTGTTACGAATTTTATTGTCTTGGACAATATCTCTATTGGACTATGATTGTTATATAAACTCCAGTTCCCTAGTTATTCGTTTATAACGTGACGACTTCATTTGTCTATTATTAATTTATCAGTTTACGACATTCTGTCGATATGTAGGTAAACCAATGCAGCTGCACAATAAACGTTTATGTCCTTAGATGTATTAAAAACAATAGAGCTTTTCTCCGATCTGTCATTAACCTATTTAATAGTCTTTTATTGCACAGGGCAACAAAAGTTAATTTTTTTTGTAACCAAAGACAAGTCTTCTAAAGATTTTGATTGAACGAATCTGTTCTCTAAATGTTTCTAGCAAATTTATTGAGTTATTAAAATTAACTAATTCAATTTAAATAATAATTAAAAATCTTATTAAAATTCATTAAGAGTAACTAAAATATTGGATTGGGTCAACCAAATTTTACTAACCAAAGAATTTTGTTAAATCAATTAAATAATTTTTTTGTATTAATCAAACATTTTTTATCCGTATAATAAAATACTATGGTTGAACCAACAAAAGTTTTGTTGATTTAATCAAATCTTTTTCCCAGTGTATTTTTCTATCCTTCCTTTAATAACTTCAATATTTATTTGTCTCCTGTTCCACGTCAATCAAAAATTTGTTACCGTATCAAAAAATTTTCCAATTTTGCTCGATAAAAATCAGTTAAAAAAATCTGCCTGTTTCGCGGGCACATTCTCATCGCGCGCTTCGCGCGCAAATCGCTTTGCGCTCCATTCTTTTTGGACCTCGCGCTTCGCGCTCGGTCTTGTGCTCTTCGCATTATACATTTAAGTTTATTTCTTATAATTTGATACTGAAGCTCAAACCAATTTTATAATAATATTAATAGTATATTGCATTACAAGGGACAAAACACAGCGAATTCAAACGAGTGTGAAGTTTGCTGTCCGAGCGATGCAAGGGCTGCGGCCACACGAGTTGCATTCGCTGTGTTTTGTTTCGAGTAATGCATACTATTTTTTCTACTAGCGGGCCATAAAGTGGACTTTATTGCCCCGTGCGGGGCAAACAAATCCACTTTCTGACCCGCTAGTAGAAAAAAAATCGTGTGCAACTAGGGAAAAAAAAATTTATTTTACTCGTGTGGTTGTTACCCTCGCTTTGCTCGGGCATCAAACTTCACACTCGCAAAATAAATTTTTTTTTCCCTAGTTGCACAATGTACTATTATGTACAGAGGAATACAATGTAGAAATTGAACTGCGCATGCGCATTGTAATCTTACAGCGGAACGCAATCTATTTCTTATTCTTCTTCTTCTCACTTCTTCTTCGTAAAATCAAAATGGCCGGGAGTAGTCGCCAATTTGCGCCCGCTTCGTACAACTAGCGCAACAAACAATTACAATAAGTACTAGATTAGATTCCAATGTACGCATAAAAACTCGTATCCGCACCACAGTCACATAAAATAGAATATGTGCCCATGCACACAATTCGGGAAATTACGAGACTCGCGACAATGCTCGCAGGACTGATCGCGCCTCGGATTCGTCTCGGCTTTGCCTCAGCTACGTCTCGACTATGCCTCACCTACGCCTTGGCTTCGATCTCCTGCGAACATTGTCGCTCGTCGCGCAATCACCCTCATTGTGTGCCTAGGCACATAATATACTATTATGTGCCTCCGGCGCGGAAACTCGTTTTTCTGTTACAGAGGAATATAATGTAAAAATTGAACTGCGCATGCGCTTATAGTCTTACAGCGGAGCAGAATATTCTTTTTCTTCTTCGTACAGCGTTAGCATCCTACTGACAAAGCCTTGTACATTTGAACTGCGCATGCTCTATTACAACAAGCTACTACTACACAAGATCGATAAAATCAAAATGGCTGGGACTATTCGCGAAATATCAAGTGTAATGACTAGCGCCGCAAACAACTACAATACTAGATTAGATTCCAATGTACGCATAAAAACTCGTATCCGCACCACAGTCACATAAAATAGAATATGTGCCCATGCACACAATTCGGGAAATTACGAGACTCGCGACAATGCTTGCAGGACTGATCGCGCCTCGGCTTCGCTTCGGGCTTGTTTCGGCTTCGATCTCCTGCGAGCATTGTCGCTCGTCACGCAATAACCCTCATTGTGCGCCTAGGCACGTAATATACTATTTCATAGCAACTGTTTTGACAATTTGATTTTCGGTACCTGTGAAGCGGGGCGAAAGTGCGGTTTGCAACCCTACCTTTAAATTTTCGCCCGTAGGGTTGAAAATCGTAGTTTCGTCCCGCTTTACAGGTACCGAAAATCAGTTTGTCAAAACAGTTGCTATGAAATAGTATATTACGTGTCTAGGCGCACAATGAGGGTTATTGTGTGACGAGTGACAATGCTCGCAGGAGATCGAAGCCAAGGCGTAGTCGAGACGTAGCTGAGGCAAAGCCGAGACAAGGCTTTTTTCTATAATGGTTTGGAACGACTGGGATTGACGTGGAAACAGATTTTGAATTGGCACCGAATATACACTGAGAAAAAAGATTTGATTGAATGAAAGAAAATAATTTATTTGATTCAAACAAAAGATTTATTTGAATAAAATAACATTTCTTTGATTCAAACAAAATATCTTTGGTACAAATAAATATTTGTTTAAATCAAATAGATTTTTCTTCAGAACAAAACAATTATTGCACTCGTATGTGGTCAAAGGTATAATTTGTTTGATTTAAGGCAGGGATTTTTATTTGGTGCAATGATATTTTGTTTGAATAAAACAAATTTTATTTAATTCAAATAAATCATTTCTTTAAACCAAAGAAAGTTTTCGAAACAAATAATTATTTTTAAGGGGCTATACCAGTGTGACACTCAAAAAATTGATTTTTTTGTTGTTGCATTTTTCAACATTTATTCGAGGAAGAGGAGGGTCCATTCTATGGGCCAGATATAGCTGGTTAGCAGGTTTTATGGTAAATATCATCAACATCTTTAAACGCGTTTTTCTCGAAATGAGATTTTTCAAATTTGCTGACATTATAACTTAAAGAGCAATTATCCGATTGACTTGAAATTTGTACTGAGTACTATTGAATATATTTACTCTACAATGACGTAGGATATTTTTGATTGGATGAAAATTGACGATTTGGCATTGAAGAAACGACCATTTTATAGTTAAGAAAACAGACTTTTTTTACATAACTACGCCATTTTGTTAGATTTTGATATTTTTCGAAAATCCTACGTCATTGTACAGGAATTACCTTCCATTTCAACATTTTTTCCTTCTTTGGTTTCAATACTCAATCGGCCGGAATCATGTCAGCAGTGGAGGAACTTTTTTTTTGGCGTCTCCAAAGGCAGCGCATAAGTCGCTTGGATCTCAATATTTTTCTAGAAAAAAATTATGTAATATAAGTCACCCAAATTTTCAGCGTTCACACTGGTATAGCCTCTTAATTCAATCAAATCTTTTTTCTGGGTGACTGGTTTACATTGTACCAAAATATGAGATTATTTGCAATAAAAAAATGATTATTTCATTCAGGGAATTATTAATTGAATGAATAAAAGGTGTATCCAATTGAAATAAATTAGTGATTTCCATTTAAACAACAGGCAGTTGATATGATCCAGTATAATTTCCGATCCAAACAATATTTTCTGCGTAAAAAATATACAATTGACTACAGCGCACGTGTCAGTGAACAGTTTTTAAATTACATAATTAATTCTTTGCAACAATTTTTATTGGACTGTAATAAACATTTCTTTGGAGTAAAAAAAAACAAAAGAAACACGTTTCTTTGATTCCAATAACAAAATTTGGTTGAATCAACTAAAATACTTGTTCGATTTAACCAAATCGTATCCAAACAAACCAAAAGTCTAACTAAAGGTCTTCCCTTCTTACACCCCCCATGTATTTACATTACACTGAGAAAAACTGCTATTGGATCAATAGCATTTCTTTTCAAAAGCATGTATATCACGGATTCAAATAAATATTTGATATACGCGTCTTAAGCTGTATATAATAATGGTAGAAAACCATCACACTTTCCTACCATTAGAAGACGCTTGTCCGAAATTCACTCTGGAAAAACGACTCGAGGCTCTGGAAAAGTGGTACTGTTAGAAGGGTACGGCCATGCGTCCCTTTCCGACACACGCACTAAAATCGGAAAAGCCCCGTCCTTGTCGCACCACTGCAACTGACTGACCAGATGCGAGTGACTTCCCTTCTATCGTCTCACCTCCCTTGCCTAAGAACGGCCTTCACTCACTGCAAGCTAGAAAAGTGAAAGCCGGGAAAGGCAAGGAAAAGCAGAGAGGAGAGCACTTCTCTCAACGCCTACCCCTTCCCAATCAATCGCTACGAATTGGGAAAAAAAGGACGAAACGATGCTGGCCACAGGAGTGAGAGGGACAGCAACATTACTTCCCTCCAAGTGGTCAGCGAACTTGCAAGAGGAAGGAGTATCAGTACCAGGGTTGCAAAATTACGCGTAACTCGAGGCTTTCCATGTAAATTACGTAATATACGTAATATACGTAATTTACGTCGAAAACTGTAGTTAATTACATATTCAAGGTAGCGAACCTTAAAAGAGTATGTATAATCTCCCTTGTTGTGTTTTTTTATGCAATTAATTATAGTTAAAATTTAAATTTGCATTTTTCTTAATTCGGCAGGAGTCGAAATTAAAATCAAAATATAAAATGAGCAAATCTGAAGGAGGAAACATAATGAAATGCGCAAATAAAATCCCATGGTCGGAATTGAATTTCAAGTGTTTAAAAGTAACTGATAAAATTGTGGCAAAATGTTTGCAGTGTGACAAAATTTTAAAAAACAGTGCTTACGATCGGCTTTTAGGTCACAGGTAAATAAATAATTGTTTATTGTCTTTTGCTAATCACTGGAATATCAATAATTTCAATAGAAAACCTAGAGAAGTTATAAATATTTACCGAACTACTGTAATATGTTATATTCAGGATAACGTAAATTTCTATTTTCAATAAATTTTATAGTAATATACAGACTTTATAATGTATGTTAATGCTGTGATCACTTTGCTTTATACTTATACTAAATTATTGTTTTATTTATGTTAAGAAACGTCTGTAAAGTGAAATCAACGAAAATATACAATTGTGGGAATAACAATCATCCATCTCAAGAGAACCTTACAGAAATAGATAATCCTTTTAAAAATCGTAAAGTAAAGCTTATAAGCTTTTCAGTGATCCTTTATTTACAGCAAAATAAAATAATATTGATAGCTTTAATAATAACGCTTTCGACTGCGCTGGGATTCGAGCCCAGGTATTCAGATTGTTGGTCGACTGCTAGACCTGGGCTCGAATCCCAGCGCAGTCGAAGGCGTCTTTTCTCAACAGAAAGATTACATATTCTTTAAATTTGAATTTAATTTGCATTTATTTGCGATATAAGAGTTTGAAATTGTCTACGAGGAGACCTGTTGGCAACGTATCCTATCTGATACGCGACTAGTAATTCTCCGATAATGTAGGCAGTGGCAGAAATTTCAAACTCAACTAATTAATTTGAAATAAATTAATAATATTTAATAATTTCATATTCAATAATTCAAACTCAAATTTTATTTTATTTATAAGCTTAATTTTTTGACATGTCAGTTGATGAGTCTTGAGATTTAAAAAAATAGTTTTATAAAGTCTATATCATTCGATTTCTAACTCAAGAAAAAAATTATTCATTGAAAAAAAGTACTAAAAAGACATAAACTAAATTTAATAGTTATATTATAATTTGTGCAAAATTAAGAACATTTGTCATTTTTTTGTGAACCATCTTTACTATTAAATAATTTTAGCCACGGTAAATTCTTTTTAATTGACATCATATTGAAGTTTTATTTCATATAAGCATTAAGCACAAGACTTACTTTAGCGTTATTATTTAACAGCACTATTCCTTCTGAAGAAATATTGCTTTTATTGAGCACAAGACTCATACTTAAAGTGCAAGTGCTATCTTGCCTTTTGTCAATATGCATCTGCTCATCTGCCAGCAAATCATTTTCAATGGCAATGCATCTTTTCCTGAAAAAAAGTAATTTTCGTGCATTGGCCTACTACTCTTACTCATGTTTAAATTATAAACAAAAATTAGGTTAGCTTGCGCACTCGCCAAAACTTCAAGTCTAGCATATACGTAATATACATAGTAAATTACGTGTAGAAAACCATGTAAATTACGTTAGGTATTTTACCTTCGCAACCCTGATCAGTACTCAAAAACCATGTAAAAAAAACGATACTCCTTCCACTGCGACATTTTTCCATCCCTATAAAAAGGGCCTCAAGACGACCAGGTGACAGTTGAGTTCAGGGCAGCTTCCCTGGACTACGACGACAGTCAACGTCGTCCGACCCCGCTTGTACTTTAGTATTTTAACTTAGAGGTAAAAATGTAGTTAGATTTAGAAAGACAAGAATAAAGTCCTACGATGTACCGACCACTCTGGTGCCATTTCTCGCTCCCGACACCGGTTCCGGGACATCTCCAGCCACTGCCTCCAGTAAGCCTCTACGCCTAGACCACTCTCTCTCTCTCTACATTGTCGCTGGCACCCAGCCGACAGATACACACACTCTCTCTCACTGCACGCTTGTCGCTGGCATCCAGTCGACACACACACTCTCCCTCGCACTCTCTCTCTACACTGTCGCTGGCACCCAGCCGACACACACGCACACTCCCTCTCACTACACTTGAGCCGCTGGCAACCCAGTCGGTCTCTCTCGCTCTCTACACTGTCGCTGGTACCCAGCTGACATACACATACACATACACTCTCTTTATCGCTCACCACACCGTCGCTGGCACCCAGCCGACATACACCCACTCTCTCTCTCTCTCGCTCTCTACACTGTCGCTGGTATCCAGCCGACTCACACACTCGCTCTCACCCACACTCTACACAGTCGCTGGAACCCAGCCGACACCCACCTAGCATAAGTGTCCCTCTCCCACTTCCTACACCATCCCCGAGGACCTTATCAATTGGCGGCCCAACTAAGGGGCTCGAGAAATAACGAAAAACCACACCCTAGATCTCACTGCCGGCATACGGAAGAAATGGTACTGAACTCGCCGGTAAAAAAAAAATATACTGTCGAGCGTACCATCTCTACCCACTCTTCTGCTGTCACTTCCGGAAGTGACCGAAATAAAAATCCGGTGGCGCCCAGCATCATTCTAAAAACCGACATAGCAACAGAAAGAAGAACAATGGCAGACCAACACACAACATTGTCCTGCCACACCACAGCCACAGAAGGAAGCCAACAAGTATCGACAACCCCGCCCAGGCCGTAGCAATCACGATGTCAATCCATACAAAAAAATTCGTGCTTCACAGCTCCAGCCAGCTCCGGGAAGTACACAACCCGAAACGTGCCCAGCTGGAGACGGCGACAAGGCACGACCAAGCCAGCGAAGAAAACGCAGACCCACAAGCAGCAACCTCCGGTCAAGAACACCGATGTGCTCAATGTCAAACAGCACACTCAGCAGGGACCTACCGCCACTACCATACAGCGGTCGCCAACCATGGCCGACCAATCACGGGCTCGCCAGCGCACAGCCTTGCGCATTGACCAGTAGCAACATCGGCCAAGAAGACCGACTCGTCGAGCGTCAAGCAAGACACTGAGGAGGGACCTACCCCCACTACCAGACAGCGGTCACAAACTATGGCCGACCAATCACGGGCTCGCCAGCGCACAGCCTTGCGCAGCTAAAAATGAAAACCACTACGGCAGAGAACCGTCGCGCTCAACCTCCGGTGGCACACTAAGTGATGCACACCGAAAGATGGATCCAAAATCCGAGGGCAGCGGACAACCACTGATACCGAGCCACCATAGCATGGAAGATACTAGTACGAGGAGACTGCAGCACAGCAGCATTGAAGCACAGTAGTGCTCAACCCCTATCAATTCCAGTGACGGCGAACAGCCGCAAGCGAATAAAAAAAAAAAAAACAAGAAGGGACCATAACTAGAAAGAATAGCCGGAATACATAATGAACCAAGAGGGAAGACCGATTAAGGTGCATGGTAATCGACTCAACCAACCGAACTTACCAACTTACCACCAAAGAAGTACCAAGATCAGACGCAGGACATACTTACCGACGGATGATTCCAGAGAGATGGCAGACTTACCTGACGATGAACAACCACAGGGAAGCAGTAATTACCGCGACGAAACACCGACATGTTCGACGTCAAGCAGCACACTGAACAGGGGCCTACCCCCACCACCAGACAGCGGCTGTAAGCCACGGTCGACCAATCGCACGCGTGCCGGTGCACAACCGTACGCAGTTACAAATAAAAACCATGTCAACGACGAACAGTCGTGCTCAACCGACGGCTACCGAGACGAAGCACAGCGGTGCTGAATCCCCTACCAATTCCAGCGACGGCGAACAGCCGCAAGCGAATAAAGAGGAAGGAACTATAGCAAACAATGGATACACAGTGGGGAACCATAATAATTATAACAGAGATAACGCAAGGAAGCGTTATACACCAAGGGCAGACAAGAAATCCTACTATCATGACTCGCGGCTGTACACACCTCGGAAGAGGTGCGTTTAATAAATGTACTCATAACCACCCTAATTAATTAAGTTAGAGACTAAGTAGAATTAGTTAAGTCGCTAGTAAATTAACTTTTTATTCGAAACGTAGCTGTAAGCCAATATCCCTAAGACTAGATTTCAAGGTATTTAGCCTACTCTTATTGTATCTACGATAGGAAATAAATTAAGTTAGCAAATCGGACAAGCATCTAAAAAGAAGGGGAGGAATTGATATACGCGCCTTAAGCTGTATATAGTAATGGTAGAAAACCATCACACTTTCCTACCATTAGAAGACGCTTGTCCGAAATTCACTCTGGAAAAACGACTCCAGGCTCTGGAAAAGTGGTACTGTTAGAAGGGTACGGCCATGCGTCCCTTTCCGACACACGCACTAAAATCGGAAAAGCCCCGTCCTTGTCGCACCACTGCAACTGACTGACCAGATGCGAGTGCCTTCCCTTCTATCGTCTTACCTCCCTTGCATAAGAACGGCCTTCACTCACTGCAAGCTAGAAAAGTGAAAGCCAGGAAAGGCAAGGAAAAGCAGAGAGGAGAGCACTTCTCTCAACGCCTACCCCTTCCCAATCAATCGCTACGAATTGGGAAAAAAGGACGAAACGATGCTGGCCACAGGAGTGAGAGGGACAGCAACATTACCTCCCTCCAAGTGGTCAGCGAACTTGCAAGAGGAAGGAGTATCAGTACTCAAAGACCATGTAAAAAAAACGATACTACTTCCACTGCGACATTTTTCCATTCCTATAAAAAGGGCCTCAAGACGACCAAGTGCAGTGTCTCCAGAACGTGGGATTTTTCGGCCCCCACCACGTTCCCATCTGGGAGAAACACATGCAAACCTGGCGTGTCAGTGTGTCGGCTCTGCTACACGCTGCGGCAGTGTCTCCAGAACGTGGGATTTTTCGGCCCCCACCACGTTCCCATCTGGGAGAAACACATGCAAACGTGGCGTGTCAGTGTGTCGGCTCTGCTACACGCTGCGGTCACCAGCTTCGTGTAAAGCCGAAGGTGCACGAAAACGACTTCGTTACAATGCTTGAGTTTTCAAGTTATTTTTAGATTTCACGTTTTCGTTTTTCGAGTCGAAATTAAGAATTGCATTTTTCTCGAGTACGTGCAAAAGAGGCGCGAAGCAGACGACGAATTTGAATTTACGAAGTATATAGTTCAAGAAATAACACTTTTCTTCAATTTCTTGAAGAAAGTCTGCATGAAATAAACATCAGTATGATCTTGGAAAATTTCATGAGGATTTCAACACTTCAAAAATAAACTTTCAGTGAAATTTAGTGACAATAAATGTATAAAATTTGAATCAATATATAATTTTCCATTCAAATTTATATACTTCTTACTAATTTTGTACATTTAACAATTTTTCAATTAGAACAATATTTTCTGTCAAGATAAAATGAACATAAAATTCAAGTTCATAATTTATATTTTCAGTTATATGTTAGAAATATTTTCATCTCACATTTTTGTAGCCTAAGCACAAACTTTTCATTCCAAAACTTAAAATCTCTACGGAAATGGAAAATTGTCTAATAGCAGTAGATAAATTAAAAAGCTAAAATATGTGTTTATTGGTATTTCCATATTAACATATAAATATCAATCAACTTTAAATTTTACATAAAAATGTTCGTTCGAAGTGTTCAAATCTTGTTACAATTTGACAAGATTTTATGGAGGAGTGCAATCTTTTGGATGAAATATTTTGTAGTTCTTAATTTGTCTGTCCGTCTGAAATCGTAGTAAGATTTGAACAGTAAACAACAAATTTTCCAATAGAATTCAGGATCAATAAAAATTGATTCAGGAAATACTTCAACTCTGTAGAGCATTTTTGTATTTCAAATTCAAAATGTGTGCTTAAGCCACAAAAAAGTAAGCTGAAAATGTAGATATAAAACTAATTATGTCATGTTTATGTCTTCTTAATGGAAAATACTTTGCACATAATTCTCTAATTCGATATTTTTTTAATGTATGAACATTCAAGAAATTGATAAATATTCCATCTTTTTATAGGAACTAAAAATTTCCGGATAATGCTTTGATTGAGAAAGCTAAAAATTTGTCAAATATTGATATAAATTGCAATTTTACAATTGAATTATTTTTCAAATATTTTAACTTCTCTTCAATCTTGATAATTGTTACAGAAGTTTATTTCATGTGAGTGACTTTTTCTTTTTCTAATGAAAGATTTCGTAATTCTAAATTCGGCCCAATTCGTAACATTGTAAAAAGATTTTAAAACTTCATAAAATTTTTTTTCTGTTTTATTCAAAGTCAATAAATATTCAATGTTTGGAATCGAAATATTAAGTAAATGATTTTTAATTTCTGGGTATAAACTGCTTTAATAAGACAATCTTTCTTCTTTGTGAGAAATCTCAATTTTAAAATTAAAATTCTACGCATAGGATACAAAAACATAATATGAAAATACTTTTATTACAGAATTTTGAAATATACAAGTTGACCAATTTTTAATCAAGTGAATCGGCTACTTTAAGCAAAAAATTATGTTAAAAATATTTTATGAAAAAAAAATAAGACACATTAAATTACGGTTTAAAATCCACATTCATAGATTGATGGTAAAAGCAGTTTAAAGTTTTTTAATCTTACGTTTTAGTGACGTATGCACAGACTTTTAATCAGATAAATGAAATGCTTTATAGAAAGTCAAAATTTTCTTATTACTGCACTTAATCAAATTTATAAAGTAAAAATATTTTTTAATTGATGCTTTCACTCAATTCTTTAAACATTCATTAATTGAAAATTGTACTCAAAATTTAATCTTGCAGCGTTCCAATATTCCCACAATGTTACAAAATCTTATTAATCATTATTTTAGTTGAATTATTTTCCAAATATTTCAAAAATAAATGTAAATATTTTGATTAAATACTCTGTCAAATTTTGCATTTGACTGATCTTGCAAAATTGTTGAAAGTTTTGAATACCGATAGAAGAAACTTTAAATGAAATTTTATGTCCATAAATGCTTAAAGTTCTATATAGAAATATCAACTACAACATTCTCAAATTTTATAAATAAACTACTAAATTCAAAAAGTTTCGGATTTTTTTAAAAACTGTACAAATTTCAAATATGAATCAGTCAAAATCTACTGATTATCAGTGAAATTTGACTGATTCAGATTTAGAGTGTATACAAATTTCAAATATAAAGTGTACTCTGTACATTAATCAAACAAATTTAGAAGATGAATATTTTAATAAATATTCCTAAATATTATTGGAATATGATACATATCGATTTAGAAAAACTTCTTCAAAGTACTCAGACATTTTTCTTATTTTACGACATTTTTGCACCATGTTTGACCTTTGGGTAGGATTCAAGAAAACAATTGTAGACATACTTTCATTACTTAGTAAAATACTATGAAGACTTGCTTTTTAAATTAAAGCGAAAACTTTTAAAACCTTTAACAATCGGTTGCATAGATTCTACTCTAATCTTGGACGCAATTAGAGAAATAGGTTTTTTTGCTTTTTTTAGATCTAGTTTTTGCCTTAAACATAAAAGAAAGAAAACACATTTGAAATATTAAAATAAAAAAGCTGGTTCATTCTTAGAGAATCCCAAATATTCTGAAATAAAACTCCTTTTCACACCACCACGGAGGTAAAGTTTAAGGCTCGTTTTTTTTACGTGGTATCCCCTGTAGGCCTAGTCCACGTCCTACGAAACGAAAAGGGTTTTTGCTTTCAAGCAAAATGAAAAAAGGAAAAAAATGAAGCAAAGTGGTAAAAAACGCTACAAATGTAGCCCGTACTTCAGGCTTGCCTCTATCAAATGCCAGTATACGTCGAACAAAAATGTTTTGTTTTAAATCAAATAATGAAGAAGTTTGATTAATTCGGGATGATTTGGGGTGCTTGATTATTGTGAGTCCCCTTGCCTCTCACTTATGCCCAAAGCGTGATATTACTCAATTTCAGTATGTTTTCTTACTCACAAAATAATAATTAAAACTAAACAATTTCCATACCCGAGGCACGCGAAGAAAGGAATAAAGAACGTATCTCTGATATAAGAAATAAAATGTCATTATTTTGTGAGTAAGAAAGGGGTTTGAAATTGATTAACGCCATGCCTTGGCCATTAGAATTAATTCTCTCCTTCGTGAGCGAAGAGCGACAAACCACTTTCCCTATCACTTTCTGCCATCTCATATAGATTTTCGGTCATTAATTGCAAATGCTTCGAAGTGATGCTCGTTGTTCTGGCTGTTTCAGCTCTCGCCTTTAGGGCTGATCGAGTAACACAAATTGAGTTGACCGTCGTGTTTCCTAAGCGATTTCTTTTGGGAGTTTTCGCGTCCGTGAGCAGGCGGAGAAACCTCGCTCCGCCTCAGCATTTGAATGAGGAAGACTCCGAACATGATTCAATACTAAGGTCAAAAAGTTTTTCTCCTGTACTCGTCGAAGATACACCGATACTAGACTACATTTCGTCAAAAGATAAATTCGACCACTTTACTTTGAGTTCCTGTCTGATTTTGAGTAAAGAATCCCACTCTTTTTGTACACCTATTTTATCAAACGACCCTAAATCTTGACAAACTTTCCAGACCATAGGAAAAGTTTCGCTTCGATCAGCATAGAAAGCTACTTGAGGCCGGAAAACAGCAACGCAAGACAAAAAGATGTCATCAAAAGGAAGTCGATTGCGAATTTCTTCGCTTGCTGTGACATAAAATTTCAAGCAATTACGAAGAAATAGATCAACTTCTACTATTTGCAATTTCTTGTTTGTAAGTTGCTGCTGGAAATATTCTCGCATTTTTCCTAACAAGTCTTTGGCCTTCTCTACCTTCTCAGATACGAGGACCATAAGATACTGAAGAATAACTTCCCAATTCTTTATTATATAGACCAGTGATCCCAGAACGTGGGAGCTGGCGGCCCTCACCATAGTCCCCAACAGTTCATGGCTTCTTCCTCGCTCGACTGCCATAGGTTTGTTGAATGAGGTAGACACAATGAGCTCGAGACATCTATGGTGGGGGCCGCCAGCTCCCACGTTCTGGGATCACTGAATATCTATGCATCGATAGCGGACAAGCCAGCGAGTTTCAGAATGACTAGGAATTTTTTGATAGTCATTTCCTAATTCCAAAACAATCGATCGAAAAATAGCCGTTCGCTTGGAGCTAGCATTAAGAAAAGCTGGCAAATCTTTGATTAAATCCTCTACATCTGGTATTGTGGCACAAGCATATTTTGCTACAATTGCTGACGAATGCGAGACACACGGGAAAACAATTAAACGGGGACTTTTTTCCTTTAATTTTGTTTTAAATGAGGACCTATTGCCGACCATCACCTGTGCATTATCACAAGTTAAAGCACAGATATTAGATAATGGGATTTTCTGCCCGGACAATGCTTTTTCGAACGCATCAAAAATTTTAGAGGTAGAACAATCCGAAGCATTTACATTAATAAGCTGGAGCAATTCCACCCTGACAGAAAATGTCGTTGGCTCCACATATCGAACCATTAATGACAGCCACTTTTCTAGAGTCCTGTCGGTCGTTTCGTCTTCGTACACTGAAAATGATTGCTTACGCAAAATATTTGCCATGCGATCAGTTTCAGCAGCACATACGACGTTATTTACAACTAGGACCATTTTAGTGTGGCTCAATCTAACGTCTTTTAAAACCGAAGGTTCCATATCTTGGAAAAGTCCTATCAATTCTGATGAAATCGCGAATGGTAAATTATGCTCTACGAAAAATGTACTAATCCTAATCTCTGCTTCTTGTACTTTCTGTTTGAAAGTAACACTTTCCGGAATCGTGGAATTTGTGAATTCTGAAGCAGAAGAACTTGCTACACAAGGTTCAACACTGTAAGAATTGGCAGTTACATTAGAAGAATTTTCACTTACTACTCCATAACATTCTAATTTATTTGAAAACTCTTGCTTCTTTCTGTGTGATAAAGATGCTTCATGCTTTTCAATTTCCGATTTGCCACATAGCAACGTTTTATTGCAAATTTTGCAATGAAATCTTTTTTCATCTGCTAATGTAACCACCCACTCTCTCCACGACGGAAATTCCTCAAACCATCCCAACTGAAAGTTTTTTGCATCTTTCATGACTTTTCTAGCGGGTTGACATTCGTTTGAACCAGAGTTCAAACGGTGGTCAACCTTCGTTTGATCCTGGCTGTCCTTCAAAACACTCGAATTTGGGTCAACCGGATTACTCATTGTGACCAATAAATTATACGACGAAGGAAAACAGAATTATTTGAAAAGAATTAATAAGATAAAAAGTCGATAAAATTGAGCGAATGTGAATAATTTGTAATCTGCACACAAATTAAGTTTCACAAAATAAACTTACCCACAAGCATCAAACAATAACGTACGTAAGAGCACTCACGTATCACCAAATAATAATATAATATTCTTACTTTTGCCGTTTTCAATAAGGAATTACGATAAAAATACGAAGAATCCACACTCTTGCCTTCTCAAATAACGCATAAAGCGAGAATCAAGTATATCTTAGAAGAAAACAAAAGAAGGTTGCTATTATTATTTGTTTCCGTCTCCAATTTGACCTCTATACCGTTCGTTTGCGATTTAAAACATTGATAACTTTTTGGCTATTAATCTGATTGAGCTACAACTTTTCAGAAAACTTTCTTTACTAAAGTATTAAAATTTTTCTCCTGTAGATAGTTTCAGAAAATGTAGACACTTAATACAATATTAATAAAATCGTAAAATTCTGAAAATTTGTTAAGCTAGCGCGAGTGGAAGTAGAGAAAACAATTTTTTTTTTAAATGTACTTCTCCCAATTACTTGAAAAATTAGAAGTTTTAAAAATTTTTGCAAAAGGAAAAACGATGTGCCTTGAAAGTGTGTACAAGTCCTTGAAATTCAAATTCGAACGATTTTTATAATTAATTATCCTGTACATTTAAAGATACAATTTTTGTATTTGGAATAAGTTTTCTGCAATTACGAACAAATTTATTTAGAGTACATAAAATTTATTGAACTATTACTAGTAAACTCTACCTCCGTGGTGGTGTGAAAAGGAGTTTTATTTCAGAATATTTGGGATTCTGTAAGAATGAACCAGCTTTTTTATTTTAATATTTCAAATGTGTTTTCTTTCTTTTATGTTTAAGGCAAAAACTAGATCTAAAAAAAGCAAAAAAACCTATTTCTCTAATTGCGTCCAAGATTAGAGCAGAATCTATGCAACCGATTGTTAAAGGTTTTAAAAGTTTTCGCTTTAATTTAAAAAGCAAGTCTTCATAGTATTTTACTAAGTAATGAAAGTATGTCTACAATTATTTTCTTGAATCCTACCCAAAGGTCAAACATGGCGCAAAAATGTCGTAAAATAAGAAAAATGTCTGAGTACTTTGAAGAAGTTTTTCTAAATCGATATGTATCATATTCCAATAATATTTAGGAATATTTATTAAAATATTCATCTTCTAAATTTGTTTGATTAATGTACAGAGTACACTTTATATTTGAAATTTGTATACACTCTAAATCTGAATCAGTCAAATTTTCACTGATTGAATCAGTGATTTGCCTTTTCACTGAATCATCAGTGGAAACAATATTTTTCACTGTTAAATCAGTTACTTTTCACTGAAGTAATCAGTGAAATTTGACTGATTCACAGTAACCTGTTTTTAGTTATTTAAATCAGTCAAATTTCACTGATAATCAGTAGATTTTGACTGATTCATATTTGAAATTTGTACAGTTTTTAAAAAATCCGAAACTTTTTGAATTTAGTAGTTTATTTATAAAATTTGAGAATGTTGTAGTTGATATTTCTATATAGAACTTTAAGCATTTATGGACATAAAATTTCATTTAAAGTTTCTTCTATCGGTATTCAAAACTTTCAACAATTTTGCAAGATCAGTCAAATGCAAAATTTGACAGAGTATTTAATCAAAATATTTACATTTATTTTTGAAATATTTGGAAAATAATTCAACTAAAATAATGATTAATAAGATTTTGTAACATTGTGGGAATATTGGAACGCTGCAAGATTAAATTTTGAGTACAATTTTCAATTAATGAATGTTTAAAGAATTGAGTGAAAGCATCAATTAAAAAATATTTTTACTTTATAAATTTGATTAAGTGCAGTAATAAGAAAATTTTGACTTTCTATAAAGCATTTCATTTATCTGATTAAAAGTCTGTGCATACGTCACTAAAACGTAAGATTAAAAAACTTTAAACTGCTTTTACCATCAATCTATGAATGTGGATTTTAAACCGTAATTTAATGTGTCTTATTTTTTTTTCATAAAATATTTTTAACATAATTTTTTGCTTAAAGTAGCCGATTCACTTGATTAAAAATTGGTCAACTTGTATATTTCAAAATTCTGTAATAAAAGTATTTTCATATTATGTTTTTGTATCCTATGCGTAGAATTTTAATTTTAAAATTGAGATTTCTCACAAAGAAGAAAGATTGTCTTATTAAAGCAGTTTATACCCAGAAATTAAAAATCATTTACTTAATATTTCGATTCCAAACATTGAATATTTATTGACTTTGAATAAAACAGAAAAAAAAATTTTATGAAGTTTTAAAATCTTTTTACAATGTTACGAATTGGGCCGAATTTAGAATTACGAAATCTTTCATTAGAAAAAGAAAAAGTCACTCACATGAAATAAACTTCTGTAACAATTATCAAGATTGAAGAGAAGTTAAAATATTTGAAAAATAATTCAATTGTAAAATTGCAATTTATATCAATATTTGACAAATTTTTAGCTTTCTCAATCAAAGCATTATCCGGAAATTTTTAGTTCCTATAAAAAGATGGAATATTTATCAATTTCTTGAATGTTCATACATTAAAAAAATATCGAATTAGAGAATTATGTGCAAAGTATTTTCCATTAAGAAGACATAAACATGACATAATTAGTTTTATATCTACATTTTCAGCTTACTTTTTTGTGGCTTAAGCACACATTTTGAATTTGAAATACAAAAATGCTCTACAGAGTTGAAGTATTTCCTGAATAAAATTTTTATTGATCCTGAATTCTATTGGAAAATTTGTTGTTTACTGTTCAAATCTTACTACGATTTCAGACGGACAGACAAATTAAGAACTACAAAATATTTCATCCAAAAGATTGCACTCCTCCATAAAATCTTGTCAAATTGTAACAAGATTTGAACACTTCGAACGAACATTTTTATGTAAAATTTAAAGTTGATTGATATTTATATGTTAATATGGAAATACCAATAAACACATATTTTAGCTTTTTAATTTATCTACTGCTATTAGACAATTTTCCATTTCCGTAGAGATTTTAAGTTTTGGAATGAAAAGTTTGTGCTTAGGCTACAAAAATGTGAGATGAAAATATTTCTAACATATAACTGAAAATATAAATTATGAACTTGAATTTTATGTTCATTTTATCTTGATAGAAAATATTGTTCTAATTGAAAAATTGTTAAATGTACAAAATTAGTAAGAAGTATATAAATTTGAATGGAAAATTATATATTGATTCAAATTTTATACATTTATTGTCACTAAATTTCACTGAAAGTTTATTTTTGAAGTGTTGAAATCCTCATGAAATTTTCCAAGATCATACTGATGTTTATTTCATGTAGACTTTCTTCAAGAAATTGAAGAAAAGTGTTATTTCTTGAACTATATACTTCGTAAATTCAAATTCGTCGTCTGCTTCGCGCCTCTTTTGCACGTACTCGAGAAAAATACAATTCTTAATTTCGACTCGATAAACGAAAGCGTGAAATCTAAAAATAACTTGAAAACTCAAGCATTGTAACGAAGTCCGTCTTCGTGCACCTTCGGCTTTACACGAAGCTGGTGACCGCAGCGTGTAGCAGAGCCGACACACTGACACGCCACGTTTGCATGTGTTTCTCCCAGATGGGAACGTGGTGGGGGCCGAAAAATCTCACGTTCTGGAGACACTGCTTCAACGTCTTGAGGCCCTTTTTATAGGGATAGAAAATCGGGGAGAATTGTCGCCATGGAAGGAGTATGGTTTTTTCTACATAGTTTTTCAAGTACCGATACTCCTTCCTCTTGCTAGTTCACTGAACACTTGGTGGGAGGTTATGTTGCTGTCCCTCTCACTCCTGTGTCCAGTATCGTCTCGTCCCTTTCAATTCAATATTTTCAAAAACGGTGCTAGCAGATATTCTTAAGAGTGCAGCGGTATCAAAATTCTGAAAAACCTCATTCTGTAAAAAATGCACATAATGCCAACTAATATTTAAAATTTTGAATTTAGTTTAAACGATTTCGTTCCGAAATTTCTCAAGAAAAGCTATGATTATTTTAATTTTTAAGCGCTTCATATTTTTAATTACTTTATATTGTAAGTTACGAAATTGAAATTATTTAGATTCGAAGGTCTCAATTTCAAAGTACGGATTTTTAATTGCCTGAATTATTTATCAATTAAATTTTTCATTCGAAACCTCAAATTTGTAAATATACTCAATTAACGGAAAAGGACGCTGCTTGAAATTTGCCAGTACAGAGTTTAACAATGAATACTTTCCGACTTAAAGCGTTTAAGATAAAGATTTTTAAAAATAAATTCTACGATTTAATTTAAGAACTTTTTTAAACTTTTATAATATTTAAAATTAAACTACTTTCAAATTAAAAATGTTCAAAATTATATAATTTAAAATTTAATTCGTTTTCAATATCTATGAAATAAAAGTTAACTAGAGTCAAAGAAATGTACTACAGAATACGCCCATTCCAATATTTTTAATTGTAAGACATTTTCCTCACAAAAAGAATTTCCTCGCCCTGTTTGGATTTTCATTATACTAAATATGTACTTAACTTGATAGTTTTATCACATTCTATAAACATTTTCCATGCACCTTAATGAATTTCATGTGATTTTACCACAATTCGATGCTCACTTCGTCTTCGTAAAAGGTCCTTTCTTCTTCCACAGACATTTTCTAAATATAACCAAGTGAAAATTTTATTTCAGTTCCATTACAATTTCAAAAAATGAAATAAAATAAAGTTTATTGCGTCGAAGGCATTAAATAATAGTGTACATTTGTTTGACACTACCTTAACCTCAAATGTACTATATGTTTATTGCGCATACAATATCAATGATTACAACAAGGGTGATAACGAATAATTCATTAATACTTACATTGATTCAATTCTTGGGGTATTTTTTGGGGTATCGTTTCGTAATTGTGGAATAGTAATATCAATTTTCCATTATTGAAAGTATAGTCCGTCTGGGACGGGTTTCTCTCCTTCTACCCATATGTCTCCGCCTTCTTTTGTAGTTAAAATTCCTTGTAACCTGCAAATATTTGGGGGGATGAATTCCCCGTCTTAGAATAGTGTTAGTTTCATGTTGTCTATTATCAAATGATTTTTAGTTACAGCAAATCTATCATATTTGTTGAAAAATGGTAGTCCAATTATTCCTTCTTCTGGCAAAGGAAAGTTTTCTGGTACTGCATGAAAAATGTGTTCTTTACTAAGGTATCTGAGGGTAGCAGACTCAGTGGACATGTGTTTGTCGTTTCCCATTGCGAATCGTTTTGTTCCTTTTTGTATACAGTCCAATGGCGTAAGTACGTGGTTTATTGATGCACCGCTGTCTACTAACAGGTGGTAACTTCTTCCGTCTCTTCTTCCTCGTATCGATCGTAATCGTCCATAAATTGCAGATACTCGGCTGTCTCCTCGTAATGGATCTGTTCTTCTATCTCCTCTCGGTTCATCTTTTTTGCTGTGTAATCTTCGTCCTGAACCATTCGTACTTGTGGAGGTCGCGTTGGGTTTATAGGGTTTTTAAAATTTTGGGGCTTAACATAACATTGGACAGCCAGGTCTCCAAGTTTTCCACATTTGTGACAGTTCATTTTTGACCCGTCGACTAGCTGCTTGTTAAAGTTTTGGGCTCTAGGAGTTGTGTTTGCGTGTGATCGTAACGCTGGTACTGGTCGTGGCAAAAACCTCGCTGTTGGTTTGGTGTTTGTTAATATTTTTGCTGGTTGTGCGTCTCCAAGCCATAGTTCAGTTTCCACAGCTTGTCCTTTAGCTTCCGCTATGCTTGTAGGTTTCATTAATCTTACTTGTAGTCCGATTTCTCTTTTTAGGTTCAACAAGCATCCTTTGCGTTGATTTTTTCTTTTTCTTCGGAATACAGTGTAGGTAAGCGGTATCGCTGTTTGAGTCTGTACTGTCTCATTTTCTCTAGTGCAACTCACTCTTTGCGCTAATTTTGAGATTTCTTCAATTCGATTGTCATTCTCTTTCCTCGGCGAGTTAAGAGATATTTTTGAAAAGGATGAGTAAGAGTTCATTGTCTCGTCGGTCTCGTACTTTTGTACCTTCCGATAATGCTGGAATGCCAGTGTGTAAAAACGTTCTGATTTTGAGTGTGCTTAAAGATAACTGTTTGCGTAACGGGTGTGGATGTGTCGCGTGACAATTTTAAATGTTTGATTTATTTTATTATTACCAAATTGAAGGCAATCGTCTAAAATAATTCCCTATATTTGCGTAATAGTGTGATTAGTTTATTAAGGATGGCCAGTGCTCTGGAGCACCAGGGGTATACCCAACCCGACCGGTTCACCAATACTTTGCCTCACCTGTCAACGTATTGACAGTCTCCGCTCAACGAAAGTAGAGAGGACTTATGCTCACTTGGCTTTTGGGTCGCTTTCAAAGAGTTTTTACACATCACGATTCTTAAATTCTAATCAATGCTTACAGTGAGTGTCTTCTTATCACTAGGCTGGAGGTCCGGAGTCCGTGGTACTTCTTGTTACTCTGCCTAAGCGATGACGTGTCAATTGCCTACTGTGATGACCTCACTCTGTCACTAGGCTGGATTACCGGCGTGGCTAGGTGGTTTCCTCTAAGGGCTTATCGTTCTGTTTGACGTGCCTCTTCAGCTTTTTTGCGGGCCTCGTTCAATTTTGATAAGTTTTTGCCAAATTGAGCACACCTTTTTTTGTCTTTTGTTTCTGTTTTTTCTGTTACTGGTCCGTAGATTCCAGTTTCTTTCGTCTCCTGTTCAGCCAGTCGATGAAAATTTGTCGTTTGGTCCGTAGACAAAAATTCGCGACTTTAAAAGGCTGATCCTGGCAAGATCGCCAAAATATGTTATGCCGAAAAATAAGATGGTTTGTTTTTTATATTTAGTGACGTCGCTCGTACGTCACCAAGTGCTTTATTAAGGGTAATAGAGAAAAACTGATGAGCGGGCCTCGCGCTCTACATTATATAGGCCTCTTAGAGCTATAGTGGGAGTAAAAGGAGTATCTTGCAGTGTTCGCAGAACGTGGACGTAAACGGCCCCTACCATAGATGCTTCGAACTCATTGTGTCTTCCTCATTCAACCAACCTATGGCAGTGGAGCGAGGAAGAAGCCATGAGCTGTTAGGGTCCATGGTGGGGGCCGTTTACGTCCACGTTCTGCGAACACTGGTATCTTGTCAGGAGCAGCCGGAAGCTGGTAGGAGTATCTTATCGATATCAGGGCTTCTAACACAAATTCGACTCTGTGATATCGGTGAATACAATAAAACCTCGATCTTCCCTATTTTCGTACAAAAATATATTAAAAACTAATTCATCTTTATCAATTACTGAAATGAATAGTCTCTCAATGTGAAAATTTGGCGAATTATAAAGGGCCTTCTGACACAGGTCCAGTGATTCCTGTTAAATTGAGTAATCGAAAAATTTATTCACTGTAATATCGACCTAATGAACAAAATTAATTTTTTATTAATCATATCAAAAGAAGTCACGGGACCTGTCTCAGGATGTCCTTTATGATTGGCCAAAATTCCAGCAAGAAATAATTATTATGTTCAAAAAGAAGTTGTGGAAATTTATATATCTGTTTGGATTTCTTATAAACACAGTAAAAGAAAATAAAGAACGTAAGTTTGTTTTGAAAACATTGAAACGGTCACAATTCACGTCAGCTGATTGCGCCCACGACATACTAAAGGTATAGTACACGCGGCGCAGTAGGAACTCAGGGGTAGTGGTACCAACAGTCTCCGCTAGGCTCGCAGCGCAAGCTTGCCCGCTCTAAACCTGAAACCGCGTGTCGATAACCGAGCGCACTCAGTTCTCAGCAGTATCTCCAGCCGGGGTCTCAGGGCCTCCAGCCAGGGTTCTACCACCCACCGGTACAACAATCTGCCGTCAGAGGGCAGAAATTAATTATCCACGTGGGAAACCGGTAAATATTTTGTGGAACGACTCTGGGTACGCTGCCTCAGGCTCCAGATTCTTCTCTAAATTTTTTAAATTAATTTAATCTGGGTACGCTGCACCAGGCTCCAGAGAAACTCTTCTTTTAAAAACCTTTCTCTGGGTACGCTGCCCTAGGCTCTAGAGGGGGTTTCCGTCACTAGGTACGCTGCTACAGGCTCTAGTGTGTGCTTTCTCAAGATCTCTCTCTGGGTACGCTGCACCAGGCTCCAGAGAAGACTGATCCAGAACTGGGTACGCTGCCACAGGCTCCAGTGTGTAATTAACCTTGTTTCAGTTCACTTTCATCGCGATATCAGCGCCATCTGCATGATATTAGAAAAAACAACTTTGCTTCAATCGTTATAAAATTGTGTTAGCGACAGAACTACTGCGAACTGTCAGAATTAGCAGTACCATTTATCTACATTACCGCGATTTCAGCGCCATATATGTGATATTAGAGGAAATTGTTTAATAATTTTACGGTAATTGTTATAAAGTTGTGATAGCGAGAGAGTATCGCGGGTAATAGAGACTGACAGAGTATTTTTTTAATTAATTGGTCGCGACGTTAGCGCCATCTACGGATTATTAGTAGACACTGTTCCAAAACATTGTTTTAAGCATTATAGAGTTGTAATAGCAACAGAGCATCGCAAACCGTCAAGATTGATTTAGTTCTTTATTTATGTAGTCGCGGCATCAGGGCCATCTACGTATTATTGAGAAATATTGTTCGAAAGCATTATTTCAATTGTTATAGCATTATAATAGCGACAAAGCATCGCGAATAGTCTAGATAGACTGAGTTCTTTATTTATTTTATTGCTATCGTAGCGCCATCTACGCATCATTGATAAATATTATTCTAAAGCGTTACTTTAAATATTATAGAGTTGCGTTAATGACAAAGCATCATAAGCAGTCTAGATAGACTGAGTTCTTTATCTATTTCAGCGCGACATTAGCGCCATCTACGCATTGTCAGAAAAGACTAATTAGAAATATATTCTACGATAATACAGATACGCGAGGGAAGCTTGAGTGATTGGAATTATGTTTATTTACGATTTGTTCTATTGTGATACCAGCGCCACCGGTCAACCTGAAAGGTATTTAGGTTAGCGACGTTAGTATTATTTTGCAAACCACGGACGGTGGTAATTAGGACATTAGGTGACGTCACTCCGACTAGTGCGCCACTGGCGGCCGGAAGAGAACTCAGAGTCATAGGAGTAGTTCTCTGTCATTGTAATCTATGGAAATAAAGACTGTTATTATTCATTGAAAGCGCCTACCAATCTTTTCTATGCCTTTGGGTCCGCAAACATTATTAAAATTAATATAGGACAATTACGAACTCTTTCAACATCTTTTTAGAAAGAATATAAATGGAACATTCATTAACACTTTTATTGCAGTTAATTGCACATCTTTTCTAGAAAAATTTTCTTGAAAAATACACGCTTTCGTCCACTCGTAAAAATCACCATAAACGTCTCGAATTTCTTAACTAGGTTTAGGGCAATAGTCTTCTTCAAGGAGGGAAAGAACCTCTCAGGATTACTTTTAAAAAACAAAGTTGTCAGTCAGCAAAGCCACATGTCCTGAGTCGGTTTTTAAAACAGTTCAGATCATTCTGTTAGAGACTCCGGTAACAGAATCCTCAAGAAAAGTTTTGAAAATTTAAACCTTGTTCGCGTTTTGTCATTAATCACCAATTGGGCAAAACAATTTTTATGTTTTTTTCATTTTTTCCGGTTTTTTATTCAAAAAGGAAAATAATTCGTAGACTGTTTTTAAGCAAACAATTTTTTATTTTAACGCTTATTTTGTGTCACATGTTTTGGTTAAAAAATGAAATTTTTTATTTTCAATGGTGTTTTTTTTTAAAATCAAAACATAAAATATACATCTTGTTAAAAAATGTCTTTCTGAGAATTTGTAAACCTCATTTAGACATATAATTCTCTATATCAACGTTTTTTTCGTATCTCACATATTTTGTTTAAAAAAGGGAATTATTGAATTATTATAGTTAAAAACATTTAGTTAAAATCTTTTTATAGTGAACAGTTTTGTATAATAATGTTTTGTCGTATCTTGTATAATTTAACTGGAAAATAAAATTTAGATATTGATTTTTTTCAAGTTTTAACATACTGTAACTTTCCTAATTTTGGTTTAATCGAAAAATATTATTAGGATAATTAAGAGCGAATTATGAGCACTATCAGAAACCAGTATTCGAATTTTGGATTTTTCCAAAACACAAAAAATTTATTTATTATTATTATCCTAATAACATTTTTTAATTAAACCAAAATTAGGAACGTTACAGTATGTCTAAACTAGAAAAAAGTCGATATCTAAATTCTATTTTTCAGTTAAATTATACACAATACGATAGAAAGTTATTATACAAAATTGTTTAATAAATAAAAATCTAACAGTTTGAATTGCAACATTTAACGACTAAAGTTCAAAAATTCCATTATTTATCCAAAATATGTGAGATACAAAATAAGCGTTAAAATAAAAAATGGTTTGCTTGAAAACATTCTACGATTTTTTTTTCTGTTTAAGATATTTAAAAGAAGATAAATTTTGTTTAATCATGTAAATTATTAGAATGTTACGGAAATGTATACAGAAAATCGAGCGCGAAACGCGAGTGTCATGCTGAGAATGTGTTCCTTAAGGGTGATGGAGGCTTAAGGGAATGTGGTTCTTAGAAAATTAGCAAATATTATTGATTTTAGGTTTCTACATGTTTGTCTCCAAAATACGTAAAATTTTGTTTCCAAAATTTAGGAAACGTTAGAGAAGATAAAAACGGACGAAGATAAACTACTTCTGGTTTCGAAATTCAAAAAAAGTTCAGTTTTAGCAAAAGACATTGGAAACTTTTTTTTCATCGTCAAAACCAATAGTAGTCTATCTACGTCCGTTTTAATCTTTTCTACTATTTCTCGAATTTTGAAAACAACGCTTTATTTACACGCGCCCATCGAGCCCCCTCGTCTTCATCACCAGGGTGACGAATGACTCGATAAGCATCCATTTCCGTTCAGACTGGATCATGAGAGACACCATCGTGTCAGGGGTGAGTTGTGCGCCCACTTTCTGACCGACATCCTCTCTTGACACGCCCCACCTGGAACAGAAAAAGAGTGCGTGCTCTGCATTGTCCACAAGGGATCCGCAGTAGCTACACGACTCGTCGTCTCTCTTCATGAAGCGCTTCAGGTACGCATTAAAGCAGTCATGGCCTGAAAGCCCTTTCGCCAGGTAAAAGCCGACTTGACCGTGCTTTCTATCCAGCCAGGTGGTGAGCTCCGGGATTAGGCGGTGTGTCCATCTCCCGGATTGGTCACCATGCCATCTCGCCTGCCATTTCTCGACGAGTCTGCGCCTTCCATCCTTGCGGATGGCCTCCTTCGGGCGAGCGATTTCCTGCAGGTTTGTTAGGCAGGTGAGCTCCTTACGGAGCTGAAAGTTCTCTTTCCTTTCCTCCGCCAATAAGTCAATTGGCGGGACGCTCGCCAGGACCAGCACAGCACTCGTCGACATAGTTCGGTATGCTGAGACAATTGTCATCACCACATCTCTCTGTGCCGAGAACAGCTTCTTCAGGATAGCATGGTTGTTAAGGGCACTTGTCCAGATCGGAGCTGCATATAGCAGCTTCGAGTTTACCACGCTCGCCACCAGCCTTCTCTTAGCTTCCCTGGGTCCACCATTGTTGGGCATGAGCTGAGTCAGGGCGGCCCCACATTGGATAGCTTTGGCAGTCGCGATCTGCAGGTGTTTGCCGAAGCTAAGCCTTCGATCCAACTGCACACCCAGGTACTTTATGCTCTTTTTCCACTTTATTTCATGTTCCCCGAGAACGATCCTCGGGTATTTGAAGGATCTCCTGTCCGTGACCAGCAAAGCCTCGGTCTTTTCAGGGGCCATTTTCAGGCATCTGCTATCCAACCAACGCTTTGCCCGCCACAGACTGTCATTGATCCTCAGCTCCAGGATTTTGACGTCGTCAGCGGCGCACACGACAAGTGCGTCATTCGCGAAGCCGACGATGCTCGTTCCAGCAGGCAGGTCCATTCACAGGAAATCGTCGTACATGACGTTCCAAACGAGTGGACCCACCCGCGACCCTTGAGGGCGCCAAATGTCATCTCTTCCTTGAGAGACCAGTTGCGTCCTCGTATATCACCCACCTGTCGCTCAGATAGTCATCTATCATTCGCAGCAGGTAGTCTGGGACCTTTTTCCGCACCATCGCCTCGATGCAGATATTCCATCTCGCGGTACTGAACGCATTGCGTATGTCAATGCTGATCAACGCGCAGAATCCTTTGCGCTTACCAGTTCCTTTTCTTGCTTTAGTGGTGATGTCCACCACTGCCTGGATGGCGTCCACTGTGGACCTGCCTTTCCGAAAGCCGAACTGGTTTTCCGAGAGACCATTCTCGCGGACCATGTGACCCTGTAGTCTTTGTAGGATCATTTCCTCCAGAAGTTTCCCCATCGTATCCAATAAACATATTGGTCTGTACGATGAGGCATCCCCTAGAGGTTTGTTGCCCTTCCTCAGCAGGACCAACCTCTGCTTCTTCCAGTCTGCGAAGAATCTCCCCTCCCGAAGACAAGAGTTGAAGACTTCTAGGAGGATCTCCGGGTACAGAGTGTCTTGAACAAAATGAAAAAGAATTTATCAAAATCCAAGTAGTATTGACCGAGAAAATGCATGTATACCGTGAGCGCTCGAATTCCGGCCCCATTTTTCGCTCAGTCCCCTTAATTCTTAAACAGTTCTATGAAATTTATTGAACTATTTCTTTTCGTGCAGTTTTTACTTCCGTTTCGTAAGTGGGAAAAAGACTTTCCCATATATCTTTGTCCTCATTTCCCTTGTAATAAGTGCTCGAAATATTTAAACATCTATTGAAAATCAAACTCAATCCGATTAAAAAAAAAGTTGTCGATCTCACTTGATTCAAATCGGTTGAAAATCTAGCTGACCCAATTCAAGAATTCCAGTTCGAATGAATCCATAATAAATTTCAATTCAATTTCATTGATTCATTATTTGAGTTGGATTGAAATTTTTTTTCGGATTCATTCGGATTTGAATTCTCGAATTGAATTAAATATATTTTCAACCAATTTGCATCGACCGAGGTTGAAAATCTTTATAAATATTGTTGGTGTTCTTAGTTGGCTTTAGGGTCCAGAAAAAATATAACCCAAGGTTTCATATTTTCAAACGTTTTGACTCTGATTGGAGTCCTCATCAGTCAGAATTTATTTCTATAAAAATATACAAAGGGGAGAATCTTACAAAATTGCACATGTGACGGAGAAACATTGTGGTAAAAAACGATATAAATGAATTACACGTGTGAAATAATAAAATTAGTCTAAACAACTAAATTTACAAATAAAAATTGTACAAAAAAATATCTACCCTAAGAAAGATTATATATACAATTGTAGATTTTAAGAAGAAATTGAGAGTAATTATTCCAGAACAAATATGTCTAAAAATCTGTGATCTCATCACAATAAAATTGTTATTTTTCAAGTAGCCAGAAAAATACATGGGTAAAAATTAATTTTGAAACTATGAATCCTTGAGTTACATTTTTTCTGGACTCTAAAGCTGACTAAGAACATAAACAATATTTAATATTAATATTTAAAGAATTTGAAAATCTTTCTGTGGAAAAAAAGACGCTTTCGACTGCGCTAGGATTCGAGCCTTATTTGCGATATAAGAGTTTGAAATTGTCTACGAGGACACCTGTCGACAACGTATCCTATCTGATACGCGACTAGTGAACCTCCGATAATGTAGGCAGTGACAAAAATTTAAAACTCACCTAATTAATTTGAATTTAATATTAATACTAAGGGTCGATATAAGTCCTGTTCATTATTATAGAACGGAATAGTGCGGAATGAAATCTAAGCCGTTACTTTCACCAGGGTACGCTTGCTACAGATTTAATAGCTTTTATGTAGTGTTCACATAAATAGTTTATTGTTGAACTAGGGAAAGAGAAGTTTATTTTGCGAATGCGTGACGTTTGATGTCTGAGCAAGGCGCGAGGGCAACAATCACACGAGTAAAAAAAATGTTTTTTCCGTGTTGCACACGGAATTTTTTCTACTTGGAGGTCAAAAAATGGATCTTTTTACTAGCGAGTCATAAAGTGCATTTTATTGATCCCTGCGAGGCAAAAAAAATCAATTTTTCGCCCCCCCAGTAGGAAAAAAAATCGTATGCAACATCGGGAAAACATTTACTTTCCCTAAGTTGCACAATAAGCTATTGTTTGTCCCACAGGAGGCCATAAAATTCACTTTAAGACCCGCTGGTAGGAAATAGTATATTGTGTAACTAGGGAAAAAAAAAATTACAATATTTTGCGAGTGTGAAGTTTGATGCCCGAGCAAAACAAGGGTAACAACCACACGAATAAAATTAATTTTTATCATGTATCGCCCATGATTTTGTTTCTACTAGTAGTAGAAAAATTAATTTTTGTTAATAGTTTTGTAATAACCTTACAGATCTGTTAATATAATCACTGACGTGATGTGACCTTCTTAACATATGACCTTAATGTGATTTTATTCCTTGGCTTCCTAACGGAAACACCCTGAACGGAAATCTTGTAGTTTTGCAATTCGAGAAGATGTGCTAAAACGATAACCAATATTTAACAATACCGTAACCTTGACATAATTTTACTTCTTGTTATGTTACCCTTCATTTTCATCCCCCTCATTGTTTTCTTCCCTAGGTTTAACCAATAATTTCTAATCAAGTACAAGTAATTTAAATTGTATGGATATGTTTACTGGTAATAAAACGTAATTTCGAACTCAACCATCTGATTTAAAATTAATAAAATGTGTAGAAAAAGATTAGTAATTGAATTGGTATCCGGTTGGAAAAATGTACTAATTTAGTTAGTCAAATTGTAACTAATTCAGATTTAGAGAGGGTAGGATGTATATGCTTGTTAAGAATGACATACTTGCTGAATATGTGGGCACTTCCTTCAAGTTGTTAAAATTTAAGAACAGTCCAATTTGTCAGTGTAAACGACTTACACTTAACTGGAGCAGACAGGCAGAGTTTAATTGAAACAGAACTTTTTTCGGGAGAGGCTTTGCTTTCAGTGAAAGACACCTTTTTTCTCTATGAAAACGACTCAAATTTTACACTTTGAGACTTATACTTTAAATTTGAACTTGATTGTCTTTAATGACTCCTATATATTCACCGCGTATTATGTATGATTAATAATCAAACACTTTTAAAACAAATATAAATTTATCTGAATTTCATAAATCACGTTTTTAGCTTTTTTTAAATGAGGAAAATTACTTTTTTAACATTATTTATTCGATTGAAAAAGTATTTTTTTAATTCAAATACAATACTGGAAAAAACTACGGAAAAAATTCATTTAATTTTATTATTTTTTAACAAAGACAATTTTTTCTTTAAATTAAAGAAAATATTTCTATGAGTCATATTACGTATGTACTATGCGACTGTGCAAACATTTATTTCTTTAATTCATAGAAAAAAAACAATCAAGTTTTTTTTTAAAAAAGAAACTTTTCTTTGACCGTACACGGAGAAAATTCTACACTACTGGTTACTTCTTTCTACACGACTAAGTTGTGTAGTGGCACGAATCAATCGTTTTTCGGCAGTAACTATTCGTGTCAGCCACACGTATGCTGCTACAGTTAAGAGTAGTAGTCCAAGCAACAGGGAATTTGTTATGAATGATTTAGGACATTATTTATTTCAGAAAACGGACTGCGCCATCAGAAGAAAGGTTGGTCGTAGAATAATTGTGTCATGTTTTGGACAACGAAATATGATTTATAAATTTTTTATTAACATTTAAGATAAAAAAATCGCACTTTTTTTAGTTTTGTGTTTATAACATAAAAGGTAATTATCCAATCTTAATAACATCAATTGAAAATTTGTAGACAATTGAATTGCGAACAAAATGAGCTGTCGTTTAATCTGATTGGATTATTAGAAGCGGCGAAAATTCGGAAAAACCAGGAAATTCAGCTTTTGTTAAACAAATTAATATCTCGGTTAATTTTTAACTTTTTAGGTTGAGATTTGGTGGGAAAGTAGCAGACTTTATGCTCTTCAAATTTATAGAAAAACGGACACTTTAAGATAATAGGTTTCCGCGCTATTGACACTTTAATTTATTTAATGCGTTAATTGTAAAATGTCTGCTTGCCGCAGAGGTGGTCCGATTTTTATTTTGAAAACGGCTTTTAAAAATATAAATCAAGCACGAAAGAACGTCAATCTTGGTTTTTCGCTAAAATGTTGCAAAGTTAATTAAAAAAAGGCCCAAACATGACTTCAAACTCCTGAAAGCAGCAAAGTGACAGTGGTGGGGGGAGAAGGCGAGTGGCTCACTGAGTCACTTTGCTGCGTTCACGCGTTTGGAGCCATGTTTGGGGCTTTTTAAAATAAACTTTGCAACATTTTAGCGAAAAACTAAGTTTGACGTTCTGTTGTGCTTGATTTATATTTTTAAAAGCCGTTTTCAAAATAAAAATCTGACCACCTCTGCGGCAAGCAGACATTTTACAATTAACGCATTAAATAAATTCAAGTGTCAATAGCGCGGAAACCTATTGTCTTAAAGTGTCCGTTTTTCTATAAATTTAAAGAGCATAAAGTCTGCTACTTTTCGACCAAACCTCAACCTAAAAAGTTAAAAATTAACTGAGATATTAATTTGTTTAACAAAAGCTGAATTTTCGCCGCTTCTAATCATCCAATCAGATCAAACGACAGCTCATTTTGTTCGCAATTTAATTGTCTACAAATTTTCAATTGATGTTATTAAGATTGGATAATTACCTTTTATGTTATAAACACAAAACTAAAAAAAGTGCGATTTTTTTATCTTAAATGTTAATAAAAAATTTATAAATCATATTTCGTTGTCCAAAACATGACACAATTATTCTACGACCAACCTTTCTTCTGATGGCGCAGTCCGTTTTCTGAAATAAATAATGTCCTAAATCATTCATAACAAATTCCCTGTTGCTTGGACTATAGTGCCGTCTGCACTACTCTGTAGTATTGCTGCTCGACTTCACGACTGAGTCGTGTATCTACTTTTTTTTTTACTCTACATTTTATAACATTACTATACATTATATACAAAAATATAATTAATTTATAATTTTCAAAACGGTATATTTTAACTCTTAATACATTGCAAAAAGAATTTATCGCAAGTGATATCTTTCCACATTTCTGTAACAGAATTATAGTTGTTATCTCAGAGAACGAGGGCTGAAATATAATTTAACATTATTCGAGACAAAAAATTATTTTTAGCAGGATATGTACACTGAGAAAAAAATGCTATTGAATCAAAAGCATTTCTTTCCAAAAGCATGCATATCATAAATTGAAATCAATATGCTATAGAATTAGTAACATATTTATTGGTTCTTGTAGTATATTTTTATGAATTCATAGTATACATGCTTTTGGAAAGAAATGCTTTTGATTCAATAGCATTTTTTTCTCAGTGCAGCACAATTTTGAATGACTTTCGTGATATTCTTATGACATTGAAAAACAGATATTAATGTGATTTGTCGAAGAACGTTAATTAAGTGGTTGATCTAGCTCATCATTAATTAGATAATAACAAATGCTATAAGAGACTATCTCGTGTCTCTTATGAAATATGAGAAACAAGAAAAAGAGCAAATTGAGACTTGTTTTTGTTTTCAAAATCTTTTATCTGTATTCTGAGAAGAGAATAATGAGATCAGAACTTCTCGAAAATCGAAATTATTAATCGAGTATCTTATGTCTATATTTTTAAATCTCTATATTTGTATCTAACAATAAGTTAATCCTTTCCCCACATCCATATCAAACTTTTCTATTTACTATCGCGTCTACTGTCTGTTTAAAAAACTAAACGAAGGATAGACTTGTATAGAAAAATAAGGATTAAAACGGATAGAAGCATTTTTCAAAAACTACAAAAGTATTATAATGATTAGAAAGGGAATAGACATAGATGGGAAAAATAATTTAAAAAGGTAGGCACTGCAGTATTAGATTAAAAATAAGATAGAAAAGGAATGGTCTGGATATTCGAGGGATAGAGAAAGATTAGCTTGATGGAGAGGAGAATAGGAAATAATTAACGCGGATAGATAAAGGATATAAAAATATATAGGCGCCTTTAAGTAAATGTCAGATCTCTAATTAGCACTATTAATTAATTATATACCAAGTAAATAAAGAAATAATTATCTTCAGTATATGAATATTAATTTTAATTTATAATTATAATATAATAATAATACTCTATTTGTTTTATATAGTTAGTCATTTCAAGAGAAAGACCTAGTTAAATCCATGATTATCTTTTGCTATAGAACCAGATAAAACTTCATTTTTCCCATTCTTATTCAGCAAATATTAAAATCACTGAATTCGATTGAACTTTGCAATAAAGATTAATTAAAATTCAATTTACTTGAAACTTAATTATCAGCAGATTTAAGTTGAATGTCATTTTAAATTTTAGTGGGTTATGATGTATAATTATTAAAATAATAATAATAATAAAATATTTTCCGTTAAAATATAGGTAAGTGACACAAGTTTACACAGTTCAATAAAACGTCGCTTATAAATGCATATTAAGCATTCTGCGTATATGTGATATATGAAAATCTTTTAACTGTGTAGAATTCAAAGGTTATTGTTGTCACAATACACATGATAAACGCAAGAAATTTCTGAAATTGTTTCTCCTTATAATATAGTTTTTAGAATTACTTATGAAAAAGATTTAAACAAATTTTCGCAGTATATTTATTAAAATTGTTATTTAGAAAAAAAATCGATATTTATATATATGTATAAGAATTAACCGAATTATCAGTTATGTAAGTGATTTCTTATTGCGAATTTAACTACTTGTTATAGATAGTAATTAAGGCGCGAGGATGGAACAAAGAAGGAAAGCTATTGATTTCGAGGAAGATTAATGGAAGGCATAATCAATCATCTGACATTTAATGATAATCGTTATTATACTAGAAAATTGGGAGCATAATGACGTCGATAGCAGATTTACCGAAAGAAACACCTTGCAGTAAAATCTTCAACCCTAATTTAGTATCCCTAAAATGTCTTCTTTTTCTCTTCTTTGGAGGTAAGAAAAAATTTAAGTAAATTACTTTAACGTAAACTCACTTAATTTTCTTACGATTAATATTTAAAATATATTATGATAAATATAATTTCATTATTTAGAAAGATTTTCAAATTCCTTAATATTTGAATATCCTCAATACTCTCTACTGCTTCCTTTCATTTTTTGCAATGTTTTTTTACATTTTCATCATGGATGAGAAGGTATTAGTTTTAAGTGAAAAATAACTTTCGAAATTTTCATCAAATCTTTACGTTTTGAGACCCCCTGAGTCAGGAAAAGTGGTTTTTACGGAAGTGTCTGTCTGTCTGTCTGTCTGCAGTAAGGTTGTACACTCAATAACTCTTGATAAAATTATTAGATTGAATAGACTAGACCATTTTTTGTGTTTTTGAAAAAATCAAATATTTCAATACTGGTTTTTGAAAGTGCTCATAAATCTCCACTAATTATCCCAATAACATTTTTCGATTAAATCAAAATTATAAATGTTACAGCATCTTAAAACTTGAAAAAAGTCAATATCAAAACTCCATTTTCCAGTTCAATTATACGAGATATGAAAAAAAGTTATCATACAAAATTATTTTCTACATGAAGATCTACATATTTGAATTGGCAACATTTTTTCATGAGATGTATATTTTTCTTTTTAATTTAAAAAATACTATTGAAAATCCAAAATTCAGTTTTTTTAACAATAATATGTGAAATACGAAAAAACGTAAGGATGCAAAGTTGTTCGTTTTAAAAAGATCTACAATTTTTATCTTACACAGTTTCGGATAAAACATATTTTTCGTTTCAATTCCAAAAATACGATTAAAATTCAAAAATTCCATTTTATAGACAAAATATGTGAGATACAAAAAAAACGTTTATATGGAAAATTATTTGCCTAAATGAGGTCTACAAATTCTCATCAAGACACTTCTCGACAGAATGTATATTTTATGTTTTGATTATAAGAAACACTATTGAAAAATTTCCATTTTGTAGACTAAATATGTGATATGTTTATTAAAAAGTTACAGAAATGTATACAGAAAATCGAGCGCGAAGCGCGAGTATCATGATGAGAATATGTTCCTTAAGGCCGATAGAGCCTTAAGTGAATTGAATATCCTGTTTCACTTAAACTCAAAAACAAATTTAGTGACTTTGAGAAAATGTGTAATACACATCATCTGTAATATTATACACTGAGAAAAAAGACTCTTAGATCCAAAGAAATGTATTTAATTGATTCCATTTCTTTGTATCAAACAATTCGTTGCCCAATTCAATTAATTATTGTTTAGAAGCATGAAACACGTACTTTTATTCAAAGAAATAATTTATTTGATAGGCATTTCTTCAATACAAAGAAATATTTCTTTGCTTGTGAATGTAAACGAATTAACTCAACCGAATCCATGTCTTTGAAACGAAGTACCTAGTTTATTTGAATCTTGTTTTCGCACTCAAAGAAATATTTATTTGATTCAAGAAGTCCCATTTTTTTAATTCAACAATACGCATTTGAATCAAATAATTTTTCCATGGATGAATCAAACTTTAGGTTTAGTTAAATCAAGGAAATATTAATTTAATTAAGGCATTCATTAATCAATTTAGGAAGATATTTATTCGATTCAAAGAGTTGACACATGTATATCAATGTAACGTTTCTTTATATAAATAAAATATTGTGTTTATATAAATATTTATTTCTTTATTAGTTGGAAGAAATGTTTTTATTGTTGATAAAGAACCGAAAAAAAATGATCTCGTTCAAATCTGCGACATCGACTGTCAATCTAATATGGAATGACCCATATGTATGTATCGGATGACTAATGGCAGGTTCGAGGTATAAATTTTTTTGTTATTTAAAAGAACCATCACAACGTTTTACTTAACTCCTTACAATTCATGAAGTTTATATTACTTTAAATTCAAGAAATATTTCTTAAATTTCAAAACACGTTTATTCATATCAATAACATCTTTTTGGCACAAATCTCTAACTTACCATAGGCAATATTATCGTTCTTTGCATCCATTATTATACTCAATTTTATATTGAGTATAATAAATAAATAAATTATAATAATAATAAATAAATAAATTTTTATTATACTCATTTTAAACAGTAATTCACATCTTCGGAGCAAATAATTATTTAATTCTACCAAAAATTATCTCCTCATTTCAAAGAAATATTTCTCTCAATTTACAATACGCTCATTACAAACAAGGAATCATATATTGGAATGGGAAACAAATTTACTTGAACCAATGCAAATTTTTTTGAATTAATCCATTGTTTCTTTGAAAATGCATCACATCATTTTACATCAAAGAATTTACTTCTCTTATCAAATAATTGCTACACAATGTTAATAATATATTTATTCAATCTAATGAATATTTAATAGTACTAGAAAAACATTTTTTTGCTTTAATTATTCATTTTTTAAAGACAATAAAAATATTTATTTGATCTAAAAAAATATTTATTCGTCACCATCCAGCTCAACCATTTATTTGAATCAAAGAAATATTCTTTGATTCAAATATTCTTTTTTCTCAGTGTAAAATTGATTCGAGCTTCAGTATCAAATTATAAGAAATAAACTTAAATGTATGCGAAGAGGATAAGACCGAGCGCTAAGCGTAGCGTAGAAGCGCGCGATCCACTCAGAAAAAATATTTGATTGAATCAAAAAAATTATTTGTTTGAAACACTTTCTTTAAAGTAAAGAAATATTTTTTTTTAATGAAAAAAAATTTGTTTGATTCAAAAAAAATATCTTTGGACCAAATAAATATTTGTTCGAATCAAATAAATTTCTGCCTTAAATCAAACAAATGATATCTTTGACCATATATCAATGAATTAATTTCTTTGTTTTGAAGAAAAATTAATTTGATTCAAACAAATATTCATTTGGTTCAAAGATATTTTGTTTGAATCAAACAAATTTTATTTCATTTAATCAAATCATTTCTTTAAATCAAAGATAGTCGTTCAAAAAAATCATTTTCTTTGATTCAATCAAATCTTTTTTCTGAGCGTGAGAATGTGCCCGCGAAGTGGGCAAATTTTTTCTACACAGAGAGAAATTCCAGGATATACTTGTAACCTTTGCTTTCAAGAATAGCAATATTATTATTGGAGGGAAGACTATTTTTCATGAAAAAAATTTGAAACACAGAAAAAAAATTTTATTAATAAATTTTATTTTTGCCCAAACTTATTTTCTTATCGCTTTGAGCCAAATTTTTAAACATGATGCGATTCTAATAAATCATGGTTCATTTTCTTAGGAAAAAGATTCTCTACAACTTGACCATTTCCAATTTTAGAAAATGAATTCTTTAATGGCTGAAATCATAAAAAATCAATTTTTCAAAACAAAATTTGTATAAACAAATTGCTGTATTTGATAATAATTCATTCAATTTCAAAAATATGAAACGGTCATGTTGTAGAGAACTTTTTTCCTAAAAAAATTATATTTACAATAATAGTTATTCAATACTTTGTCTTTTTTTCTTGAATCTTACTAAACATCTGTTATTTCTATCCAATTTCAATGAACAATAGCTCATTTTATTCTTAAGAACATTTTATACAATATTGTTCATTGAATTTTATTAAAAATATTAGGTGTACAACTTTGCTTCTGCCGTTTTTTCCCAACATTTAAAGCTTTATTCTTAAAATGTGATTACCTATTTATGGTTCAAAGTACTTTCCGTCGCTAGCCAATACTTTTTCCCATCGTTCTGGCAATTGTCGGATACTATCTCGAAAAAATAATACGCCTTTTGAGGAACACCACGAATCGATCCATTTTTGACTTCTTCATAAGAGCGGAAATGCTGATGAGCCAGGCCGTGTGCCATCGATCGAAACAAATGGTAGTCGGAAGGAGTGCATGGGGTAAGACCCCTCATTTCAGCGTTTCCAAGCATGTCTTGACCGGTCTTGCGATACGTGGCCCAGCATTGTCATGCTGTCTCCCTTGGTACTGTGGCCGTTTCTCCTTCAATGTTCGGCTCAAACACATCAATTGCGTTCGATACCGATCCCCTGTGATGGTTTCACTTGATTTCAACAGTTCATAATACACCACATCGAGCTGGTCCCACCAAATGCAGAGCATAACCTTGGCACCGCGAATATTCGATCTGGCCGTCGACGTGGAGGCATATTCGGGCATTCGCCATGATTTTCTACGCTTGAGGTTATCGTAGTGAACTCATTTTCCGTCGCCAGTCACAATGCGATGTAAAAACTTCTTCCGATTCTGTTTTTGAAGCAGCTCTTCACAAGCAAAGAAACGCCGTTCAACATCTCTTGGCTTAAACTCGTACGGAATCCAATTTCCTTGCTTCTGAATCATTCCCATGACTTTGAGGCGTATCAAAATGGCTTGTTGAGTCACTCCAAATGATTCTGTCAATTCTTCTTGCATTTGGCACGAATCTTCAGCAATTAATGCCTCCAATTCGGAATTTTGGAAAATTTTCTCTTTTCTACCGCCACGCTGGTCCTCAACATCAATATCACCGCTCTTGAAGTGTTGAAACCACTCACGAAACATTCATTCACTAAAAGAAGCCTCACCGTAAGTACTTGAGAGCATTCGGTGAGCCTGAGCCGCAGTTTTCTTCGCAAATGAAAACAGAAAATGAAAATTTCCCGCTCATGAAGAGAATTTGGCTCGAAAACTGACATCTTTGATCGAGAATAAATTTATGATGCAAACACAGATTCACTAATGTGGTGCTGTCGTTATGTTGACAGATGTCCAAGCTTACTGTGTGACATTTTCAATCTGCCTATTTCCACCAGCACATACCGCTGCACGGCTACAGCCATCTATTAAAAAGTGGCAGAAGCAAACTTGTACACCTACACGGAAAAAAAAGTTGAGGTAATTTTACTCAACTCAGTCGATTGAACTTGGGACATGAGGACATTTGAGTATTTAATAAATCCTAGTCGGATAAAATGAATTTGATGAATACCTAATTCACCCAAAGTGAATAACAATAAGCGTTACATAGCAAATAGTAAGCAGTTGAGTAAAACCTATCGACGACAGGGCATCAACATTCGTCAGTCGATTGACATGAAATGTATTAGTATATCACCAACGCTTGAGGAGTTTCAAACTTTTTTTTTTTTTTGATGAGGAGGAAAAATGGCAAAATCTTTTATTTACGTTATAAAGGACTCTCCTAGGTCGGGTCTCTAGGCATACCTGTTAAAGCCAAAAAAAACCCCTCTCTCGAACCAATACACCGCCCGCGGGACCGCCTTTCGACTTTAAACTTCAGACTGGAGCATGAGAGAGACCATCGTAAGTATTAAAGCAGCCGGAAAGCGCTTGCGCCAGGTAAAAGCCGACTTGACCGTGCTTTCTATCCAGCCAGGTGGCGATGTCCGGGATTAGACGGTGTGTCCATCTCCCGGATTGGTCACCATGCCATCTCGTCTGCCATTTCTCGACAAGTCTGCGCCTGCCATCCTTGTGGATGGCCTCCTTCGCGCGAGCAATTTCCTGCTGGTTGGTTAAGCAGGTGAGCTCCGTACGGAGCTGAAAGGTCTCTTTCCTTTCCTCCGCCAATAAGTCAATTGGCGGGACGCTCGCTAGGACCAGCACAGCACTCGTCGACACATGTCATCTCTTCCTTGAGATTCTTCTGGATTTCTACCCCGCTTTCTAGAAGGCATTTATGGGTGTTGAGCATGCCGCTCAACACCTCTGAGGCCTCCTTTACACTATCCTTTACATCGCGAGGGTTATTTCTCAGCATACCCTGCTGGATGACACTGAGAACCCTGGCCAACTTCTCCATTTTAGCACTTTGCTCCTTCAAAAGCTGAACGACGTCTTTCCATCCCTCAGCCCCTGGAGGAGTGCGTGAGGGCGTATATGGCGACTTCACCTCTTCAAATACTTTGTTCATTAAACGATTCATAATAATGCCGTCGTGTCATAAGACGGTTCGCCCATCATGGAAGCCCTACCGCAGTAGGGCTACTATGCCCACGTGTATAGATCCCTAGTTATGTGCGCTGAAACTGAGAGGCGGCCTATCGGATGGTTGATCCTATCAGCTCATTAAATGAAGCTAGTAAAAAGGTTACGGGATAGCCCCGCGTCATAATGATGCTAAAGGTTTAACGTCGCCCCTATCGACCGAGCGGTGCCGGGTCCGCCCCGACACCTAACATGCACTTCAGGCTAAGCGGTGTGCGATTAATCCTACGCAGCGTCGGATATAAGGAAATACTGACCAGGTAATCCTTCATTCCTGCGCCCCAGCGTCCATGATTTCAACCCCAAAATTGGCTCCAGACAGTAGAAACGTGAGCGGTTTTCCCAGTTTAACATGTGGTTTCAAGGGATCTTTGCCCTTCGCGGCCGAACATCGGAGTGACTTACATTTACCCATATTACTTTCACAGAGGTAAGGTACTGACATCGCGTCCTACCCTGGTCGGGAGGCTACTACTCCTCCCTTGGCTAGTCTATCGGGAATATCCACCAGGCGCCGGCCGCAGCCCATTCACTCAGCAACCCATTTTTTTAAAAATTAATATTAATTAATATTTTTTTAAATTAATATAAATAATTAATTAATTATTATAATTATGATTGTTGATATATATAATATAATTAATAATTCAAACTCAACCAATTAATTTGAAAATCATCAATATTTAGTATACATTTTTATTATATCTACGTATGAAGTTTAATGAAACTAAAGTTTGAAATGTACATTAAAAAATTGCATTATTATCAAAAAGTACCAATTTAATTTAAAAAACTTAAGTTATATAAACTAGTATGTATGTACGAAAGCTTCGTGGCGAACAGACAAAACACGATCAAACACGACTGCAGTACGATGAATTTTTAAAATCACTGGTTTATAAGTGGAATCCACTATTTTGGATTTAGAGAGTACTCAAATAAACTGTAATTGTATTTTGTATGCTATAGCTTGGAACATCAGTTCGCTGAAAATTCAACACCTTTTTTAAATTAACCATTTTTTATATGTGCCCAAGGTGCAGAATACTTTCATTCGATCCTGCGTAAATGGATATAGCTGGTGGAATAAATCTTGCGGTTTACGATTTACTCAACTCTCGATTAAAGCGTAGACTAGAATGAAGGGAAAGCTCTACTATTTTGGTGATTTAATAAAAAACTGGCTTTTTATAATTATACTACAAGTAGTAATACACTACCGTCGGAAATTGTGCGCACGGTGCTTGTGAGCGCTATTAAAAATCACTGCTGACTTTCAATCATGATATCTCGGTGAAAAAAAGAGATAGGGCATTTTTTTTAAAACAGTTGGAAAGCTTATGAAATTCCACGTCTAGCGATGCTCAAAAAATATTTTTTTGACCTTCTGAAAATAATGCAACACGTGAGGAGTTAAAAAAAAAATTCAAGATTTTCTCAAATTCTCTACCTCAACTTCAACTTTTTGCATGACCTAGGGAAAATTTTTCCAAAATCTGAAAATTAAACGACATAGAGTCTAAAATCTTATCTTTAATTTAAGCCCAGAAAACTTCAAAAATATTAATGGGTTCCCGAGATACGATTAAAAATGTTCAATCGGATCTGAGTTGAATTTTAATCGACAATCACGGTTCTCGGCCGGTGTGTTGCTCGCCTCCTTCGTTGAGGCAGGACCGAATAGGCCACGCACAAAGGTGGCGCTTAAGTGGAGCTGTCTTATATATTCCTTGATCCAAGAACGTGTTTTCTTTATTTCCTTTCCTTTCATTCTTAGTTGATATTTACAATGACTATTAAAATTTTTATTGATGTTCTAGTTTATAAGAATTTTAAGAAATAAATAATGTTTACATATCATTGTTATATTTGTTAATATGGGGATAATATTGGATTTAAATAATTTTTAATAATCACAAATATTATCCGAGTAGAAGGGTAAGAAATCGCGGAAATGTCCCCAGGAAAAAGCGATAGTAAAAATTTATTAGTTTCAGCTCGAGGCGATTTTTATATTCTGTACTATTCTCGCAATTTTCTCTTGATTGAAGTCGTCAACCCATGTTTTTATAATACTAATAGATTCTTCGAAATCGAAAGTACTAGTATATATTTGATTTATGGGGACTTGTGATTTTGTTCTGGAGTTTCACCGATTTTTATAAGGATTCCCATAAGACTTCGTGTTAAACTGACATTTTTTCGGTAGCGATTTTTCAGGCAATGACATCGTCAACCACGGTATTTCTTTTTTCCAAATGAATCTAGTATATTTTATTAAGGTAATCTCTAAGTTTCAGAGCAGTCTGTAATTTTTTTCAAAAACGCCGAAGTCACCTTAAATTAAAAATAAGATTTTAGATTCTATGTCGTATACTTTTCAGATTTTGGAAAAATTTTCCCTAGGTCATGCAAGAAGTTGAAGTTGATGTAGAGAATTTGAGTTTATTTAAAAAAGTCCCATACATGGCTCCAAACGCGTGAACGCAGCAAAGTGACTCAGTGAGCCTACTCGCCTTCTCCCCCCACCACTGTCACTTTGCTGCTTTCGGGAGTTTGAAGTCATGTTTGGGCCTTTTTTTAATGAACTTTGCAACATTTTAGCGAAAACCAAGATTGACGTTCTTTTGTGCTTGATTTATATTTTTAAAAGCCGTTTTCAAAATAAAAATCGGACCACCTCTGCGGCAAGCAGGCATTTTACAATTAACGCATTAAATAAATTAAAGTGTCAATAGCGCGGAAACCTATTATCTTAAAGTGTCCGTTTTTCTACAAATGTGAAGAGCATAAAGTCTGCTACTTTTCCACCAAACCTCAACCTAAAAAGTTAGAAATTAACCGAGATATTAATTTGTTTAACAAAAGCTAAATTTGCCGGGTTTTCCGAATTTTTTCCGCTTCTAATTATTCAATCAGATCGAACGACGGGTCATTTTGTTGGCAATTCAATTACCTACAACTTTTCAATTAATGTCATCAAGATTGGATAGTTACACGGAGAGACTTTTTGTAGTAATCTATGTAAAAAATCACCGTAAATTTTACTATTTTGAGGTAGCAAAGTAGGGAAAGTAGAGAACTATGTGATTATTTATTGTTGAAGTATCAAGATGTACTACTTTTATTTCGACTTGTTCTTTTTCAAAGTAGCAACTTTTAATATTTTCGGTAGGAAAATTAGTAAGCAGGATTAATTAGTAAGTAAATTATTTAATTATACAAAAATAATAGAGGAAATAAGTATTTAAAGCATTAAAAATAGCTAAAATGATAAGATAAATTACTATCGTCTGTAAGAACGTGAGTGTTTTATAAAAATGTTTTCAATATAAGCTATTTAATATTAATAATTGATTTTGTGCTCACATAAGATCATTTGGAAACTGAAAGAGCGTACACTCAGAAAAAATATTTGATTGAATCAAAAAAATTATTTGTTTGAAACACTTTCATTGATGTAAAGAAATGTTTTCCTTTAATGAAAAAAAATTTGTTTGATTCAAATAAAATATCTTTAGACTAAATAAATATTTGTTCGGATCAAATAAATTATATCTTTGACCACATATCAATGCATTAATTTCTATGTTTTGAAGAAAAATTGATTTGATTCAAACAAATATTTATTTGGTTCAAAGATATTTTGTTTGAATCAAACAAATTTTATTTCATTTGAACAAATCATTTCTTTAAATTAAAGAAAGTCGTTCAAACAAATCATTTTCTTTGATTCAATCAAATCATTTTTCTGAGTGTAAGTATTTCAAATGTATAATTAAATATATATTGTGCTTTTTATTTATTTATTTATTTTTTTTTTGAGGAAGGGAGAAATGCTTTATGCACCGTCAAGGGGACTCCGTGCCCCCCTGGTGTGTGGGACTCTGCTGCTCGCGCAGCCCTACCCACTAAAACTCCCTCCCTGTCTCTAGGCCGTGGAATCCCATCCCGGAACCGCCGTTAGGCATTACTTCAGGGTGGGGGCCATCTTGAGACGATGTTAACCTCTACTTCGTGCTTCTTCGTCTCATTTCCTGGACTTGCACCTCCAGATCTCTTCTCCATGGCGGCCCTCCTAAGGCTTCCTGTTGGGGGCTGCCTCCCGCATAGTCCGTACAGCGAATAGTCCCCGGTATATGATCATTCCGGGGCTTTTCTTCCATTGCCGTACAGAGGTAGCACCGCGGTTGCCTTGTGCAGGACCCCGCGGTATGACCCTCCTCGCCGCATCTCCAGCAGCACCTACTTCGGTCTGGTCCACGACAGTCCACTGCTATGTGGCCGAAGCCAAGGCAGCGATAGCACCGGTTAATCTCCTTCTTCCTGCGAACCCTGCATGATACCCAGCCATTTTTATGTGGGCCGCCTTCAGAAGTTTCAAGGCTTTTCCTTCCTCTAAGAGAACAAACGCCTTCCTGTTTCCCCTGTAGGGTCTCTTCGTTAGGGAGACGGTGAGCTCTATCTCCGACTCTTGCTCGAAGAAGCCTCTCACAGCCTCCTCGACGTCTCCGGTTCCAATGGTTGGTTCCAGGTCGGTGATTTCAACCTCGATCCTGGGGATGAGATGGCGTGCCGTCCCCTTGGCTCCAATCGCTTCTTTGAAGGCAGTGTCTAGCCTCCCTATGCATTTTGTGGAACATTCCAGTTCCACCAGCAGATCTTTGGAGCGCGTCTCCCTGATTCCCTGGACTGTGTCGCCCAGTTCCGCAGGGTTAACGCTCTTCTTCAATTCGCGCAGGATTGAGGCGTAGCTCATCCCCTCTACCGGTTTGATGAGCACCGCCTCTCGGCGCGCACGGCGTGGTTTCTCCGGCGTTTTAAAAGTCTTCTTTCCTTTTTTTTCCGGAGGTCCTTCTTCTTGGGGACCTCGACCCACTCCTCTTCTTTTTTGGAGGCTTTAGGCCTTTTCTCCGCCGGTTTCTTTACCACTGAAACCTCCGGACTCGCTGTCGGCTCTCTATGCCGCTTGCGCGTGTCCGGCGTGGACCTCGCAGCCGGCTGTGGGAGGGTTTGGCTACCCTCATCCACAACTCCCTTGTTTTTGGGTGGCTTCACCTCCTTTATTTTTTTGACCAACAGGCCTCTCATAAGGTATTCGAAGGAGTCGAGGTAGCAGACGGTATCGTCGATGTCGTACCGCAACGGTACTGCCCGGTTCCGGTACTGCCGTACCTGAGATTTATCCGTCTCGAACGGATCCGGCGTCTCCTCCGTCACATCTAACTCCCCTCCAAACATCTCCTCACACATCGCTTTACTTAAATTGTAATGCTCCATGATTGTTCCCACGATTAGCTAGGGAAGTATTCGGTCCGCCCCTGCAGAGCCCCGCATGCAGGGGTAAGGCCTCAATACTCTAGGAGGTGGCCTGGTTTCCTAGAGACACCGTGTGAGACACCACTCCCTGGTGCCATGCAGCCCTCGGCACGGTAGTTAACACCTTGGCTTGGGGGTTATTCCTTCGGGACCATCCCTGGAATATTGTCCGTGACTGCTTATTTAGTTTTGTATCCGTATTCAGCAGTAACCCTCGGTACAGGGCCCCTCTATCCGCAACCTGAGGACGCGCCCGGTGGCCTGTTCTAGGGCCCCCTGATCGGTTTCCGAAGAAACCAATGCAGGACCGGGTAGCTTTTTATTATTAGAAATGATAGAAACGAAAATAATGATAAGTTTTAAGTTAGGATTGCCGTATACGATTTCCATTCAATACAAAAAGATAAATTTTTCTGTTAGCAGTAATATTAAATTTTTATGATGGGAATATGAGTTTTTATTTATAAATTTGTGTTTTTAAATGGTAAATAAGTAAAATAAAAATAATGAATATTTTTAGGTTGAACTCGCAAAATACAATCTTGTTTAGTTACAAAAAGAGAAATATATTGTAATAGTAGTAGTCTAAAATTTATATGGCAGAAAAATTTGTTCTAATTTAAAAGCAGAAGTTTTCAAAACAATAATTTTCACGCTTAAGTCATCTTTTATTTGGGAAAATTCTGACTGTTTTTGAATTTATGCAGCATAATGATAAACGACGAGTTACAGCTTCCTGGATAATACGAGGTAAGCGACGTAGAAAAAATTACCAATCCATCTAGGCAAACGCAAATAATCGCCAAATTATAATTTACTTTCGAAATGTGTATATAAGTTCTTCAAAAAATGGTATTCACAAAAACAGACTTTTTTTATTTTTAAAAATTTTGTTGAATCAAATTCAAAATTGAATGGAATATAATTTAAACCAGAAATTATTAATTTGTCTTTTTTGCGTATACATAAATTTATTGCAGAATCTGACTTATCAAAATTTGGATTCTGGACGTTTGTTCACCGAAGGAATTGCTTCTGATGGCACATTTTCAAAAGTCAGTTTGTTTTGTCACACATCTTAATTAATTAAAAAATCTTTATGTTTTTTTATTTGTTATTAAAATATTTTACTTTTCAGAACCGTGATTCTCCAGAAATTACAGATTTTAAAAAGTAGACAAAAAATAATTTTTACCTTTCAAGGTATTTCGGCATTTACTATCAAATTGTCAAACTGATATTAATTTTGTTGAGATTTGAGTTTTTAATTCTAAAATTTTGATTGGCGTTTTTTGAATCCCCAAAATGTTGCAGATCGATCGGAGTTGCGACGTTTTATTGACGTTTTGTAGTTTGTATTCTTGTGATTCTTATTTCGAATTTGAATTTAGTACGTTCTTTTCTTAATAGGTGGCTACTGAGATCTCTAGTAGAGAAAATGTTCTTGCAGGCGGTGAAACATTCTTACATTAGTATATAAGGAAACTAAGCTCGAACGAACGATATGTAACTTGCGTTGTATATAGTTAGTGTATGCGATTAGGTATAGAAGAGGTTAAACTACGTATATATGTATTAAGCGTGCGGCGTGGCGATTTACTTTAGTAAAGGCGTTATTATATACGTTAAGTATTCATATATATATATATATATATATATATATACACGTGAAAAATTGTCAAATTACTATAGTCCTTTGTAAACACTGCAACCTTCTATAGATATAAATGTAATAAGTTTTGAGTTTTATCCTATCTGACTTAGTAAGTGGCTGCGATGAACCACTTGTAATTTTACTACAGAATTTTGCAAATATTAAAAAACTTTTTTGAAATAAATGCAATATTTTTGGATTTTATTATTATCAATTTAGTAATTCTGGAAATTACTACTCAAAGTGCTAATAATTACAATAGTTCCCTATTTTCCCTACTTTGCTACCTCAAAATAGTAAAATGTACTGTGATTTTTTACATTGTTTACTACAAAAAGTCTCTCAGTGTACCTTTAATGTTATAAACAAAAAACTAAAAAAAGTGCGATTTTTTGGTCTTAAATGTTGATAAAAAATTTATAAATCATATTTCGTTGTCCAAAACATGACACAATTACTCTTTGACCAACCTTTCTTCTGATGGCGCAGTCCGTATTCTGAAATAAATAATGTCATAAATCATTCATAATAAATGCCCTGTTGCTTGGACTACATGAAACGTTGAGTTCTTATGTCTAGAATAACGTAGTCCACGTAGTCGCTATAACCAGGACAGCAAACTTCACACTCGTTGAATCCGTTGTATATTGTTTCGAGTAACGCATATTATTTTAATAGACGCATGCGCAGTTCAATTTTTACATTTCATTCCTCTGTAGCGCAATATACTACATTGTGCTACTGTTAACTGTAGCGAAAAAACGAGTTTGCGCGCCGGTGGCACATAAAATCCATTACTACTACACAAGATCAATAAAATTAAAATGGCCGGGACGTCACGCAATAACCCTCATTGTGCGCCTAGGCACGAATTTGATGTGACTGTAGAGCGGGTTGAAAATTTGATTTTTAATCCTACTTTTAGAATTTCAACCCGCTCTACAGATACCGAAAATGAGATTTTCAAAGGAGGTGCAATGAAATATACAATGTTCCACGTAGTGATTTCATGCATTTGATTTTACATAACTTTATAGTTGATACTTACATATAGTGACTGTGAGAACCAGGGACGAATCTAGAAAAAAAATTTGGGGGGGGTCCGATCGAAAAATTTAAAAATAAAAGATATTTTGGCTTTCACAAAACGTGACGTTAGAATTGTGTTAGACAAACTCGAATTTTTTCGCTAGTGATTGCTTATTAAATTATGTGTTTATTTGCGTTATTTGAGTTTCATTTCCACAAATCCGGAGACCGTCTCTTACGGTTGAAGGATCGTGTGCTGTACGGGTATTGAGATTTGAGGGAGTCTGATATTTCGGGGGTGCTCCGGACCCCCAGGACCACCCCCCTGGATCCGTCCCTGGTGAGAACATTACATAGTCGCTGTGACTACTTTACTTAGTCACGGCGACCACTTTTAGTACCTACACTGACGGGTCCACCATTGCTTGAATTAAACCACAAAAAGTAGTTAAGGACATTTTCAACTACATATACAACATCACTATGCCCAGTATTTTTTCTCAGTGTACTATTGTTCATTAGAATTGGATAAAAATTACAGATGTTTAGTAAGAACAAAGAAAAAATACAAAATGTTTAATACCCTACCGGACCTGGTTGAGAGAACGGTCAGAGAATACTCTGACCGTTCACTCCACCGGGTCCGCTAGAATAACTATTATTATACACATAATTTTGACTCAAACCAATTTTTTCTAATAAGTGTAAATTTTAGTTCTACTTTTCTCACCTCTATAAACTGTTCTTTAGTTTGAGGTTATATTAATGTATCGAACCTCCTTAAAAATACTTTTCAAACTACACTGAGAAAAATGTATCTTAGTTTCTTCTTTTTTTAGGCGAAATTCTCCTATAATTTATGGCATTTTAACCCCAGAAAATCCTTATAGAACATTTTCCTATTTTTTATCGGACTTTACTTACCATCGGAAATTGTGCTATAAAATAGGGGGCTTTTTCCGAAAAAAACATCATATAATTTCCTACTTAAATGTCTAATTGATACTTTTTCAAAATAGTAAAATATCGCTGTTTTGATTCCGAAATTTTTACTGTTTTTATCGGACTTTTTCCCGTGATTGGAACACTAAAAAGTACATATAAATTTGTCAGAATTTTTCCTCCTTTTTATCGGACTTTTTCGACGCAAAAAAAAAGCAAAAATGTATTTTTCCTTTTATCGATCCTTTTCTCCTTCTTCCCTCTTCTCTTTACAACGTGTCTACCTTCATTTTTCTACTTATCATTGACAACCTGTGTGAAAGGAGAAATTATTCAGATTTTCATTATCATGCACAATTTTGAAACAATGTTAGTAATTATATTAGGAAATTTGAACATTTATGTGGTAAAGCTGAAGAAATCTGAAAATAATTCTGCTCCAAGCTGGGTTCGAACTCGCGCACTCGTGGTCCGTAGGCTAGAACGTAGACCGCTGACCTGTGAAACCATTCCATCGACACTTCGATTATTAGTTACATGACCCACAGCCTCAGATGCCCCATTTTCTTACGAGTTTTACTTCGAAAAACCTTACTGTTGTTGATGAAATCGCTTCCCAACCGTAAAAAACAAATTCTTTGTTCTAAATGTAGATTCTACATAGCTATATACAGATGGTCCTTAGTAATTAAAAACTTTATAAAGCCACTTTTTGAAAATAAAAATGTTATAAAATTAGTGACTTTTTATGAAGTCAACTTTATGAAAATTTTTATAAAAATTGTCTTTATGAAATGCGTTTTTTTTATAAAAATACAAAACTTTATGAAATTACTGACTTTTATAACGTTTTGTCTTTTTATAAAGGTACGATTCTTTATAAAAACTCTCAACTTTGTAAAATTTTCATATAGTTTTTTAGTAAAGTGTACATTATAAAAAAATGTATACATTATGAGTATCAATGATGTAATTTTATGAAAACTGCATAAATTTACCAATTTTGTATATAGTTACTTACAGCCAATCAGATTCTCAAAAGAGTTGCTATGAAATTGTATATTACATTACAAGGGGCGAAACAGAGCGATTGCATGAGTGTGAAGTTTGCTGCCCGAGTGAAACGAGGGCTGCATTCACACGAAATGCTTTCGCTGTGTTTTGTTTCGAGTAATGTATACTATTTTTCATAGCAACTCTTTTGAGAATCTGATTGGCTGTAACTGTGGAGCGGGTTGAAACAGCGACTTTCAACCCTAGGGTTGAAAATCGTAGTTTAAACCCGCTCTACAGGTACCGAAAATCGGATTTTCAAAGGAGACGCTATGAAAAATAGTATACATTACTCGAAACAAAACACAGCGAAAGCATTTCGTGTGATTGCAGCCCTCGTTTCACTCGGGCAGCAAACTTCACACTCATGCAATCGCTCTGTTTCGCCCCTTGTAATGTAATATACTATTGTTTTCAAATTCTGAAAAATGCTAGAGAAGATAAAAATGGACGTAGATAGCAAACTTTAAGTTTGAAAAATGAATAAGAAGTCCAATTTTAGCAAAATCCATAGGACATTTTTTTTCATTATCAGAACCAAAAGTAAGCTATCTACGTCAATTTTTATATTCTCTACTATTTCCCAAATTTTGAAAACAAAATGTTACGTATTTTGGATGCAAGTCCGTTGAAATTGAACCAAAAGTTGTTCACACACTGAGAGACTTTTCGTTAGAATAAATCGTAAAAGTGAATCATATTTTAGTATAATATCGTTTCAAAGTGAGGCAAGCAGGGTTTACGTATCAGAAATTAATATAGTGGTTTTCAAGGGGCAAAGTTGATATTTTCGTTTGTATAAATAGAATATGTGTTTTACTATCTGTTATAAAACCAACGAGAATTTGAAATTCACTATATTAAAGTTGCGAAGCGAATTTAAAGTGGTGTTACGTCACAAGTACGTAAATACTTACTTTGATCGAAGATTCCTCGTTTTAAGTTAGGATCGAATGATCCTCGCAGGCACAATGATTATAAAATAAGACAACTCGAGTCGAACTATTGATTCTCTATTGATTCTCTAAGATGCTCCATTTTCGAGGACTTGAGAGAATCAAAAGAGGCGTATTAGCTGTTTAAATCAATGTAATTTTGATCCTCTGTTGATGCTCTTCTCCTGCAGATATTTCCGTTTCGGCACCTTGGAGGATCTTAAAGAGTAGCAACGAAGATTCTCCTTACCTCCTCTATGATACTCCATTTTTAAAAGTATTTAATTCCTAATGACGTCAGGAATTAGCAATCGTTTATTATTATTTATATTTATCGTGTTGATTAAAAGAGAAACGAAAATATAGTACCAGACTTTTGGAAAATAATGAGGAATGTATCAAAGTATCAATGTCTGGTACATGTCGAATTTTGTTTTGAAAACATTAATTTTGAAATTTGGACAGTAAAATGGATGGAAAGTCCATCCATTTTACTGTGCAAATTACAATACCGGTAACAACATATCTACAAATTAATTTTGAGAAATTTTATTTTTCGAAATAAAAATCCAAATGGTACCGGAGATTGATTTTTTGATGGATTCCTCATTGTTGCCTACAATTTCATGATTATATTTACATTCCTGTCCTAATCAACCCGATGAATATAAATAATATAAAATGTTTGGTCATTTGTGACGTCATTACGCATCACATACCCTCAAGTACCAGAATGAAAAGGGTTCAACAAGAGCGAGTCCTCGATTTTTCGAAAACTATCAGAGATTTTGAAACGTTTTGTTTTTTTTAAATAAAAGTACTCTCAAAGGACTACGGCGCTACTATCTAATAGATAGTCCAGTCCCCATCGTTGTCCAGAATGGCGTGGCACCTTTTCGGCATGCTTTCCACTAATTTTTCAGCGTAGTCCGTTGGTAATTCTTGCCATATCTTCCTGATTTTTTACGGGAGCTGTTTCAGCGTGAACACACATTTTCCCGCAAGCTTCCTCTTTAAAACACTCCAGACATTTTCGATTGGATTCGCATCGGGGGTCTGTGATGGCTAGTCCAAAGTTGTGATGCCATTTTCTGTTTTCCAGGCGGTGCAGAGACGGCTTCGATGCTTCGGGTCGTTATTTTCTTGTAAGATCCAATCGGCCGTATCGGTTCCAAACATTTTTGTAGCAGACCTTAGAAGACCACGTTCATATATTTGGAGCATTTTCTGAGCATTCAAGTTCTCGTTGAAGAGCTCTAAACACCCAAAACCGCGCTGTGAGAAGCATCCCCAAACATGGACCTTCACGGGGTGTTTTTTATTGGCTTTATAACGCTCAACCCACTTGTTCACGAACGATTTCGACTTTTTGATGTATTTAGCAGCGGCTGTATAGGACATAAGTGGTCCCTTTGGATGGGTACACAAGAAGACCGCTTTAAAACGTTTCGCGTACACAGAACGCATTATGACTCACGTCTGCTCTCTCCGACGATTCGAACGCTACTAAATCGCCTTGGTAATTGCGCCATAGTCCTTTAAATGTACTTTCATTAAAAAAAAAAGTTCAAAAATCTCTAATAGTTAGAGAAAATAGAAAAGCAAAAGAGAATCAAAAGAGTATGAAGAGAAGCAAAAGAGAATCAAGAGAGTATAAAGAGAAGCAAAAGAGAATCAAAAGAGTATCAAGAGAAGCAAAAGAGAATCAAGAGAGTATAAAGAGAAGCAAAAGAGAATCAAAAGAGTATCAAGAGAAGCAAAAGAGAATCTAGAGAGTATCAAGAGAAGCAAAAGAGAATCAAGAGAGTATCAAGAGAAGCAAAAGAGAATCAATAGTTCGACTCGGGAAATTAAGTTTATTTGAATTATAAATTATAAAATTATAAAGTTAAATATAAAAGTCAATCCATATAACTAATCGATGCATACAATATGTCACGGGCAATTGGTAAAATAACAAACTAACAAGAGAGAGACAGAGAGAGAGAGACAGAGAAATAGACAGAGAGAGAGAGATTTTCTGTACCTTATTAGTTCCCTTAAGTATAATCCTCACAGGCGTGACTGAGATGCGATTCCCACAGGTGTGACTGCGATAGAGTGAATATCCCACAGGTGTGACAAGGACGCAACAACTATTCACCCTTTTTGGCACTGAGTCTAAGATCCCTTCAAGGATAGTAAAACGGACCACGGTAAATTTATGACTCTCGGGTCTTTACACTGTCTAAATACACGGTATAATTGTCTCACGCTGAGAATCCTTTTTAGTTTTTTAGAAAATGCCGCACTTAAATTCTGCTCACAAGACTAGTTTTCCCTTGGCGGCGTGTCCTTTTTATATTATATTTTTTGGTGACGTCACGCGTTGCGCAGTCTCCCGCAGCGTGTGACGTAGTTATACCTCTCTTTTCAATAGGTGGTTTTCTCTCTCTTTTAGTAATTTCCCCAGATTTCTCTCTAGACCTAGCCTATGCCTATAGTACATTCTAATGCGTCGCGGGACGTGACACCTCCCCCCCTAGTTCGAGCGCGGGGGTGAAGCATCCGCGATCGAATCTTCGGAAGAAGAATACATTCATTAATGTTTTTGAAGAGATACATTCAAATTCTTTTTCTGATATAGTAACAAAATATGAATGATAAATACAACATTCATTTCGGCGTCTGTTTTACAATTTGTATTCTTTGCATTTTACTATTTGATACATTCCAATATCGAACATTTTTTTTTTTTTTTATGTCAAAAATTTATATTATCTTAATATTATAATTTTTTTTGTTATAAATAATTACATAGTTTTTTTTTAAATAGTATGAACTTAACATAAGGTTACATATGATTTTTTGTTATATAACTAAATACATCAATAATTTTTTTATTTCATATTCGTAAATTATAAATAATATGCTGCAATATAAAACGTAATTTTATGATGGCGTAGATTAGTAAAAAAAAATTTTTTTTTCACGAATTATTTTTATATTTTTTATTACGTAAAGGGTTGCGGCAGTTATGAGCGAAATGTCCTCTTTGAAAACACCTTTCACATGCATTAGTCCATTTTTGCAAGGTTTCTTTACTGATTTCATTACTTATTTTGAAAATTTTGGATTCCGGGATCAAGCTTTTTCCTTCTATTTCTTCTAAAAATACATATCTTGTGGAAAGCATTTCTAAGAGTTTAGTTGCTGCATTTTGCTTTGAAGACTTTTTTTGAGGGGCTGGTTCCCCAATACAAGAAAAAGTTATTTTATTTTTAAAGATTTCGCAAGTTGCTTGGAACGGTGGCAGTTCTTGGTGTTTTCCAAGCGATTTTACAATATGAGGGTTCGGAGAAATCATACTCTATGCTTATCTCATTCAAAACTTGTACAGCAGTACCTTTCGATAGGTCTCTTGTCTGCAGGGCCATTGTTTTGATCTGCAAAAGAATTACCTGTTTGAGTTGATGATTAAATTTATTAAAATTCTAAAGTAAGTTTTTTGGTTAATAATTTTGTGTTTCTTGATATATTCATTTTCCGCGCTTGCTAACTCAAAGAGATATTTCATGCAGAGAGAACAGTGGCCTGCTTTAAGATGTACAAAAAAAGTTTGTTTTCTCGCCGATAGAACATTTTAATTTATTAAGGTTTGTCGTTATATTATGGCGGTTACGGAAAAGTAGTGATGCATATGGATGATTTCATGGGAGATTTACAGTCACAAATTTTTTTTCGACGAAAAATTTTTTTTGCCTTTTTACTTCGAAAATAATCGACACGTATTTTTTTCAATGTGATACTTGAAAATTTCGAGATATAATTTTTTTAATTTTGGCACTCGCGCAAAATTTTTTTTTCAACAGCTCACTGTAAAAGCAGTTCTGAATATAAAGTGTAACCCCTTGCACTTGAAATGCGCGAAAGAGTACAAGCTTTCAAAAAAGTTATAGCACACATTTCGTTGTTTTTTTTTGTAATAACAATATAGTACATTTTTATAAACAATTGAATTTTTTTTAAATTTGGAACTAATTTTTTTCCGATTTTTTGTTTCTAAATCTTTTTTGGAGTTTTTACAATATGCATGCAAAATTTTGGAATGCAAAAATGAAAACTGTAGGTGTAATTAATTTATAAAATCTGCCCCGCGCGTTGCAACGAGCAACCTCGCACGCTGCAACTACGCTTAAGCTTGATTAGACATGCTGGGACTTAAAGCACGTGTGGCAGTGAATGCTGTGACCGCTGTTTTAGTTTTCTGTGAATGTTCCTCAAGTGTTCACCTATTTCAAATTAATACAGAAATGCCAAGCTCTCGATTTAAACATGTCTGCTGCAATCCGTTTAATAAAAAAAAATCATAGTGGAAAAAAGCAACAAAAAAAAATTTGCGTCGCGTTTCGTCCTCGATACTTGAAAAATTGAACATTTTCAAACCGGATGATGTTTCTTGTACACAATGCAAAATAGAAGCAAATGAAATGGAGATGGAAGATTTTTGTTGTAAGTACATTCAAACTAGTGCGTAGACTATTTCAAAACGTATCATTAGTTATAATGATGAATTGATGAGTCAAGTTTTACGATAAAATTACTCTAAATGATACACTTAAGACGCAATTTTTTTTTTTGCTTTCTTCCACTATGATTTTTTTTTATTAAACGGATTGCAGCAGACATGTTTAAATCGAGAGCTTGGCATTTCTGTATTAATTTGAAATAGGTGAACACTTGAGGAACATTCACAGAAAACTAAAACAGCGGTCACAGCATTCACTGCCACACGTGCTTTAAGTCCCAGCATGTCTAATCAAGCTTAAGCGTAGTTGCAGCGTGCGAGGTTGCTCGTTGCAACGCGCGGGGCAGATTTTATAAATTAATTACACCTACAGTTTTCATTTTTGCATTCCAAAATTTTGCATGCATATTGTAAAAACTCCAAAAAAGATTTAGAAACAAAAAATCGGAAAAAAATTAGTTCCAAATTTAAAAAAAATTCAATTGTTTATAAAAATGTACTATATTGTTATTACAAAAAAAAACAACGAAATGTGTGCTATAACTTTTTTGAAAGCTTGTACTCTTTCGCGCATTTCAAGTGCAAGGGTTACATTTTATATTCAAAACTGCTTTTACAATGAGCTGTTGAAAGAAAAAAATTTTGCCCTAGTGCCAAAATTAAAAGAATTATATCTCGAAATTTTCAAGTATCACATTGAAAAAAAAATACGTGTCCATTATTTTCGAAGTAAAAAGGCAAAAAAAAATGTTTCGTCGAAAAAAAATTTTTGACTGTAAATCTCCCATGAAATCACCCATATGCAATATGATTTTAAACAACGAATAAAAAGGAAAACATTTTTTAACGAAAGTTATTTATATTTAGAAAAAAGAATAATAAAAAATATGTTTTGATTTATTATTATTATTCGTTGTTATTATAAATAATGGTGGATGCTTCGGAATCGACTTCGTTATACAATGCTTCTTGTTGGTATAAATGAATTACACGTTCAGCACAAGTTACGCATAAAACTGCTCTTTGCCGCATGTAAAAAATTTGTGTATTGCAAAGGGAGCAGTCGAGGCTAGATAGTTTTAAGGTACAATATAAGTCTTTAGTAACTATGTGATCTATTCGGACGGGTAATGTTACTTCGGTTTCAAAGAAGCTAAGTTCTGTCATCCAACAATCCTCGCAAACATGTTTTTTTTCAAGAACATTCATGTAGAAATTCTCGACCAGGGTTGTGCAGCAGTATTCCGACCATAATTGATGTTCAAAATACGACTGAACATCCTGCTCGCTTGCTCGGACTTCTTCTGCTTCGATTGTTTCGTTTTCTTGGGGCAGCATTTTTCTGCTGGGGAAATTTACAATATTTGAGGAATTGGAAATATTTTCAAAATTTACAATTTTTTAGTATTGAGGATTTTATTAAATTTAAAAAAAAATTTCATGCGTGATCACATGCGTAGAAGGTAGATACGTATAATCATGCAGGGATATTTTCTACTAGAACTTCGTTTCCTTGACTAATTTTGAATTTATTATTTAAATATTGTTTGATACATTCTCTACAATCAGCTGCTCTTTTTCGCAGAGTAATTAATAGTTCTTGACAACCGTAACAATTCATATATATGCATTCCAATTTACAAATGGAATGTCATGAAGTAAAAAATTCACAGTTATTTTGAGTTTCCTGATCTAATTTCTCGAAACAGAATTGACAATATCTTTTTGTGGTTTGGTGATTATAATATAAAAACAATGTTGAGGGTTCTAGTTCGAAGCAATAACTCTGTAATAAGTGCGCGTATGCTATCGGATAGTCTTGCGGACATACACCGTCTACTGGTCCAAGATGGTTAACAACAGGTTCACTTGGAGTTGGTATCATTTTCTACTAATTGTTTGAATAGATTTATTTTATTAAGGTCTGATAAGGAGGTTGAATAATAACTTTGTATACATTTTCTAATCATGCAAGGTAAAAGATTTTGCTAAAAGTATTTTACTTTCCGTCAGAAAAACAACTTTTATATTACAGTTTGTTTTTTCTTTAGTAAGAAATATTAAAGGCGTGGGTACAAAACCTGTCCTTCTGACGGTATAGGATTTACAACGTTCATGCACGTGGTTTTGAGGAAGGTAAGGACGGAACGTACCTGTATCTGAAAAATTTTGTGAATTGACTTCGAGTCTATTAAAGTAAAGGGTGAAAGATGGAATAAAGGAAAGGTCGAAAGTTAAACGTCAAGTCGGCCAGTGAAAATTTTGTCACTGAGCTTAGAGGAGTTTTTTGTGTAAGTTCTATACGTGTTGGCGTTTTGTTTTTTTTTTGATAATTTTTGAATTTTCAATAGTAATAATCCTAAAATTGTAATCATAAGTAAAGTGATAATGATTAGTGCTAATGTTAATTTATGTGCACTAGAAATAAAAATAGATGGAATGAGTTTTTGAATGTTTGCATACTTTGTAAGGATAAAGACATGGTTTTCGAAGATTGATAATGGCATGTCTTCTTTTTGCTGAAGAAGAAGTAATACCTTTTTTAGTAAGTGAGGCTCTTGAATGGAAATATTATATAAAAATAGTGAAATTATAGCAAGAGAAGTGGTTGATTTGCTAACTGGAATTGAATTATCCATTATATTCAAATGGTTTTGAAGATGGTAATATGGAGTCGATGAATCGAGATTGCAACGTGATTTTGTTTGCAAAATTACTATTCCTTGGAGTGTGATTAGGGTCTTAGAGTTTTTTTGACATGATAAGAAAATTTGTCGGGGGAAAATAGTTGAGTATAGCCATCCATGATGAAATTGCAATGGTGTTAGAAAGGTTTATTCACTAAAACTGGTGAATATTTCACACTTGTATGGTTGAGAATTTAGAAACATTGATGTTTCGCAAATAGGATTGTTATCGATATTAGATATAGATCTTGGTGGGTGACAAAATGTTTGGAATCCATTTTGATAACATGCATTGAGGACATTTTCATTTGTTGTAAAGTATGATTGGTTATTTGAAGAAATAGCGAGATAAGAATTTTGAGGTTTTATGTAAATAGAGGACATTACGTCAGTATTAAAGTCGAGATGTATTGGAATTGGATGTGGTTTACATAATTGAAATTCTTCAGCAGATGGGATTGGTATAGTCATAATAAAAGTCAAGTATGAATACTATAATAAATACTGAGTTATATTCGACGTTTCGAAGTCATGTACGACTTCCTCATCAGGACAAAAATTGACATTAGTCAGTTGTAAAAATTTGAGTGTATCAACAGTCACCTCCAGGAATGAAAATATGTGAAGCGTCAAGAATGATTATTAAAAATATTCAGTATTCGTCTCTCTGTATGAAAGAAAGAGATTAGAGAGGATAATATAAAATTAATAACATAAAGTTTTAACAAAAAAAACCGCTGAACAGATATTAAATTAATAACTAGTATAAACATAAAAATTAATTACCTAAAATTCCATGTGAGGTCATTATAATAATAAAAGATTTTTTTGTAAAAATGACAGAGACTAATAGAACTAAACAAGTAACAATAACTATTTGTTTTGCACATCATATTAAAGAAATAGAAATAAATATATAATAACTGTTAACGAGACAAGAGATCAAGCTATACTGAAAGACGAGTAGTGACAACAGAAATTTATAAACAAACAAAGAGTAGGTAACATGTTAAACTAAGAAAATGGAAAGTGATGTAATGTAAAATGAGATATATTATAAATACTAAATAAATTCGTATTGAAATTAAAATTGAATATAAAATAAGAATATAAATTGATAATAAGACGGAGGAAATTAATGAAGACATGGAAACAAAGAATGAAAAAGAAATTTTCTTTTTTTTAAATTTTTTTAGCAGTCGACCGGCAATCGAAAGACCTGGGCTCGAATCCCAGCGCAGTCGAAAGCGTCATTTTTTCCACAGAAAGATTTTCAAATTCTTTAAATATTATTATTAACATTTGGAATTTAAGAGTTGTTCCAAGATCACATTATATGAAGGAATATAATTCTTTAAGTCTGTAATAACATTCAAGCAATTATTTCCTTCCTTTTTTATGTAAAAAATTAAAAATTATTTAAAACGTAAAGATATTTTATGTGAAAATACCAACTTACCTCGAATTTATGGACTTCCTAAAAAACATAAACAAAACTGTCCACTACGTCCAGTAGTTTCATTGATTAATTCACCTACGTTTTATATGGCAAAACTATTTAATGATTTCTTCAAAAAATCCCTAAAAACCCCGCTTACACAAATAAAAAACTCTTTTATTTTTAGGGATGTCATTATTTCTAAAACGGTTCCGGCAGACCATGTGATGATCTCTTTTGATGTGACTTCCTTATTTACTAACATTCCTCTTGAATTAATTAAAGAAAGTATAATAAATAGATGGCCTCTTCTAGAGATGAATACTCGTTTGCCTAAGTCTGAATTTATCAAAGGTGTTGAATTTCTTATGGAACATACTTATTTTCAGTTCAACAAATCTTTTTACAAACAAATTTTTGGTACCCCTATGGGTTCTCCTATTTCTCCTATTCTAGCTGATATTGTAATGCAAGATCTTGAACAAAAAGTTTTCGATAATTTAGATTTTCATTTACATACTTATTATCGTTATGTTGATGATACCTTTCTCATTATTCCTAATGATAAAATTGATTATGTCTTACAGAAGTTCAACTCCTACCACCCTCGCTTAATCCAGCTAAATTCATAGACTATCATATACAACGTAGAATTTTATATAATTACAATAATAACAATAATTTTACTAATAATAATGATAATGATGATAATAAAAAATTTGATTCTAAAAGACTGGTATCTATTCCATTTTTTGGTAATATCTCATTTTCAATAAAAAGAATATTATCTGATTTCAATTTAAATACAATTTTTAGAATTGATTCAAAGTTGGACATTATGATCAAACTTGGTAAAGATCCCTTGGATATTTTTGAACAATCCAATGTGGTTTACAAGATCACCTGTAAACAATGTAAAAAAACATATATAGGCCAGACTGGTAGATTGCTCCGAACTAGACGAAATGAACATCGTAATAATATTAAACTAAATGAGAAATATCATAACGTTGTTACTAAGCATATATTGGAATTTGACCATGATTTTGACTGGGATAACTTATTAATTTTACACAAAGAAAATAATTATTTTAAGAGATACTTAGCGGAAATTTTTTACATAAAAAAGGAAGGAAATAATTGCTTGAATGTTATTACAGACTTAAAGAATTATATTCCTTCATATAATGTGATCTTGGAACAACTCTTAAATTCCAAATGTTAATAATAATAAAAAAATTTAAAAAAAAGAAAATTTCTTTTTCATTCTTTGTTTCCATGTCTTCATTAATTTCCTCCGTCTTATTATCAATTTATATTCTTATTTTATATTCAATTTTAATTTCAATACGAATTTATTTAGTATTTATAATATATCTCATTTTACATTACATCACTTTCCATTTTCTTAGTTTAACATGTTACCTACTCTTTGTTTGTTTATAAATTTCTGTTGTCACTACTCGTCTTTCAGTATAGCTTGATCTCTTGTCTCGTTAACAGTTATTATATATTTATTTCTATTTCTTTAATATGATGTGCAAAACAAATAGTTATTGTTACTTGTTTAGTTCTATTAGTCTCTGTCATTTTTACAAAAAAATCTTTTATTATTATAATGACCTCACATGGAATTTTAGGTAATTAATTTTTATGTTTATACTAGTTATTAATTTAATATCTGTTCAGCGGTTTTTTTTGTTAAAACTTTATGTTATTAATTTTATATTATCCTCTCTAATCTCTTTCTTTCATACAGAGAGACGAATACTGAATATTTTTAATAATCATTATTGACGCTTCACATATTTTCATTCCTGGAGGTGACTGTTGATACACTCAAATTTTTACAACTGACTAATGTTAATTTTCGTCCTGATGAGGAAGTCGTACATGACTTCGAAACGTCGAATATAACTCAGTATTTATTATAGTCTGAAGAAGTCGTTTTGCTACCTTTCTTACCTTCTCACAATATGGATTCTCAGACGTTTTCAACATCAACTTCATGATCTATGAAAAGTCAAGTACTTATTTACTTTCTTACTTGCGGCATGGGTAATAGCTTCTGTAAGTTGGTGAAGGAGTAAAAGAAAAGATTGAGAAATTTGCTGCTAATATTCGATATAGATGAGAATTGCCATTTTTTGTAGGTCATAATGTTGTCAAGTTTTGAAGAAAATTTTGTAACTTTTTGAAAAAATGGGTTTGGAAGTAGAAATAAATTTTCTTTGGGCCAGTAAAGGGAGGTTTACTGTCTCATTCTCAATTCTAAATATACTTTTTGTATCTGTTGCGAGAATTGATCATTAGTTTTAGAAATATTCGTGATATTACGAGCTACTCTAGATATAAATGATATTTCTTCAAGAAAATAGTTGATTCGTTGTTCTATAAAATCAAGTTGTGTCTGATGATCGTATAAATTACAATTATTGGCAATATTTGAAAGTATGCAATATTCATATAATTTATGTGAGAAATCTATTATTTTGTATTCAAGTACGTCTGCCTGAAAGATATCGATATAAGATATAAAATAATATTTTTCAGACAAAAGACGAACTTTTGAAATTGGTTAAAAATAAATCCCGGAAGAATGAGAAAATTGTGAGTCTATGAAGTATTTTTCTGCTTTGGAGAAAAGGAGTGGAATTAAAATTAAATGCAGTCTGGATGCTAGTTGATTAAGGAAATTCATTAGGCTTCTCGGAAGGCTGAAAAAGAAAAGTAGGATTAATATTGGATAAAATAGGATGTTTACATATGGTTGGATTTAGGTCTAGAAGTTTTTTGAAGAAAAGGGGAAAAAAGTCTACTAAATGTTGAGGAGTTTCTTGGTGGAACTGGAGGGGGAAATTGGGTTGATTTGTCTACTTTAAAAATATTTCGTCTACGGCACTCTTTTGTAGCATACATTTGAGTGTTACAAAATCTACAGGAATTTTCTCAAGGTATTAATTTTGGTCTTGGATCGGTTTGAATACTTTGATTTTTGGTTTTTTGCATTATTTTATCATCATTATTATACAATTTTTCGTCGCAGAGATCGTATGATCTCATTAGTAGTAATAGTAATTTGAAAGCTGCTCTGTTTTCTGCGAAATGTTCATTTATATTAATTTGTGCGAGAAAAAATGAGTTTGTTTTCGAATTCGGATCAGGATAGACTGTATATTGCGGTAACCGCAGTCCATATTTTATCGTGAAGTTTCTTAAAATTTCTACATGATTTAAAAATCCCATGGAGTCTGTTCTGTATATCTTTTTTTGGTAAGTTGGTACGTGGGTAGGCTCGTCGTAGAAATGCTCCATTAAAGTTGATTTCCTGAATCGGTATGGAATGTTTATATTCGAATTTATTGTACTGGTTGGGAGGTCTATATCCGTATTTAAAACATTTTTTAAAGCTATTCGTAGAGAAAGATGATGCAGTATGATTATTATTTGTTTTAATTTTATATGAATTTGTATTTTCAACACGGTTGTTATTTGAAGTAATAGATTTTGTTATTTGGCTACTCGCTGAAGATTTTGGATCGTTTATAGATGATTCTTGAATTGTTACATGCAAATGTTCTAGTGAGTTTATCAAACTTAGTTCACATTTTTCGTCTTTATGCGAAAGAGAATTAATAACTTTTATGGCAGCAAAATCCTTAGCTGTTACTATCGAGTTTGCTATTCCTATTTGTTCAATGTTGTTAATGAAACAAATTGCTATGTAGAGTCTTTTGATGAGGTTTTTATTCGCAATACTGTATATTTTGGATACTCAAATTTATTTTGAGCGAAAATTTCGTTTAATTTTTTGCAATTTTTACTAATAGAATTTGGTTGGACGTTTTGATTTGTTTCCTTTGATTCATTAATTAAGGCATTATATAAATTTTGTGCTACCTTTTGCTTTACATTTTCTTTATCTTTGCCACTATTCATTATTATATAATTTTTATATTGTAAATTAACGTGAAATAGACATTCATTATTATTGGTTTGTTCAATGAGTATCTCATAAATGAGGGGTGGATCTCCTCTTTGTTGAATAATTTTGTTTAATAAGGTTGTAAATGGAACATGCGACTTTCTGAAGATGTTAGATTTGGATAGAGTAGTGGGTTCTACTAAGTTCTTCCTTTAGTTCAGAGTGAGGATAAAGAGTTGTGTTTGTATTATTGTGATCTTTACCGGTAGTAGTATTTGCGTAATACGATGGACTTTTAGGTGCCTCTTTCGAGCTTTGTGGCGCTGAAGCTGTTAGCAGTTCTTGATGGCTCTCAGCAGGATGTCCAGAAGGTCGATGGGTACCTAAGTGTAATAAGAGGTTAGTGACCGAATCCCAGAAGGCGCCTAGTAGATGGAGAGACCATCCAAATAATCTGTGTAGCGCATATCCATGAATAATGGTATCAGCTATCAATTTAATCCCTCTAATTATTATTATTAATCCAATTGGGCCTGCACTAGTAGTTCCAAAATTTGTAAAAATTGTCCAAAATCTACCCCATGCGGATTCAGCAATTTTATCAATTACATCTTCATTAAATAAATTCGTTAATGATATTCCTTGATTAATAGTTGGATGTCCTGTTATTTCTCTAGCTAAGGAATTTAGAATCATCGGTTTTTCTGCTGGAAACATAATATGATCTCGCAGTTTATCAAGATCAGATTGAGAATAAATGCCACTTGTTGCTAAAGATGAAGGATTTGTGTATTTCCAGGTTGCTTTTGTGAGAGGTTTAACTATAGTTGGTGCTATGGATTCGACAGGATTTGGAAGTAATTTGTACCAGGTTTCTCCAAAAAGGTACATTGGTGGAAGGAAAGAATTGCAATTTGTTTGGATACCGGATTTTGTTAATATATGAGTTCCTGGAGAAAGGAAAAAGGGTTGACTTCCTCTAAATATTGGTAGTTGTAGATAACATTCTTCAGTTTTGCGATATTTTACTTCAACCGGTATACATTTTACGATATGTACTACTTCTCCTGCAATTACTGACATATATCCTGGGCCTTTCATTAAATGATATGCAAATTCGTCTGGTGATTGGGTTGCTAAGGTTAATGTATTTCTAAAAACTTGCTGTTCAAGTATACATCGTTGAGTAAGAACGTCGTGATAAAGTCTATTTATTTCAGTGCGTATGTGTCATTCCACATATATGAATTTAGAGTTAACGTATGTAAAAATGTCCACATTTTGAACTTCTAAATGTTTATTTTCTAAAAATGAATTTCCAGGTCTGGTTTCAAAAATTAATAATTTTGGATGTTCAGTTTGTATTAAAACGTAACTGCAAACTGGTTTTCTTGTTTTTTCAGCCAGTACGAAGGTTATATCTTCAGTCGTTAAAGAATAAAAGGTTTCAGAATTGTCTGTCGTGTTGTCATAAGTTTTATTTGCTGGTCCTTCATAAGTAATTTCATATTTGTTAAAATTACATACGTCATTAGGTAATGTATCCCAGAATGTTTGTCCATATTCTACGTCTGTACAGAATGTGTCTGAAAGTGTGCATATTATTCCAGATCCTAATTGAATTTTATTTGAATTTAAATTAATAGTAGCATAATGTTCTTTTAAAGTTATTTTGAATATTGCTTGGACTACGACATTATTCCATGTTCCATATGGGTCAGAAAATTGTGTACTAGTACAGTCTCCGTTAGGTGTTACAGAACCTGCTAAAGTAACGCTAGGAAATGAAGTTTCGTTTACTTTTAACTTTGATATCTGAAGAGAAGGGGTTACTAAAAATCTTCCTATTGTGTGCATTTGATTACATTGATCTCGTGTAACATCATGTATATATTCACTGTGGCCATTTGCAACTATGGAACTGTGAGAATGCATACCACAATGAGAGATGGCGCGTCGAATTTCTATTTTGCATTGTATTACTTTTGTATTTGGAAATCCAGTTAATTGTAAAAGTTGTATATAAGTTCTTTCAACATGTACTTGAGATCGAGGTAGATCACATTCTCCTACCTCTATTAAAGATAATGTCGTAATATTTGATTGATTTGAACCGCAATCGAATCCTATGATGGCGTAGACTGTTGTTATATAGTTGAAGTTGCAAGTAAGCAGTGCCAAAAGGAAGCCTCGTAATCCCATCTCTGGAAAAAGGAGGTTCCAATTAGCAGCTTGCTTGTAATATAAGAATAGAAAAATGTTTTATCGTTACATATGTATATTTTTGAAGTTATTGATTTACTTTTTGTATTTTGCGTTCCTAGTTCATTATATCCAACATGTCGGCTATGACAATGTGATTTGATAGCCGTAAACTGAGAATTAAATTTTTGTTTGCGTCCGGTCCTCTTGTTTTGATTGTTGAAAAAATGTCTTATTATTTCTGGATTGTTTAGGTTTCTGCTCCATGTGGGGATATTACAGTCGTCTTGCTTAAAAATTCCAGTTTGAATTAAGTATGGCCAGAGAGCTACCATGTCGATAAAACAGGGAACTGTTTCAATGAGATCATCTATGCGTTTGCGATGAATTTGTTCCATTATGTCTGGAATAATGTGTTACGTCTGAAGTTTCATTTTTATTTTGTTTCATATATTTTTTATTTTATATATAAAACATATATTTTCATAAAAAAATTTTTTTATTTTTTATATTTTTACTATTTATCGTCAAAATAAAATTTCTATATCTTTATTTAAACTGATATGTATATATATATTTTATAATTAAAGTAAAGATATTTTGTTTTATTTTTATTAATTTTTTACTTTCACATGTGAGCGTTTTAGTCTATTAATGTGAACTACAGTAGGTTTGCCTTTATAGCTTATTTTCACATTCCCTTTTCTTAATACTTCCAATATTTCATAAGGCCCTGTATAATGGCTGTCAACTTTTTAATTTTACCTCCTTTTAATAAAAATACGTTATCTCCAATTTTTTCTTCTAAAGGATTTATTTTTTTATCATAATATATTTTCGATTTTTCTTTTGCTGAAATAGGATTCTCTCTTGCTTGTGTTCGCATTTCATGTAGTTGTGTTACGAAATTAATTAAATAATCATCATATGTTTGTAATTTTTCTTGTTGTGATAAAGGTTCACTGGAAGGTTCACGAGCTAGTTTACCAAAAACCAATTCATACGGTGTGCATTTTGTGCCTTCATGTACACTAGTATTATATGAGAACATCGATAATTCAAGCCAGTCATCCCATTCTGAATTTTTTGCAACAAATTGTTTGAGATATTCTCCTAAAACATGATGTGAACATTCTAATGACCCGTTTGATTGAGGGTGAAAAGCTGTGGTACGAAATTGTTTAATTCTAAAACGTTTTGTCAATCTTTTTAATAGGTTACTTAAAAAATCTCTGCCTTGGTCAGTAAGTACTCCTTTCGGTGATCCAAATATGCAAATAAATTTTTTCACGAAAGCATCTGCTATCGTACTAGCTTGGTGATTAGGAAGAGGCATTGCTAAAGAATATTTGGTGAAATTGTCTTGTATCGTTAGAATATATAAGTTACCAGATTTCGTTTCTGGTAGTGGACCAACAATGTCCATTGATATTTTTTCAAAAGCAGTAGTGGGTGATTACCATAGGATTTTTTGTTTTGAAGAATGAGCTTCTTCAATTAAATGAGTTCGTTGTTCCTTTGTTGGATATTGCGTTATTCCATTGCAAACAATAATTTTTGTAGTTGAATTTGAAAAAATTGAATCGAAAATTGATTTCACTTCTTCTCAAGGTATATGATTAATTCTGGAAGTTTTAGAAATACTAATTGATCGTAATTTAAATTTTTGAGATAATTCATGTAATGAGTGAATTGATAATTTTATATTATTTAAAGTTTCTGATAAATTGTCCTTAGCTTCTTCTTCAATTGGAGGTGCAAAATGGTGGTAGTTTCCTTTTTTAATCTCTTTTGCTATTCCCTTTTGTAAATTTTTAAATTTTGGTAAAGTTTCACGTTTTTCTAATGATTTTGATCCGTTGTCGCGAGGAGTTCCATTTGTTGTAACAAAATATACATAATTATCTTTTCGCATAGTTAATTGATCGCGACATTTAACTAAATTTTTCCTTGTTATAACTTTTTCTGTTTGAGAGTTTATAGGAGAAGGTTCTGGGGGTGGACGATTATAATTATCATGATCGTTATCGTTTTTTCCAGAATTTATTTGAGACCTTCGGTTTAGTTTCAAATTTTCATTAAAATAAGGCTCTTCAAATTTTTCTTTCAAGTTTTCTTCTTGGTTTTCTGCAAACTTTTCTTCAAAATTTTCCTCAAGATTGTCATCAAAATTTTCTTCAAAATTCGGTTCGAAATTCTGTTCGAAATTGTCTTCAAGATCATCTTCAAAATTCTCTTCCAAATTAATTCCATTAATATTTTTTGGCTTCTTGGCATTCTTCGTTTTGTTTTTTGCTTGAGTTTGTTTCAAATAATCTAAATAATCAGGATCAGAGTCGAAATCTGATTCTACTTTTGTTCGGCTTCCCTTTTACAAATTTATTTCTGGTAATTCATCTTTATATATTTGTTTTCTTGGTCTACCTCTCTTTCTTTTTTTTTGAGAGGGAATATTTTTCAAATTTGTAAGTAGTTTTTTTCTTGGCCTGCCTCGTGATTTTTTCACAAGAGGTTTAGAAGAAAAATTTTCGTCTAATTTTTCTTGAGTGTCATTTCCATTCAAATTTTTTTCTTTTTCTTGTTGTATTCTCTTTTGAGCTCTTGTAGTAATAGTTTTCCATGGTAAATTTTAGTATTTTTTGGAAAACATTGGACTTAATAAAAATATTCTCATAAAAATAAGTCTGGAAGCCATATTTTTTAATAAATTTGTGTATTTTAAAATATTCTTACCAATCTCACTAAATATTTCTTCACTAAGAAATTCCTGAAAATATTCTGGGATTTTTGAGTCGATATTTAATATTTGGGCTTCCGAAATTTCGCTAAAACGATTTACGTCGTCTGGTACGATTTCTGGATTCAAGTTTCTTCATTTTGAAGGTCTTGCCTCATTTTTAGAGTTTTCTTGTTTTTTTCTTGTAAAAGATTTCTTGGAAAACATTTTTTCTTGAGAAGTCATAAAAGTATCATTGTCATCAACTTGTAAATATCTTGATTTCTCTTTGTTATCATCAATAGGGTTTCTTGAGAGAGCGTCTGCATTTACATTCATTTTTCCTGCTTTGTAAATTACATCAAAATCATATTCTGCGAGTTTCAATCTCCAACGTGAAACTCGTGAACAAGGGTCTTTAGAATTTTGAAACCAAACTAGTGGTTTGTGATCAGTCACTAAAGTAAATTTTCTTCCATACAAATAAGGACGAAAATAAGTTACACAAAATATTATAGCAAGGGCTTCTTTCTCATATGTTGTTAACCCTGAGCTTTAAGGGTTTGTTCGTTCTGGGGTTACGGCGTTAAATAGGCTTCCGAACTAGATTACGCGGCCAAGGAAGGGCCAGGTTTGAGAGGGATTAAAGAGAGATGCGTTTATTAATCACGATCGCGAAGATAACTAGGCCGATGGAAATCATACGCGATCAAGAATCCGAAAATGACTTAGGCGCGTAGCGCAGGATCCAAGCGCTGAATCGACGGTCGTGGCCTCGCAGAGTTCGACGCCTGTCGACTAGCCAGGAATTCGAATCGCGTTGGGGCAAGGAGCGCGGCGAAAGAGCCCACGCCCAATCGACCGTGAGGGCAACGCAAATCGACGGTTATGGCCCTAAAAGGTCCGACACCCGTCGACTTACCCGCCGCCCTCTTGACACCCGTTGAGTACAGATCACGAGTTCGACCGAATTACGCACTGCACTACGCGACACGACACGACACACCACTAGTCGGAAGCAGTACAATCCTGGAGGCGACAACTGGATCAGGCTCAGGAGTCGGAAAGGATCTTGATGAGAGGCTGGAGAGTTCCGGGATCCGCAGGAACGCTGGTCTCGTCGCTCGTGCTTGTAGGAGGAAGGAACTAAAAAAAAAGCCACTGGGTTTAAAAGAACTCAACTTTAATTATTAGCACATGTCGTAAAATCAATTTTGCTGTACCAGGTCTCGATCGAGGATCGACTGACTCTCCGTTGACGATTTCCTATATCGGCTCGATTTCCTCCTCCTCGAGTTTCGAGTTGAGGCATCCGATTGGCCGGACGTGTCAACGTCGTCATAGCAACGACCAATGCTCGTTGCTCGAAACCCGAGGCGGTGAGTCTTTACTGGTTAAATCCAGCTTGAGGAAATTCTCCGAATTCCATTTAAAATATTTGTCTTCAAATAAAATCAATAAAGTACAATATAACTGTTAAATTAATTAAGTAAAATATATGTATAAAAGTAAAATATGATAATATTAATGCATTTTTCAAAGGAATCCCCCAAGCTAAAACAGATAACTTTTCTTTTATTAGTTTCAAAATAAAATATTAAATTTAATTTTGTAAAATTAATTATCCTTAAATTAAAAATCCAAGCCTATGTATTTTTAGATATCAATCTTTAATTTCCACGCTTTTAAATAATTTGCAACTTATTTAAAAACGAAGGAATTTAAAGAATGACTGTTTTGAAGCGCTTTCAATCAAAAGAAAAGGGGAAAAACGAAAGGAGGAGATAAGTAAAGAAGGAGAGTGCGCTTGAGCGAAAGAAGGAGACAAGGAGAAGGAAGAAGGCGCGCAAGGAGAAAGCGCTAGCTGGCTACCAACAATACCGTCTGGCTATGTTAGCCGTCGACGGAGTTCCTAGAATTAAAAGGAGCAAGTGACAGTCTTATTAAATGCCAAATGTTTTATATCAATGTATCAAATTTTTTCTCAATATCACTTAGACTACGTGAAGCATATGCTATTGGCTTATCTTTACCTATTTTACCTTGTGATAAAATACCTCCTATTGCAAATCCTGAGGCATCTGTTGTGAGTATAAAAGGTTGAGAAAAATCAGGTCGTTGTAAAAGTGGTTCTTCACATAATTTTGCTTTTAAAATATCGAAAGCTGCTTGTCGTTTTTCTGTCCAATTAAAAGGTATATCTTTTTTTAGAAGTTGATTTAGAGAAATTGCAATTTTTGAAAGTCCGTCAATAAATCGTCTGTAATATCCTGCTAAGCCTAAAAATTATTTAACATTTTTCTGTGTTTTGGGACTGGGAAGTTTTTTACAGCTATTATCTTTTTTGGATCTGGACGTACTCCATTTTTATCAATTGTATGACCTATATATCCTATTTCGGGTCGTAAAAATTCGCATTTGTCTGGTTGTAAATGAAGATTCGCTTTTCTAAGTCTTTCTGCTAAATTGTTAAATTTAATTTCGTGCTCTTCTAGAGTATTTGCATATATAACTATGTCATCGACATATACAAAAAGTTCCGTTTCGATTAATCCAGTTAATGTTAAATCCATCAATCTATGAAATGTGGCTGGTGCAGTTTTTAAACCGAATGGCATTCAATCGAATTCGTAATGACCGTGAGGTGTGGAAAATGCGGTTTTATGAGAGTCTTTGGGGTCCATTTTTATATGGTGAAAACCGGTAGCTAAATCAAACACTGAAATATATTTTGCTGATCCTACAGAATCAAGTATATCGTTTATATTAGGTAAAGGATACGAATCGTCAATTGTTTTTTCATATAATTTACGAAAATCAAGAACCATTCTCCATTTTATTTTTCCTTGAGAATTAGGTATTTTAGGAACTATCCACACTGGTTATATGGTCATTGTGAGGGCTTGATTATTTTATTTTTTAATAATTCATCGACTTGTCTTGTAATTTCTTTCTTGTGAACTGGGGGAAATCTATATTGTCTTGAAAAAATTGGAGCGTCATCTACAGTAGGAATTGAATCAATCATCATGTGTGTTGGATTTTTTAAACCTTCCGTTGATATTATAATTGATGGAATTGAAGTGGACTTTGAAATATTGATTGTTGTTGTTGTATGATCGTTAGAAGTGGATGCCAGTGGTTCTCGATTTATGCTTTCCTCAGTGCACCCGTGCTGGAGAGAGCTTTAGAGTTTTCCTGATGAGCTGTTTGTGATTGGCTATTTGGTCGTATCTTGCAGTCTCGTACTAAATGACCGGGTTTTTTACAGTAATTGCAAATTTTTTCAGTATAATTTAAATTTTGTTGAGTGTTATTATTCTGTAAAAATCTATTTTCATATGGTTTCTTTCGATTTTGAAACTGTCCTGAGTTAAAGTTTTTATACTGTCCTGGATTCCATTGTCTATTATTATTATTAACACTATTGTTATTATTGTAAACATTTCTAGGAAAATTATTATTATTGTTGTATCTTTGTTGTAAAAAATTATTATTATTGTTTCTATAATTATTATTGTTATTGTTACTAAAATTATAATTTTTATTTCTTAAAAAATTGTTATTCGGAAAATTATTGTAATTGTTTCTTGAAAAATTATTATTATTACTTTTTTGACCGTTTAAATTACTATATCTTTGTTGGTTAGGATGCAAAAAATTTTTTGTTTATTATTAAGAACTGCCTCTTGGGCTTTACTTAAATAAAAACATTTTTCAGTTGTGTGACCTGGTTGTTTACAAATTAAACAAATAGTTTTGTTATCAAGTTCTACGTTAAATCGGGTTGTTTTATTATTTTTATTATTAGTTGATTCGTCACTTTTTGAATAATCCATGTTTTTATTTTTTCGTAGTGCGGAATTTGCAGCTAATCTTCGTTCTATATCAATACTGTCGCTAATAACTTCTTTAAAAGTATCCTTTTCTTCAACACGAATTTCTAACTCAGGACGCAAACCGCGTATAAAACATTGAATTACGTCCTTTTCAAGGTTTAGTTTAAAATTATTATCTACCTGACCATTATTATTGAGCATTATTATTCCCACATAAATGTATTACCTAATTCTCCCTGTAACTGGTACACGCTTTTCGCAGGGGCATATACTCTTTTCAATTTTTCTATGAATTCTTCTATTGCTGCATAAGTTGAACCAAAAATGCATTTTCTAGCTTCTCCAGTTAATTTACCTCTTAATAACCTTGCGAGGTTTTCTTGAGCTGCAGGTGTCGGGAGCATTGCCTTTGCCTCCATGCAACCCTCAATAAAATGTGAGTTATGACTTCTGTGTCGCTTTTGTCGTCGTCGCTGTCGTTGTTACTAATTATAGATTCGTGTGCCAATGAGGTTTCCAATCTTTCTTTCAAAGTTTTATTATCTATTGTTATTACTGTTGAGCTTAGCAAATTGAATTCGTCAAAATAAGATAATTCGTTCGTTAGAGTTTGATCTTGATTACTCGATCCTGTTACAATGCTTAAATCTGGACAGAAACTTGAATGAAACCCGCTAGTTTTTTCTGAATTTTCACTTGATATACTTTGAATATTAATTAGAGTCTTGTCTAAACTTGAATCATCTAACTTAAGAGTGTTATCTAATTCTTGTTCTGTAGGGACTGGATCAGGGATATTTTGGCATTTATTATTAGTTGAATATTCTCTATTTCTAATTGTTAAGAATTAGAAAAATAATTTCTGTATGTAAAAAAACAACGTATCAGATATAAGAATTTTGTACTACCCAGTATATAAAGGGAAAACCTTTTAAAAACACGAAATATCAGACTTTCGACTCATTAAACTGCATAGTTAAGATAAGCGCAACGGAAGCTGTAAGTGCTATTGCGTAAGATCTCTATTTTCGATGAGTCCAGAATCTATTTACTTTCGAAATTATTTTAAGGTAAATATCATGTTTACAAAAATCAAACTTTCCAATTCCAGATTTATGTTAAAATGCGAAATATGCGTTCACCAAATGAACCTAAGCGTACAATATTCATGTATATGCACATGTATATTAATATACACGTGCATTTACATACATAGTAACGGACAATTACGGTAATTAATAAACATATAGACAGTGATTTACTTGTTTAAAATAAGAAAACCATACTTGTTGCGAAAATAAGAACAAAATAGAAAATTGTATATTTACAAATACTACGTATTATACAAATTAATGTATACAGCATCAGCAAATCATGCACGAATAAAAATAACCTAATAGAACTGTAAAAGACTAAGAGAATAACTGGACACCCGGTATTAGTATCATCTATCCTTTTACTCTCTTCGTCTTACACATGGCCCTTATAGGGACCAAATCATATATATACCGCGTAAAAAAAAACACGAGAGTCAGTCAAGATCTGGGAGTTTGGTTCTTAGCAGAACTAGCCCCAAACTACTTAAACTAAAATTTAAATTTTCCAAATTTGTAAGTTTTCAAGCATAAGCAACTGTTATATTTCCAATCTGCAACAATAATAAAATTCTAAAAGTGAGTACAATTTTTCTCTTATAATTTCATAACCATCGCAACCCAACTTCAAATTTTAATTACTCAAAATTCAATATTAACTGAAAACATAATTTCAAGTTTACAAAACTGAATTTAAACGAATTTTCAAATTTTTATTCTTAGAGGATTTAAGCTGTTCATTTGCGATCCAATCTTTCTAAATGTTTATTCGAACCAAACGCTCAACATTCATCAGTTTGGTGTAGGTTCGAATCCTTAAAATTGTTTATTCAAGTGAATTATTTAGATCGTTAATTTCAATTGTTTATAAAAATATCGATCTGTGTCATCTAAATGTTTATTCGAACCAAACGCTCAACATTTATCAGTTTGGTGTAGGTTCGAATCTTTAAAATTGTTTATTCAAGTGAATTATTTAAATCGTTAATTTCAATTGTTTATAAAAATATCGATCTGTGTCATCTAAATGTTTATTCAAACCAAACGCTCAACATTTATCAGTTTGGTGTAGGTTCGAATCTTTAAAAATTGATTATTGAAGTGAATTATTTTAATCGTTAATTTCAATTGTTTATAAATATGTCGTTCTGTGTCATATAAATGTTTATTCGAACCAAACGCTCAACATTCATCAGTTTGGTGTAGGTTCGAATTTTTAAAAATTGATTACTGAAGTGAATTATTTTAATCGTTAATTTCAATTGTTTATAAATAAATCGATCTGTGTCATCTAAATGTTTATTCGAACCAAACGCTCAACATTCATCAGTTTGGTGAAGGTTCGAATCCTTAAAATTGTTTATTCAAGTGAATTATTTTAATCGTTAATTTCAATTGTTTATAAATATATCGATCTGTGTCATCTAAATGTTTATTCGAACCAAACGCTCAACATTTATCAGTTTGGTGTAGGTTCGAATCTTTAAAATTGTTTATTCAAGTGAATTATTTAAATCGTTAATTTCAATTGTTTATAAATATATCGATCTGTGTCATCTAAATGTTTATTCGAACCAAACGCTCAACATTTATCAGCTTGGTGTGGGTTCGAATCTTTAAAATTGTTTATTCAAGTGAATTATTTAGATCGTTAATTTCAATTGTTTATAAATATATCGTTCTGTGTCATATAAATGTTTATTCGAACCAAACGCTCAACATTCATCAGTTTGGTGTAGGTTCGAATTTTTAAAAATTGATTATTGAAGTGAATTATTTTAATCGTTAATTTCAATTGTTTATAAAAATATCTATCTGTGTCATCTAAATGTTTATTCGAACCAAACGCTCAACATTTATCAGTTTGGTGTAGGTTCGAATCATTAAAATTGTTTATTCAAGTGAATTATATAAATCGTTAATTTCAATTGTTTATAAATATATCGATCTGTGTCATCTAAACGTTCATTCGAACCAAACGTTCAACATTCATCAGTTTGGTGTAGGTTCGAATCTTTAAAAATTGATTATTGAAGTGAATTATTTTAATCGTTAATTTCAATTGTTTATAAATAAATCGATCTGTGTCATCTAAATGTTTATTCGAACCAAACGCTCAACATTCATCAGTTTGGTGAAGGTTCGAATCCTTAAAATTGTTTATTCAAGTGAATTATTTTAATCGTTAATTTCAATTGTGTATAAATATATCGATCTGTGTCATCTAAATGTTTATTCGAACCAAACGCTCAACATTTATCAGTTTGGTGTAGGTTCGAATCTTTAAAATTGTTTATTCAAGTGAATTATTTAGATCGTTAATTTCAATTGTTTATAAAAATATCGATCTGTGTCATCTAAATGTTTATTCGAACCAAACGCTCAACATTTATCAGTTTGGTGTAGGTTCGAATCTTTAAAATTGTTTATTCAAGTGAATTATTTAAATCGTTAATTTCAATTGTTTATAAAAATATCGATCTGTGTCATCTAAATGTTTATTCAAACCAAACGCTCAACATTTATCAGTTTGGTGTAGGTTCGAATCTTTAAAAATTGATTATTGAAGTGAATTATTTTAATCGTTAATTTCAATTGTTTATAAATATGTCGTTCTGTGTCATATAAATGTTTATTCGAACCAAACGCTCAACATTCATCAGTTTGGTGTAGGTTCGAATTTTTAAAAATTGATTACTGAAGTGAATTATTTTAATCGTTAATTTCAATTGTTTATAAATAAATCGATCTGTGTCATCTAAATGTTTATTCGAACCAAACGCTCAACATTCATCAGTTTGGTGAAGGTTCGAATCCTTAAAATTGTTTATTCAAGTGAATTATTTTAATCGTTAATTTCAATTGTTTATAAATATATCGATCTGTGTCATCTAAATGTTTATTCGAACCAAACGCTCAACATTTATCAGTTTGGTGTAGGTTCGAATCTTTAAAATTGTTTATTCAAGTGAATTATTTAAATCGTTAATTTCAATTGTTTATAAATATATCGATCTGTGTCATCTAAATGTTTATTCGAACCAAACGCTCAACATTTATCAGCTTGGTGTGGGTTCGAATCTTTAAAATTGTTTATTCAAGTGAATTATTTAGATCGTTAATTTCAATTGTTTATAAATATATCGTTCTGTGTCATATAAATGTTTATTCGAACCAAACGCTCAACATTCATCAGTTTGGTGTAGGTTCGAATTTTTAAAAATTGATTATTGAAGTGAATTATTTTAATCGTTAATTTCAATTGTTTATAAAAATATCTATCTGTGTCATCTAAATGTTTATTCGAACCAAACGCTCAACATTTATCAGTTTGGTGTAGGTTCGAATCATTAAAATTGTTTATTCAAGTGAATTATATAAATCGTTAATTTCAATTGTTTATAAATATATCGATCTGTGTCATCTAAACGTTCATTCGAACCAAACGTTCAACATTCATCAGTTTGGTGTAGGTTCGAATCTTTAAAAATTGATTATTGAAGTGAATTATTTTAATCGTTAATTTCAATTGTTTATAAATAAATCGATCTGTGTCATCTAAATGTTTATTCGAACCAAACGCTCAACATTCATCAGTTTGGTGAAGGTTCGAATCCTTAAAATTGTTTATTCAAGTGAATTATTTTAATCGTTAATTTCAATTGTTTATAAATATATCGATCTGTGTCATCTAAATGTTTATTCGAACCAAACGCTCAACATTTATCAGTTTGGTGTAGGTTCGAATCTTTAAAATTGTTTATTCAAGTGAATTATTTAAATCGTTAATTTCAATTGTTTATAAATATATCGATCTGTGTCATCTAAATGTTTATTCGAACCAAACGCTCAACATTTATCAGTTTGGAGTGGGTTCGAATCTTTAAAATTGTTTATTCAAGTGAATTATTTAGATCGTTAATTTCAATTGTTTATAAAAATATCGATCTGTGTCATCTAAATGTTTATTCGAACCAAACGCTCAACATTTATCAGTTTGGTGTAGGTTCGAATCTTTAAAATTGTTTATTCAAGTGAATTATTCAAATCGTTAATTTCAATTGTTTATAAAAATATCGATCTGTGTCATCTAAATGTTTATTCGAACCAAACGCTCAACATTTATCAGTTTGGTGTAGGTTCGAATCTTTAAAAATTGATTATTGAAGTGAATTATTTTAATCGTTAATTTCAATTGTTTATAAATATATCGTTCTGTGTCATATAAATGTTTATTCGAACCAAACGCTCAACATTTATCAGTTTGGTGTAGGTTCGAATCTTTAAAATTGCTTATTCAAGTGAATTATTTAGATCGTTAATTTCAATTGTTTATAAATATATCGATCTGTGTCATCTAATCGTTTATTCGAACCAAACGCACAACATTTATCAGTTTGGTGTAGGTTCGAATCCTTAAAATTGTTTATTCAAGTGAATTATTTAAATCGTTAATTTCAATTGTTTATAAATATATCGATCTGTGTCATCTAATCGTTTATTCGAACCAAACGCTCAACATTTATCAGTTTGGTGTAGGTTCGAATCCTTAAAATTGTTTATTCAAGTGAATTATTTTAATCGTTAATTTCAATTGTTTATAAATATATCGATCTGTGTCATCTAAATGTTTATCCGAACCAAACGCTCAACATTTATCAGTTTGGTGTAGGTTCGAATCTTTAAAAATTGATTATTGAAGTGAATTATTTTAATCGTTAATTTCAATTGTTTATAAATATATCGATCTGTGTCATCTAAATGTTTATCCGAACCAAACGCTCAACATTTATCAGTTTGGAGTGGGTTCGAATCTTTAAAATTGTTTATTCAAGTGATTTATTTAAATCGTTAACTTCAATTGTTTATAAATATATCGATCTGTGTCATCTAAATGTTTATTTGAACCAAACGCTCAACATTTATCAGTTTGGTGTAGGTTCGAATCTTTAAAATTGTTTATTCAAGTGAATTATATAGATCGTTAATTTCAATTGTTTATAAATATATCGATCTGTGACATCTAAACGTTTATTCGAACCAAACGCTCAACATTCATCAGTTTGGTGTAGGTTCGAATCCTTAAAATTGTTTATTCATGTGAATTATTTAAATCGTTAATTTCAATTGTTTATAAATATATCGATCTGTGTGATCTAAACGTTTATTCGAACCAAAAGCTCAACATTCATCAGTTTGGTGTAGGTTCGAATCTTTAAAAATTGATTATTGAAGTGAATTATTTTAATCGTTAATTTCAATTGTTTATAAATATATCGATCTGTGTCATATAAATGTTTATTCGAACCAAACGCTCAACATTCATCAGTTTGGTGTAGGTTCGAATCTTTAAAATTGTTTATTCAAGTGAATTATTTAGATCGTTAATTTTAATTGTTTATTAAAAATATAGATCTGTCTCATCTTAATGTTTATTCGAACCAAACGCTCAACATTTATCAGTTTGGTGTAGGTTCGAATCTTTAAAATTGTTTATTCAAATGAATCATTTAAATCGTTAATTGTAATTGTTTATTAAAAATATAGATCTGCCTCATCTAAATGTTTATTCGAACCAAACGCTCAACATCCATCAGTTTGGTGTAGGTTCGAATCGTTCACTCAATTTTTTTATTCACGTCGGTTATTTTAATGGTTAATTTTTTATTTAACAATCGACTCTAACGTTGGGAGTCAATCAAGACAGCTTTCAATATGTTCACATACCACCTTTCAATGTGGAACCTTAGGTTGTCTTGGATTGGCGAATGTATGCATTTTTGTAAGCGATTTTAGGAAGGTAATCGTAATATAAGTTTTATGAAAATTGTTTGAGGTTTTCTCTATTTTTCGTTAACGGCTTCTATTTCGGTCTATGAGTTTCGCGCATCGCACCATCAAGGTCTGGATTCCTAGGTTATAGCGCGTGGGCGTTGCCCTAAAATAAGGGATCAACACTTGTTGATCACTATTGAAATTATATTTTGCATGCTGCGTTTTCGGACGTAACATAGTATAAATTTTTGGAGGCCCCGGGGGGATTCTTGACTACAGATGATTGTAAAGGGTTGCGAATCATAACGAAGTCTTCTCCCACGTCTTTTGTTAATAAATTTTATGTAATAAATTACATAAGTAGTTTTATTACTTATGAAATAAAATTGGAAATTTAGAATGAAATTTCAAAGATTTGGAAAAGGAAAATAAAAACCTGATAAAGACAAATGAAATTTAACAAAAGTAATAGACGAATTTAAAGAAAATATTTAAAAATTGCGGAAAATTTAAAGGAAGTAATAAAATCGTTGGAAATTTCAAAATCTTGATCTAACAAATACCAAATGTAATGTAATTGCGTAATTTTTTTTTACATATTTTGCCAATTTCAATCTTCTTTCGAATTTTTAATTTAAATAAGGTATACGAAAAATTTAAGAATGACGCATAGCCTAACTAAAAAGGTTTTCCTTTAGTTATGAGTCAATTAGAAAAATTTTTTTTTTCAGAAAACAGAAAAGCAATATTTGTTTTTCCAAAGCAGGTGTTGGAATAAAACTAGCTCTTGACAAAAGCTTTAAAAATTTTCCTTTTTATGGAAATTTTGTTTTCACTACTCGCCTAATCTATTCTCTTCTACATTATTAGAAATTTCAGGAAACTTACAGAATTTTTGTGTTACAAAGGTGATTTGAAATTGTTGACGATATTTAAGGTGTTTCTGAGTGAAGATATTTTAAAGTTGCAAAACAATGTACTGATTTATGATAAAATTACAAAACTGAAACAAAATTTTCAGTAACATGTAATTGTACGAAACTTCGGGTAACCAAAGCGTTAACTTGTTGCAATCTTGAGAATTTCCCGATACAAGTATTAGAATAAAACGACACTTTGTAAGAGAAAATTAGGAAATTGTTTCGTAAATCTACTAAAAAGTAACTGAATTATTGTTGAATATTTCCAAAACTAGCAAAATTTTAACATTGAATAAAATCATAAAATACTAAATTGAGATATTTGGCGAAAGATTAAGCATTCTATACTAAAATACAAAATTCCGAATTCTAAATTCAGATATGTCACAAAAGATCAAATATTTTATTCTAAAACACAAATTCCAAGTTCTAAATTCAGATATTTGACAAAAGTTCAAATATTCTACTCTTATATACGAAATTCTAAAAATCTAAAATCAGATATTTGACATAGGATCAAATATTCTATTCCAGCACATGAAGTTCTAAATTCAGATGTTTGAAAAGGTTCAAATATTCTATTCCAATATATAAAATTCAAAATTCAGATATTTGAGAGAAGATCAAATATTCTATTCTTATATCAAAATTCTAAGGCTCCAAATTTAGATATTTCACAAAGGTCAAATATTCTATTCTAATTATCAAATTCTAAATTTTTCTGAATCTAAAAAAATTTCAAACAGGATTATAAAAATCCTTTATTACAAAATTCTAAAAAGGATCACAGAATCCTAAAAATAGATGAAATTTTCAAATGGATCAAAGGAATCCAAATTACAAATATATCTAAATCTCAAAATTTCAAATGGGATTACAAAAATCCTAAATTTATTTCAATTTTCTATGGATCAAAGAATCCAAATTCTAAATTTTTCTAAATCTCCAGATTTTAAATAGGAATATAAAAATCCTATGTTACAAAATTGTAAAAAAAAAGGATTACAAGAATCCTAAATTTATTTAAATTTTCTATGGATCAAAGAATCCAAATTCTAAATTTGTCAAAATCTCCAAATTTTAAATAGGAATATAAAAATTCTATATTACAAAATTCTAAAAAAGTATTACAAGAATCCTAAATTTATTTAAATTTTCTATGGATCAAAGAATCCAAATTCTAAATTTTTCAAATCTCCAGATTTTAAATAGGATTATAAAAATCCTATGTTGCAAAATTGTTAAAAAAGTTTACAAGAATCCGAAATTTATTTAAATTTTCTATGGAAGAATCCAAATCCTAAATTTTTTAAAATCTCAAAATTTCAAAAAGGATTACAAGAATCCTAAATTTATTAAAATTTTCTATGGATCAAAGAATCCAAATTCTAAATTTTTCTAAATCTCCAAATTTTAAATAGGATTATAAAAACCCTATATCACAAAATTCTAAAAAGGATCACAAGAATCCTAAAATTAAACAAATTTTTTTAAATGGATCAAAAGAATTAAAAATCTTGAAACTATCCAAATTTTGCCTTGCTACACCATTACCAAATGCCTCAGCAAATTGATCCAGAAAATAGCAGAAAGATTTGAGATAAAAGGAGTTAAAATCACTCCATTTCACCCTCCGTCTAATGGTGTTTAGAACGCTCACATCATGCAGTAGACGAATTCTCAAAACAATATTCTGAAAAAATTTGCCAGTGGGATCAGTGGGTAGAAATTGCTATATTCAATTATAATACGTGCATACAGGAAACATACACCTTTCGAAGTGGTTTTGGGTCATTTAGCCAGATCACCTTCATGTAAACCACTCTGAGAGGACGATTTATTACCAACGTATCAAGGGTACATAAAAGACTTGGTCACTCGCCTTACTGACATAAGAACACTAGTGTATAACAATCTTGTAGAGGCTGAAACCTGGCCGAATGGCTACTATGACAAAAATGTAAACAGCGCAAATTTTAAGGTGGGTGATTATGTCTTTTTGCTGAAGGGACCAAAACCTGGTAAATTCGGGGATCATTATACTGGGCCTCATAAAATTTTGCAAGTAATAAACAAGTTTAATGTAAAAAATCAATTCAAAAGGAGCAGCAAGATAGTCCATGCTAATAGACTCAGAGTATCGCATATTAACTGCGAAGCAGAAATTAAAGGAAAAGCAAAGGAAAACCATTTAGAAAATGAATAATCAAATTCATGTTCTTATTACAGATGTTGCTCAAAATCGCGTTCGTCTTGCTGGTCCAATGCACAACAGCGTTTGTTGAATATGACTGCGGATCTCGAACACTAAATATAACAACAATGTAAATTTGAGGTACATCGGACAGTGCATCATTGGGGGATGTATTCACATATTTCAATTGTAAAGCACGGCGAACGAGATTATATATACGATATAAGTAGAGAAGCTTGTAAAAAAACCATTCCACCGGAATTTTACAATTTGATAACCATGTAATAAGTGGAATTAAAATAAATAGCACAACTACTCACCCCATGCTTTATGCGGGTTTTTTAGGTAACGATGGAAGGTGTAACGGGACGGCATATTCGGATCCTTACGGAGATTGGGAATCTGTGGTTGTACAGGGTACTTTAAAAATAACTATACAGGAACAGAATGCAAGAGTAAACCTTAATACTGATTTAATATATTTGCGCTCCGGTACACCTTGCACTCTCTCTGATGCAGCATGCATAGATGTTGAGGGCGGACATACCTTTTGGAATACTATTCCTACGACTAATTGTAAGTTCTATCAATATAGCATCCTGTATGAAGGTTACGCAAACAAGGTGGAGGATTTAGTTAATAATCGCATACAAACTATATATTCATTGGTAACAGAGGAAACAACTTTTGCATTAATGATCAAAAACGCAGTAAGCGTTTGCGGCTATATTGTATTACGCACTGAGCATCCTAAGCTAGTTATTTTTGAAACGGTTAAAGGCGAATCATTCGCGGACAATTATAAACTTAGTATAGACAACCTTGACATATTCGCATACGTCAACTCCAAGTTTGTATACGTAGAAAAACATATAAAAAATCAAATTAGGAATTTATACAGAGATATCCTCCTACAACGATGTAATTTAGAAAGGGAAACTTTGAAGAACGCACTGGCTAATGCTACACAAGCACCGGACGAATTTGCTTACAATTTGATGAAGGGACCTGGATACATGGCAGTAACAGCCGGAGAGGTAGTACACATCATCAAGTGTATACCAGTAGATGTAATGGTCCAGCATGGAGAAGAATGTTACGCAGAACTCCAAGTAACAATGAGAAATGTGACCTACTATCTTACACCTAGAACACACATAATTAAAGGGAGGGGAACGAAAATCACATGCAACACGATTTTACCTTCCTATTATCTCATCGAAGGGAGCTGGTACAAATTACTACCAACACCAACTGAAGGTGTGGAACCAATCACAATTCAACCTTCATCCAAATCAACTTGGGAATATACAAACCCAGCCTCCCTAGCTACAAGTGGAATCTATACAGAAAAAGACTGAGATGACCTAAGGGAACGAATTATGTTCCCTGTTGAGAAACCCTCTTTATTGAACGATGTGGCACGAGAAATGCACGGCCATATCACGACCAACAATGAAGGAACACTTTCCAAACTACTAAACGAAGACTCCATGGCCAAGATTGTAGAATCAACTGGAACAAGGCCCTGGGAAAAATTCATGACGTTTGGCACAGCTAGCGCAGGAATTATAGCAATTTTTATAATTCTTCAAGTCATAAAAATGATAATAGATATTATGATCAACAGATTTCTGTTACATCGTGTATACAGATGGTCAATCCACATGGTTGGGGCTGTTTGGGACTCTGTAACTCAATGTCTCATTCAACTTGGAAGACGAACAACTAAACCTACGCCGGCAAAACGATACAAAGTACAAAATGATATTGAACTTGGACAAATAGATGTACAAGCAGAGCTACTGCCTAACCCAGCCTCAAGTACAACACAAAGCGATACTACATCAGACAATCAAGGAACCGAGAGGGAAAATAGAGGAAGGTTTTTCTCTTACAGCGCCTAACTACTGTACTCGAAGGGTCAAGTGTAGCCATAGCATTGTTTTGTTTCTTTTTCATTAAAAGCCGATTGGGAAGCCGATCACCACGACAACAGATTAATTTACGCAGCGTACGCTTCCTAGACATTAAATTTACTAGTAAGCGTTTAAGGGTGGGGGTGTTACGTCCAGTACGTATTAGATATAGTTAAGAATTAGAACAATAATTTCTGTATGTAAAAAAACAACGTATCAGATATAAGAATTTTGTACTACCCAGTATATAAAGGGAAAACCTTTTAAAAACACGAAATATCAGACTTTCGACTCATTAAACTGCATAGTTAAGATAAGCGCAACGGAAACTGTAAGTGCTATTGCGTAAGATCTCTATTTTCGATGAGTCCAGAATCTATTTACTTTCGAAATTATTTTAAGGTAAATATCATCTTTACAAAAATCAAACTTTCCAATTCCAGATTTATGTTAAAATGCGAAATATGCGTTCACTAAATAAACCTAAGCGTACAATATACATGTGCATTTACATACATAGTAACGGACAATTACGGTAATTAATAAACATATAGACAGTGATTTACTTGTTTAAAATAAGAAAACCATACTTGTTGCGAAAATAAGAACAAAATAGAAAATTGTATATTTACAAATACTACGTATTATACAAATTAATGTATACAGCATCAGCAAATCATGCACGAATAAAAATAACCTAATAGAACTGTAAAAGACTAAGAGAATAACTGGACACCCGGTATTAGTATCATCTATCCTTTTACTCTCTTCGTCTTACACACGGCCCTTATAGGGACCAAATCATATATATACCGCGTAAAAAAAACACGAGAGTCAGTCAAGATCTGGGAGTTTGGTTCTTAGCAGAACTAGCCCCAAACTACTTAAACTAAAATTAAAATTTTCCAAATTTGTAAGTTTTCAAGTATAAGCAACTGTTATATTTCCAATCTGCAACAATAATAAAATTCTAAAAGTGAGTACAATTTTTCTCTTATAATTTCATAACCATCGCAACCCAACTTCAAATTTTAATTACTCAAAATTCAATATTAACTGAAAACATAATTTCAAGTTTACAAAACTGAATTTAAACGAATTTTCCAATTTTTATTCTTAGAGGATTTAAGCTGTTCATTTGCGATCCAATCTTTCTAAATGTTTATTCGAACCAAACGCTCAACATTTATCAGTTTGGTGCAGGTTCGAATCTTTAAAATTGTTTATTCAAGTGAATTATTTAAATCGTTAACTTCAATTGTTTATGAATATATCGATCTGTGTCATCTAACTGTTTATTCGAACCAAACGCTCATCATTCATCAGTTTGGTGTAGGTTCGAATCTTTAAAATTGTTTATTCAAATGAATCATTTAAATCGTTAATTGTAATTGTTTATTAAAAATATAGATCTGCCTCATCTAAATGTTTATTCGAACCAAACGCTCAACATCCATCAGTTTGGTGTAGGTTCGAATCTTTAAAATTGTTTATTCAAGTGAATTATTTAGATCGTTAATTTCAATTGTTTATAAATATATCGATCTGTGTCATCTAATCGTTTATTCGAACCAAACGCTCAACATTCATCAGTTTGGTGTAGGTTCGAATCCTTAAAATTGTTTATTCAAGTGAATTATTTAAATCGTTAATTTCAATTGTTTATAAATATATCGACCTGTGTCATCTAAACGTTTATTCGAACCAAACGCTCAACATTCATCAGTTTGGTGTAGGTTCGAATCTTTAAAATTGGTTATTGAAGTGAATTATTTTAATCGTTAATTTCAATTGTTTATAAATATATCGATCTGTGTCATCTAAATGTTTATTCGAACCAAACGCTCAACATTCATCAGTTTGGTGTTGCTTCGAATCTTTAAAATTGTTTATTCAAGTGAATTATTTAGATCGTTAATTTCAATTGTTTATAAATATATCGATCTGTGTCATCTAAATGTTTATTCGAACCAAACGCTCAACATTTATCAGTTTGGTGTAGGTTCGAATCTTTAAAATTGTTTATTCAAGTGAATTATTTAGATCGTTAATTTCAATTGTTTATAAATATATCGATCTGTGTCATCTAAACTTTTATTCGAACCAAACGCTCAACATTCATCAGTTTGGTGTAGGTTCGAATCCTTAAAATTGTTTATTCAAGTGAATTATTTAAATCGTTAATTTCAATTGTTTATAAATATATCGATCTGTGTCATCTAAACGTTTATTCGAACCAAACGCTCAACATTCATCAGTTTGGTGTAGGTTCGAATCTTTGAAAATTGATTATTGAAGTGAATTATTTTAATCGTTAATTTCAATTGTTTATAAATATATCGATCTGTGTCATCTAAATGTTTATTCGAACCAAACGCTCAACATTCATCAGTTTGGTGTAGGTTCGAATCCTTAAAATTGTTTATTCATGTGAATCATTCAAATCATTAATTTCAATTGTTTATAAATATATCGATCTGTGTGATCTAAACGTTTATTCGAACCAAAAGCTCAACATTCATCAGTTTGGTGTAGGTTCGAATCTTTAAAATTGTTTATTCAAGTGAATTATTTAAATCGTTAATTTCAATTGTTTATAAATATATCGATCTGTCTCATCTAAATGTTTATTCGAACCAAACGCTCAACATTCATCAGTTTGGTGTTGCTTCGAATCTTTAAAATTGTTTATTCAAGTGAATTATTTAGATCGTTAATTTCAATTGTTTATAAATATATCGATCTGTGTCATTTAAACGTTTATTCGAAACAAACGCTCAACATTCATCAGTTTGGTGTAGGTTCGAATCTTTAAAATTGTTTATTCAAGTGAATTACTGAAATTGTTAATTTCAATTGTTTATAAAAATATAGATCTGTCTCATCTAAATGTTTATTCGAACCAAACGCTCAACATTCATCAGTTTGGTGTAGGTTCGAATCTTTAAAATTGTTTATTCAAGTGAATTATTTAAATCGTTAATTTTAATTGTTTGTTAAAAATATCGATCTGTGTCATCTAAACGTTTATTCGAACCAAACTCTCAACATTCATCAGTTTGGTGTAGGTTCGAATCTTTAAAATTGGTTATTCAAGTGAATTACTGAAATTGTTAATTTTAATTGTTTATTAAATATATAGATCTGTCTCATCTTAATGTTTATTCGAACCAAACGCTCAACATTCATCAGTTTGGTGTAGGTTCGAATCCTTAAAATTGTTTATTCATGTGAATCATTTAAATCGTTAATTTCAATTGTTTATAAATATATCGATCTGTGTGATCTAAACGTTTATTCGAACCAAAAGCTCAACATTCATCAGTTTGGTGTAGGTTCGAATCTTTAAAATTGTTTATTCAAGTGAATTCTTTAAATCGTTAATTTCAATTGTTTATAAAAATATCGATCTGTGTCATCTAATTGTTTATTCGAACAAAACGCTCAACATTCATCAGTTTGGTGTAGGTTCGAATCCTTAAAATTGTTTATTCAAGTGAATTATTTTAATCGTTAATTTCAATTGTTTATAAATATATCGATCTGTGTCATCTAAATGTTTATTCGAACCAAACGCTCAACATTTATCAGTTTGGTGTAGGTTCGAATCTTTAAAAATTGATTATTGAAGTGAATTATTTTAATCGTTAATTTCAATTGTTTATAAATATATCGATCTGTGTCATCTAAATGTTTATTCAAATTAAACGCTACACATTTATCAGTTTGGTGTAGGTTCGAATCTTTAAAATTGTTTATTCAAGTGATTTATTTAAATCGTTAATTTCAATTGTTTATAAATATATCGATCTGTGTCATCTAAATGTTTATTCGAATCTAACGCTCAACATTCATCAGTTTGGTGTAGGTTCGAATCTTTAAAATTGGTTATTCAAGTGAATTACTGAAATTGTTAATTTTAATTGTTTATTAAAAATATAGATCTGTCTCATCTAAATGTTTATTCGAACCAAACGCTCAACATTCATCAGTTTGGTGTAGGTTCGAATCTTTAAAATTGTTTATTCAAGTGAATTATTTAGATCGTTAATTTTAATTGTTTATTAAAAATATAGATCTGTCTCATCTAAATGTTTATTCGAACCAAACGCTCAACATCCATCAGTTTGGTGTAGGTTCGAATCGTTCACTCAATTTTTTTATTCACTTCGGTTATTTTAATGGTTAATTTTTTATTTAACAATCGACTCTAACGTTGGGAGTCAATCAAGACAGCTTTCAATACGTTCACATACCACCTTTCAATGTGGAACCTTAGGTTGTCTTGGATTGGCGAATGTATGCATTTTTGTAAGCGATTTTAGGAAGGTAATCGTAATATAAGTTTTATGAAAATTGTTTGAGGTTTTCTCTATTTTTCGTTAACGGCTTCGATTTCGGTCTATGAGTTTCGCGCATCGCACCATCAAGGTCTGGATTACTAGGTTATAGCGCGTGGGCGTTGACCTAAAATAAGGGATCAACACTTGTTGATCACTATTGAAATTATATTTTGCATGCTGCGTTTTCGGACGTAACACCATTTTGTTTTTAGTCGGACAGGGCTGTCCTCGTCGCTTTTGCACGTGAGAACGGCTCGTCCCACCTCTCCTTATTCTCCTCGCTTCCTCCATGCAATGCTATTTTTAGATTTCACGCTTAGATTTCACGCTTTCGGTTATCCAGTCGGAATTGAGAATTGTGTATTTCTGTCGAAACCGTGCAAAAGAGGCGCGAAGCAGACGACAATTTCAAATTTACGAAATATGTTATTTAAGAAACAACACTTTTTTTCCGATATTTTGGAAAAAATCTGCCTAAAATAAAAATCTGAAATATCGTGTGAAATTTTATAAGCATTTGAACACTTCAAAATAAACTTTCAGTAAAATTTGATGCCAATAAATGTTCCAAATTTGAATCAATATATATTTTCCTATTCAAATTTCCATACTTCTTATCAATTTTGTTCATTTAAAAACTTTTTAGTTAGAGAGATATTTTCTATTAAGAAGAGATAAACATAAAATTCAAGTTTAAAATTTACATTCTCAGTTTTATGTTAGAAATATTTTCATCTCACATTTTTGTAGCCTAAGCACAGACTTTTCATTAAAAAAATGAAATGGTCTATGGAAAGGAAAAATTTTTTAACAGATGTTGCTAAATTAAAAAGCTAAAATATGTGTTCAATAATATCTTCATATGAATATGTAAATATTTATCGATATTAAATTTTACATAAAAATTTTTGTCCGAAGTGTTCAAATCTTGTTACAATATGACAAGATCATATGGACGAGTTCAATTTTTTTAATGAAATATTTTGTAATTTTTAATTTGTCTGTTCTTCTGAAATCGGAGGAAGATTTGAACAGTAAACAACAAATTTTCCAATGGAATTCAAGGTCAATAAATGCTTAAAGTTTTATATTGTAATGCTATGATTTATTCTGATGCACAGCACCCCTTCGGCACCAAGCTCCCACCAGTAATTTCAGGACATCAAAACAGACGGCTTCAGAGGAAATATCGCAAACAATTTTTGTTGGGCGCCAGACCGACTAGGTCACCTCAGCTCGATAAAATTCAAAGAAATAGAGAAAAAAAAAATAAAAAGGGGGGGGGGGTGTCCTGGTGAAAACCTGATGTACCGGCAAACTCGGCTAGCTCAGCTCGAGTCGGCAGAGTAGGGGAGGTTCCCAAACGGCATATGGTCCCGGAAGAGGTTTCTAACCTATAAGTGGGGCAAATAATCACAAAACTGCCACAATATTAAGCTTAGTTTATTCAATCTCTTATACAACTTGGTAACCCGACAATTTCTCGCATCTAACCTAGCTATCTACAAAAAAAAAGGGGGGGAGCGGTATATGACAAATTGGGGGGGGGGGGCGGTCGAGATAAATTCTGGTCGAGTATAATAATAAAATATGAAAATAATAATAAAAAAAATAAAGCCACAGGAAAAAAAAGGATGGGGGGGACGAGTCGAGAGCCGAGAATTCGGGGATACTACGGTGTATCAAAAAAGGGGGAGGGGAGCTAACCTTTGAGGTTAGGCTATTTCGTCCGATACTCCGGGTCGGAGTCGTAAATTCTTTAAAACACGGATATTAAGGAAAATAGGGGATGGTCGTTAACACGTATGGTGTCTTACTACATAACCCTACTCAAAAAAGGAACAGTCAATGAAATCGAAACCCAGTCCGGGAATCCGCCCTGACACGTGCCAAATTATTAACCTGAAAGCCAACTGTAGCAAAAAAAAAAAATGGTGGCCACGTGACGGTAGGGTTCCTGGAAAGGATAAGATAAAGCGGTCTCACCTTAAAGAAGGCGACAATGCCCTAAACCGGCGACTGAGAACGATGGCCTCGTTGTCCCCGGGTCGTTATAATCTTTAAAACAGTCCAATACAAAAGAATTCGCACTTGAAAAATATTCCGCACAAACTGGAGGATGCGCGATGCGGCGGCAAAGTAGCTGGCTTCCTCGAAGGCTGCTGACGAAATAGGACGATGCTGACGCTTGCCGGTCGCTCGTGCCTTCCTGTCGCTTCCCCTACCGCTGGTTCTGCGCGCTGATTGGCTGGCGGCCCACTTCTGCTAGGATCTCGTGCAGAGGTATCGCAGGAGCGTATTGACGAGGAGCCTGCAGTACCCCAACGTCCTCACTCCTGGTAAAATTTTCATATTTATGTCGTCAGCGGTTGTTGCTCCAGTCCCCTTCCCCTCCGTTGACATCCATAGTATGAATCAGAATTCTGGGGACTCCCTTGCTCATCCGTTACATGAGGAATCTTGCGGGGATCCAATAAAGAGTGGCATGTCACGGGCCTGGGCTATAGGGGCCTCGCTAGTGAACTGGAGGTCGAGACTGGAGTTGCCCATGACTCGGTCTTCGAGGTTTCTTGCCAGGTGGAGTAGTCATCCAGGATCCTTGAGGCAGGAAACGCAGCACAAGTCCTAGGGGCGTCCTCGAAGGGTGCCCAGTTCATGGGTTGACGAAGGTGGTGGTTTGGAAATAGGCGGCAAAACTGAAAGGTGGCAGGTACGGCAACATGCAGCAAAATTTTCGGGCTAGACGTCAGCATAAGTCCTGTGTAAGTCCTTCTGGTTCTGAGTTCCCTCGACGTCCCACGTTGCTCTCAGGATCATCCTCGTCGTTTTCACATAAATAAAACAAATACAGCAGTAAGTCCTCAATATTAAATTCTAAATTTAGCCCCTGGTCCCGGAGTACCGTGCAGCCTTCGAGAAACTTGTTAATCCGTTAAAATCGTTCAAATTTAAGCACTTTGAAATTAAATATTAAAATTCGTACATTTTATCCATAATTGTGAGTTGCAAAAATTTGCAACGTCACAACACCCTCCTCCCCGGAAAGGACCGAACCCGGTCTTAACCGAAGGGTTATACTATTACATAAAAATTCACGTAAAACAACAAAAAAAAAGAAAAAAAAATAATGCTGTGCCGCAGCAAAACTTCATTGAGCCCAAGAAATTCATCGCTGTCAGACCACTTATAAAACGACAACAAAAATCTGACGAGATTTTGAGACTGTGAGTCCCCTCTACGTCCCGCCAGAAACCCTTAGGCATACTTTAAGGCACGGAACTCCCGGACTGGACCCTCTGATTGGTAAACACATATTACCAATACAAAAACAAATCATGCAAACAAAAACAAAAACAAAAACTACTGAATAAGGGTAACTAATTCAATACTGAAAGAAATGGTACTATATAATATGGTTCAAATGCTTGGGCTTTATTCTCTTACTGAATCACAGTCTCTAGGGGTTACAATAATCAATCATGGGGTCGACAATATTAAAAAAAAGGGCACGATAATTATACTCACGGGATTGACATTGCTCCAAATAAGGGTCACAATAACTAAGCTCACGGGGGGCTTCATCTTAACTTACGTTATTACATATTTATTTAACATTTTCCTACCCCTAGTGGTATTTTATACTACGGTAATCACAGGGTTTCTATAATCAAACTATGAATATTATCACAAATACGTTATACTATACTTAGTCTCATGTTTACTATTAATCCTAGTATATTAACCTGGCAAGACAAAAAAGATTAAAGTTTACTTTTGAGCTACAACTCTAGTTCGTCTAAAATCATTTGGCACGGCATATTCAGTCTTAACGTCATCGATACCACAATTACAGGTCTCAACGTAGCTAGCGAAGTTTACAGTCCTAAAACTTTATGGATTTGAAATATGTTCAGAAGGAGGCAATTTGGAAGAATAATAGTGTGTGGAGGTGTAAAAAAAAAGGTTGGAATGAGACGTAGTATGTTGAGGCGTTGTAAGGTTCAGGAACTCGAGGGGCTGACCGAAAATTAAATCTACGATGCAGTTGGTATACCAGGGCGCGGGGCGGAAAATACGGAACGAGGGCAAACTAAGGGAGACGATATTAATACTTATCCCAATAATATCAAAAAACAATTTTAACTTTGAGATCGGATAGGGTCCATAAGGGTTAAGTGGGGGGGGGGGGGGACTATATGACGGGACTCGGAACAATATTATACAAAACAAACAAAAAAAAAAACGCGATGGCTATTGATACTGGCGAGTTAACGTTTGTGGGGATTTACGAATGGGTGGGGTCGGTAGCAAGGGTGGACTAATTTATTCGTCGGGGTTGAATAGGGTGATAACGGCCAATTGGGGGACGATAAGACGGGACTCGAAAGAATACTCCCAAAAGGAACAAGATCAATAAAATAATAAAGAAAATGATTGTGGGGGGGGGGGGGGTGCTTAAAACTATATGTAGAAAAACCAAAAAAACGAATATATGAAAGGAGTGCAAGAAGAGGGGGAAAAAAAAAGAGAAAGAAAAAAAAATTAAGCACACTCGTGGTGCACGTAGGCGATTAATAGGGGGACCTAGTACGCTTCGCGGCTGGGCCATCCTGGCTGCCTTTATTTCTGCAGTTGGCGCACTGGTTCACCGTTAGCCCGGGCTTTCCGCAGCGGAAACAAAAGGTACGCATAGGTGGTAGCGAGCATTCGGGATAGCGGTGGCCTGGGGCGTCACAATTCCAACATCCCGCGCGCATATCGCGATGGAGCTTCTCCAAGACTCGCGGATCCAGATCCGCTGGGGGCTCCACTTTCATTTCCAATAATGAGGGTAGAGGGTGTCTAATGGGGGTCGTCGATCTGTCGGGCGCGGGGGGTCGGAAAAAGTTGCATCTTAAAATGGGATGCTGGTCGTGGGCCACAAGGGGACTGTGGTCAACGTAGGTCTTCCCTCCAAGGTCGGCATCAGGGAGCTCCGCGGTTATCCGGCGCGAAAAGGAATCTACGGGGGACGTTTGGGTGGATCGGGAGCACATTGGGTTGGGGCTGGAGGTTTGGGTGGATCGGGAGTGCATTGGGTTGGGGTTGGGGGTTTGGGTGGATTGAAAGTGCATTGGCTTGGGGTTGGGGGTTTGGGCGGATCGGGATTGTTTTCGGGGATTCATGGGGGTTTGGGTCGCGGTAGATATAAGGGAGTAGTCGGGAGTCGATTGAACTCCGCGCGAGACTGTTGCACCGGGGTGAGGCGGTGATGACGCAAGAAGCCGGTGTTCGTCGAGGCGCTCCTGGTTCTTTAACTCTTCGTGGCAGTAGTTGAGGAGCTCTTCGGCCGCGGAGACGTCGCGAATCGTGTAAGGCGTCGGAGCTGCTTCTGCTTCCGTTTTCGCCTCTTCTTCGGTTGTCTTAGCCTCCAGGAGGGTTTCGAAGAGTCGGGGGTGTCAGTGATCTATCTTGGAGATCACTCGATGATATGGTTTGAGGTAGCGCCAGCCTGGGTGTAATTTGGACAGCTCGTCGTCCCGCTCGTCCCACTCATCATCGATCTCCTCCCCTTTTCGTTCCTCCTTTAGCTGGCTCCTGAGCTCTCTATTTTGCTGCAAGGCCTTCTGTAACCTTAATAGCAATTCGTCATTAAGGCGCTGCATTTGGCTCAACATCACCTCCTTAGGGTCGGTATTGGGGGTTCCTTTAGTGGTCCACATGGCCACTGTCGTCGGAGAGTGAGCAGGCTTTGTTAGTGGGTCGTTACCTTAAATAATCAAAACTTTGTGTTATTTGATATATAGGGTTTGAGGTCTTGTAAGTGGGATTTGCCGATATATTTGTGGGTTAAATCACTAATTTCATAAACGACAGGGGACAGAACTTTAGAGACTCGATATGGCCCAGTAAACTTGGGGCTCAACTTAGCCGCGAATTGTTTTTCCTTGGAGGAGAGTACCCTATTGCGGGCGAGCACTAGGTCTCCCTTGAACAGACGCATCTCTCGACGCCTCAAGTTATAGTGTCGAGATTGTTGCTGGAACGCGGCATCGAGATTCTTAATTACCCAGTCCTTCATGACCTGAATCTTTTTCATGCGTTCGTTCCAGGACTCGGGGGTCCGGGGGTCTATTTTTAATTCTGGATCCCCGGTTCGTCTAGGCGAATTCATAGGCTCAGGGTCGCGGCCATAGTTCAGGAAGGCAGGGGAGGTCTTAAGGGAAGAGTGGTAGGCGGTATTGTAGGCGAAGCGAAATTCAGCGAGGTGTTCATCCCATGTTCGGTGGTCGTTACCAACATAGGATATAATCATGGACTTAAGGACTCTATTAACGCGCTCGACTGGGTTGGCCTGGGGGTGATACGGGGGAGTGGTTGTGTGGTGGATGTTGTATTCGTGGGCCAGAGAACGCAGCGTACCGTTAACGAATTCGGTTCCGTTGTCCATGAGGAGAACCTGGGGGGCTCCCCACCTGTTAACCACGAGTTCTAGGATGGCGTTCCTTATCTTGATTCCCGTAGCCGATCTCAACGGGGTGCAATCTATCATTTTGGTAAACATGTCCTGGATCACCAGGATATACTGATAACCGGCCCTGCTTCGGGGAAACGGCCCCATTATGTCAGCCGCCACTGCAGTCCAAGGCTGCTCAGTTATGCGTTGACCCATTAATCCGGGAGGGGCCCTTTGGTCGACCTTGCAGGTCTGACATATTTCACATCCACGAACATACGCGGCCACGTCCCTGTAATACCCGGGCCAGAAGTAGTCCGTAGCGACTCGCATATAAGTCTTTTGCGTCCCGAGGTGACCCGCCTGCGGTGGGTCGTGAGCTGCTCTCAATATCCCTGCGCGTTCTTCATCGGGTGGGACCAGCTTCCACTCGTTCAAGTCGTGAATCAGGGTCGAAATAACTGGGTCGGGTCGGAAATGGTATAGCTTGCCCAATTCTATCCGCCAGGTCGGGAATTTCTCAGGATAGTTGGTAACGGCGAGAAAGCGACGGACATACCATGACGGGGTAAGATCTTTGGCGAGGTTGATTATCTCCAGGGGGTCTTCGAACATCCTCGAGAGAGCATCAGGGACATGATGCGAACTCCCCTTCCGGTGAACAATGTCATAGCTGTACTCCAAAAGTGACAAGGCCCATCTTGCTAACCTTCCTGTTGGATTCTTGAGATTGTGCAACCATCTGAGGCAACTATGATCTGTCACCACCGTGAAGTGGTATCCCTCGAGGTATTCGCGAAACTTCTGAATAGCCCAAATTACTGCCAGACATTCCTTTTCGGTCGTGGAGTAATTCTTCTCGGCGTCCGACAGAGTCCTACTCGCATACGATATGACGTGTTCGACACCATCCACCGTCTGACATAAAACCGCACCCAGTCCGGTGTTGCTAGCATCAGTTTGAAGTTCGAAGGGAATGTCAAAATTTGGACATGATAGCACCGGGGCACTGGTGAGGCAAGCGCGGATCTGTTCAAAGGCCAAAAACTGGTCTCCGGTCCACCTCCATCGTTCTTTCTTCTTCAATAATAAAGTCAGGGGGGAAGATAGTGTCGCGTAGTTCGGGATAAATTTCCTATACCAGGACGCCATTCCGAGAAATCTCCTGAGCTCCTTCACACTACGCGGGGTCGGGTATTCTAAAATCGGGGCCGTCTTCTCCGGGTCGACCTGTAGCCCGGATTCATTCACGAGGAATCCGAGGTAGCGGACTTGTGAACAACAAAACTCACACTTCCCAGCGTTGATCTTCAAGTTAGCGTCACGGATCCTCCCAATCACCTTGCTCAGCCAGTATAAATGTTCTTCGAATGTCTCCGTCACGATTATTATATCGTCCAGGTATGCGAACGCGTGTGGTTCCATCTCCGGACCAATTAGGCGATTCAACAATCGCTGGAACGTTGCAGGGGCGTTGGTGAGCCCGAATGGCATTCGCTTAAACTGGAACAGCCCACGTCCCGGCACTGTAAACGCCGTCTTGTCCCGGCTCTCTCTCTGGAGGGGGATCTGGAGGAATCCTTTATGTAGATCTATGGTCGATATATATCTGGCGCGCCGTAACTTGTCCAATATGCCATTCATGTGGGGAAGGGGGTACGCGTCCCGCTTAGTTACGCTATTAACCTTGCGGAAGTCCAGGCAGAACCTGTAACTACCGTCAGGCTTCTTGACCATAACGATGGGAGATACTCGGTAATGGGTTGGGTCTGCGTAGTCATCCCGGTGTGTGGTATAGCAGGCTCATAGGGAACCAGTCCCGGGCCGTTATCGGCTTCGGGTCTATTAGGTGATGTAGGAGTCGCGTCCGACCCCTCTATCGACTCCCGATTCCGTTTACCGAACACCTTGGACAGTTGGGGCGTGTGACCTCCAGTTTGCCACACCTGAAGCAGAATATCCTCCTAGGCTCCGGGCACTCGCTGTGTCGATGACCCTCCTTCTTACAATTCCAGCACAGGAAGGCAAGGGGACCTGGGGGTCCTTCACTCTGCACACTGGTTGATGGAGTAGACAATAAGGGCTTTATCGACGGCCCAGTTGTTCTTTGTGGATCTGCTCGCCTGGGGTCTGGGTCGGTAGAGCCGGGTCCCTGAGTAGGAACTCCCATCGAGGGCTTTCGAGACGATCTAGTGTCTCTTTTTTGAGACAAGAAGAACCGGTCCATTGGGCCAGCTCGATCTCCATCCTCTGAGACATCGCGTTCATCCATAAAGGCTATGTTCTCACGTCGCCTATCCATGTTTCGGCCTCTAGGTTCCCTGTAGGCTAGACTAGGGAGTAACGACCTCTCTGGTGTAGGAGGGGGTTTATATGCTTTGGCTACCCGGTATGTCTTTTCCGCCGACACGGCCAGTTGCTCAAGATGAGTCAGATTGACTGCCCCCCCTCTAGGAATGGCTAATTGCAGGCGTGGCAGTAAGTTACGGTGAGCGTAGCTTAGTTCCTCTGCCTCGGTCATTCGGGGTTCCAAACGGTCGAAAAGGGCAATCATGCAAGTGAGGTAATCGGCCACAGGTTCGCGTTCACCCTGTGTCCTACGGTGTACCTCCTGCCGCAACTCGAACTGAAAATCCGAGTCGCCGAATCTGGAACGAAACGCGGCGGCGAACTGGCCGAAACTCCTCCAGCGGAATCGGTTACTTCTAAACCAACTCAAAGCGATGCCCGACAAGAAGAAGGGTAGCAACCGCAAGATCACCTCGTCAGCCACCGGAATTACTGATCGTCCTTCTATGATTTTAAGGATGTAGTCCTCGGGGTCCTCGTCGCGCGCTCCTGAGAATCTAAGATTCCACCTCCGCATTGTATCATATGGAGTGGCTGGAGAGGGGGGTGGTGGTCCTCTTCTAGAAAAGCGCCTGTCCTCGGGGGCACAACCGTGGTCGAAAGGGGCAGAGTCCAAGACAGGATCGAAGGTGACATGAGGGTATTGTTCTCTGGATCGATAATTTCCCGCAGTGGGGGGGTAGGGGTAAGGGTCGCTATCCTAGTCGTTAGGGTTATTCACTATGGGGTTGGTTAATAAGCACGTATCTTAGGAAGGAATAAACAAATTACTAATTTAAGAACTAAGCAATGAATAAATACCTCGAATTTAGTGCTCTGAAGGACAAGACAATCTCAGGGTCAGTAAGTCAGGTTAAGGGTCAAGCTGGAACAAAATTTAAAATGAGCGATAAGGTCTTGGCAAATATTGGGTCAATGGGGTTCCCTAAGAAAACGTAGATGTATGGGCTCGATAGTATTCTAGTTCACCTGGGGGGGAAGATAACCTACACAGTATATAAAATGAACAAAACAAAAAAATGTATACAATATAAATATATGGAGTAAATCGGACTCCCTACTGTGTTGGTATCTTAATGTTACAACCAGTCGGACTCACTGATGTGTTGTCCTAATAATAAATAACAACAAATAATAGAATAAACAAATTATTATTTATAATTCGATAAACGAATAAATAAGGTCTAATAACTTTATTATTGATTAGGATGGTGGTATGAACTCTACAAAAAAAAAATCAATATTTGCTTGAGGGTTATTGGTAAGGGTTACCTAAGTTTCTCAAGGGTATTTTTAATATCGTAGGGGTAGTAGTCGGTAGAATTATTACGTTGGGTCGAAGATCGAAATAAAATAAGAGAAAATGTCGATAAAGCGGTGTTAATGGTTATGTATAATTGATGAGGGTTAAAGGGGTTTCAGGACATCAAAACAGACGGCTTCAGAGGAAATATCGCAAACAATTTTTGTTGGGCGCCAGACCGACTAGGTCACCTCAGCTCGATAAAATTCAAAGAAATAGAGAAAAAAAAATAAAAAGGGGGGGGGGGGTGTCCTGGTGAAAACCTGATGTACCGGCAAACTCGGCTAGCTCAGCTCGAGTCGGCAGAGTAGGGGAGGTTCCCAAACGGCATATGGTCCCGGAAGAGGTTTCTAACCTATAAAGGGGGCAAATAATCACAAAACTGCCACAATATTAAGCTTAGTTTATTCAATCTCTTATACAACTTGGTAACCCGACAATTTCTCGCATCTAACCTAGCTATCTACAAAAAAAAGGGGGGGGAGCGGTATATGACAAATTGGGGGGGGGGGGACGGTCATGATAAATTCTGGTCGAGTATAATAATAAAATATGAAAATAATAATAAAAAAAATAAAGCCACAGGAAAAAAAAGGATGGGGGGGACGAGTCGAGAGCCGAGAATTCGGGGATACTACGGTGTATCAAAAAAGGGGGAGGGGAGCTAACCTTTGAGGTTAGGCTATTTCGTCCGATACTCCGGGTCGGAGTCGTAAATTCTTTAAAACACGGATATTAAGGAAAATAGGGGATGGTCGTTAACACTTATGGGGTCTTACTACATAACCCTACTCAAAAAAGGAACAGTCAATGAAATCGAAACCCAGTCCGGGAATCCGCCCTGACACGTGCCAAATTATTAACCTGAAAGCCAACTGTAGCAAAAAAAAAAAATGGTGGCCACGTGACGGTAGGGTTCCTGGAAAGGATAAGATAAAGCGGTCTCACCTTAAAGAAGGCGACAATGCCCTAAACCGGCGACTGAGAACGATGGCCTCGTTGTCCCCGGGTCGTTATAATCTTTAAAACAGTCCAATACAAAAGAATTCGCACTTGAAAAATATTCCGCACAAACTGGAGGATGCGCGGTGCGGCGGCAAAGTAGCTGGCTTCCTCGAAGGCTGCTGACGAAATAGGACGATGCTGACGCTTGCCGGTCGCTCGTGCCTTCCTGTCGCTTCCCCTACCGCTGGTTCTGCGCGCTGATTGGCTGGCGGCCCACTTCTGCTAGGATCTCGTGCAGAGGTATCGCAGGAGCGTATTGACGAGGAGCCTGCAGTACCCCAACGTCCTCACTCCTGGTAAAATTTTCATATTTATGTCGTCAGCGGTTGTTGCTCCAGTCCCCTTCCCCTCCGTTGACATCCATAGTATGAATCAGAATTCTGGGGACTCCCTTGCTCATCCGTTACATGAGGAATCTTGCGGGGATCCAATAAAGAGTGGCATGTCACGGGCCTGGGCTATAGGGGCCTCGCTAGTGAACTGGAGGTCGAGACTGGAGTTGCCCATGACTCGGTCTTCGAGGTTTCTTGCCAGGTGGAGTAGTCATCCAGGATCCTTGAGGCAGGAAACGCAGCACAAGTCCTAGGGGCGTCCTCGAAGGGTGCCCAGTTCATGGGTTGACGAAGGTGGTGGTTTGGAAATAGGCGGCAAAACTGAAAGGTGGCAGGTACGGCAACATGCAGCAAAATTTTCGGGCTAGACGTCAGCATAAATCCTGTGTAAGTCCTTCTGGTTCTGAGTTCCCTCGACGTCCCACGTTGCTCTCAGGATCATCCTCGTCGTTTTCACATAAATAAAACAAATACAGCAGTAAGTCCTCAATATTAAATTCTAAATTTAGCCCCTGGTCCCGGAGTACCGTGCAGCCTTCGAGAAACTTGTTAATCCGTTAAAATCGTTCAAATTTAAGCACTTTGAAATTAAATATTAAAATTCGTACATTTTATCCATAATTGTGAGTTGCAAAAATTTGCAACGTCACAATATTAAAATTTTAATTACAAAATTTTGAAGCTTTGTAACTATAAAATTTTTTGGAAATTACATCTTCTACTTTTATATATAATATATATATATATATATATATATATATATATATATATATATATATATATATATATATATATATATATATATATATATATATATATTACCATCGGGAATTACAGGTTGACCTGGAGTTTCAACTTTCGTTAAAGTGATTTATTTTATAGAAAGATATTACAAAATAAATTTTAATTTAGATATCTTTGAAGGAAATCAATAAGTATGTAAAAAAATTAAAATTTTAAAAGATTTTTTTTATTATGTCTTCATAGTGATTTGTTAACCTAATTAAAATATTTTTAGAAAGTCTTTTTTGGATTCTATATGCTGGGGTTGAACATGTTACAAAAAGTCGTGTAATTTTAAATATGTGTATCCCCATACCAATGAAATCTTAAAGTGTGCTGTTCGATAAAATATTAGATAGGATATATTTTACTTTTGAATAATCAAACCTTTTATTTATACTTATATATTGCAATTTTCATTTAAAATATGTTATGTATTATGAAGGTTTTTTCAAAAAATCAGCCTTAAAGAACAGATTCTTATCATGACACTTGCGCTTCGCGCTCGATTTTCTATATACATGTCTGTAACTTTCTAATAATTTACAAGGTTACAAAAAATCTATTTTCTTCCAAATATTTAAAAAAGGAGGAGAATTCATAGACTCTTTTAGAGAAAACGATTTTTTGTATTATCGCTTATTTTGTATCTCACATATTTTGGTTCAAAAATGGAATTTTTTATTTTCAATAGTGTTTTTTTAAAACCAAAACATAAAATATACATCTTGTCAAAAAATGTCCACTGAGAATTTGTAGACCTCATTTAGGCAAATAATTTTCCATCTCGACGTTTTTTTCGTATGTCACATATTTTGTTCAAATAATGGAATTTTTGAATTTTAATCGTATTTTTTAAAATTAAAATGAAAAATATACGTTTTATCAGAAAATATATCCAAAAATATTTGTATATATTAATGAAACGAACAATTTTCCATTCTTACGTTTTTTTCGTATTTCACATATTTTAGTTAAAAAATTGAGTTTCGTATTTTCAATGGTACCTATTTTTTTTTTTTTTAATTAAAAAGAAAAATATACATCTTATGAAAAAATGTTGCAGGTCAAACTTCTATAGATCTTTATATCATATAGGTATGGTTTCGTCGGTCTTGTGGTCAATAAAACAAAATTCTATAAAAAACTCCTTCAAGGAATATATATGTTACTAAAAATTGAACAAATCAATTTACAATCAAATTTCTTTTTCCAAAGAGAACTATTTTATGTTGTGTTGATATAATAAATAAGTACTTACATAAGTTACAAATAAACGAAAGCACACATGAAGATTCAGTTTTATTCTTGAAAATGTCATTAAAATTAAAGCCTCAAAGATTGTGGGCTTCAATAATTTAAAATTACATTATAATAGGGTGTGTAAGTACAATCCGATGAAACAACGCAAACTGTAGGATCGAGAGACGAAGATACGATAAATTGAATTAAATTCACCAATGAAAAGTGTGCTAAAGCTTTTGAGAACACAAACTTGAAAATCATATGTTAAATAATGCCATGGCAAATTCGATTAATATTCATAATTTCAGCCTTAAAATTTGTTGAAATATTAATATTTTTATTGATATAAATTGATTCAATAATTTTTCTTTAATGTTGTTCTATTGACCTTAAGACCGACGAAACCAAACCTATATGATATAATAATATAACGGTCGAAGAAATGGTCATCCGTTCTTTATAAAGGAAAAAAAAAACAAACAAAAATTCTGGCCTGTTGTTTACCAATTTCTAAGTTTTTCGTTCATTTTATCTGGTTTTCTATATACAGTGAATTCTACATATTTTTTCCAATTCGTGTTGTTGCTTACTAGACTTCTTCATTTTGAATTGCAAGCAATGAGATAAGTTTTTGAGTTTCATTATTATCCTTATTTTAACTATCTTCTGCATTTTTATCTTTTACGAAAATTTTAAATTAATCTTTTAATTTATGGCACTGAAAAGGGCCCCCGCATATGTAGCCGAAACGTTTGCCTTCTCTCTTTTTTTGCGTTTTTTATCGTAAGTAGCATTGATAATATTAATAGAAGAAAATAAAAAGAGGCTGAACCAATGCCAAAAAAATGAGAAATTAACAAAAATTCATGAGAATTTTGGGTCAATATAATAGCAGACATGTCATCAAGCATGTCACTTTACAGGTATTACTCTTGTAGATCTTTATGAAGTAAACCACTTTTTATGATAACTTTTATTCGTATCTCGTATAATTTAACTGGAAAATAGATATTGACTTTTTTCAAGTTTTAATATACGGTGACTTTCTTAATTTTATTTTAATTGTAAAATATTATGAGGATAATTAGTAGAGCTTTACGAGAATTATCAGAAACCAGTCTTAAAATTTTTGATTTTTTCATAAAGTTTTTTTCAAAAACACAAAAAATGCTCCTATTTTGACAATTTTTGTCAGATGTAGCTGGTTAACGAACTTGTCCATACTTTTTCATCTACGATAATGTATGCCAAAGCTAAATTCAATCTGACAATTTTTTTCTATCCAGAGTTATTGAGTATATGACCTATTTCTACTGCAGATGGACAGACAGACACTTTCGTAAAAAACGTTTTTTCTGACTCAAGGGATCTCAAAACGTAAAGATTTGACGAAAATTCCGAAAATGATTTTTCACATAAAACCAAAACTTTAATTCTCATATGATGAGAATCTAAAAGACATCAAATTTAGATCTTTCTTAATAATATTAATAACTCTAAAATTAATTAACATTGTGAAAAGTCTGTAGTCTCATTTCAAAGGTAAGTTTTCATAGTATTTTTCTAACTAATTAAGATGTTTTTGGAATTTTTCTGCTAGATTCTGCTCTAGAATCAAACATGGTAATGAAAAATCATTGAATTTCAAATGATGATTGTATTACATTCATTTGAAGAATTCAAAAAATCCAAACTATCAATATTTTAATAAAAATTTCTAAATTTATTAAAATATGATATACATCGATTTTTAAAAACTTCTCGAAGAAGCTACATATTTTAAAAATTGCATGACTTTTTCTAATTCTGTTCAACCTCAAGATAGAATCCAGGAAAGAATTTCTAAAAATATTTTGATTAGGTTAAGAAATCACTATGAAGACATACTGAAAAAACCTTTTGAAATCTAAATCTAAATTAAAATTTCTTTTGTAATATCTTTCTATAAAATAAAACACTTTGACAAAAGTTGAAACTCCAGGTCACTCTGTAATTTCCGATGGTAGTTTATATATATGTATACATACGAATTGTCATGTAAAAGATGTTAAATTCCAAAAAATTGTATTCAATGTATTTTATTTTTTAGCAACCGTTTGTCGACTTAGCTTCATATCAAGAAAAGTTTGAGGTGTAAATTCACATTTAAAAAAATTTTAAAACTTCAAATCAAAATTATTTTTACAACGAAAACTCCCTCGAGTGAATTAATTGTAATATTGCATCAATTTTGATTTTTACATTTTATTATATATCAGAAGCATTTAATTTTTATTGATATCCGTCAATTTAAATCAACTAAAGTATGTTGTATTTATTGTGATCTAGACGACATTTTGTGAACTGTACACTAGTATTAACTATATTTGTAGCGAATTTAAAGTTATTATTTATTTTTATTTGTCTCGCTGGCGTCCGGATGCCAACTTTCGTGCGTTGCTTTTTTCTGTACCGAGGGTTGAAATCCTGATTCTATCGACAAACAATATTTTAATGCGACATTTACTTTTTTTCAAAAGGCGCAATATTAAAACTGCTTATTTCTTTCTATTAAAATTCTTTTTAGCTTTCGATTTGTTGTCGTTGGTGTCGTCGACATGATATGCTGACCGACCTTATCTATTCTGTTACATGAACAAGGTTTATAGCATTTTGGCGCGCTCACGAAGTACAGATCATTTATTTCCAAAACTTTTAAACAAAACTTTCGAACATTAAATTTTAAATTTTAAACTTTAAATTTTTTTTTTTTAATGACATCAATATTTTGACATTCTTATTGATACTACCTTTTGTATTTTTGTCAACTTTTATAATTCACTGGTATTGCCAAAATTTCCAATACTTTTCAAATATGGATGACGGTGGGCCATCCTCGGAGCGGACGAATCTCTCAAGAATTGTCGAAAATGTAGCCCAAATTGAAATCCAACGAACAGACGCTTATAAAACTCCGAAAATTCCTAAATTCTTTCGCGAAGACCCAGTTTCATTCTTTGTTATTGTCGAAGCATCTTTCAGACAAGCGCACATTCGTCTCGAAACAACCAAGGCAGACTATCTGGTTTCTAATCTCGACCATGACCTGATTCCGCACATTAAACACATCCTTGAATTGGAACCGAAACCTGCAGATTTGTATACTCAGATTAAAAATCGTCTTATTTCTAGTTTCTCAGTTTCCGAAGAAACTCGTCTGCGCCGACTATTGAGGGGAGAGGTTGTCTCTGAAGGGAAACCCTCTTTGCTTTTGACTCGGCTTCGCGCGCTGAATAACGGCAGCTGTTCGGATACAGTCATCAAAAGCGTTTTTCTGGAACAAATGCCCTCAAACATTCGTGCCATTTTGGCCATGTCGAACGTCGAGGATCTCCAAGAACTTGCCAACCTGGCAGACAAGGTGTCTGAGGCAGCTCAACCGTTTGATTACCGGGTGGCATCGGCTTCAGCTGGCCAAAGTGCGCCTTTCGGTACCGCTCCTGTGTCCGCGCAATTAGACCCTTTGTCATCTTTAACGGAGATTCTTATCAAGCAATTTGAAAAGCTTTCTGATGAAATCAAGAATATTAAAAGCTCATCTCAATCTCGGGGCCGTTCCAATTCGAGGACATTCCGGCGCCGCAGTCGATCTCGCAGTAATAACACCTCTAGCCGCTGTTTTTATCATCAGCGTTTCGGCAAGAATGCCAAAAAGTGCACTCAGCCGTGCTCGTGGAGAACCGATACGACCTCGGGAAACTAGTGCAGCCCTCTCGAGCGGAGATCATCGATACGGGCCCGTCTAGTTCCAAGCGTCTCCATATTCAGGACTTATCCAGTGGATTAATTTATTTAATAGATACCGGTTCAGATATCTCCTTAATTCCGGCGGAGGCATCTACAATGAAACTCAAACCAAGCGATCTTGTCTTGTTCGCGGCTAACGATTCACGAGTTTTGACTTATGGTGAGCGCACCATCACGCTAAATCTTAACCTGCGCCGATGTTTCAAATGGAATTTTTGCGTAGCAGCAGTCCCTTACCCTATCATAGGGGCGGACTTGCTTGCACATTATCACCTCGTTCCATTCTTGCACGAATCGCGTTTGGTCGATACAACCACTGGCCTAAGCGCTCGCGGTTTCATTAAATCTGCATCGATCTACGGTTTAAGTGTCATCAACCATGACCATTCATTTTCTAAAATTCTGGCATGTTTCCCAGAGCTTACATCTCTTCCTCAGGGAATCATTCCTCATAAAGTCGATGTAGAACACCACATTCTGACTAACGGCCCTCCCGTTTTTGACCGTGCTCGACGCCTGTCCCCGGAAAAACTAGTCGCTGCCAAGGCAATTTTCAAACGAATGACCGAAGACGGAATTTGTCATCCTTCCAGTAGCCCATGGGCATCACCCATTCACATGGTAAAAAAGAAAAATGGTGAGTGGCGCGTCTGCGGCGATTATCGACGTTTAAATGCCATCACGGTTCCTGATAGGTATCCCGTACCACACCTTCATGATTTCGCCTCTATGCTAAGAGGTAAACAGATCTTTTCCAAATTGGATTTGCACATGGCTTATCACCAAATACCAATAACTCCGAGTGACATACCAAAAACAGCTGTCATAACCCCTTTCGGGCTATTTGAATACGTGGTTATGACATTTGGCCTCAGAAATGCTGGTCAAACCTTCCAACGATATATCTATCGCGCTCTTGGTGATCTCAGCTTCGTTTTCGCTTATATCGATGACATTCTTATCGCTTCTTCGTCCTATGAAGAGCATGAGAGTCACCTCAAAATCGTTTTCCAACGTTTAAAAGATTTTTCTTTGCGAATTAACTTAAGCAAATGCCAATTCGGCAAATCTGAGCTCAACTTCTTGGGTTACCAGATCAGCCATGAAGGTTGTTCTCCAACTTTGGACAAGGTGCAGGCAATTACCGATTTTTCAAAACCAAAAACCGTCGTCGAACTCCGCCGATTTCTCGGAATGGTGAATTTTTATCGAAAAAGTTTAAAACACGCTGCTGAAGTCCAGGCGCCGCTGCAAAAATTCATCTGCGACTCTCGTAAGAACGACAAACGTCCAGTTCCGTGGGATCTCGAGAGCGATGCTGCGTTTGAAAAGGTAAAATTCGATCTGGCTAACGCAACACGTTTATCTCATCCTGCTCATGATGCTGAGACCCGCCTGGTTACCGATGCCTCTAACTTCGGTATGGGCGCATCCCTTGAGCAATGGATCAGCAACTCTTGGAAACCCCTGGCGTTCTTCTCGCGAAAATTTTCACCGGCCCAACGCGTGTACAGCACCTATGATCGAGAACTTACCGCAATTTACGAGGCTATCCGACACTTTCGGTATTTCCTCGAGGGACAGACCTTCTCTATCGTCACCGATCATAAACCGCTGATTTATATGTTCTCTCAACGCGTCGAAAAAATCTCGCAGCGACAACAGCGTCAGATCGCCTTCATATCGCAATTTTCCACAAACATCAAATATCAACCAGGCGACGAAAATATAGTTGCTGACTCACTTTCTCGTGTAGAGAGTATCCGTGTACCCACGGAATTCAGTCTCGCGGAACTCGCGGAAGCCCAAACGAATGATGATGAAATTAAAGCTCTCATCTCCGACCCTAAATGCTCTTTGAACATTCGAAAAATCCAATGGGGTCTGGAACATACGTCAATTTACTGCGACCTAACTGGCGAAGCACTTCGTCCCATTATTCCATCGTCACTCAGGGATCGAGTGTTTAAATTATTCCATCACCCAGCACATCCGAGCGCAAAAGTTACGGACCGCGTTATCCGTAAGCACTACGTATGGCCATCGATGCGTCGCGAGATCTCCGACTGGTGCAAAGCGTGTCATGAATGCCAACAGTCGAAGATTTCGCGGCACAACCGTGTGTTGCCATCAAACTTTACAGCTCCGGATGGACGCTTTCGCCATGTTCATATGGACATCGTTGGACCGCTTCCAATCAGCAATGGTTTTAAATATTGCCTCACCCTCATCGACCGTTTTTCACGATGGCCTGAGGCGATTCCACTTGCTAACATCGAAGCATTAACCGTTTGTAGAGCTTTTGTCGATCAATGGGTCTCTCGTTATGGTTCGCCTGAGACTCTAACAACCGACCAAGGGAGTCAATTTGAATCTCAGATCTTCTCAGCGCTGTTGAAACTGATTGGCTGCAATCGCATTCGCACCACTGCTTATCATCCCTCCTCTAACGGTATGATTGAACGGTGGCACCGCTCGTTTAAGGCAGCCATTATGTGCCATTCCGACCCAGAATGGTCCCGCTCGCTATCAACCATTTTGCTGGGCCTCAGGTCTAACATTCTGGACGTCGGAGCTTCTCCAGCAGAGTTTGTGTTCGGCGCAACACTTCGGATTCCAGGATAGTTCGTCCTCCCCGAGGATTTCTCACCTGACCCACACATTTTTCTCGAAGAATTCCGCGACCACATGCGTCGGATCAAACCAGTTCCTGTTGCACAAAAATACAAACGTAAAGCGTTTATTTTTAAAGACTTGAAGGATTCCACTCACGTTTTCCTTCGTGATCACGCAAAAAAAGCTTTAGAGCGCCCATACACGGGCCCACATAAGATCTTAAACCGAACCTCCGACAGGGTTTACGAAATAGATTTTAACGGCATTTCTCGCCACGTCTCCATCGAGAATATAAAGCCAGCATATGTCATGCGCGACGACATTGATCAACTTCCTTCTAAAGAAACAGTCTCACCTGTATTACGAACGTATTCTCGCAAACGAGTATCATTCATGTAAATGGATCTGGATGTTATTTGGTTATTGATGGCGTCGGAAAAGAACCAAGACAAGTCAAACGTCTGTGACTGTGGCTTGGTATCTTCCCCTTTCGTCTCCAATCTCGCGAATAACTATCTTGTCACCCATTTGACATTATTTGTATTTCTGTCGTCTCAACCTATAATCGTTACAAATGCCGACGAAACGAACTACGTATCTCTTGTTTTGCTAACATCGAGCTTTTTATCAATGGTAATCATCGATCTTGCGAATGCCTATTGTTAGAAATTAGTATTCGTTAGGTTAGGCCAGCCTGAATCGCTAAATTTCGTCTACAATAATGTTAATCGCACGTTAAGAACTGATTGTTATTGAAACAAATCGCTATTATCGATGTTGAAAACGGAGTATCATCTTTATTTCTATGTATTATCGTCAAAAAATTTTTTTTTATACGTAGTATAAATTAACCCCACAATGCGTGCAATATTTATTTTATAAAAATTAACTGTATTATTTTGCATTTATGCGTGCAATACTGTTAACAACTTTCACATGTATACTTTTTGACCGCTCTCACTCAGGGGGGAGTACTGTAGGGAACGACGGAATGCATCTTGACTCACCGAGTCTCCCAACCCTGACGCTCAAGCGCTACGCCGCAGCGGCGGCCATGTTAGACATCAGTCGTTACTTAGTCGTTCCATAGACAAGACGCTACGCGTCTCATAATTGTTGTTGTTAAATAAATAATTATTGTTAACTGAAGTGCAATGTCAGTTATTGAAGAAAGTTAATCCTTACTGACTTGGGAAGTAGGCTCCCAACTCCGATGTACTCAAAAGCCTATAGTGGGCTGATAAACGCGCCCTCTGAACGCGTTGCGCAAAAGGTGTACTTTGCGCGTCGGTAAATAATGAAAGTTAGAAAATCCAGAAATGATTTACCATCAGAATTTCTATGGAGGGGCAGCGGCGCGCGCTGCCCTTGTTTCTTCCTCGTCGCTCTTGCACGCGAGAACGACACGTCCCACTTCTCCTTATTCTCCTCGCTTCCTTCATGCAATGCTATTTTTAGATTTCACGCTTTCGGTATTTCGGTTATCGAGTCGGAATTGAGAATTGTGTATTTCTGTCGAAACCGTGCAAAAGAGGCGCGAAGCAGACGACAATTTCAAATTTACGAAATATGTTATTTAAGAGACAACACTTTTTTCCCGATATTTTGGAAAAAATCTGCCTAAAATAAAAATCTGAAATATCGTGTAAAATTTTATAAGCATTTAAACACTTCAAAAATAAACTTTCAGTAAAATTTGATGCCAATAAATGTTCCAAATTTGAATCAATATATATTTTCCTATTCAAATTTCCATACTTCTTATCAATTTTGTGCATTTAAAAACTTTTTAGTTAGAGAGATATTTTCTATTAAGAAGAGATAAACATAAAATTCAAGTTTAAAATTTACATTCTCAGTTTTATGTTAGCAATATTTTCATCTCACATTTTTGTAGCCTAAGCACAGACTAATCATTAAAAAAATGAAATGGTCTATGGAAAGGAAAAATTTTCTAACAGATGTGGATAAATTAAGAAGCTAAAATATGTGTTCATTAATATCTTCATATGAACATGTAAATATTAATCATATTAAATTTTACATAAAAATTTTTGTCCGAAGTGTTCAAATCGTGTTACAATATGACAAGATCATATGGACAAGTTCAATTTTTTTAATGAAATATTTTGTAATTTTTAATTTGTCTGTTCTTCTGAAATCGGAGGAAGATTTGAACAGTAAACAACAAATTTTCCAATGGAATTCAATGTCAATAAATGCTTAAAGTTTTATATTAAAATTTTAATTACAAAATTTTGAAGCTTTGTAACTATAACATTTTTTGGAATTTACATCTTCTACATGACAATTTGTATATATATATATATATATATATATATATATAAACTACCATCGGAAATTACAGAGGTTGACCTGGAGTTTCATCTTTCGTTAAAGTGATTTATTTTATAGAAAGATATTACAAAAGAAATTTTAATTAAGATCTCTTTGAAGGAAATTAATAAGTATGTAAAAAAATTAAAATTTTAAAAGATTTTTTTTATTATGTCTTCATAGTGATTTGTTAACCTAATTAAAATATTTTTAGAAAGTCTTTTCTGGATTCTATATTCTGGGGTTGAACATGTTACAAAAAGTCGTGTAATTTTAAAAATGTGTATCCTCATACCAATGAAATCTTAAAGTGTGCTGTTCGATAAAATATTAGATATAATATATTTTACTAATCGACATTGATTGACGGTATTTGTTCCATACTTTGTGCATTTGTGGGACGACGCGTTTTACTTTCAATATGTTCCCTAGCTGACGATACTAACTCACAAAATCGACTTTCAAATTCGATGCGTTCTTGTTCTTCTCTTTCTTGAGCTTCTACACTGGAATTCCTAGGATCTAACTCTATGTGAATCTATACACCATCGAATGCATCATACTGCAACTCTAACCTTTCCAATTGCACCTTAAGTGCGCCTACGTTATCACTTGCCTTATCAAAGCCATTCCAAAAGGTTGCGAAGCGAGTCACCTTACTCTTTATCACGGACCGTTCGATTTTTAATTGATCAAGGGACTTCGTAGACATTTTGAGAAAATACAAAGGACAGGATAAGGAATGGAAATAAATTTGTGTTGGAGACTCACCGTTTTTTGAGTATTGTGGATCTGCTTCCAAATGTTGGCATAAATGTCAGAGTCCTGGACACATCGATTTGTCTCAGCTAACGTTGAAACCAGCCACAGCTACAGTTGCTTCTTGTAGAATTCAAGCTCGTTCAGTATTAAATGAATTTTCCACAGTTCACTTGTCAATGTTTATGCAAAATTATATTCAATTCTCAGTCCAAAATTGAAAACCATAATGTCCAAAGTTCAAAGAATCTCAAATTCAACAGTCCAAATTAAATAGAAATTTTCTCTACGATTTCAATAATACGAAACACAACGAATTTGTGAATCGAGTCTTTACACAATAACACGTCACACACAATTCTGCTGTAACATATGTAATTTCCGTAATTACCACTCACTATACTCACTTAACGAATATAATTTCACGAGTGCTGTGAAATTAGAAGGTTTACAAGGTCCTAGATCAAATAATGTGTTATTTATTAATTGATCAGAAATTCGTTCACCAGTCAGAAGTGACTAAACATGTCCACTTTCTTATGTACACAAGTCACTGAAATCAATTAACCAAGTCCGTGGTTATATGAAAATGCACAATAATCACAATTCAATTTGTTCACTGATTTCAAATAATCCGGCTCGAAGGACCAATGGCTCGCACGGGTAAAGGTGCGATATTAAAAATGTTTCGTTCACATAAAGTTTCTTTATTCAATAATTCTAACCTACTAAGTTACAATGAGTGATTACAACTGAAAATTCTAAGTTCACGAGACAGGGTACAAGTACAAACCCGGTCGTACTTTGGTCAAGGATGGTTTTTGACTGACGCCTTAGTACCTGAGAAACAGTGCTGAAAAACGAAGTGTTAGAATCCAACGTTGCCAGGAAGGTAAAAGTAATGAACATTTCAAATTTGGGAATCATTAAAAATACTGGCAACCCTGGATTGTATCGGAGACAATGAATAAGACCGATGGAAGGTTGTCGGTACTCCAGCTTTATTGGGGGAGGATTATCGTAGAATTTGTACGTGCTCATGAGCTGATTGACCGCTCTCACACTTTCCTCAACGAGGGATCGAAAGATGCTAAGTCTATGCTTTAAAAAGGTGCATACCATCAATAACTATAAACATTAAAATTTAGAAAGCTGCAGGAAAACCTTTTCTAAGCAGATGTACACTATTGAAGTACAAAAAAATGCAAACATAAAATTTAAGCTTGCATTGAAACTAAAATATACCTCACTCTACCAAACAGTTATGTATTCTGAAAGTTTTTTCAAAATGTTTTATTCTAAAGGATTTATTTTCAATTTTACTTCATACCAAATTAAAGTTAGTGTACGATTTCGTGTGCTAATTTTGATATAATTTATGTATTTTTCAAATATTTAAACCTTTTATACTCAAACATTCAGAATTATTTTGAATTCAAAATGTTTTAATAAATTGCATTGGCTTTAGGGTCCATAAATGAAGAAGTCTATTATAAATTAAATCAAGGGTCATTACAATTTACTATTTTAATTGTTTTAATAAAACATTGAATAATTTAAAAACATTAAACATATTAATACGTTCATAGTTACATACTTAAGTTTAAAGAATTTGAAAATCCTTCTGTGGAAAAAAGACGTTTCCGAATGCACCGGGATTCGAGCACGGGTATTTCGATTGCCGGTCGACTGTATGTACATTCGTGTAAAAATATTAAATATTTTGAAAATGTTTTTTCAAGTATTTTACTTTATAGTAATGATTTGTCGAATTTACTTCACACCGAATAAATCTCAAAGTGCAAGATCGCATGCGAATTCAAATACAATTTATGATTTTTTTGTAATATTTAAAACCTTTCTTTACACAGACACTTCCATCGGAAATTAGAGGTTCGTATGTTATTTAAGCTATTGTTGAAGTAACTTAATTTTTATAATAAAAGGTTAACATTTTTTCATGATGCTAAAATAAAAGTTAACACAGTTTTGCTTCTAATAAGCCCAAGTTAAGAGCATAATATTAATTTTGTAAAAATATACTACAAAAAATCTGCCCGCTTCGTGGGCACATTCTCATGGCGCGCTTCGCTTGCAAGTTTGAGCGCGCCTGGGGCGCGCGATTCGATCGTCGCACTCGGTCTTATATTCTTCGGACCGTAAAGCCAACTAAGAACATGAACAATATTTGAATATTAATACTAAGGGTCGATATAAGTCCTGTTTCATTATTATTTAAATTTATTACTTGTAATTTGATACTTAAGTTCAAGTCAATTTTATTATCGATGTGAATTACATTTTCTCAAAGTTACTAAATTTGTTTTTGATTTCAAATGAAAAAAGAAATTCAATTTACTTAAAGCTCTATCAGCCTTAAAGAACACATTCTTATCATGAAACTTGCGCTTCGCGCTCGATTTTCTGTATACATTTCTGTAACTTTCTAATAGTTTACAAGATTACAAAAAATCTATTTTCTTCCAAATATTTAAAAAAGGAGGAGAATTCATAGACTCTTTTAGAGAAAACGATTTTTTGTATTATCGCTTATTTTGTATCACACATATTTTGGTTCAAAAATGGAATTTTTTATTTTCAATATTGTATTTTTTAAAACCAAAACATGAAATATATATCTTGTCAAAAAATGTCCTACTGAGAATTTGTAGACCTCATTTAGGCAAATAATTTTCTATCTCAACGTTTTTTTCGTATGTTACATATTTTGTTCAAATAATGGAATTTTTTAATTTTAATCGTATTTTTTTAAATTATAATGAAAAATATACGTTTTATTAGAAACTATATTTGAAAATATTTGTATATATTATTGAAACGAACAATTTTCCATTCTTACGTTTTTTTCGTATTTCACATATTTTAGTTAAAAAATTGAATTTCGGATTTTCAATGGTACACTGAGAAAAAAGAATATTTGAATCAAAGAATATTTCTTTGATTTTTAATTTTAATTTAATTTTAATTTTTAATAATATTTTTATTGTCTTTAAAAAATGAATAATTAAAGCAAAAAAATGTTTTTCTAGTACTATTAAATATTCATTAGATTGAATAAATATGTTATAAACATTGTGTAGGAATTATTTGATAAGAGAAGTAAATTCTTTGATGTAAAATGATGTGATGCATGTTCAAAGAAACAATGAATTAATTCAAAAAAATTTGCATTGGTTCAAGTAAATTTGTTTTCCATTCCAATATAGATTCCTTGTTTTTAATGAGCGTATTGTAAATTGAGAGAAATATTTATTTGAAATGAGGAGATAATTTTTGGTAGGATCAAATAATTATTTGCTCCGAAGATATGATTTACTGTTTAAAATGGTCAAGTAGTAAAGTGTATTGAGTAATAATGGATGCAACGAACGATAATATTGCCTATGGCAAGTTAGAGATTTGTGTCAAAAAGATGTTACTGATATGAATAAGCGTGTTTTGAAATTTAAGAAATATTTCTTAAATTTAAAGTAATATAAACTTCATGAATTGTAAGGAATTAAGTTAAACGTTGTCATGGTTCTCTTAAATAACAAAAAAATTATTCTTACCTCAAACCTGTCATTAATCATCCGATAGATACATATATAAACATCATACAATTACATTCATACCATTCTGTCGCAGCCAATCATATTTTCTATCGCAAATACACTTAAATATACAACTTCGCAAATATAAACCTAATAACTAAAACTTATATATAGGACGATACGCTTTCGTGGAATCACGCACACGCTCGCTTACAATCCTGAGACCTAAAATATGGAACTTTGTTATATAGTGACTGCAAGAGTTATTCAGAGCTTGTGAGAGAAATGTGTCGTGACTAGAGCTTTTGAGCCTCACTCAAGTAAAAATAAATCAACTCTTTTTATAAATTATTCACAAAATATTTTTTAAAATTATTATAATCATCATTATTGATAAATATATAATATAATTATTAATTAATATTCAGTATACATTTTTATTATAACTATACGTATGAAGTTTAATGAAACTAAATTTCAAAATATATATTCAAAAATTCCATTAATATAAAAAAGAATCTTGTGTAAAAACATTTAAAAGGAAATTCTTTTATTTTCTGTGTTGTATATTTTCAAAATATAAATTATACAATTGTGAATTCTAAATTATTATTGTACCTAAGAAATGTATGTGAAATCTAAAACTTGTGTAGATTTTTTAGATTTTATGTTATAAATTTATCAAGACTTTTGCTGTTTGAATTTTTGTAAAATCAATTTAATTTAAAAAACCTAAGTGAAAAATAAAGAAATAATTATAAATGAATTAAATTTTGAATGATATATTTGATATTGTGAATCAAAATGAATATTTCCTTTTTAAGAGACTGATAAATCTTCAACCCTATGAAATATATTCCACATTTGAAAGTATGTATATGTATGTTCATATCAACTATGAAAAACAGTTGAATAGAAAAAAAATGTATACCGACCATGGTGGGACGAATATTTGTTTGGAATGACACATTTCGAGTTGATAATGAGAGCGAATGTTTCTTAGAACGAGAATGATAAATTCTCAATTCTGTCTAAAATATATGTTTCAAGTTTAAAAAAGCATGTAATCATAACAACTATGCCAAACGTTTAAATGGAATAAACAAATTTTTTAAACGAAAAATACCGCAGATTTTTCAAAAAAATACTTCTTTCTTTTAAAAAAATGGTTTGTTTGGTCTAAATTATTCCATATTCATAATGCACGCGAATATTTCCTAGGAGGAATCCAATAAACATTTAATTATATGAAATATGTTTCAAGTTTAATAAATATGCTATCATAACAAATACGGCAAACCTTTAAATTAAATAAACAAATTTTTTAAACGAAAAATACCTACAGTTTTTTCAAAAAATATTTCTTTCTTTTAAAAAATTGGTTTTTTTGGTTTAAATTATTTTATATTGATAATGTAGGCGGATATTTCCTAGAAGATATCTAATAAAGATTTAATTCTACAAAATATGTTGCAAGTTCAAAAAGATTGGCAATTGTAACAATGATGCCAAACATTTATGTAAAAGAAATTATTTATTTTAACTGAACGTACTTGCAGTCATTTCAACAAAATATCGTTTTCTTTGAAATAAATGTTCTTTTTTGAATGAATTCTTCCATTCTACTGTTCACAAAAAATATTTCTTTCAACTAAAGAAATAAATATTAATGTAAACACAATATTTTATTCATATGAAGAAACGTTACATTGATATACATGTATCAACTCTTTGAATCGAATAAATATCTTCCTAAATTAATTAATGAATGCCTCAATTAAATTAATATTTCCTAGATTCAACTAAACCTAAAGCTTGATTCATCCATGGATAAATTATTTGATTCAAATGCGTCTTGTTGAATTCAAAAAATGGGACTTATTGAATCAAATAAATATTTCTTTGAGTGCGAAAACAAGATTCAAATAAACTAGGTATTTAGTTTCAAAGACATGATTTGGTTGAGTTAATTCGCTCACATTCACAAGCAAAGAAATTCTTTGTATTGAAGAAATGCCTATCAAATAAATTATTTCTTTGAATCAAAGCACCCGTTTCGTGCTTCTAAAAAATATTTAATTGAATTAGGTAACGAATTGTTTGATACAAAGAAATGGAATCAATTAAATACATTTCTTTGGATCTAAGAATCTTTTTTCTCAGTGTATTTTTTTTTTTAATTAAAAAGGAAAATATACATCTTATGAAAAAATGTTGCAGTTCAAACTTGTAGATCTTTATATCATATAGGTTTGGTTTCGTCGGTCTTGCGGTCAATAAAACAACATTCTATAAAAAACTCCTTCATTATATTTGGTCAAAAATTCTCCTATGTTTCAACCTCACTGCGGGTCTTTTTCAAGGAATATATATGTCACTAAAAATTGAACAAATCAATTTACCATCAAATTTCTTTTGATTGATATAATAAATAAGTACTTACATAAATTACAAAAAAACGAAAGCACACATGAAGATTCAGTCTTATTCTTGAAAATGTTATTAAAATTAAAGCCTCAAAGATTGAGGGCTTCAATAATTTAAAATTACATCATAATACGATGTGTACAATCCGATGAAGCAACGCAAACTTTAGGATAGAGAGATGAAGATACGATAAATTGAATTAAATTCACCATTAATGAAAAGCGTGCTAAAGCTTGAGAATACAAACTTGAAAATCATATGTTAAATAATGCCATGGCAAATTCGATTAATATTCATAATTTCAGCCTTACAATTTATTGAAATATTAATATTTTTATTGATATAAATTGATTCAATAATTTTTCTTTAATGTTGTTTTATTGACCCTAAGACCGACGAAACCAAACCTATATATGATATAATAATATAACGGTCGAAGAAATGGTCATCCGTTCTTTATAAAGGAAAAAAAACAAACAAAAATTCTAGCCTGTTGTTTACAAATTTCTAAGTTTTTCGTTCATTTTATCCGGTTTTCTATATACAGTGAATTCTACATATTTTTTCCAATTCGTGTTGTTGCTTACTGGACTTCTTCATTTTAAATTGCAAGCAATGAGATAAGTTTTTGAGTTTCATTATTATCCTTATTTTAACTATCTTCTACATTTTTATCTTTTACGAAAATTTTGAATTAATCTTTTAATTTATGGCACTGAAGAGGGCCCCCATATGTGGCCGAAACGTTTGCCTTCTCTCTTTTTTTTTGCGTTTTTTATCGTAAGTAGCATTGATAATATTAATAGAAGAAAATAAAAAGAGGCTGACCCAATGCCAAAAAATGAGAAATTAACAAAAATTCTGTGAATTTTGGGTCAATATAATAGCAGACATGTCATCAAGCATGTCACTTTACAGGTATTACTCTTGTAGATCTTTATGTAGTAAACCATTTTTTATCATAACTTTTATTCGTATCTCGTATAATTTAACTGGAAAATGGATATTGACTTTTTTCAAGTTTTAATATACTGCAACTTTCTTAAATTTTTTTTAATTGCAAAATATTATGAGGATAATTAGTAGAGATTTACGAGAATTATCAGAAACCAGTCTTAAAAGTTTTGGTTTTTTCATAAAGTTTTTTTTCAAAAACACAAAAAATGCTCCTATTTTGACAATTTTTGTCGGATGTAGCTGGTTAACGAACTTGTCTTTACTTTTTCAGCTGCGATAATGTATGCATAAGCTCAATTCAATTCGACAATTTTTTTCTATCCAGAGTTATCGAGTATATGACCTATTACTACTGCAGACGGACAGACAGACAGACAGACACTTTCGTAAAAACCGTTTTTTCTGACTCAGGGGATCTCAAAACGTAAAGATTTGACGAAAATTCCGAAAATTATTTTTCACATAAAACCAAAACCTTAATTCTCATATGATGAGAATCTAAAAGACATCAAATTTAGATCTTTCTTAATAATATTAATAACTCTAAAATTAATTAACATTGTCAAAAGTCTGTAGTCTCATTTCAAAGGTAAGTTTTCATAGTATTTTTCTAACTAATTAAGATATTTTTGGAATTTTCCTGCTAGATTCTGCTCTAGAATCAAAGATGGTAATGAAGAATCATCAAATTTCAAATGATGATTGTACTACATTCATTTGAAGAATTCAAAAAATCCAAACTATCAATATTTTGATAAAAATTTCTAAATTTATTAAAATATGATATACGTCGATTTTTAAAAACTTCTTGAAGAAGCTACATATTTTAAAAATTGCATGACTTTTTTGAATTCTGTTCAACCCCAAGATAGAATCCAGAAAAGAATTTCTAAAAATATTTTGATTAGGTTAAGAAATCACTATGAAGACATACTGAAAAAACCTTTTGAAATCTAAATCTAAATTAAAATTTCTTTTGTAATATCTTTGTATAAAATAAAACACTTTGACGAAAGCTGAAACTCCAGGTCAATCTGTAATTTCCGATGGTAGTTTATATATATGTATACATACGAATTGTCATGTAAAAGATGTTAAATTCCAAAAAATTGTATTCAATGTATTTTATTTTTTAGCAACCGTTTGTCGACTTAGCTTCATATCAAGAAAAGTTTGAGGTGTAAATTCACATACAATTTATGTATTTTCTTAAATCAGCAAACACTTCATTTACATTCATCTATTGAAATTGCCATATGTCTTAGGTAAAAAAAGATAATTTTGCTTCCAAAAATAGAAAAATTATTATTGAAGAGATCATTTCAAAGAAAAGAGATTAATTTCCAAGAAAAATATTTGAAGCATAAGAAAAAATAAATTTAACAAATTTTATTTTTACCCCGCCATTTTTTCTTATCGCTTCAAGCCAAATTTAAAAAAAAATGATGTGATTCAAATAAATCAAGAATCGTTTTTTCAGGAAAAAGACATAATACAACCTAGCCGTTTCCATATTTCTAAAATGAATAAGTTTTTACCAAATTCAGTAATTTTTTTACAAGAATTTTGTTTTGGAAATTTTATTTTTAATGCTTTTAGCCATTAAAAAATTTATTATAATTTTCAAAAAATGGAAACGGTTAAGTTGTAGAAAGGCTTTTTCTTAAAAAAATTATCCGTCATTTCACAGAATCACATCATTTTCTAAAATTTGGTATGAAGCGATAAGAAAACAAGTTCGCGTAAAAATAAAATTTGTTAAATGAATTATTTTTTTATGTTATAATTTTTTTTCTTCGAAACTATTCTTATTTTTTCCAAATGATCTCTTCAATAATAATATTGCTATTCTTGAAAAAAAATTTATCTATTTTTGCCTGAAGTCTAATTTTTGTGGATGAACTACCTGAGATCAGCAAAAACTTCATTTACAATTATTTATCGAAATTTTCATACCAAAGATGTGGTAGGGGATCGATAGCCAGAACTCGAATTTAACAGAAAAAAATTTTGTCAGAAGAACGCTAATTTCAGAGCGTACTCATTTCAGCATGCAATGTAGGAAGACAAGAGTGGTGTATGGTTTCAAAAAAGCGTGAAAGTTGGTAAGGTAGGCAGGTTTTATGAAAATAAAGAAACAGATGGCACGATAAATATATTTCTTATGAGGTTACTAAAGTCAGCTAAAGTATTCAACGAAAATATTTATTTGAATGCGAAGAAGTATTAGTGATGATTTTTCAAAGAGCTCGTCATTGTAAGAAGTAAACCAGGTGATCTAAGTGCTTAAAAAACACATTCCTCAGGGAAGTTAAGCTGAGAACAGATATTTAGGATACCTGGTTTATATTTTAGAGATCCCGTCATTTTGAAAATTATATCTAGTAGCCCAGGTGCTTGAAAAACATCTTCCTCAGGGAACTTAAGCAGAGAACTGAAAATTAAGATACCTAGTCCATATTTTAAAGATCCCGTCATTTTGAAAATTATATAGTAGTCCAGGTGCTTAAAAAACATCTTCCTCAGGGAACTTAAGCTGAGAACTAAAATTTAAGATATCCGAATGGTATTTCAGTGGTCCAGTCATTCTAAAAATTATATCTAGTAGTCCAAGTGCCTAAAATACATCTTCCTCAGGGAACTTAAGCTGAGAACTGAAATTTATGATACCTAGTACATATTTTTGAGATCTCGTCATTTTAAAAATTATATTTAGTAGTCCAGGTGCTTAAATAACATCTTCCTCACGGAACTTAAGCTGAGAACTGAAATTTATGATACCTAGTACATATTTTAGAGATCTCGTCATTTTAAAAATTATATTTAGTAGTCCAGGTGCTTAAAAAACATCTTCATGACGGAACTTAAGCTGAGAACTGAAATCAAGGATACCTGCATTATATTTTAAAGATCCCGTCATTTTGAAAATTATAATTAGTAGTCCAAGTGCCTAAAATACATCTTCCTCAGGGAACTTAAGCTGAGAACTGAAATTTAAGATATCCGAATGGTATTTCAGTGGTCCAGTCATTCTAAAAATTATATCTAGTAGTCCAAGTGCCTAAAATACATCTTCCTCAGGGAACTTAAGCTGAGAACTGAAAATTAAGATACACAGTTCATATTTTAGAGATCCCGTCATTTTGAAAATTATATCTAGTAGTCCATTTGCTTAAAAACCATCTTCCTCAGGGAACTTAAGCTGAGAACTGAAATCAAGGATACCTGGATTATATTTTAAAGATCCCGTCATTTTGAAAATTATATCTAGTAGTCCAAGTGCCTAAAATACATCTTCCTCAGGGAACTTAAGCTGAGAACTGAAAATTAAGATAAATAGTTTATATTTTAGAGATCTAGTCATTTCAAAAGTTATATTTGGTAGTCCAGGTGCTTAAAAAACATCTTCCTCAGGGAACTTAAGCTGAGAACTGAAATTTAAGATACCTAGTACATATTTTAGAGATTTCGTCATTTTAAAAATTATATTTAGTAGTCCAGGTGCTTAAAAAACATCTTCCTCAGGGAACTTAAGCTGAGAAATGAAATCAAGGATACCTGGATTATATTATAAAGATCCCGTCATTTTCAAAATTATATCCAGTAGTCCAGGTGCTTAAAAAACATCTTCCTCAGGGAACTTAAGCTGAGAACTGAAATTTATGATACCTAGTACATATTTTAGAGATCTCGTCATTTTAAAAATTATATTTAGTAGTTCAAGTGCATAAAATACATCTTCATGACGGAACTTAAGCTGAGAACTGAAATCAAGGATACCTGGTTTATATTTTAAAGATCCCGTCATTCTAAAAATTATATCTAGTAGTCCAAGTGCCTAAAATACATCTTCCTCAGGGAACTTAAGCTGAGAACTGAAATTTATGATACCTAGTACATATTTTAGAGATCACGTCATTTTAAAAATTATATTTAGTAGTCCAGGTGCTTAAAATACATCTTCCTCAGGGAACTTAAGCTGAGAACTGAAATTTAAGATATCCGAATGGTATTTCAGTGGTCCAGTCATTCTAAAAATTATATCTAGTAGTCCAAGTGCCTAAAATACATCTTCCTCAGGGAACTTAAGCTGAGAACTGAAAATTAAGATACACAGTTCATATTTTAGAGATCCCGTAATTTTGAAAATTATATCTAGTAGTCCATTTGCTTAAAAACCATCTTCCTCAGGGAACTTAAGCTGAGAACTGAAATCAAGGATACCTGGATTATATTTTAAAGATCCCGTCATTTTGAAAATTATATCTAGTAGTCCAAGTGCCTAAAATACATCTTCCTCAGGGAACTTAAGCTGAGAACTGAAAATTAAGATAAATAGTTTATATTTTAGAGATCTAGTCATTTCAAAAGTTATATTTGGTAGTTTAGGTGCTTAAAAACCATCTTCCTCAGGGAACTTAAGCTGAGAACTGAAATTTAAGATACCTAGTACATATTTTAGAGATGTCGTCATTTTAAAAATTATATTTAGTAGTCCAGGTGCTTAAAAAACATCTTCCTCAGGGAACTTAAGCTGAGAACTGAAATCAAGGATACCTGGATTATATTATAAAGATCCCGTCATTTTCAAAATTATATCTAGTAGTCCAAGTGCCTAAAATACATCTTCCTCAGGGAACTTAAGCTGAGAACTGAAATTTATGATACCTTGTACATATTTTAGAGATATCGTCATTTTAAAAATTATATTTAGTATTTCAGGTGCTTAAAAAACATCTGCCTCATGGAAATTAAGCTGAGAACTGAAATTTATGATACCTAGTACATATTTTAGAGATCTCGTCATTTTAAAAAAAATATTCAGTAGTCCAAGTGCCTAAAATACATCTTCCTCAGGGAACTTAAGCTGAGAACTGAAATTTACGATACCTAGTACATATTTTAGAGATCTCGTCATTTTAAAAATTATATTTAGTAGTCCAGGTGCTTAAAAAACATCTTCCTCAGGGAACTTAAGCTGAGAACTGAAATTAACGATACCTGGATTATATTTTAGAGATCCCGTCATTTTGAAAAATATATCTAGTAGTCCAGGTGCTTGAAAACCATCTTCATCAGGGAACTTAAGCTGATAACTGAAAATTAAGATACATAGTACATATTTTAGAGATATCGTCATTTTAAAAATTATATTTAGTAGTCCAAGTGCCTAAAATACATCTTCCTCAGGGAACTTAAGCTGAGAACTGAAATTTATGATACCTAGTACATATTTTAGAGATCTCGTCATTTTAAAAATTATATTTAGTAGACCAGGTGCTTGAAGAACATCTTCCTCAGGGAACTTAAGCTGAGAACTGAAATTAAGGATACCTGGATTATATTTTAGAGATCCCGTCATTTTGAAAAATATATCTAGTAGTCGAGGTGCTTAAAAACCATCTTCCTCAGGGAACTTAAGCTGAGAACTGAAATCAAGGATACCTGGATTATATTTTAAAGATCCCGTCATTTTGAAAATTATATCTAGTAGTCCAAGTGCCTAAAATACATCTTCCTCAGGGAACTTAAGCTGAGAACTGAAATTTAAGATATCCGAATGGTATTTCAGTGGTCCAGTCATTCTAAAAATTATATCTAGTAGTCCAAGTGCCTAAAATACATCTTCCTCAGGGAACTTAAGCTGAGAACTGAAATCAAGGATACCTGGATTATATTATAAAGATCCCGTCATTTTCAAAATTATATCTAGTAGTCCAGGTGCTTAAAAAACATCTTCCTCAGGGAAATTAAGCTGAGAACTGAAATTTATGATACCTAGTACATATTTTAGAGATCTCGTCATTTTAAAAATTATATTTAGTAGTCCAAGTGCCTAAAATACATCTTCCTCAGGGAACTTAAGCTGAGAACTGAAATTTATGATACCTAGTGCATATTTTAGAGATCTCGTCATTTTAAAAAAAATATTTTGTTGTCCAAGTGCCAAAAATACAACTTCCTCAGGGAACTTAAGCTGAGAACTGAAATTTATGATACCTAGTACATATTTTAGAGATCTCGTCATTTTAAAAATTATATTTAGTAGTCCAAGTGCTTAAAAAACATCTTCATGACGGAACTTAAGCTGAGAACTGAAATCAAGGATACCTGCATTATATTTTAAAGATATCGTCATTCTAAAAATTATATCTAGTAGTCCAAGTGCCTAAAATACATCTTCCTCAGGGAACTTAAGCTGAGAACTGAAATTTATGATACCTAGTACATATTTTAGAGATCCCGTCATTTTGAAAATTATATCTAGTAGCCCAGGTGCTTGAAAAACATCTTCCTCAGGGAACTTAAGCAGAGAACTGAAAATTAAGATACCTAGTCCATATTTTAAAGATCCCGTCATTTTGAAAATTATATAGTAGTCCAGGTGCTTAAAAAACATCTTCCTCAGGGAACTTAAGCTGAGAACTAAAATTTAAGATATCCGAATGGTATTTCAGTGGTCCAGTCATTCTAAAAATTATATCTAGTAGTCCAAGTGCCTAAAATACATCTTCCTCAGGGAACTTAAGCTGAGAACTGAAATTTATGATACCTAGTACATATTTTTGAGATCTCGTCATTTTAAAAATTATATTTAGTAGTCCAGGTGCTTAAATAACATCTTCCTCACGGAACTTAAGCTGAGAACTGAAATTTATGATACCTAGTACATATTTTAGAGATCTCGTCATTTTAAAAATTATATTTAGTAGTCCAGGTGCTTAAAAAACATCTTCATGACGGAACTTAAGCTGAGAACTGAAATCAAGGATACCTGCATTATATTTTAAAGATCCCGTCATTTTGAAAATTATAATTAGTAGTCCAAGTGCCTAAAATACATCTTCCTCAGGGAACTTAAGCTGAGAACTGAAATTTAAGATATCCGAATGGTATTTCAGTGGTCCAGTCATTCTAAAAATTATATCTAGTAGTCCAAGTGCCTAAAATACATCTTCCTCAGGGAACTTAAGCTGAGAACTGAAAATTAAGATACACAGTTCATATTTTAGAGATCCCGTCATTTTGAAAATTATATCTAGTAGTCCAGTTGCTTAAAAACCATCTTCCTCAGGGAACTTAAGCTGAGAACTGAAATCAAGGATACCTGGATTATATTTTAAAGATCCCGTCATTTTGAAAATTATATCTAGTAGTCCAAGTGCCTAAAATACATCTTCCTGAGGGAACTTAAGCTGAGAACTGAAAATTAAGATAAATAGTTTATATTTTAGAGATCTAGTCATTTCAAAAGTTATATTTGGTAGTCCAGGTGCTTAAAAAACATCTTCCTCAGGGAACTTAAGCTGAGAACTGAAATTTAAGATACCTAGTACATATTTTAGAGATTTCGTCATTTTAAAAATTATATTTAGTAGTCCAGGTGCTTAAAAAACATCTTCCTCAGGGAACTTAAGCTGAGAACTGAAATCAAGGATACCTGGATTATATTTTAAAGATCCCCTCATTTGCAAAATTAGATCTAGTAGTCCAGGTGCTTAAAAACCATCTTCCTCAGGGAACTTAAGCTGAGAACTGAAATTTATGATACCTAGTACATATTTTAGAGATCTCGTCATTTTAAAAATTATATTTAGTAGTCCAAGTGCCTAAAATACATCTTCCTCAGGGAACTTAAGCTGAGAACTGAAATTTATGATACCTAGTACATATTTTAGAGATCTCGTCATTTTAAAAATTATATTTAGTAGTCCAAGTGCCTAAAATACATCTTCCTCAGGGAACTTAAGCTGAGAACTGAAATTTATGATACCTAGTACATATTTTAGAGATCTCGTCATTTTAAAAATTATATTTAGTAGTCCAGGTGCTTAAAAAACATCTTCATGACGGAACTTAAGCTGAGAACTGAAATCAAGGATACCTGGATTATATTTTAAAGATCCCGTCATTTTTAAAATTATATCTAGTAGTCCAAGTGCCTAAAATACATCTTCCTCAGGGAACTTAAGCTGAGAACTGAAATTTATGATACCTAGTACATATTTTAGAGATCCCGTCATTTTTAAAATTATATTTAGTAGTCCAAGTGCCTAAAATACATCTTCCTCAGGGAACTTAAGCTGAGAACTGAAATTTAAGATATCCGAATGGTATTTCAGTGGTCCAGTCATTCTAAAAATTATATCTAGTAGTCCAAGTGCCTAAAATACATCTTCCTCAGGGAACTTAAGCTGAGAACTGAAAATTAAGATACCTAGTTCATATTTTAGAGATCGCGTAATTTTAAAAATTATATTTAGTAGTCCATTTGCTTAAAAACCATCTTCCTCAGGGAACTTATGCACAGAATTTAAATCAAGGATACCTGCATTATATTTTAAAGATCCCGTCATTTTGAAAATTATATCTAGTAGTCCAAGTGCCTAAAATACATCTTCCTCAGGGAACTTAAGCTGAGAACTGAAAATTAAGATAAATAGTTTATATTTTAGAGATCTAGTCATTTCAAAAGTTATATTTGGTAGTTTAGGTGCTTAAAAAACATCTTCCTCAGGGAACTTAAGCTGAGAACTGAAATTTAAGATACCTTGTACATATTTTAGAGATCCCGTCATTTTGTAAATTATATCTAGTAGTCCAGGTGCTTAAAAACATCTTCCTCAGGGAACTTAAGCTGAGAACTGAAAACAAGGATACCTGGATTATATTATAAAGATCCCGTCATTTTCAAAATTATATCCAGTAGTCCAGGTGCTAAAAAACCATCTTCCTCATGGAACTTAAGCTGAGAACTGAAATTTATGATACCTTGTACATATTTTAGAGATATCGTCATTTTAAAAATTATATTTAGTATTTCAGGTGCTTAAAAAACATCTGCCTCATGGAAATTAAGCTGAGAACTGAAATTTATGATACCTAGTACATATTTTAGAGATCTCGTCATTTTAAAAAAAATATTCAGTAGTCCAAGTGCCTAAAATACATCTTCCTCAGGGAACTTAAGCTGAGAACTGAAATTTACGATACCTAGTACATATTTTAGAGATCTCGTCATTTTAAAAATTATATTTAGTAGTCCAGGTGCTTAAAAAACATCTTCCTCAGGGAACTTAAGATGAGAACTGAAATCAAGGATACCTGGATTATATTTTAGAGATCCCGTCATTTTGAAAAATATATCTAGTAGTCCAGGTGCTTGAAAACCATCTTCATCAGGGAACTTAAGCTGATAACTGAAAATTAAGATACATAGTACATATTTTAGAGATATCGTCATTTTAAAAATTATATTTAGTAGTCCAAGTGCCTAAAATACATCTTCCTCAGGGAACTTAAGCTGAGAACTGAAATTTATGATACCTAGTACATATTTTAGAGATCTCGTCATTTTAAAAATTATATTTAGTAGACCAGGTGCTTGAAGAACATCTTCCTCAGGGAACTTAAGCTGAGAACTGAAATTAAGGATACCTGGATTATATTTTAGAGATCCCGTCATTTTGAAAAATATATCTAGTAGTCGAGGTGCTTAAAAACCATCTTCCTCAGGGAACTTAAGCTGAGAACTGAAATCAAGGATACCTGGATTATATTTTAAAGATCCCGTCATTTTGAAAATTATATTTAGTAGTCCAAGTGCCTAAAATACATCTTCCTCAGGGAACTTAAGCTGAGAACTGAAATTTAAGATATCCGAATGGTATTTCAGTGGTCCAGTCATTCTAAAAATTATATCTAGTAGTCCAAGTGCCTAAAATACATCTTCCTCAGGGAACTTAAGCTGAGAACTGAAATCAAGGATACCTGGATTATATTATAAAGATCCCGTCATTTTCAAAATTATATCTAGTAGTCCAGGTGCTTAAAAACCATCTTCCTCAGGGAACTTAAGCTGAGAACTGAAATTTATGATACCTAGTACATATTTTAGAGATCTCGTCATTTTAAAAATTATATTTAGTAGTCCAAGTGCCTAAAATACATCTTCCTCAGGGAACTTAAGCTGAGAACTGAAATTTATGATACCTAGTGCATATTTTAGAGATCTCGTCATTTTAAAAAAAATATTTTGTTGTCCAAGTGCCAAAAATACAACTTCCTCAGGGAACTTAAGCTGAGAACTGAAATTTATTATACCTAGTGCATATTTTAGAGATCTCATCATTTTAAAAATTATATTTAGTAGTCCAAGTGCTTAAAAAACCTCTTCCTCAGGGAACTTAAGCTGAGAACTTAAATCAATGATACCTGGATTATATTTTAAAGATCCCGTCATTTTGAAAATTATAATTAGTAGTCCAAGTGCCTAAAATACATCTTCCTCAGGGAACTTAAGCTGAGAACTGAAATTTATGATACCTAGTACATATTTTAGAGATCCCGTCATTTTGAAAATTATATCTAGTAGTCCAAGTGCCTAAAATACATCTTCCTCAGGGAACTTAAGCTGAGAACTGAAATTTAAGATATCCGAATGGTATTTCAGTGGTCCAGTCATTCTAAAAATTATATCTAGTAGTCCAAGTGCCTAAAATACATCTTCCTCAGGGAACTTAAGCTGAGAACTGAAAATTAAGATACACAGTTCATATTTTAGAGATCCCGTCATTTTGAAAATTATATCTAGTAGTCCATTTGCTTAAAAACCATCTTCCTCAGGGAACTTATGCACAGAACTGAAATCAAGGATACCTGGATTATATTTTAAAGATCCCGTCATTTTGAAAATTATATCTAGTAGTCCAAGTGCCTAAAATACATCTTCCTCAGGGAACTTAAGCTGAGAACTGAAAATTAAGATAAATAGTTTATATTTTAGAGATCTAGTCATTTCAAAAGTTATATTTGGTAGTCCAGGTGCTTAAAAAACATCTTCCTCAGGGAACTTAAGCTGAGAACTGAAAATTAAGATAAATAGTTTATATTTTAGAGATCTAGTCATTTCAAAAGTTATATTTGGTAGTCCAGGTGCTTAAAAACCATCTTCATGACGGAACTTAAGCTGAGAACTGAAATCAAGGATACCTGGATTATATTTTAGAGTTCCCGTCATTTTGTAAATTATATTTAGTAGTCCAGGTGCTTAAATAACATCTTCCTCACGGAACTTAAGCTGAGAACTGAAATTTATGATACCTAGTACATATTTTAGAGATCTCGTCATTTTAAAAATTATATTTAGTAGTCCAGGTGCTTAAAAAACATCTTCATGACGGAACTTAAGCTGAGAACTGAAATCAAGGATACCTGCATTATATTTTAAAGATCCCGTCATTTTGAAAATTATAATTAGTAGTCCAAGTGCCTAAAATACATCTTCCTCAGGGAACTTAAGCTGAGAACTGAAATTTAAGATATCCGAATGGTATTTCAGTGGTCCAGTCATTCTAAAAATTATATCTAGTAGTCCAAGTGCCTAAAATACATCTTCCTCAGGGAACTTAAGCTGAGAACTGAAATCAAGGATACCTGGATTATATTATAAAGATCCCGTCATTTTCAAAATTATATCTAGTAGTCCAGGTGCTAAAAAACCATCTTCCTCAGGGAACTTAAGCTGAGAACTGAAATTTATGATACCTAGTACATATTTTAGAGATCTCGTCATTTTAAAAATTATATTTAGTAGTCCAAGTGCCTAAAATACATCTTCCTCAGGGAACTTAAGCTGAGAACTGAAATTTATGATACCTAGTGCATATTTTAGAGATCTCGTCATTTTAAAAAAAATATTTTGTTGTCCAAGTGCCAAAAATACAACTTCCTCAGGGAACTTAAGCTGAGAACTGAAATTTATTATACCTAGTGCATATTTTAGAGATCTCATCATTTTAAAAATTATATTTAGTAGTCCAAGTGCCTAAAAAACATCTTCCTGAGGGAACTTAAGCTGAGAACTGAAATCAAGGATACCTGCATTATATTTTAAAGATCCAGTCATTCTATAAATTATATTTAGTAGTCCAAGTGCCTAAAATACATCTTCCTCAGGGAACTTAAGCTGAGAACTAAAATTTATGATACCTAGTACATATTTTAGAGATCCCGTCATTTTGAAAAATATATCTAGTAGTCCAAGTGCCTAAAATACATCTTCCTCAGGGAACTTAAGCTGAGAACTGAAATTTAAGATATCCGAATGGTATTTCAGTGGTCCAGTCATTCTAAAAATTATATCTAGTAGTCCAAGTGCCTAAAATACATCTTCCTCAGGGAACTTAAGCTGAGAACTGAAAATTAAGATACACAGTTCATATTTTAGAGATCCCGTCATTTTGAAAATTATATCTAGTAGTCCAGTTGCTTAAAAACCATCTTCCTCAGGGAACTTATGCACAGAACTGAAATCAAGGATACCTGGATTATATTTTAAAGATCCCGTCATTTTGAAAATTATATCTAGTAGTCCAAGTGCCTAAAATACATCTTCCTCAGGGAACTTAAGCTGAGAACTGAAAATTAAGATAAATAGTTTATATTTTAGAGATCTAGTCATTTCAAAAGTTATATTTAGTAGTCCAGGTGCTTAAAAAACATCTTCCTCAGGGAACTTAAGCTGAGAACTGAAAATTAAGATAAATAGTTTATATTTTAGAGATCTCGTCATTTTAAAAATTATATTTAGTAGTCCAGGTGCTTAAAAAACATCTTCATGACGGAACTTAAGCTGAGAACTGAAATCAAGGATACCTGCATTATATTTTAGAGTTCCCGTCATTTTGTAAATTATATTTAGTAGTCCAGGTGCTTAAATAACATCTTCCTCACGGAACTTAAGCTGAGAACTGAAATTTATGATACCTAGTACATATTTTAGAGATCTCGTCATTTTAAAAATTATATTTAGTAGTCCAGGTGCTTAAAAAACATCTTCATGACGGAACTTAAGCTGAGAACTGAAATCAAGGATACCTGCATTATATTTTAAAGATCCCGTCATTTTGAAAATTATAATTAGTAGTCCAAGTGCCTAAAATACATCTTCCTCAGGGAACTTAAGCTGAGAACTGAAATTTAAGATATCCGAATGGTATTTCAGTGGTCCAGTCATTCTAAAAATTATATCTAGTAGTCCAAGTGCCTAAAATACATCTTCCTCAGGGAACTTAAGCTGAGAACTGAAAATTAAGATACACAGTTCATATTTTAGAGATCCCGTAATTTTGAAAATTATATCTAGTAGTCCATTTGCTTAAAAACCATCTTCCTCAGGGAACTTAAGCTGAGAACTGAAATCAAGGATACCTGGATTATATTTTAAAGATCCCGTCATTTTGAAAATTATATCTAGTAGTCCAAGTGCCTAAAATACATCTTCCTCAGGGAACTTAAGCTGAGAACTGAAAATTAAGATAAATAGTTTATATTTTAGAGATCTCGTCATTTTAAAAATTATATTTAGAAGTCCAGGTGCTTAAAATACATCTTCCTCAGGGAACTTAAGCTGAGAACTGAAATTTATGATACCTAGTACATATTTTAGAGATCTCGTCATTTTAAAAATTATATTTAGTAGTCCAGGTGCTTAAAAAACATCTTCCTCAGGGAACTTAAGCTGAAAACTGAAATTTATGATACCTAGTACATATTTTAGAGATCCCGTCATTTTGAAAATTATATTTAGTAGTCCAAGTGCCTAAAATACATCTTCCTCAGGGAACTTAAGCTGAGAACTGAAATTTAACATATCCGAATGGTATTTCAGTGGTCCAGTCATTCTAAAAATTATATCTAGTAGTCCAAGTGCCTAAAATACATCTTCCTCAGGGAACTTAAGCTGATAACTGAAAATTAAGATACCTAGTTCATATTTTAGAGATCCCGTCATTTTGAAAATTATATCTAGTAGTCCATTTGCTTAAAAACCATCTTCCTCAGGGAACTTATGCACAGAACTGAAATCAAGGATACCTGCATTATATTTTAAAGATCCCGTCATTTTGAAAATTATATCTAGTAGTCCAAGTGCCTAAAATACATCTTCCTCAGGGAACTTAAGCTGAGAACTGAAAATTAAGATAAATAGTTTATATTTTAGAGATCTAGTCATTTCAAAAGTTATATTTGGTAGTTTAGGTGCTTAAAAACCATCTTCCTCAGGGAACTTAAGCTGAGAACTGAAATTTATGATACCTAGTACATATTTTAGAGATATCGTCATTTTAAAAATTATATTTAGTAGTCCAGGTGCTTAAAAAACATCTTCCTCAGGGAACTTAAGCTGAGAACTGAAATCAAGGATACCTGGATTATATTATAAAGATCCCGTCATTTTCAAAATTATATCTAGTAGTCCAGGTGCCTAAAATACATCTTCCTCATGGAACTTAAGCTGAGAACTGAAATTTATGATACCTAGTACATATTTTAGAGATATCGTCATTTTAAAAATTATATTTAGTATTTCAGGTGCTTAAAAAACATCTGCCTCATGGAAATTAAGCTGAGAACTGAAATTTATTATACCTAGTACATATTTTAGAGATCTCATCATTTTAAAAATTATATTTAGTAGTCCAAGTGCCTAAAATACATCTTCCTCATGGAACTTAAGCTGAGAACTGAAATTTATGATACCTAGTACATATTTTAGAGATCTCGTCATTTTAAAAATTATATTTAGTAGTCCAGGTGCTTAAAAAACATCTTCCTCAGGGAACTTAAGATGAGAACTGAAATTAAGGATACCTGGATTATATTTTAGAGATCCCGTCATTTTGAAAAATATATCTAGTAGTCCAGGTGCTTAAAAACCATCTTCATCAGGGAACTTAAGCTGAGTACTGAAAATTAAGATACCTAGTACATATTTTAGAGATATCGTCATTTTAAAAATTATATTTAGTAGTCCAAGTGCCTAAAATACATCTTCCTCAGGGAACTTAAGCTGAGAACTGAAATTTATGATACCTAGTACATATTTTAGAGATCTCGTCATTTTAAAAATTATATTTAGTAGACCAGGTGCTTGAAGAACATCTTCCTCAGGGAACTTAAGCTGAGAACTGAAATCAAGGATACCTGGATTATATTATAAAGATCCCGTCATTTTAAAAATTATATTTAGTAGTCCAGGTGCTTAAAATACATGTTCCTCAGGGAAATTAAGCTGAGAACTGAAATTTATGATACCTAGTACATATTTTAGAGATCTCGTCATTTTAAAAATTATATTTAGTACTCCAAGTGCCTAAAATACATCTTCCTCAGGGAACTTAAGCTGAGAACTGCAATTTACGATACCTAGTACATATTTTAGAGATCTCGTAATTTTATAAATTATATTTAGTAGACCAGGTGCTTGAAGAACATCTTCCTCAGGGAACTTAAGCTGAGAACTGAAATTAAGGATACCTGGATTATATTTTAGAGATCCCGTCATTTTGAAAAATATATCTAGTAGTCCAGGTGCTTAAAAACCATCTTCCTCAGGGAACTTAAGCTGAGAACTGAAATCAAGGATACCTGGATTATATTTTAAAGATCCCGTCATTTTGAAAATTATATCTAGTAGTCCAAGTGCCTAAAATACATCTTCCTGAGGGAACTTAAGCTGAGAACTGAAATTTAAGATATCCGAATGGTATTTCAGTGGTCCAGTCATTCTAAAAATTATATCTAGTAGTCCAAGTGCCTAAAATACATCTTCCTCAGGGAACTTAAGCTGAGAACTGAAATCAAGGATACCTGGATTATATTATAAAGATCCCGTCATTTTCAAAATTATATCTAGTAGTCCAAGTGCCTAAAATACATCTTCCTCAGGGAACTTAAGCTGAGAACTGAAATTTATGATACCTAGTACATATTTTAGAGATCTCGTCATTTTAAAAATTATATTTAGTAGTCCAAGTGCCTAAAATACATCTTCCTCAGGGAACTTAAGCTGAGAACTGAAATTTATTATACCTAGTACATATTTTAGAGATCTCATCATTTTAAAAATTATATTTAGTAGTCCAGGTGCTTAAAAACCATCTTCCTCAGGGAAATTAAGCTGAGAACTGAAATTTATGATACCTAGTACATATTTTAGAGATCTCGTCATTTTTAAAATTATATTTAGTAGTTCAAGTTCCTAAAATACATCTTCCTCAGGGAACTTAAGCTGAGAACTGAAATTTAAGATATCCGAATGGTATTTCAGTGGTCCAGTCATTTTGAAAATTATATTTAGTAGTCCAGGTGCTTAAAAAACATCTTCTTCAGGGAACTTAAGCTGAGAACTGAAAATTCAGATAAATAGTTTATATTTTAGAGATCTAGTCATTTCAAAAGTTATATTTGGTAGTTTAGGTGCTTAAAAACATCTTCCTCAGGGAACTTAAGCTGAGAACTGAAATTTAAGATACCTAGTACATATTTTAGAGATATCGTCATTTTAAAAATTATATTTAGTAGTCCAGGTGCTTAAAAAACATCTTCCTCAGGGAACTTAAGCTGAGAACTGAAATCAAGGATACCTGGATTATATTATAAAGATCCCGTCATTTTCAAAATTATATCTAGTAGTCCAGGTGCCTAAAATACATCTTCCTCAGGGAACTTAAGCTGAGAACTGAAATTTATGATACCTAGTACATATTTTAGAGATATCGTCATTTTAAAAATTATATTTAGTATTTCAGGTGCTTAAAAAACATCTGCCTCATGGAAATTAAGCTGAGAACTGAAATTTATGATACCTAGTACATATTTTAGAGATCTCGTCATTTTAAAAAAAATATTCAGTAGTCCAAGTGCCTAAAATACATCTTCCTCAGGGAACTTAAGCTGAGAACTGAAATTTACGATACCTAGTACATATTTTAGAGATCTCGTCATTTTAAAAATTATATTTAGTAGTCCAGGTGCTTAAAAAACATCTTCCTCAGGGAACTTAAGATGAGAACTGAAATCAAGGATACCTGGATTATATTTTAGAGATCCCGTCATTTTGAAAAATATATCTAGTAGTCCAGGTGCTTGAAAACCATCTTCATCAGGGAACTTAAGCTGATAACTGAAAATTAAGATACATAGTACATATTTTAGAGATATCGTCATTTTAAAAATTATATTTAGTAGTCCAAGTGCCTAAAATACATCTTCCTCAGGGAACTTAAGCTGAGAACTGAAATTTATGATACCTAGTACATATTTTAGAGATCTCGTCATTTTAAAAATTATATTTAGTAGTCCAGGTGCTTGAAGAACCTCTTCCTCAGGGAACTTAAGCTGAGAACTGAAATCAAGGATACCTGGATTATATTATAAAGATCCCGTCATTTTCAAAATTATATCTAGTAGTCCAGGTGCTTAAAAAACATCTTCCTCAGGGAAATTAAGCTGAGAACTGAAATTTATGATACCTAGTACATATTTTAGAGATCTCGTCATTTTAAAAATTATATTTAGTACTCCAAGTGCCTAAAATACATCTTCCTCAGGGAACTTAAGCTGAGAACTGCAATTTACGATACCTAGTACATATTTTAGAGATCTCGTAATTTTATAAATTATATTTAGTAGTCCAAGTGCTTGAAGAACATCTTCCTCAGGGAACTTAAGCTGAGAACTGAAATTAAGGATAACTGGAATATATTTTAGAGATCCCGTCATTGTGAAAAATATATCTAGTAGTCGAGGTGCTAAAAAACCATCTTCCTCAGGGAACTTAAGCTGAGAACTAAAATCAAGGATACCTGGATTATATTTTTAAAATCCCGTCAATTTGAAAATTATATCTAGTAGTCCAAGTGCCTAAAATACATCTTCCTCAGGGAACTTAAGCTGAGAACTGAAATTTAAGATATCCGAATGGTATTTCAGTGGTCCAGTCATTCTAAAAATTATATCTAGTAGTCCAAGTGCCTAAAATACATCTTCCTCAGGGAACTTAAGCTGAGAACTGAAATCAAGGATACCTGGATTATATTATAAAGATCCCGTCATTTTCAAAATTATATCTAGTAGTCCAGGTGCTTAAAAAACCTCTTCCTCAGGGAACTTAAGCTGAGAACTGAAATTTATGATACCTAGTACATATTTTAGAGATCTCGTCATTTTAAAAATTATATTTAGTAGTCCAAGTGCCTAAAATACATCTTCCTCAGGGAACTTAAGCTGAGAACTGAAATTTATGATACCTAGTACATATTTTAGAGATCTCGTCATTTTAAAAATTATATTTAGTAGTCCATGTGCCTAAAATACATCTTCCTCAGGGAACTTAAGCTGAGAACTGAAATTTATGATACCTAGTACATATTTTAGAGATCTCGTCATTTTAAAAATTATATTTAGTAGTCCAGGTGCTTAAAAAACCTCTTCATGACGGAACTTAAGCTGAGAACTGAAATCAATGATAACAGCATTATATTTTAGAGATCCAGTCATTCTAAAAATTATATTTAGTAGTCCAAGTGCCTAAAATACATCTTCCTCAGGGAACTTAAGCTGAGAACTAAAATTTATGATACCTAGTACATATTTTAGAGATCCCGTCATTTTGAAAAATATATCTAGTAGTCCAAGTGCCTAAAATACATCTTCCTCAGGGAACTTAAGCTGAGAACTGAAATTTATGATATCCGAATGGTATTTCAGTGGTCCAGTCATTCTAAAAATTATATCTAGTAGTCCAAGTGCCTAAAATACATCTTCCTCAGGGAACTTAAGCTGAGAACTGAAAATTAAGATACACAGTTCATATTTTAGAGATCCCGTCATTTTGAAAAATATATCTAGTAGTCCAGTTGCTTAAAAACCATCTTCCTCAGGGAACTTAAGCTGAGAACTGAAATCAAGGATACCTGGATTATATTTTAAAGATCCCGTCATTTTGAAAATTATATCTAGTAGTCCAAGTGCCTAAAATACATCTTCCTCAGGGAACTTAAGCTGAGAACTGAAAATTAAGATAAATAGTTTATATTTTAGAGATCTAGTCATTTCAAAAGTTATATTTGGTAGTCCAGGTGCTTAAAAAACATCTTCCTCAGGGAACTTAAGCTGAGAACTGAAAATTAAGATAAATAGTTTATATTTTAGAGATCTAGTCATTTCAAAAGTTATATTTGGTAGTCCAGGTGCTTAAAAACCATCTTCATCGGGGAACTTAAGCTGAGAACTGAAATCAAGGATACCTGGATTATATTTTAAAGATCCCGTCATTTTGAAAAATATATTTAGTAGTCCAGGTGCTTAAATAACATCTTCCTCACGGAACTTAAGCTGAGAACTGAAATTTATGATACCTAGTACATATTTTAGAGATCTCGTCATTTTAAAAATTATATTTAGTAGTCCAGGTGCTTAAAAAACATCTTCATGACGGAACTTAAGCTGAGAACTGAAATCAAGGATACCTGCATTATATTTTAAAGATCCCGTCATTTTGAAAATTATAATTAGTAGTCCAAGTGCCTAAAATACATCTTCCTCAGGGAACTTAAGCTGAGAACTGAAATTTAAGATATCCGAATGGTATTTCAGTGGTCCAGTCATTCTAAAAATTATATCTAGTAGTCCAAGTGCCTAAAATACATCTTCCTCAGGGAACTTAAGCTGAGAACTGAAAATTAAGATACACAGTTCATATTTTAGAGATCCCGTAATTTTGAAAATTATATCTAGTAGTCCAGTTGCTTAAAAACCATCTTCCTCAGGGAACTTAAGCTGAGAACTGAAATCAAGGATACCTGGATTATATTTTAAAGATCCCGTCATTTTGAAAATTATATCTAGTAGTCCAAGTGCCTAAAATACATCTTCCTCAGGGAACTTAAGCTGAGAACTGAAAATTAAGATAAATAGTTTATATTTTAGAGATCTCGTCATTTTAAAAATTATATTTAGAAGTCCAGGTGCTTAAAATACATCTTCCTCAGGGAACTTAAGCTGAGAACTGAAATTTAAGATACCTAGTACATATTTTAGAGATTTCGTCATTTTAAAAATTATATTTAGTAGTCCAGGTGCTTAAAAAACATCTTCCTCAGGGAACTTAAGCTGAGAACTGAAATTTATGATACCTAGTACATATTTTAGAGATCTCGTCATTTTGAAAATTATATTTAGTAGTCCAAGTGCCTAAAATACATCTTCCTCAGGGAACTTAAGCTGAGAACTGAAATTTAAGATATCCGAATGGTATTTCAGTGGTCCAGTCATTCTAAAAATTATATCTAGTAGTCCAAGTGCCTAAAATACATCTTCCTCAGGGAACTTAAGCTGAGAACTGAAAATTAAGATACACAGTTCATATTTTAGAGATCGCGTAATTTTAAAAATTATATTTAGTAGTCCAGTTGCTTAAAAACCATCTTCCTCAGGGAACTTATGCACAGAACTGAAATCAATGATACCTGGATTATATTTTAAAGATCCCGTCATTTTGAAAATTATATCTAGTAGTCCAAGTGCCTAAAATACATCTTCCTCAGGGAACTTAAGCTGAGAACTGAAAATTAAGATAAATAGTTTATATTTTAGAGATCTCGTCATTAGAAAAGTTATATTTGGTAGTTTAGGTGCTTAAAAAACATCTTCCTCAGGGAACTTAAGCTGAGAACTGAAATTTAAGATACCTAGTACATATTTTAGAGATTTCGTCATTTTAAAAATTATATTTAGTAGTCCAGGTGCTTAAAAAACATCTTCCTCAGGGAACTTAAGCTGAGAACTGAAATCAAGGATACCTGGATTATATTATAAAGATCCCGTCATTTTCAAAATTATATCTAGTAGTCCAGGTGCTAAAAAACCATCCTCCTCAGGGAACTTAAGCTGAGAACTGAAATTTATGATACCTAGTACATATTTTAGAGATCTCGTCATGTAAAAAATTATATTTAGTAGTCCATTTGCTTAAAAACCATCTTCCTCAGGGAACTTAAGCTGAGAACTGAAATTTATTATACCTAGTACATATTTTAGAGATCTCGTCATTTTAAAAAAAATATTCAGTAGTCCAAGTGCCTAAAATACATCTTCCTCAGGGAACTTAAGCTGAGAACTGAAATTTACGATACCTAGTACATATTTTAGAGATCTCGTCATTTTAAAAATTATATTTAGTAGTCCAGGTGCTTAAAAAACATCTTCCTCAGGGAACTTAAGATGAGAACTGAAATCAAGGATACCTGGATTATATTTTAGAGATCCCGTCATTTTGAAAAATATATCTAGTAGTCCAGGTGCTTGAAAACCATCTTCATCAGGGAACTTAAGCTGATAACTGAAAATTAAGATACATAGTACATATTTTAGAGATATCGTCATTTTAAAAATTATATTTAGTAGTCCAAGTGCCTAAAATACATCTTCCTCAGGGAACTTAAGCTGAGAACTGAAATTTATGATACCTAGTACATATTTTAGAGATCTCGTCATTTTAAAAATTATATTTAGTAGACCAGGTGCTTGAAGAACATCTTCCTCAGGGAACTTAAGCTGAGAACTGAAATTAAGGATACCTGGATTATATTTTAGAGATCCCGTCATTTTGAAAAATATATCTAGTAGTCGAGGTGCTTAAAAACCATCTTCCTCAGGGAACTTAAGCTGAGAACTGAAATCAAGGATACCTGGATTATATTTTAAAGATCCCGTCATTTTGAAAATTATATTTAGTAGTCCAAGTGCCTAAAATACATCTTCCTCAGGGAACTTAAGCTGAGAACTGAAATTTAAGATATCCGAATGGTATTTCAGTGGTCCAGTCATTCTAAAAATTATATCTAGTAGTCCAAGTGCCTAAAATACATCTTCCTCAGGGAACTTAAGCTGAGAACTGAAATCAAGGATACCTGGATTATATTATAAAGATCCCGTCATTTTCAAAATTATATCTAGTAGTCAAGGTTCTAAAAAACCCTCCTCCTCAGGGAAATTAAGCTGAGAACTGAAATTTATGATACCTAGTACATATTTTAGAGATCTCGTCATTTTAAAAATTATATTTAGTAGTCCAAGTGCCTAAAATACATCTTCCTCAGGGAACTTAAGCTGAGAACTGAAATTTATGATACCTAGTGCATATTTTAGAGATCTCGTCATTTTAAAAAAAATATTTTGTTGTCCAAGTGCCAAAAATACAACTTCCTCAGGGAACTTAAGCTGAGAACTGAAATTTATGATACCTAGTACATATTTTAGAGATCTCTTTCATTTTAAAAATTATATTTAGTAGTCCAAGTGCTTAAAAAACATCTTCATGACGGAACTTAAGCTGAGAACTGAAATCAAGGATACCTGTATTATATTTTAAAGATCCAGTCATTCTAAAAATTATATCTAGTTGTCCAAGTTCCTAAAATACATCTTCCTCAGGGAACTTAAGCTGAGAACTAAAATTTATGATACCTAGTACATATTTTAAAGATCCCGTCATTTTGAAAATTATAATTAGTAGTCCAAGTGCCTAAAATACATCTTCCTCAGGGAACTTAAGCTGAGAACTGAAATTTAAGATATCCGAATGGTATTTCAGTGGTCCAGTCATTCTAAAAATTATATCTAGTAGTCCAAGTGCCTAAAATACATCTTCCTCAGGGAACTTAAGCTGAGAACTGAAAATTAAGATACACAGTTCATATTTTAGAGATCCCGTCATTTTGAAAAATATATCTAGTAGTCCATTTGCTTAAAAACCATCTTCCTCAGGGAACTTAAGTTGAGAACTTAAATCAAGGATACCTGGATTATATTTTAAAGATCCCGTCATTTTGAAAATTATATCTAGTAGTCCAAGTGCCTAAAATACATCTTCCTCAGGGAACTTAAGCTGAGAACTGAAAATTAAGATAAATAGTTTATATTTTAGAGATTTCGTCATTTTAAAAATTATATTTAGTAGTCCAGGTGCTTAAAAAACATCTTCCTCAGGGAACTTAAGCTGAGAACTGAAAATTAAGATAAATAGTTTATATTTTAGAGATCTAGTCATTTCAAAAGTTATATTTGGTAGTCCAGGTGCTTAAAAACCATCTTCCTCAGGGAACTTAAGCTGAGAACTGAAATTAAGGATACCTGGATTATATTTTAGAGTTCCCGTCATTTTGTAAATTATATTTAGTAGTCCAGGTGCTTAAATAACATCTTCCTCACGGAACTTAAGCTGAGAACTGAAATTTATGATACCTAGTACATATTTTAGAGATCTCGTCATTTTAAAAATTATATTTAGTAGTCCAGGTGCTTAAAAAACATCTTCATGACGGAACTTAAGCTGAGAACTGAAATCAAGGATACCTGCATTATATTTTAAAGATCCCGTCATTTTGAAAATTATATCTAGTAGTCCAAGTGCCTAAAATACATCTTCCTCAGGGAACTTAAGCTGAGAACTGAAATTTAAGATATCCGAATGGTATTTCAGTGGTCCAGTCATTCTAAAAATTATATCTAGTAGTCCAAGTGCCTAAAATACATCTTCCTCAGGGAACTTAAGCTGAGAACTGAAAATTAAGATACACAGTTCATATTTTAGAGATCCCGTAATTTTGAAAATTATATCTAGTAGTCCATTTGCTTAAAAACCATCTTCCTCAGGGAACTTAAGCTGAGAACTGAAATTTATTATACCTAGTACATATTTTAGAGATCTCGTCATTTTAAAAATTATATTTAGTAGTCCAGGTGCTTAAAAAACATCTTCCTCAGGGAACTTAAGCTGAGAACTGAAATCAAGGATACCTGGATTATATTATAAAGATCCCGTCATTTTCAAAATTATATCCAGTAGTCCAGGTGCTAAAAAACCATCTTCCTCAGGGAACTTAAGCTGAGAACTGAAATTTATGATACCTAGTACATATTTTAGAGATCTCGTCATTTTAAAAATTATATTTAGTAGTCCAAGTGCCTAAAATACATCTTCCTCAGGGAACTTAAGCTGAGAACTGAAATTTATTATACCTAGTACATATTTTAGAGATCTCGTCATTTTAAAAATTATATTTAGTAGTCCAAGTGCCTAAAATACATCTTCCTCAGGGAACTTAAGCTGAGAACTGAAATTTATGATACCTAGTACATATTTTAGAGATCTCGTCATTTTAAAAATTATATTTAGTAGTCCAGGTGCTTAAAAAACATCTTCATGACGGAACTTAAGCTGAGAACTGAAATCAAGGATACCTGCATTATATTTTAAAGATCCCGTCATTTTGAAAATTATATTTAGTAGTCCAAGTGCCTAAAATACATCTTCCTCAGGGAACTTAAGCTGAGAACTAAAATTTATGATACCTAGTACATATTTTAGAGATCCCGTCATTTTGAAAATTATATCTAGTAGTCCAAGTGCCTAAAATACATCTTCCTCAGGGAACTTAAGCTGAGAACTGAAATTTAAGATATCCGAATGGTATTTCAGTGGTCCAGTCATTCTAAAAATTATATCTAGTAGTCCAAGTGCCTAAAATACATCTTCCTCAGGAAACTTAAGCTGAGAACTGAAAATTAAGATACACAGTTCATATTTTAGAGATCCCGTCATTTTGAAAATTATATCTAGTAGTCCAGTTGCTTAAAAACCATCTTCCTCAGGGAACTTAAGCTGAGAACTGAAATCAAGGATACCTGGATTATATTTTAAAGATCCCGTCATTTTGAAAATTATATCTAGTAGTCCAAGTGCCTAAAATACATCTTCCTGAGGGAACTTAAGCTGAGAACTGAAATTTATGATACCTAGTACATATTTTAGAGATCTCGTCATTTTAAAAATTATATTTAGTAGTCCAGGTGCTTAAAAAACATCTTCCTCAGGGAACTTAAGCTGAGAACTGAAATCAAGGATACCTGGATTATATTATAAAGATCCCGTCATTTTCAAAATTATATCTAGTAGTCCAGGTGCTTAAAAACCATCTTCCTCAGGGAACTTAAGCTGAGAACTGAAATTTATGATACCTAGTACATATTTTAGAGATCTCGTCATTTTAAAAATTATATTTAGTAGTCCAAGTGCCTAAAATACATCTTCCTCAGGGAACTTAAGCTGAGAACTGAAATTTATGATACCTAGTACATATTTTAGAGATCTCGTCATTTTAAAAAAAATATTTAGTTGTCCAAGTGCCTAAAATACATCTTCCTCAGGGAACTTAAGCTGAGAACTGAAATTTACGATACCTAGTACATATTTTAGAGATCTCGTCATTTTAAAAATTATATTTAGTAGTCCAGGTGCTTAAAAAACATCTTCCTCAGGGAACTTAAGATGAGAACTGAAATCAAGGATACCTGGATTATATTTTAGAGATCCCGTCATTTTGAAAAATATATCTAGTAGTCCAGGTGCTTGAAAACCATCTTCATCAGGGAACTTAAGCTGATAACTGAAAATTAAGATACATAGTACATATTTTAGAGATATCGTCATTTTAAAAATTATATTTAGTAGTCCAAGTGCCTAAAATACATCTTCCTCAGGGAACTTAAGCTGAGAACTGAAATTTACGATACCTAGTACATATTTTAGAGATCTCGTCATTTTAAAAATTATATTTAGTAGACCAGGTGCTTGAAGAACATCTTCCTCAGGGAACTTAAGCTGAGAACTGAAATTAAGGATACCTGGATTATATTTTAGAGATCCCGTCATTTTGAAAAATATATCTAGTAGTCGAGGTGCTTAAAAACCATCTTCCTCAGGGAACTTAAGCTGAGAACTGAAATCAAGGATACCTGGATTATATTTTAAAGATCCCGTCATTTTGAAAATTATATTTAGTAGTCCAAGTGCCTAAAATACATCTTCCTCAGGGAACTTAAGCTGAGAACTGAAATTTAAGATATCCGAATGGTATTTCAGTGGTCCAGTCATTCTAAAAATTATATCTAGTAGTCCAAGTGCCTAAAATACATCTTCCTCAGGGAACTTAAGCTGAGAACTGAAATTAAGGATACCTGGATTATATTTTAGAGATCCCGTCATTTTGAAAAATATATCTAGTAGTCCAGGTGCTTAAAAACCATCTTCCTCAGGGAACTTAAGATGAGAACTGAAATCAAGGATACCTGGATTATATTTTAGAGATCCCGTCATTTTGAAAAATATATCTAGTAGTCGAGGTGCTTAAAAACCATCTTCCTCAGGGAACTTAAGCTGAGAACTGAAATTAAGGATACCTGGATTATATTTTAGAGATCCCGTCATTTTGAAAAATATATCTAGTAGTCCAGGTGCTTAAAAACCATCTTCATCAGGGAACTTAAGCTGATAACTGAAAATTAAGATACATAGTACATATTTTAGAGATATCGTCATTTTAAAAATTATATTTAGTAGTCCAAGTGCCTAAAATACATCTTCCTCAGGGAACTTAAGCTGAGAACTGAAATTTACGATACCTAGTACATATTTTAGAGATCTCGTCATTTTAAAAATTATATTTAGTAGTCCAGGTGCTTGAAGAACATCTTCCTCAGGGAACTTAAGCTGAGAACTGAAATTAAGGATACCTGGATTATATTTTAGAGATCCCGTCATTTTGAAAAATATATCTAGTAGTCCAGGTGCTTAAAAACCATCTTCATCAGGGAACTTAAGCTGATAATTGAAAATTAAGATACATAGTACATATTTTACAGATCTCGTAATTTTAAAAATTTTATTTAGTAGTCCAGGTGCTTGAAGAACATCTTCCTCAGGGAACTTGAGCTGAGAACTGAAATTAAGGATAGCTGGATTATATTTTAAAGATCCCGTCATTTTGAAAATTATATTTGGTAGTCCAGGTGCTTAAAAACCATCTTCATCGGGGAACTTAAGCTGATAACTGAAATCAAGGATAGCTGGATTATATTTTAAAGATCCCGTCATTTTGAAAAATATATCTAGTAGTCCAGGTGCTTAAAAACCATCTTCATCGGGGAACTTAAGCTGATAACTGAAATCAAGGATAGCTGGATTATATTTTAAAGATCCCGTCATTTTGAAAATTATATCTAGTAGTCCAAGTGCCTAAAATACATCTTCCTCAGGGAACTTAAGCTGAGAACTGAAAATTAAGATAAATAGTTTATATTTTAGAGATCTAGTCATTTCAAAAGTTATATTTGGTAGTCCAGGTGCTTAAAAACCATCTTCCTCAGGGAACTTAAGCTGAGAACTGAAAATTAAGATACATAGTACATATTTTAGAGATCTCGTAATTTTATAAATTATATTTAGTAGTCCAAGTGCCTAAAATACATCTTCCTCAGGGAACTTAAGCTGAGAACTAAAATTTATGATACCTAGTACATATTTTAGAGATCCCGTCATTTTGAAAAATATATCTAGTAGTCCAGTTGCTTAAAAACCATCTTCCTCAGGGAACTTAAGTTGAGAACTTAAATCAAGGATACCTGGATTATATTTTAAAGATCCCGTCATTTTGAAAATTATATCTAGTAGTCCAAGTGCCTAAAATACATCTTCCTCAGGGAACTTAAGCTGAAACCTGTAATTTAAGATATCCGAATGGTATTTCAGTGGTCCAGTCATTCTAAAAATTATATCTAGTAGTCCAAGTGCCTAAAATACATCTTCCTCAGGGAACTTAAGCTGAGAACTGAAATTAACGATACCTAGTACATATTTTAGAGATCACGTCATTTTAAAAATTATATATAGTAGTCCAGGTGCTTGAAGAACATCTTCCTCAGGGAACTTAAGCTGAGAACTGAAATTAAGGATACCTGGATTATATTTTAGAGATCCTGTCATTTTGAAAAATATATCTAGTAGTCGAGGTACTTAAAAACCATCTTCATCAGGGAACTTAAGCTGATAATTGAAAATTAAGATACATAGTACATATTTTACAGATCTCGTAATTTAAAATATATATTTAGTAGTCCAGGTGCTTGAAGAACATCTTCCTCAGGGAACTTAAGCTGAGAACTGAAATTAAGGATACCTGGATTATATTTTAGAGATACCGTCATTTTGATCTCTAAAATATGTACTAGGTATCATAAATTTCAGTTCAAAGCTTAATTTCCCTGAGGAAGGTGTATTTTAAGCACCTGGACTACTAAATATAATTTTCAAAATGACGGGATCTCTAAAATATGAACTAGGTATCTTAATTTTCAGTTCTCCGCTTAAGTTCCCTGAGGAAGATGTATTTTAGGCACTTGGACTACTAAATATAATTTTTAAAATGACGAGATCTCTAAAATGTGTACTAGGAATCTTAGTTTTCAGTTCTCAGCTTTAGTTCCCTGAGGAAGATGTATTTTAGGCACTTGGACTACTAAATATAATTTTTAAAATGACGAGATCTCTAAAGTATGTACTAGGTATCTTAATATTCAGTTCTCAGCTCAAGTTCCCAGAGGAAGGTGTATTTTAAGCACCTGGACTACTAAATATAATTTTCAAAATGACGGGATCTCTAAAATATGAACTAGGTATCTTAATTTTCAGTTCTCAGCTTAAGTTCCCTGAGGAAGATGTTTTTTAAGCACCTGGACTACTAAATATAATTTTCAAAATGACGGGATCTCTAAAATATGAACTAGGTATCTTAATTTTCAGTTCTCAGCTTAAGTTCCCTGAGGAAGAGGTTTTTTAAGCACCTGGACTAATAAATATAATTTTTAAAATGACGAGATCTCTAAAATGTGTACTAGGAATCTTAGTTTTCAGTTCTCAGCTTTAGTTCCCTGAGGAAGATCTATTTTAGGCACTTGGACTACTAAATATAATTTTTAAAATGACGAGATCTCTAAAATGTGTACTAGGAATCTTAGTTTTCAGTTCTCAGCTTTAGTTCCCTGAGGAAGATGTATTTTAGGCACTTGGACTACTAAATATAATTTTTAAAATGAAGAGATATATAAAATTTGTACTAGGAATCTTAGTTTTCAGATCTCAGCTTAAGTTCCCTGAGGAAGATGTATTTTAGGCACTTGGACTACTAGATATAATTTTTAGAATGACTGGACCACTGAAATACCATTCGGATATCGTAAATTTTAGTTCTCAGCTTACGTTCCCTGAGGAGGATGTTTTTTAAGCACCTGGACCACTATATAATTTTCAAAATGACGGGATCTCTAAAATATGAACTAGGTATCTTAATTTTCAGTTCTCAGCTTAAGTTCCCGGAGGAAGATGTATTTTAGGCGCCTGGACTACTAGATATAATTTTCAAAATGACGGGATCTTTAAAATATAATGCAGGTATCCTTGATTTCAGTTCTCAGCTTAAGTTCCCTGAGGAAGATGTTTTTTAAGCACCTGGACTACTAAATATAATTTTTTAAATGACGAGATCTCTAAAATATGTACTAGGTATCATAAATTTCAGTTCTCAGCTTAAGTTCCCTGAGGAAGATGTATTTTAGGCACTTGGACTACTAAATATAATTTTTAAAATGACGAGATCTCTAAAATATGTACTGGGTATCTTAATTTTCAGTTCTCAGCTTAAGTTCCCTGAGGAAGATGGTTTTTAAGCACCTCGACTACTAGATATAATTTTCAAAATGACGAGATCTCTAAAATATGTACTAGGTATCATAAATTTCAGTTCTCAGCTTAAGTTCCCTGAGGAAGATGTATTTTAGGCACTTGGACTACTAGATATAATTTTTAGAATGACTGGACCACTGAAATACCATTCGGATATCTTAAATTTTAGTTCTCAGCTTAAGTTCCCTGAGGAAGATGTTTTTTAAGCACCTGGACCACTATATAATTTTCAAAATGACGGGATCTCTAAAATATGAACTAGGTATCTTAATTTTCAGTTCTCAGCTTAAGTTCCCGGAGGAAGATGTATTTTAGGCGCCTGGACTACTAGATATAATTTTCAAAATGACGGGATCTTTAAAATATAATGCAGGTATCCTTGATTTCAGTTCTCAGCTTAAGTTCCCTGAGGAAGATGTATTTTAGGCACTTGGACTACTAGATATAATTTTTAGAATGACTGGACCACTGAAATACCATTCGGATATCGTAAATTTTAGTTCTCAGCTTACGTTCCCTGAGGAGGATGTTTTTTAAGCACCTGGACCACTATATAATTTTCAAAATGACGGGATCTCTAAAATATGTACTAGGTATCATAAATTTCAGTTCTCAGCTTAAGTTCCCGGAGGAAGATGTATTTTAGGCGCCTGGACTACTAGATATAATTTTCAAAATGACGGGATCTTTAAAATATAATCCAGGTATCCTTGATTTCAGTTCTCAGCTTAAGTTCCCTGAGGAAGATGTATTTTAGGCACTTGGACTACTAAATATAATTTTTAAAATGACGAGATCTCTAAAATATGTAATAGGTATCTTAATTTTCAGTTATCAGTTTAAGTTCCCTGAGGAAGATGGTTTTTAGGCACCTGGACTACTAGATATAATTTTCAAAATGACGGGATCTTTAAAATATAATGCAGGTATCCTTGATTTAAATTCTCAGCTTAAGTTCCCTGAGGAAGATGGTTTTTAAGCACCTCGACTACTAGATATAATTTTCAAAATGACGAGATCTCTAAAATATGTACTAGGTATCATAAATTTCAGTTCTCAGCTTAAGTTCCCTGAGGAAGATGTATTTTAGGCACTTGGACTACTAAATATAATTTTTAAAATGACGAGATCTCTAAAATATGTACTAGGTATCTTAATTTTCAGTTCTCAGCTTAAGTTCCCTGAGGAAGATGGTTTTTAAGCACCTCGACTACTAGATATAATTTTCAAAATGACGAGATCTCTAAAATATGTACTAGGTATAAATTTCAGTTTTCAGCTTAAGTTCCCTGAGGAAGATGTATTTTAGGCACTTGGACTACTAGATATAATTTTTAGAATGACTGGACCACTGAAATACCATTCGGATATCTTAAATATTAGTTCTCAGCTTAAGTTCCCTGAGGAAGATGTTTTTTAAGCACCTGGACTACTAAATATAATTTTTTAAATGACAAGATCTCTAAAATATGTACTAGGTATCATAAATTTCAGTTCTCAGCTTAAGTTCCCTGAGGAAGATTTATTTTAGGCACTTGGACTACTAAATATAATTTTTAAAATGACGAGATCTTTAAAATATGTACTGGGTATCTTAATTTTCAGTTCTCAGCTTAAGTTCCCTGAGGAAAATGGTTTTTAAGTACCTGGACTACTAGATATAATTTTCAAAATGACGGGATCTTTAAAATATAATGCAGGTATCCTTGATTTAAATTCTCAGCTTAAGTTCCCTGAGGAAGATGGTTTTTAAGCACCTGGACTACTATATAATATTCAAAAAGACGGGATCTCTAAAATATGACCTAGGTATCTTAATATTCAGTTCTCAGCTAAAGTTCCCACAGGAAGATGTATTTTAGGCACCTGGACTACTAGATATAATTTTCAAAATGACGAGATCTCTAAAATATGTACTAGGTATCATAAATTTCAGTTCTCAGCTTAAGTTCCCTGAGGAAGATGTATTTTAGGCACTTGGACTACTAAATATAATTTTTAAAATTACGCGATCTCTAAAATATGAACTGTGTATCTTAATTTTCAGTTCTCAGCTTAAGTTCCCTGAGGAAGATGGTTTTTAAGCATCTGGACTACTAGATATAATTTTCAAAATGACGAGATCTCTAAAATATGTACTAGGTATCATAAATTTCAGTTCTCAGCTTAAGTTCCCTGAGGAAGATGTATTTTAGGCACTTGGACTACTAGATATAATTTTTAGAATGACTGGACCACTGAAATACCATTCGGATATCTTAAATTTTAGTTCTCAGCTTAAGTTCCCTGAGGAAGATGTTTTTTAAGCACCTGGACCACTATATAATTTTCAAAATGACGGGATCTCTAAAATATGTACTAGGTATCTTAAATTTCAGTTCTCAGCTTAAGTTCCCTGAGGAAGATGTATTTTAGGCACTTGGACTACTAGATATATTTTTCAAAATGACGGGATCTCTAAAATATGTACTAGGTATCATAAATTTCAGTTCTCAGCTTAAGTTCCCTGAGGAAGATGTATTTTAGGCACTTGGACTACTAAATATAATTTTTAAAATTACGCGATCTCTAAAATATGAACTGTGTATCTTAATTTTCAGTTCTCAGTTTAAGTTCCCTGAGGAAGAGGTTTTTTAAGCACCTGGACTAATAAATATAATTTTTAAAATGACGAGATCTCTAAAATATGTACTAGGTATCCTTGACTTCAGTTCTCAGCTTAAGTTCCCTGAGGAAGATGTTTTTTAAGCACCTGGACTACTAAATATAATTTTTAAAATGACGAGATCTCTAAAATATGTACTAGGTATCATAAATTTCAGTTCTCAGCTTAAGTTCCCTGAGGAAGATGTATTTTAGGCACTTGGACTACTAAATATAATTTTTAAAATGACGAGATCTCTAAAATATGTACTAGGTATCTTAATTTTCAGTTCTCAGCTTAAGTTCCCTGAGGAAGATGGTTTTTAAGCATCTGGACTACTAGATATAATTTTCAAAATGACGGGATCTTTAAAATATAATGCAGGTATCCTTGATTTAAATTCTCAGCTTAAGTTCCCTGAGGAAGATGGTTTTTAAGCACCTGGACTACTAAATATAATTTTTTAAATGACGAGATCTCTAAAATATGTACTAGGTATCATAAATTTCAGTTCTCATCTTAAGTTCCCTGAGGAAGATGTATTTTAGGCACTTGGACTACTAGATATAATTTTTAGAATGACTGGACCACTGAAATACCATTCGGATATCTTAAATTTTAGTTCTCAGCTTAAGTTCCCTGAGGAAGATTTTTTTTTAAGCACCTGGACTACTATATAATTTTCAAAATGACGGGATCTCTAAAATATGAACTAGGTATCTTAATTTTCAGTTCTCAGCTTAAGTTCCCTGAGGAAGATGTATTTTAGGCACCTGGACTACTAGATATAATTTTCAAAATGACGGGATCTTTAAAATATAATGCAGGTATCCTTGATTTCAGTTCTCAGCTTAAGTTCCCTGAGGAAGATGTTTTTTAAGCACCTGGACTACTAAATATAATTTTTTAAATGACGAGATCTCTAAAATATGTACTAGGTATCATAAATTTCAGTTCTCAGCTTAAGTTCCCTGAGGAAGATGTATTTTAGGCACTTGGACTACTAAATATAATTTTTATAATGACGAGATCTCTAAAATATGTACTAGGTATCATAAATTTCAGTTCTCAGCTTAAGTTCCCTGAGGAAGATTTATTTTAGGCACTTGGACTACTAAATATAATTTTTAAAATGACGAGATCTCTAAAATATGTAATAGGTACCTTAATTTTCAGTTATCAGTTTAAGTTCCCTGAGGAAGATGGTTTTTAGGCACCTGGACTACTAGATATAATTTTGAAAATGACGGGATCTTTAAAATATAATCCAGGTATCCTTGATTTAAATTCTCAGCTTAAGTTCCCTGAGGAAGATGGTTTTTAAGCACCTCGACTACTAGATATAATTTTCAAAATGACGAGATCTCTAAAATATGTACTAGGTATCATAAATTTCAGTTCTCAGCTTAAGTTCCCTGAGGAAGATGTATTTTAGGCACTTGGACTACTAGATATAATTTTTAAAATGACGAGATCTCTAAAATATGTACTAGGTATCATAAATTTCAGTTCTCAGCTTAATTTCCCTGAGGAAAATATATTTTAGGCACTTGGACTTCTAAATATAACTTTTAAAATGACGAGATCTCTAAAATATGAACTAGGTATCTTAATTTTCAGTTCTCAGCTTAAGTTCCCTGAGGAAGATGGTTTTTAAGCACCTCGACTACTAGATATAATTTTCAAAATGACGAGATCTCTAAAATATGTACTAGGTATAAATTTCAGTTTTCAGCTTAAGTTCCCTGAGGAAGATGTATTTTAGGCACTTGGACTACTAGATATAATTTTTAGAATGACTGGACCACTGAAATACCATTCGGATATCTTAAATATTAGTTCTCAGCTTAAGTTCCCTGAGGAAGATGTTTTTTAAGCACCTGGACCACTATATAATTTTCAAAATGACGGGATCTCTAAAATATGAACTGGGTATCTTAATTTTCAGTTCTCAGCTTAAGTTCCCGGAGGAAGATGTATTTTAGGCACCTGGACTACTAGATATAATTTTCAAAATGACGGGATCTTTAAAATATAATGCAGGTATCCTTGATTTCAGTTCTCAGCTTAAGTTCCCTGAGGAATATGTTTTTTAAGCACCTGGACTACTAAATATAATTTTTTAAATGACGAGATCTCTAAAATATGTACTGGGTATCTTAATTTTCAGTTCTCAGCTTAAGTTCCCTGAGGAAAATGGTTTTTAAGTACCTGGACTACTAGATATAATTTTCAAAATGACGGGATCTTTAAAATATAATGCAGGTATCCTTGATTTAAATTCTCAGCTTAAGTTCCCTGAGGAAGATGGTTTTTAAGCACCTGGACTACTATGTAATTTTCAAAATGACGCGATCTCTAAAATATGAACTAGGTATCTTAATTTTCAGTTCTCAGCTTAAGTTCCCGGAGGAAGATGTATTTTAGGCACCTGGACTACTAGATATAATTTTCAAAATGACGGGATCTTTAAAATATGTACTAGGTATCATAAATTTCAGTTCTCAGCTTAAGTTCCCTGAGGAAGATGTATTTTAGGCACTTGGACTACTAAATATAATTTTTAAAATGACGAGATCTCTAAAATATGTACTAGGTATCTTAATTTTCAGTTCTCAGCTTAAGTTCCCTGAGGAAGATGGTTTTTAAGCACCTCGAATACTAGATATAATTTTCAAAATGACGAGATCTCTAAAATATGTACTAGGTATCATAAATTTCAGTTCTCAGCTTAAGTTCCCTGAGGAAGATGTTTTTTAAGCACCTGGACTAATAAATATAATTTTTTAAATGACAAGATCTCTAAAATATGTACTAGGTATCATAAATTTCAGTTCTCAGCTTAAGTTCCCTGAGGAAGATGTTTTTTAAGCACCTGGACTACTAAATATAATTTTTTAAATGACAAGATCTCTAAAATATGTACTAGGTATCATAAATTTCAGTTTTCAGCTTAAGTTCCCTGAGGAAGATGTATTTTAGGCACCTGGACTACTAGATATAATTTTCAAAATGACGGGATCTTTAAAATACAATGCAGGTATCCTTGATTTCAGTTCTCAGCTTAAGTTCCCTGAGGAAGATGTTTTTTAGGCACCTGGACTACTATATAATTTTCAAAATGACGGGATCTCTAAAATATGAACTAGGTATCTTAATATACAGTTCTCAGCTCAAGTTCCCAGAGGAAGGTGTATTTTAAGCACTTGGACTACTAAATATAATTTTTAAAATGACGAGATCTTTAAAATATGTACTGGGTATCTTAATTTTCAGTTCTCAGCTTAAGTTCCCTGAGGAAAATGGTTTTTAAGTACCTGGACTACTAGATATAATTTTCAAAATGACGGGATCTTTAAAATATAATGCAGGTATCCTTGATTTAAATTCTCAGCTTAAGTTCCCTGAGGAAGATGTATTTTAGGCGCCTGGACTACTATATAATTTTCAAAATGACGGGATCTCTAAAATATGAACTAGGTATCTTAATTTTCAGTTCTCAGCTTAAGTTCCCTGAGGAAGATGTATTTTAGGCACCTGGACTACTAGATATAATTTTCAAAATGACGGGATCTTTAAAATATGTACTAGGTATCATAAATTTCAGTTCTCAGCTTAAGTTCCCTGAGGAAGATGTATTTTAGGCACTTGGACTACTAAATATAATTTTTAAAATGACGAGATCTCTAAAATATGTACTAGGTATCTTAATTTTCAGTTCTCAGCTTAAGTTCCCTGAGGAAGATGGTTTTTAAGCACCTCGAATACTAGATATAATTTTCAAAATGACGAGATCTCTAAAATATGTACTAGGTATCATAAATTTCAGTTCTCAGCTTAAGTTCCCTGAGGAAGATGTTTTTTAAGCACCTGGACTAATAAATGTAATTTTTAAAATGACGATCTCTAAAATATGTACTAGGTATCCTTGACTTCAGTTCTCAGCTTAAGTTCCCTGAGGAAGATGTTTTTTAAGCACCTGGACTACTAAATATAATTTTTAAAATGACGAGATCTCTAAAATATGTACTAGGTATCATAAATTTCAGTTCTCAGCTTAAGTTCCCTCAGGAAGATGTATTTTAGGCACTTGGACTACTAGATATAATTTTCAAAATGACGGGATCTTTAAAATATAATCCAGGTATCCTTGATTTCAGTTCTCAGCTTAAGTTCCCTGAGGAAGATGTTTTTTAAGCACCTGGACTACTATATAATTTTCAAAATTGCGGGATCTCTACAATATAAACTAGGTATCTTAATATACAGTTCTCAGCTCAAGTTCCCAGAGGAAGGTGTATTTTAAGCACCTGGACTACTAGATATAATTTTCAAAATGACGGGATCTCTAAAATATGAACTGTGTATCTTAATTTTCAGTTCTCAGCTTAAGTTCCCTGAGGAAGAGGTTTTTTAAGCACCTGGACTACTAAATATAATTTTTAAAATGACGAGATCTCTAAAATATGTACTAGGTATCATAAATTTCAGTTCTCAGCTTAAGTTCCCTGAGGAAGATGTTTTTTAAGCACCTGGACTACTAAATATAACTTTTAAAATGACGATATCTAAAATATGTACTAGGTATCCTTGACTTCAGTTCTCAGCTTAAGTTCCCTGAGGAAGATGTTTTTTAAGCACCTGAGCTACTAAATATAATTTTCAAAATGACGAGATCTCTAAAATATGTACTAGGTATCATAAATTTCAGTTTTCAGCTTAAGTTCCCTGAGGAAGATGTATTTTAGGCACCTGGACTACTAGATATAATTTTCAAAATGACGGGATCTTTAAAATATAATGCAGGTATCCTTGATTTCAGTTCTCAGCTTAAGTTCCCTGAGGAATATGTTTTTTAAGCACCTGGACCACTATATAATTTTCAAAATGACGGGATCTCTAAAATATGAACTAGGTATCTTAATATACAGTTCTCAGCTCAAGTTCCCTGAGTAAGGTGTATTTTAAGCACCTGGACTACTACATATAATTTTCAAAATGACGGGATCTCTAAAATATGTACTAGGTATCATAAATTTCAGTTCTCAGCTTAAGTTCCCTGAGGAAGATGTTTTTTAAGCACCTGGACTACTAAATATAATTTTTTAAATGACGAGATCTCTAAAATATGTACTAGGTATCATAAATTTCAGTTATCAGCTTAAGTTCCCTGAGGAAGATTTATTTTAGGCACTTGGACTACTAAATATAATTTTTAAAATGACGAGATCTTTAAAATATGTACTGGGTATCTTAATTTTCAGTTCTCAGCTTAAGTTCCCTGAGGAAAATGGTTTTTAAGTACCTGGACTACTAGATATAATTTTCAAAATGACGGGATCTTTAAAATATAATGCAGGTATCCTTGATTTAAATTCTCAGCTTAAGTTCCCTGAGGAAGATGTTTTTTAAGCTCCTGGACCACTATATAATTTTCAAAATGACGGGATCTCTAAAATATGAACTAGGTATCTTAATATTCAGTTCTCAGCTTAAGTTCCCTGAGGAAGATGTATTTTACGCACCTGGACTACTAGATATAATTTTCAAAATGACGGGATCTCTAAAATATGTACTAGGTATCATAAATTTCAGTTCTCAGCTTAAGTTCCCTGAGGAAGATGTATTTTAGGCACTTGGACTACTAAATATAATTTTCAAAATGACGAGATCTCTAAAATATGTACTAGGTATCATAAATTTCAGTTCTCAGCTTAAGTTCCCTGAGGAAGATGTTTTTTAAGCACCTGGACTACTAAATATAATTTGTAAAATGACGAGATCTCTAAAATATGTACTAGGTATCATAGATTTCAGTTCTCGGCTTAAGTTCCCTGAGGAAGATGTTTTTTAAGCACCTGGACTACTAAATATAATTTTTAAAATGACGAGATCTCTAAAATATGTACTAGGTATCATAAATTTCAGTTTTCAGCTTAAGTTCCCTGAGGAAGATGTATTTTAGGCACTTGGACTACTAGATATAATTTTCAAAATGACGGGATCTTTAAAATATAATCCAGGTATCCTTGATTTCAGTTCTCAGCTTAAGTTCCCTGAGGAAGATGGTTTTTAAGCATCTGGACTACTAGATATAATTTTCAAAATGACGGGATCTCTAAAGTATGTACTAGGTATCTTAATATTCAGTTCTCAGCTCAAGTTCCCAGAGGAAGGTGTATTTTAAGCACCTGGACTACTAAATATAATTTTCAAAATGACGGGATCTCTAAAATATGAACTGTGTATCTTAATTTTCAGTTCTCAGCTTAAGTTCCCTGAGGAAGAGGTTTTTTAAGCACCTGGACTACTAAATATAATTTTTAAAATGACGAGATCTCTAAAATATGTACTAGGTATCATAAATTTCAGTTCTCAGCTTAAGTTCCCTGAGGAAGATGTATTTTAGGCACTTGGACTACTAGATATAATTTTTAGAATGACTGGACCACTGAAATACCATTCGGATATCTTAAATTTTAGTTCTCAGCTTAAGTTCCCTGAGGAAGATGTTTTTTAAGCACCTGGACCACTATATAATTTTCAAACTGACGGGATCTCTAAAATATGAACTAGGTATCTTAATTTTCAGTTCTCAGCTTAAGTTCCCGGAGGAAGATGTATTTTAGGCACCTGGACTACTAGATATAATTTTCAAAATGACGGGATCTTTAAAATATAATGCAGGTATCCTTGATTTCAGTTCTCAGCTTAAGTTCCCTGAGGAAGATGTTTTTTAAGCACCTGGACTACTAAATATAATTTTTTAAATGACGAGATCTCTAAAATATGTACTAGGTATCATAAATTTCAGTTCTCAGCTTAAGTTCCCTGAGGAAGATGTATTTTAGGCACTTGGACTACTAAATATAATTTTTAAAATGACGAGATCTCTAAAATATGTACTGGGTATCTTAATTTTCAGTTCTCAGCTTAAGTTCCCTGAGGAAAATGGTTTTTAAGCACCTGGACTACTAGATATAATTTTCAAAATGACGGGATCTTTAAAATATAATGCAGGTATCCTTGATTTAAATTCTCAGCTTAAGTTCCCTGAGGAAGATGGTTTTTAAGCACCTCGACTACTAGATATAATTTTCAAAATGACGAGATCTCTAAAATATGTACTAGGTATCATAAATTTCAGTTCTCAGCTTAAGTTCCCTGAGGAAGATGTATTTTAGGCACTTGGACTACTAGATAAAATTTTTAGAATGACTGGACCACTGAAATACCATTCGGATATCTTAAATTTTAGTTCTTAGCTTAAGTTCCCTGAGGAAGATGTTTTTTAAGCACCTGGACCACTATATAATTTTCAAACTGACGGGATCTCTAAAATATGAACTAGGTATCTTAATTTTCAGTTCTCAGCTTAAGTTCCCGGAGGAAGATGTATTTTAGGCACCTGGACTACTAGATATAATTTTCAAAATGACGGGATCTTTAAAATATAATGCAGGTATCCTTGATTTCAGTTCTCAGCTTAAGTTCCCTGAGGAAGATGTTTTTTAAGCACCTGGACTACTAAATATAATTTTTTAAATGACGAGATCTCTAAAATATGTACTAGGTATCATAAATTTCAGTTCTCAGCTTAAGTTCCCTGAGGAAGATGTATTTTAGGCACTTGGACTACTAAATATAATTTTTAAAATGACGAGATCTCTAAAATATGTACTGGGTATCTTAATTTTCAGTTCTCAGCTTAAGTTCCCTGAGGAAAATGGTTTTTAAGCACCTGGACTACTAGATATAATTTTCAAAATGACGGGATCTTTAAAATATAATGCAGGTATCCTTGATTTAAATTCTCAGCTTAAGTTCCCTGAGGAAGATGGTTTTTAAGCACCTCGACTACTAGATATAATTTTCAAAATGACGAGATCTCTAAAATATGTACTAGGTATCATAAATTTCAGTTCTCAGCTTAAGTTCCCTGAGGAAGATGTATTTTAGGCACTTGGACTACTAGATATAATTTTTAGAATGACTGGACCACTGAAATACCATTCGGATATCTTAAATTTTAGTTCTCAGCTTAAGTTCCCTGAGGAAGATGTTTTTTAAGCACCTGGACCACTATATAATTTTCAAAATGACGGGATCTCTAAAATATGAACTAGGTATCTTAATTTTCAGTTCTCAGCTTAAGTTCCCGGAGGAAGATGTATTTTAGGCACCTGGACTACTAGATATAATTTTCAAAATGACGGGATCTTTAAAATATAATGCAGGTATCCTTGATTTCAGTTCTCAGCTTAAGTTCCCTGAGCAAGATGTTTTTTAAGCACCTGGACTACTAAATATAATTTTTTAAATGACGAGATCTCTAAAATATGTACTAGGTATCATAAATTTCAGTTCTCAGCTTAAGTTCCCTGAGGAAGATGTATTTTAGGCACTTGGACTACTAAATATAATTTTTATAATGACGAGATCTCTAAAATATGTACTAGGTATCATAAATTTCAGTTATCAGCTTAATTTCCCTGAGGAAAATGTATTTTAGGCACTTGGACTACTAAATATAATTTTTAAAATGACGAGATCTCTAAAATATGTACTAGGTATCATAAATTTCAGTTTTCAGCTTAAGTTCCCTGAGGAAGATGGATTTTAGGCACTTGGACTACTAGATATAATTTTTAGAATGACTGGACCACTGAAATACCATTCGGATATCTTAAATTTTAGTTCTCAGCTTAAGTTCCCTGAGGAAGATGTTTTTTAAGCACCTGGACCACTATATAATTTTCAAAATGACGGGATCTCTAAAATATGAACTGGGTATCTTAATTTTCAGTTCTCAGCTTAAGTTCCCTGAGGAAGATTTATTTTAGGCACTTGGACTACTAAATATAATTTTTAAAATGACGAGATCTTTAAAATATGTACTGGGTATCTTAATTTTCAGTTCTCAGCTTAAGTTCCCTGAGGAAAATGGTTTTTAAGTACCTGGACTACTAGATATAATTTTCAAAATGACGGGATCTTTAAAATATAATGCAGGTATCCTTGATTTCAGTTCTCAGCTTAAGTTCCCTGAGGAATATGTTTTTTAAGCACCTGGACTACTAAATATAATTTTTTAAATGACGAGATCTCTAAAATATGTACTAGGTATCATAAATTTCAGTTCTCAGCTTAAGTTCCCTGAGGAAGATGTATTTTTGGCACTTGGACTACTAAATATAATTTTTATAATGACGAGATCTCTAAAATATGTACTAGGTATCATAAATTTCAGTTATCAGCTTAATTTCCCTGAGGAAAATGTATTTTAGGCACTTGGACTACTAAATATAATTTTTAGAATGACTGGATCTTTAAAATATAATGCAGGTATCCTTGATTTCAGATCTCAGCTTAAGTTCCCTGAGGAATATGTTTTTTAAGCATCTGGACTACTATATAATTTTGAAAATGACGGGATCTCTAAAATATGAACTAGGTATCATAAAATTCAGTTCTCAGCTTAAGTTTCCTGAGGAAGATGTATTTTGGGCACTTGGACTACTAAATATAATTTTTAAAATGACGAGATCTCTAAAATATGTACTAGGTATCCTTGACTTCAGTTCTCAGCTTAAGTTCCCTGAGGAAGATGTATTTTAAGCACCTGGACTACTAAATATAATTTTCAAAATGACGAGATCTCTAAAATATAAACAAGGTATCATAATTTTCAGTTCTCAGCTCAAGTTCCCAGAGGAAGGTGTATTTTAAGCACCTGGACTACTAAATATAATTTTCAAAATGACGGGATCTCTAAAATATGAACTAGGTATCTTAATTTTCAGTTCTCAGCTTAAGTTCCCTGAGGAAGATGTTTTTTAAGCACCTGGACTACTAAATATAATTTTTAAAATGACGAGATCTCTAAAATATGTACTAGGTATCATAAATTTCAGTTCTCAGCTTAAGTTCCCTGAGGAAGATGTATTTTAGGCACTTGGACTACTAGATATAATTTTTAGAATGACTGGACCACTGAAATACCATTCGGATATCTTAAATTTTAGTTTTCAGCTTAAGTTCCCTGAGGAAGATGTTTTTTAAGCACCTGGACTACTATATAATTTTCAAAATGACGGGATCTCTAAAATATGTACTGGGTATCTTAATTTTCAGTTCACAGCTTAAGTTCCCAGAGGAAGATGTTTTTTAAGCACCTGGACTACTAAAGATAATTTTTAAAATGACGTGATCTCTAAAATATGTACTAGGTATCCTTGACTTCAGTTCTCAGCTTAAGTTCCCTGAGGAAGATGTTTTTTAAGCACCTGGACTACTAAATATAATTTTTAAAATGACGAGATCTCTAAAATATGTACTAGGTATCATAAATTTCAGTTCTCAGCTTAAGTTCCCTGAGGAAGATGTATTTTAGGCACTTGGACTACTAGATATAATTTTTAGAATGACTGGACCACTGAAATACCATTCGGATATCTTAAATTTTAGTTCTCAGCTTAAGTTCCCTGAGGAAGATGTTTTTTAAGCACCTGGACCACTATATAATTTTCAAAATGACGGGATCTCTAAAATATGAACTAGGTATCTTAATTTTCAGTTCTCAGCTTAAGTTCCCGGAGGAAGATGTATTTTAGGCACCTGGACTACTAGATATAATTTTCAAAATGACGGGATCTTTAAAATATAATGCAGGTATCCTTGATTTCAGTTCTCAGCTTAAGTTTCGTGAGGTAGATGTTTTTTAAGCACCTGGACTACTAAATATAATTTTTAAAATGACGAGATCTCTAAAATATGTACTAGGTATCATAAATTTCAGTTCTCAGCTTAAGTTCCCTGAGGAAGATGGTTTTTAAGCACCTCGAATACTAGATATAATTTTCAAAATGACGAGATCTCTAAAATATGTACTAGGTATCATAAATTTCAGTTCTCAGCTTAAGTTCCCTGAGGAAGATGTTTTTTAAGCACCTGGACTACTAAATATAACTTTTAAAATGACAAGATCTCTAAAATACAATGCAGGTATCCTTGATTTCAGTTCTCAGCTTAAGTTCCCTGAGGAAGATGTTTTTTAGGCACCTGGACTACTATATAATTTTCAAAATGACGGGATCTCTAAAATATGTACTGGGTATCTTAATTTTCAGTTCACAGCTTAAGTTCCCAGAGGAAGATGGTTTTTAAGCACCTGGACTACTAGATATAATTTTCAAAATGACGGGATCTTTAAAATATAATGCAGGTATCCTTGATTTCAGTTCTCAGCTTAAGTTCCCTGAGGAAGATGTTTTTTAAGCACCTGGACTACTAAATATAATTTTTAAAATGACGAGATCTCTAAAATATGTACTAGGTATCCTTGACTTCAGTTCTCAGCTTAAGTTCCCTGAGGAAGATGGTTTTTAAGCACCTCGACTACTAGATATAATTTTCAAAATGACGGGATCTTTAAAATATAATTCAGGTATCCTTGATTTCAGTTCTCAGCTTAAGTTCCCTGAGGAAGATGTTTTTTAAGCACCTGGACTACTATATAATTTTCAAAATGACGGGATCTCTAAAATATGTACTGGGTATCTTAATTTTCAGTTCACAGCTTAAGTTCCCAGAGGAAGATGGTTTTTAAGCACCTGGACTACTAGATATAATTTTCAAAATGACGGGGTCTTTAAAATATAATGCAGGTATCCTTGATTTCAGTTCTCAGCTTAAGTTCCGTGAGGAAGATGTTTTTTAAGCACCTGGACTACTAAATATAATTTTTAAAATGACGAGATCTCTAAAATATGTACTAGGTATCATAAATTTCAGTTCTCAGCTTAAGTTCCCTGAGGAAGATGTATTTTAGGCACTTGGACTACTAGATATAATTTTTAGAATGACTGGACCACTGAAATACCATTCGGATATCTTAAATTTTAGTTCTCAGCTTAAGTTCCCTGAGGAAGATGTTTTTTAAGCACCTGGACCACTATATAATTTTCAAAATGACGGGATCTCTAAAATATGAACTAGGTATCTTAATTTTCAGTTCTCAGCTTAAGTTCCCAGAGGAAGATGGTTTTTAAGCACCTGGACTTCTAGATATAATTTTCAAAATGACGGGGTCTTTAAAATATAATGCAGGTATCCTTGATTTCAGTTCTCAGCTTAAGTTCCGTGAGGAAGATGTTTTTTAAGCACCTGGACTACTAAATATAATTTTTTAAATGACGAGATCTCTAAAATATGTACTAGGTATCCTTGACTTCAGTTCTCAGCTTAAGTTTCCTGAGGAAGTTGTTTTTTAAGCACCTGAACTACTAAATATAATTTTTAAAATGACGAGATCTCTAAAATATGTACTAGGTATCATAAATTTCAGTTCTCAGCTTAAGTTCCCTGAGGAAGATGTATTTTAGGCACTTGGACTACTAGATATAATTTTTAGAATGACTGGACCACTGAAATACCATTCGGATATCTTAAATTTTAGTTCTCAGCTTAAGTTCCCTGAGGAAGATGTTTTTTAAGCACCTGGACTACTATGTAATTTTCAAAATGACGGGATCTCTAAAATATGAACTAGGTATCTTAATTTTCAGTTCTCAGCTTAAGTTCCCGGAGGAAGATGTATTTTAGGCACCTGGACTACTAGATATAATTTTCAAAATGACGGGATCTTTAAAATATAATGCAGGTATCCTTGATTTCAGTTCTCAGCTTAAGTTTCGTGAGGTAGATGTTTTTTAAGCACCTGGACTACTAAATATAATTTTTAAAATGACGAGATCTCTAAAATATGTACTAGGTATCATAAATTTCAGTTCTCAGATTAAGTTCCCTGAGGAAGATGGTTTTTAAGCACCTGGACTACTAGATATAATTTTCAAAATGACGAGATCTCTAAAATATGTACTAGGTATCATAAATTTCAGTTCTCAGCTTAAGTTCCCTGAGGAAGATGTTTTTTAAGCACCTGGACTACTAAATATAATTTGTAAAATGACGAGATCTCTAAAATATAATCCAGGTATCCTTAATTTCAGTTCTCAGCTTAAGTTCCCTGAGGAAGATGTTTTTTAAGCACCTGGACTACTATATAATTTTCAAAATGACGGGATCTCTAAAATATGTACTGGGTATCTTAATTTTCAGTTCACAGCTTAAGTTCCCAGAGGAAGATGGTTTTTAAGCACCTGGACTACTAGATATAATTTTCAAAATGACGGGATCTTTAAAATATAATGCAGGTATCCTTGATTTCAGTTCTCAGCTTAAGTTCCGTGAGGAAGATGTTTTTTAAGCACCTGGACTACTAAAGATAATTTTTAAAATGACGTGATCTCTAAAATATGTACTAGGTATCCTTGACTTCAGTTCTCAGCTTAAGTCCCCTGAGGAAGATGGTTTTTAAGCACCTCGACTACTAGATATAATTTTCAAAATGACGGGATCTTTAAAATATAATTCAGGTATCCTTGATTTCAGTTCTCAGCTTAAGTTCCCTGAGGAAGATGTTTTTTAAGCACCTGGACTACTATATAATTTTCAAAATGACGGGATCTCTAAAATATGTACTGGGTATCTTAATTTTCAGTTCACAGCTTAAGTTCCCAGAGGAAGATGGTTTTTAAGCACCTGGACTACTAGATATAATTTTCAAAATGACGGGATCTTTAAAATATAATGCAGGTATCCTTGATTTCAGTTCTCAGCTTAAGTTCCGTGAGGAAGATGTTTTTTAAGCACCTGGACTACTAAATATAATTTTTTAAATGACGAGATCTCTAAAATATGTACTAGGTATCATAAATTTCAGTTCTCAGCTTAAGTTCCCTGAGGAAGATGTATTTTAGGCACTTGGACTACTAGATATAATTTTTAGAATGACTGGACCACTGAAATACCATTCGGATATCTTAAATTTTAGTTCTCAGCTTAAGTTCCCTGAGGAAGATGTTTTTTAAGCACCTGGACTACTATATAATTTTCAAAATGACGGGATCTCTAAAATATGAACTAGGTATCTTAATTTTCAGTTCTCAGCTTAAGTTCCCAGAGGAAGATGGTTTTTAAGCACCTGGACTTCTAGATATAATTTTCAAAATGACGGGATCTTTAAAATATAATGCAGGTATCCTTGATTTCAGTTCTCAGCTTAAGTTCCGTGAGGAAGATGTTTTTTAAGCACCTGGACTACTAAATATAATTTTTAAAATGACGAGATCTCTAAAATATGTACTAGGTATCATAAATTTCAGTTCTCATCTTAAGTATCCTGAGGAAGATGTTGTTTAAGCACCTGAACTACTAAATATAATTTTTAAAATGACGAGATCTCTAAAATATGTACTAGGTATCATAAATTTCAGTTCTCAGCTTAAGTTCCCTGAGGAAGATGTATTTTAGGCACTTGGACTACTAGATATAATTTTTAGAATGACTGGACCACTGAAATACCATTCGGATATCTTAAATTTTAGTTCTCAGCTTAAGTTCCCTGAGGAAGATGTTTTTTAAGCACCTGGACTACTATGTAATTTTCAAAATGACGGGATCTCTAAAATATGAACTAGGTATCTTAATTTTCAGTTCTCAGCTTAAGTTCCCTGAGGAAGATGTTTTTTAAGCACCTGGACTACTGGATATAATTTCCAAAATGACGGGATCTCTAAAATATGTACTAGGTATCTTAATTTTCAGTTCTCAGCTTAAGTTCCCTGAGGAAGATGGTTTTTAAGCACCTCGACTACTAGATATAATTTTCAAAATGACGAGATCTCTAAAATATGTACTAGGTATCATAAATTTCAGTTCTCAGCTTAAGTTCCCTGAGGAAGATGTTTTTTAAGCACCTGGACTACTAAATATAATTTGTAAAATGACGAGATCTCTAAAATATGTACTAGGTATCCTTGACTTCAGTTCTCAGCTTAAGTTCCCTGAGGAAGATGTTTTTTAAGCACCTTGACTACTAAATATAATTTTTAAAATGACGAGATCTCTAAAATATGTACTAGGTATCATAAATTTCAGTTCTCAGCTTAAGTTCCCTGAGGAAGATGTATTTTAGGCACTTGGACTACTAGATATAATTTTTAGAATGACTGGACCACTGAAATACCATTCGGATATCTTAAATTTTAGTTCTCAGCTTAAGTTCCCTGAGGAAGATGTTTTTTAAGCACCTGGACTACTATGTAATTTTCAAAATGACGGGATCTCTAAAATATGAACTAGGTATCTTAATTTTCAGTTCTCAGCTTAAGTTCCCTGAGGAAGATATTTTTCAAGCACCTGAGCTACTAAATATAATTTTCAGAATGACAGGATCTCTAAAATATAAACCAGGTATCCTAAATATCTGTTCTCAGCTTAACTTCCCTGAGGAATGTGTATTTTAAGCACTTAGATCACCTGGTTTACTTCTTACAATGACGAGCTCTTTGAAAAATCATCACTAATACTTCTTCGCATTCAAATTAATATTTTCGCTGAATACTTTAGCTGACTTTAGTAACCTCATAAGAAATATCTTCATCGTGCCATCTGTTTCTTTATTTTCTAAAAACCTGCCTACCTTACCGACTTTCACGCTTTGTTGAAACCATACACCACTCTTTTCTTCCTACATTGCATGCTGATATGAGTACGCTCTGAAATTAGCGTTCTTCTGACAAAATTTTTTTCTGTTAAATTCGAGTTCTGGCTATCGATCCCCTACCCAAAGATGTTACCTATTACAAAAATGTTCAAACCCTTCATTTTTGAAACTTGTATTTCATCTTGAATGATATCTTATTATAAAATATTCTCTACATAATTTAAAAAAAAAATGCTGAAATCGATATTTTATTTCGAATCTTTAAGCATTTATTGACTTTAAATTTCATTAAAAAATTATTTTTCAAGTATTTAAATTATCTTAAAATTTCACAAAATCTTTTAGATACTTATTTCAGATCAATATTTTTCAAAGTATATAGAAAAAGAGTGTAATTTTTTTAATGTTATATTCCGTAATTTTGAATTCTGAGTCTATTTCGCGCCTCCTTTGCATGAAGTCAAGAAAAATACAATTTCTGATTTTAACTCGACAACCGACAGCGTGAAGTCGAAGCAAGCTAGTGGGGATACACTGACATGACGCGCTTCATTGTGTGTGCTCCCACATGTTATTATAACAGCGCATACCTTTAATTTTAGTTCGAAAAAGATCCGAAAAAGCTGTACGCAATTGGGGGCGCTGCAAAAGTGATAAACAGTAGCTCTGTTTTACCCTTCAAGTAGTAGCATGAACCTTTCATTTTAGTTCCCAAGAGCATTTCGCAATAGGGCGCGCTGCGGAAAATCACTCGAAATTAAATACATTACTTTAGCAATCTCCCAATTCATCTCTGTCCCAGATCAGAAACCGACGCAGTGTCTCTCACTCTCAGCCTGCCTATCGGTGTGAATCGGGTAGGGAGCGAAGACGGGGCCCGTTGTCATTTTTCTTTCCTCATCACTGTTGCATGCGAAAACGACTCGTCCCATTTCCCCTTATTCTCCACGCTTCTTCGTTACAATGCATGCGTTTTCAACTGTTCCAAGTTTTAGATTTCAGGCTGTCGTTTATCGAGTCGAAATTGAGAAATGTGTTTTTCTCGACTCCGTGCAAAAGAGGCGCGAAGCAGACGACAATTTCAAATTTACAGAATATGTAGTTATGGAAATAATACTTCTTTTTTCGATATTTTAATCAATTTTTCCCTAGAATAAACATCTATAAGATTTAAAAAAATTGTTGAATCATTTTGAAAGTATAAACATTATTTTTAAGTGGAAATTTGAAATTAATAAATATTTACAATTTGAATCTATATATAAATTGAAAATATTTGAAATTTTTAAAGGAGAGCTTAAATTATAAATTTCGAATTTCCATAATTTTTACCAATTTTGTATATTTAAAAAATTTTCAATTAGCGAATTATTTAGCATTAAGAAGAGATAAACATAAAATTTAAGATTGAATATTACATTCTCAATTTTATGTTAGACATATTTTCATCTCACTGTTTGCAGCCTAATCACAGACTTTTCATTCAAAAAATGAATTGCTTTATGGAAAGGAAAAATTTTCTAATAGGAGATAAATTAAAAAGCTAAAAAATGTGTTCAGTGATATTTGCATATGACCACATAAGTATTTATTGATTTCAAATTTTACATGCAATTTTTTTTTTCAAGTTCGTGTTTAAATCTTGTCACGATTTTACAAGATCTTATGGGCAGCTGCAATCTGTTAAATGACATATTTTGTAATTCTTAATTTGCCTGTTCTTCTGAAATCGTAGGAAAAATTCAAAGTCGACAAATGGTTAAAATTTTATACCAAGATTTCAATTGCAAAATTTTAAAGCTTTGTGAATAAACTGCTTCATATTTAGAAAATACTTCAACTCTGTGAAGCATTTTTATATTTTAAGTGTAAAATCTGTGCTTAGGTCACAAAAAAGTAAGATAAAAATACTGTCATTATAAAATTAAGAATGTAGATTTAGCACTCATTAGGTCAAATGTTTATTACTTCTGCATATAAAATACTTTGCACATAATTCTCTGATTACATATTTTTTAAATGTTGGAACATTTAGGAAATTCATAAATATTTAACCTATTTATAAAAAATAAAAATTTACAAATAAAGCTTCGACTGACAAATCTAAGAATTTGTCAATTATTGATCTATTTTCTTGTAAGTTTGAACATAGGAGAACTTGAAATTCCACAATGACTTAATTTTTTAAGTGATGCTTAAACCTTTCTTTAATCTTTAGAATTCTTCCAGAACTTTATTATAGGTGAGTGACTTTTTTTAAATGAAATATTTCGTAATTCTAAATTAGGCTCATCTTGTAAAATTGTAAAAACATTCTAAAACTTCAAAGTAAATTTTTCTGTCTAAATTAAAGCTAATAAGTATTCAATGTTTCAAATCAAAATATTTAATGAAAGATATTCAATCTCTGGGAATTAACTGTTTTAAGAACACAATTTTTTCCTCTTTATAAAAAATCCCAATTTTCAAATTGAAAGTCTTCGGATAGGTCACTAAAACTTGGGATGAAAATACTTGGATTATACAATTTACTTTAAATTTTTAAATCTTTTTACAATGTTGCAAGATGAGCCTAATTTAAAATTACAATATCTTTCATTAAATATTTTGATTTGAAACATTGAATATTTATTAGCTTTAAATTAGACAGAAAAATTTACTTTGAAGTTTTAGAATGTTTTTACAATTTAACAAGATGAGCCTAATTTAGAATTACGAAATCTTTCATTTAAAAAAAGTCACTCACCTGAAATAAAGTTCTGGAAGAATTCTCAAGATTAAAGAAAGGTTTAAGCATCACCTAAAAAATAAAGTCATTGTGGAATTTTAAGTTCTCCTATGTTCAAACTTACAAGAAAATAGATCAATAATTGACAAATTCTTAGATTTGTCAGTCGAAGCTTTATTTGTAAATTTTTATTTTTTATAAATACACTCGAGATTCCCTATTACGAAATTCCCTGTAACGAAACCTCTCTGTAACAAGCGCGTCACGCCTCCCTATAACGAGCAGACGATCGACCCCTCTTCCCCCACTACTACGGAATGAAGCGCGCTCGAATTTGAAAAATAATCAATGAGTTCGATGGCTTTTGTCACAAATTAATGAGAAAATTATTTGTCAATTATTGAAAAATTACTTGATAGTGTAATTTTACAGTATTTGAAATAAAAAAGTTTATATTTAATTTTTCCAATCTGGAGTTTTCAATATTTTGAAGTAAAGTCGGTTATCGAACATTAAAATTGCATCATTTTACGCAAGATTTTACACTTAAAATATAAAAATGCTTCACAGAGTTGAAGTATTTTCTAAATATGAAGCAGTTTATTCACAAAGCTTTAAAATTTTGTAATTAAATCTTGGTATAAAATTTTAACCATTTATCGACTTTGAATTTTTCCTACGATTTCAGAACAACAGGCAAATTAAGAATTACAAAATATTTCATTTAACAGATTGCAGCTGCCCATAAGATCTTGTAAAATCGTGACAAGATTTAAACACGAACTTGAAAAAAAAAATTGCATGTAAAATTTGAAATCAATAAATACTTATGTGGTCATATGCAAATATCACTGAACACATTTTTTAGCTTTTTAATTTATCTCCTATTAGAAAATTTTTCCTTTCCATAAAGCAATTCATTTTTTGAATGAAAAGTCTGTGATTAGGCTGCAAACAGTGAGATGAAAATATGTCTAACATAAAATTGAGAATGTAATATTCAATCTTAAATTTTATGTTTATCTCTTCTTAATGCTAAATAATTCGCTAATTGAAAATTTTTTAAATGTACAAAATTGGTAAAAATTATGGAAATTCGAACTTTATAATTTAAGCTTTCCTTTAAAAATTTCAAATATTTTCAATTTATATATAGATTCAAATTGTAAATATTTATTAATTTCAAATTTCCACTTAAAAATAATGTTTAGACTTTCAAAATGATTCTACAATTTTTTAAAATCTTATAGATGTTTATTCTAGGGAAAAATTGATTAAAATATCGAAAAAAGAAGTATTATTTCCATAACTACATATTCTGTAAATTTGAAATTGTCGTCTGCTTCGCGCCTCTTTTGCACGGAGTCGAGAAAAACACATTTCTCAATTTCGACTCGATAAACGACAGCCTGAAATCTAAAACTTGGAACAGTTGAAAACGCATGCATTGTAACGAAGAAGCGTGGAGAATAAGGGGAAATGGGACGAGTCGTTTTCGCATGCAACAGTGATGAGGAAAGAAAAATGACAACGGGCCCCGTCTTCGCTCCCTACCCGATTCACACCGATAGGCAGGCTGAGAGTAGAGACACTGCGGACTGCGTCGGTTTCAGATCTGGGATCACTGGTTAGTAGTAATCGTAGTAATGGATTTCAATAGACGCATGCGCAGTTCAAATATACAAGGCTTTGCCAGTAAGGTGCTAACGCTGTACGAAGAAGAAGAATAAGAAAAAGATTGTGTTCTGCTGTAAGACTATGTGCGCATGCGCAGTTCAATTTTTACATTGTATTCCTATGTAACGGAATACACAACATTCCGTTACTCTCAGCTGTAACGGAAAAACGAGTTTCCGTGCCTGAGGCACATACAGGTTTTTATATAGAATTTTAATGAATAAACAATTTTTCTCTGGACTTTTTTCCATTTCTCGAAAAAATTTGAGCCTAATTCAGATGTACCGTTGCTTTTGTATAGGCTATTGTCCTTATGTTTAACTAAAAATTAAATATCATTGTAAAAAAATTTGAATTTATTAATAAAGATAAGAAATCTAAAGAATTGTTTATTTTTTTCAGGAATGGGATGCCTATTTCCATTTCTTCCTCTACATATGGTGGAGGTTGGCTTGACACGGGATAAGGCAGGAATAGTTTCAATGATATCCTCCCTGGTGGCTATCCTGGGGCCACTAGTAGCTGGTCCATTGGCTGATAGGATGGCTGGTCGTCAGGGTTCTAATGACAAATCGTCCACGGGTCGTTACCTTAGGGTAATGATCGCTGTCGCATGTGTCTTTTCCGCTCTTTTTTATGCTCTGCTTTTGCTGGTACCAGCAACCAGGATTGAGCTTTCACAGGAACGAAAACCGTCTTTGAACTTTTCTTGTGACCAAAATGGTGCTGTTATTTATCAAGAAAGGTGCAAGGAATCAAACGACTGCCACCACTGGACGGAAGAACGACTCGGTACGATTCTTTTGACAAACTGCAAATACATCTGCAATGCCAAAAAGCAAAAACAATTACATCGAAAACATCCACAGTTTTCTGATACTGCTGCTACAGAATATTTAATTGAAGAAGGAAGTGCAGATATTACTGTTGCTCCGCTTATTGTTCCCGATGATTTTTTACAGGTATTCATTAATGTTTAGTATAATAGTATTTTACATTGAGAAAAATCAACTTATTTACATAATTTTAAAGTTAGCAATAATTCATGAAAGAGGGGGAAATATAATGACTATCAATATCAATATTATAAATAATTTAACAGTAGTTATTTGACATTAAGGTGTTTTTCACCTACTTTACCGAAAAATCGTAATTTTTATTTAATTTATAGGATTTAAAGTCATGTCTTACATATAAAGGGTTTCCCAATAAGGGTGATATGTTTTGAAATTGAAAAAAAACACTGAATATTCATTCGGAATTGATCGAAATCTTTTTTATTATATTGGATATTCTATGCCATTTATGATTTAAACAATATATCGGCCAAATGTCCCCCGAGACTTGAGCCAAAAATGCGCCTCATCAGAAAAGATGATTTTTTGATGAAAATTGGGATCATTTTCAATTGATTCCAGAGCCCAATCCGCGAACTCCCGACGCAAACGATGGTCATTAGGCTTCAGTTCTTGGGCCAGAATCATCTTATAGGGATGCAGGCCAAGATCCAATCGCAAAATACGCCAGGTAGTCATCCTGGACAGGCCCAATTCCTGAGATCGGCGTGGCACGGACAATTCACGGTTTTCCTCGATACTGGCCTGTACGGCGGCTATATTCTGTGTAGAACGTGCGGTACGCATACGATTTTTAGGCTTAGTATCCAATAGAGTAAATTCACTCTCCAACTTATCGATTATTCGACGAATTGAGAGCGCGGATGGAGCAGAATGACCACCATATTTTGCACGATATGCTCTTTGAACACCGACAAAACTTCTCGAATTTTGATAAAATAATTGGACAATTTCCAAACGTTGTGGAAGCGTGAAACTACTCATGATTAAATGTCAAACCTTACTGATGACAACTGACAGCAGACGTCAAAAATTTCAGTTCAAATGAGCCCGATAGGGACATTCAAAATCATATCGCCCCTATTGGGAAACCCTTTAGAAACCTACTTTAACGGCGTTTAATTTTAAGATATAAATATTTAGTTGTTAACACCTTTCTTAGTGCCTTTTATTTAATTTTACAAATTTTTAGTTCAATACCATATTTCTCATGGATATAATTTTACACACATAATAATCGTTTTATGGGAGCATCTAAAAGTACAGTTTCTACATGTTTATGTCCAAAATAATTAAAATTATGAAGCGAGCGCGCGATGAGAATGTGCCCGCGAAGCGGGCAGATTTTTTCATATCGCTTCTTACCAAATTTTTAAAAATTGTGCGATTCTGATAAATCATGGAACATTTTTTCAGGGAAAAGATTCTCTACAACTTAACCGTTTCCAATTTTTGAAAATGAATCAGTTATTATCAAATTCAGCAATGTGTTAATAAAAATGATGTTTTGAAAAATGGTTTTTTAATATTATTAGCCATTAAAGAATTTATTTTCAAAAATTGGGAACGGTCAAGTTGTAGAGAATCTTTTACCTGAAAAAATAATCCATGATTTATCAGAATCGCACCATTTTTAAAAATTTGGTATGAAGCGATATGAAAAAAGAAGCACTTGCAAATAAAATTTGTTAAATACATTATTTTTGTATGCTTCAAATTTTTTTATAGAAAATAATATTTTCTCTTTTGAATAATCCCTTCAATAACAATGTTGCTATTCTTGAAAGCAAAATTATGTATATTTTTGCTTAAGGCCTTATTTTTTGTGGCTGAACTACCTTAAAGTTTCTTAATTGTTTAGAGTCCTTATAATTTTGAGTTACATGCATCAATATCATCAAATTATTTAAGTATTGTGTAATAAATACTCTTTTCTTCGAAACCTTTTTACAACCAAGAGGTTGTTACGTGTGAATGCCAAGTTTCAAACACTTCCAATAATATTCGGCCAACTTACGACGATTTATTTCTTGGAAACTAATTGAATTTGGAGACAAAATTTTTTCAGTTTTTTACATATATTGTTGAAAATAATGATCGGATTCATCGGATGTAAAAAGAAAAAGTTTCGTCTCGTCATTCTCTAAAATATTTTTATACGATCTCGAGCATTGGGCGAGCTATTTAATCCAGACTTTCAATCGGATTATGCAGGAACAACTACAGTGGAAATCTTTGAAGATGGGCAACATGGATAAAACTCCACCTCATGTATGTTTTAACAATGCCAAGCAGGAGAAAGTTTGCCATGCTTTTACCAATAATTCGGGGAAAACTATATTAAATGTAACTATTGCCCAACCAACGAATAATGAGGAAATTGACGAATGGTGTGCCTATCCGATTTCTGACTATATTAGTTGCAGAATTCCTTCCAGTCTTCAATTAGAGCAAATCAATAAAACTTGCTCTGTTCAATGCAAATTAGAAGATCCTTACACAACACCTGGTATGAAACTGATTATTAATCACTTTTATTTGTTTATATATACACCGAAATAGTTCAAGAAACTTCAACGAACTTCAAAGTTCAATAGCTTTTAATACTTTCGACAGATTATTCTATACAGAGTGCCCCATCACTTTTGGTACAGTCGTTAATAACAAATGCAAAATGAAATTAAAAGTGATTTCACAAAATTTTGTCAGTTTAGTAGTTTTAAAGCCAGTGAGATTTGGAGTTAAGTGGTAAGTTTTATTGCAAGACAGAGAGGTTTTTATCATTCTTCTACAACAAGACTTTCCATTCAACTTGAAATCTCTCTGGCTTAAAAACTACTAAACAGACAAAATTTTGTGAAATTACTTTTAATTTCTTTTTTCATTTTTTATTAATTATTAACGGCTGTTCCACAAGTGATGGGACACTCTGTATTCATATTTATTTAGGCAACTAATGTAGAAATATTTGAAAACTTCTGGACTTCAAATGAAAAGAAAAGATGTACAATTTTTGTAATCTTATTTCAGGAAACGTCCTTGAGAAAAGTTTATGTGGCCAGGTGATAGGAAACCCGCAGCTGACGTTCTGGATGTATCTGGTAATTCGTTCGCTGGCAGATATATTTCCAACTGCTGCAGTGGCTCTCCTTGATGCATCTGTTGTAATAGCAACTCGCGAAACATCTTGTGGAAGAGGCGATGTTGGTCGACAATTAGCATTTGGATCTTTTGGGTTTGCTATTTTTGGTCCATTAACTGGATATTTGACAACAATAGTACCCAAAAGTCCTATTTATTACCTGCCAATTGTTCTCCATTGCTTGATGGTTCTCCTAGCGGCTTTTGTTGCTCTTTCTGCAAATGGTAATTAAAGATTAATTTTACCTTTTTCTTTTATTCATTTTTTGACCTTTAAAATTAAGAGTTCGTAAAATCATCACGATATTTTTACATTCTCATCATGGATGAGAAGGTTTTATGTGAAAAATGACTTTCGAAATTTTCATCAAATATTTACGTTTTGAGACCCCCTGAGTCAGAAAAAATGGTTTTTACGAAAGTGTCTGTCTGTCTGTCTGTAGTAGGTCGCGTGCGGCATAACTCTCGATAGAAGTATCAGATTGAATTGAGCTTTGGTACATTTTATCGGAGCCGAAAAAGTAAGGATAAGTTCGTTAACCAGCCACATCCAATCAAAATTGAGGGATTGAGCACTACTTTTGTAATTTTGAAAATAACTTTTTGAAAAAATAAAAAATTTCAATACTGGTTTTTGATAGTGCTCATGAATCTCTACAAATTATCCTGATAACATTTTTTGATTAAATCAAAATTAGAAATGTTACAGCATATTCAAATTCGAAAAAAGTCAATATCAAAATTCCATTTTCCAGTTAAATTATACGAGATACGAAAAAACGTTATAATACAATATTATTTTCTACATAAAGACCTACAAATTTGAATTGTAACATTTTTTCATAAGATGCATATTTTTTTTTTTAATTAAAAAAAAAATCTATTGGAAATCCAAAATACAATTTTTTAACAATAATATGTGAAATATGAAAAAAATGTAAGTTTTCAATATTGTTTATTTCAATAAGATCTACAAATTTTGTCTGACATAGTTTCTGATAAAACGTATATTTTTCATTTTAATTTTAAAAAATACGATTAAAATTCAAAAATTCCATTATTTGAAGAAAATATGTGACATACGAAAAAAACGTTGACATGGAAAATTATTTGCCTAAATGAGGTCTACAAATTCTCATTAAGACATTTCGGGACAGGATGTATATTTTATATTTTGATTTTTAATATTAAAAAAATCTGCCTGCTTTGCGGGCACATTCTCGTTGCGCGCTTCGCGCGCAGCTCGCATCGCTCGCAAGTTTGAGCGCGCCTAGGGCGTGCGATTCGATCGTCGCGCTGCGCGCTCCGTTCTTTCTGGACCTCGCGCTTCGCGCTCGGTCTTGTGCTCTTGGCATACGTTTAAGTTTATTTCTTATAATTTAATACTGAAGCTCAAACCAATTTAATGATATTAAAGATGATGTAAATTAGTCATTTTCTCAAAGTCACTCTATTTCTTTTTGAATTAAAAACCATTTTTTCTGACTCAGGGGGTCTCAAAACGTAAAGATTTGATGAAAATTTCGAAAGTCATTTTTCACATAAAACCAATACCTTCTCATCCATGATGAGAATGTAAAAATTCGATTTTTTTTCACCAAAATATGTGAGATACGAAATTAGCGTTGTTCTGAAAAATCGTTTCCTTAAATAAATTCTACGATTGTTTTTTCTTTTTGAGAGATTTGGAAGAAAGTAAATTATTTTAATCATGTAATTTATTAAAAAGTTACTGAAATGTATACAGAAAATCGAGCGCGAAGCGCGAGCGTCATGATGAGAATGTGTTCCTTAAGGCTGATAGAGCCTTAAGTAAATTGAATCTCCTGTTTCACTTGAATTCAAAAACAAATAGAGTGACTTTGAGAAAACGTTCTAAAGTTTTCTATATTTTTTTTCTACCTTTCAAAATGACAAGGTATTTTCAGATTCATGAAAATCTTCCAACATCTTTTTAAAAGTCTTACAACTTCTAAAAATACATTGAAATTGCTTGCCTGCAACCTTCTATAATATTTAAAAATCCTCTTTTTAAATCTATTACAATTATTATCTCATATAGGTTTGGTGTCGTCGGTCTTATGGTCAATAAAACAACACTATATAAAAAATTCATTCATTATATTTGGGAAAACACTTTGGGAAAACTGTTAATTAACAATAAAGATTCTGATAAAATGGAAAATCTATCTAACGTAGTTTACCTTATAAAATGCAATGGATGTGATAAAGTCTACATTGGTGAAACTGGCAGGAGATTAAAGAATATAATTTATGAACATAAAAGGGATTGTAGACCTGGAAATTTAAATACAGGCTTATCTCGACATTCTTGAGAATGTAATCATTTCTTTGACTTTAGTAATATTAAAATTTTAGCTAGAGAAAACAATAAGTATAAAAGAAAAATTATTGAATCAATTTGTATCAATAAAAATATTAAATTTCAATAAATTTAAAGACTGAAATTATGAATATTAATCAAATTTACCATGGCATTATTTAACACATGAATTTCAAGTTTGTTTTCTCAAGCTTTAGCACGCTTTTCATTGGTGAATTCAATTCATTTTATCGTATCTTCATTTCTCTATCCTACAGTTTGCGTTGCTTCGTCGGATTATACACTCGTTATTATAATGTTATTGTAAAATTATTGAAGCCCTCAATCTTGAAGGCTTCAATTTTAATGTCATTTTTAAAAGAATAAGACTGAATCTTCATGTGTGTTTTTTCGTTTTTTGTAATTTATGTAAGTACTTATTTATGATATGAACACAACATAAATAGTTCTCTTTGGAAAAAAGAAATTTGATTGTAAATTGTGATTTGTTCAATTTTAGTGACATATATATTTCTTGAAAAAGACCCGCAGTGAGGTCGAAACGTAGGAGAATTTTGTACCAAATATAATGAATGAGTTTTTTATATAATGTTGTTTTATTGACCGTAAGACCGACGACACCAAACCTATATGTCACTATAATCACTGTTTATGATTAATATCTATTACAATTATTTAGAATCCTTGAAATTACAAAAAGTCTTAAGTTACTCTCATTTATATACTTTCATGCTGCAGGTATGCCTTTAAGTCCTCCTGAATGGTGGTGGCAAACAAGATGTGGAATGTTAGCACTTCCCATGAGCGCAGTCAAGAGGTACGGTAGTGAAACTGCCGCCTTGGTTTTTGTACTCATTATAATGGGTGTCTTCTGGAGCGCCATGGACAGCTATCTTCCTTTGTGAGTTTTCTTTTCAAAATTTATGACGTTAAAATAACCAAATATAAGACTCAGCAACTTTTTGTATTGCTTTATGACATTTACAATTTATCATATAAAAATAGACTATTAAACACGCATTTAACAATATCCGTGTGATGTAATTTATAGATATCTTGTAAAACTCAGTGGCGATGAACTGTCGATTGGAATCGTTCTAACAGTTGGTGCTTTGCCAACAGTGCTCTTTCTTTGGAAATCAGAGCACCTGGTGGATTATTGTGGTCACAGTAATCTCCTTATTTTGGCCTTTACAATCTACATTGTTAGGTAAGTTTTTTCCATTTCCTGATGGTAATTTTCAGAAATTATTCATAATTTTTTGTTATAACTCACAAAGTCACCTTTCTCAATATTCTTTATATAATGTAATATATAATTTCTCATATAATTATAAAATATTCTTTTTTTCTTTCTGAGCTTCTAGATACTGCTGATTCAAAAAAGACTATAGCGTGCATTTTTAAGTATCATAAGATTTTTATAAAGATAATTCTTTACAAATTTAGAGAGGGGTTCTGAAAATAATTGAAAATTGATTGTGATTTGTAAATTATCCAAAAAGATTAAATCATTTTGTCAATTTTAGATTCACTGGTTTGAGTCTGGTACCTGATCCTTGGTGGGCCTTGATCTCAGAAGCTCTGGAGCTTTTCACTTTAGGCATCATGTGGGTGACTGCGATTGTTTACTTAAGACACTTGGTACCTCGTAACATGACAGTTACTGCACAAGCTTTACCAGTGATCGCCCACTTCTGCATCGGTAAATTCAAATTCACTTTTTATTACATTCTCATCATATGAGAAGGTATTGGTTTTATGTGAAAAATCACTTTCGGAATTTTCATCATATCCTTACGTTTTGAGACCACCTGACTCAGAAAAAATGGCTTTTACGAAAGTGTCTGGTCTCTGTCTGTATGTCGTATACTCGATAACTCTCCATAGAATTATCAGATTGAATTGAGCTTTGGCATACTTTATCGGAGCCGAAAAAGTAAAGAGGAGTTCGTTAACCAGTCACATCCCACCAAAATTGTGGAAATAAGTTCTTTTTTTAATTATCTTCTATATTCTAATCCTTTACAGAAATTTTGAATTAATCTTTGAATTTATGGCACTGAAGAGGGCCCCCATATGTGGCCGAAACGTTTGCCTTTCTTTCTTTTTGCGCATTTTTAAATCTAATAATAATTTTAATCAAAGAAAATAAGAAGAAACTGACCCTATGCCAAAGAAATGAACAAAACTTTTATGAATTTGGGTCAATACAATAATAGACATGTTATCAAACATGTCACTTTGAAAAGTATTTTTTATGTTTGCGAAACAAACTTTTTGAACAAATCTAAAATTCCAATACTGGTTTCTGATAGCGCTCATAAATCTCTACTAATTATCCTAATAACATTTTTCAATCAAACCAAAATTAAGAAAGTTACAGTATGTTTAAACTTTAAAAAAGTCAATATCTAAATTCCATTTTCCAGTTGAATTATACGAGATGCGACAAAACATTATTATACAAAATTTTTTACTACAAAAAGATCTACAAATTTGAATCGACACATTTTTTATAAGATGTATATTTTTTTTTTAATTTAAAAAAATACTATTGAAATTCGAAAATTCAATTTTTTAACAATAATATGTGAAATGCGAAAAGAATGTAAGTTCGCAAAATTGTTCGTTTCAATAAGATCTACAAATTTTTTTTGACATAGTTTCTGATAAAACGTATATTTTTCATATTAATTTAAAAAAATACGAATAAAATTCAATATTCCATTATTTAAACAAAATATGTGCCATATGAAAAAAATTTTGAACTTTTTTTGAACATTTTTTGACAGGATATATATTTTGTTTTGGTTTAAAAAAAAACAATATTGAAAGTAAAAAATTCCATTTTTTAACCAAAATATGTGAGATACAAAATAAGCGTTAAAAACAGTCTACTAATTTTGTTCCTTTTAGAGATATTTTGAAGAAAATAGATTTGTTTTAATCATCTAAATTATTAAAAAGTTACAGAAATGTATACAGAAAATCAAGCGCGAAGCGCATGTGTCATGATGAGAATGTGTTCCTTAAGGGTGATAGAGTCATAAGTAAATTTAATATCCTTTTTCATTTAAAATAAAAAAAAAATTTGGTAAGTTTATAGAAAATGTAATTCATATCTACAATATTATAAAATTGACTCGAGCTTCAGTATAAAATTACATGAAATAAACGTATATGTATGCGAAGAATATGAGACCGAACGCGAAGCGCGAGATCCAAACAGAACGGAGACGGAGCGCGTCGATCAAATCGCGCGCCCTAGGCACGCTCAAACTTGCGAGTGAAATGCGCGATGAGATTTTTTTACATTAAATTTTGAAGTTTAACTGGAATAACAATATTTTGTTCTAATTTTTGTTTTTTTAATTAATCAGGTCGTGCTCTTGGAGTTGTGATTGGTGCTTATATCGACGTCAATGATAGTAATATCGTCGATTCTTTAAAGTTTATCTATCGTTGTATGGCTGTAGCTGCAGCTGTTGTAGCTTCAATATATTTCATTCTGTATCATGGGCTTCTGAAACCAAGATGTCATGCACAGAATGTTCAAGGAACGCGGCAGCCTCCCAGCATTGTCCAAGGTATTAAACTTTCAAGATAATAATTTTAACAAACATTTTCAAAATTCAAATATTTCACAATTATTGACGCTAGTCATATATAATAACATCATTTTAAATTTTCATTTATTTCAAGCTGCCATCCAAGATTATGAACAAAGTAAGTGTCGTCTTTTTATAATTTTCAGAGTCAAAGTACCTTTTTTAAAGCAATTGATTTTAAAATAAAGTTATGTGATTAAATTTTCTTTTATATCTTAACCAGTTCTAAAATTTTCAAATATTTAGTTTCACTCTTCAAAAAGATTATTGTCTCTCAATTTTCCACTTCAAAAATGTTATTATTTACCTGTATTTTGATTATTTAACTTCTTAACTGCCTTAGTGCAAGCTTTCCTAATTTTCCTATCATTCTAATCTTAAAAATGTCTTAAAAATCACAAACTTAATCTCATTTTATGACTTAATATTCTAAGTAGTTCAAAATTCAAATAATTAGAAACATGAAATTTAAAATTCGAAACTCGAAATGCTATGAAGTGTATTACTTATTCAATATTTCAAAGTTCCAAATAACATTTTTAACATTTTTAAATTACTTGTTCTTTTAAATATTTTTTTTTATAATTAATTAGTTGAGTTTGAAATTTTTGTCACTGCCTACATTATCGGAGGATCACTAATCGCGTATCAGATAGGATACGTTGTCGACAGGTGTCCTCGTAGACAATTTCAAACTCTTATATCGCAAATAATGCAAATAAATTCAATATTTAAAGAATTTGAAAATCTTTCTGTGGAAAAAATGACGCTTTCGACTGCTCTGGGATTCGAGCCCAGGTCTTTCGATTGCCGGTCGACTGCTCTAACCACTGAGCTACACAGGCGTCCGACATCTCTTTCTCCATCTTTTCAAATTCTTTAAATATTGAATTTATTTGCATTATTTGCGATATAAGAGTTTGAAATTGTCTGCGAGGACACCTGTCGACAACGTATCCTATCTGATACGCGATTAGTGATCCTCCGATAATGTAGGCAGTGACAAAAATTTCAAACTCAACTAATTAATTTGAAATCATTTACAGCCGCAAGGCTGAGCCACTAGGCGATATAAGTAGATCTTCTTGTGGAGAAAGAGATGTCGGACGCCTGTGTAGCTCAGTGGTTAGAGCAGTCGACAGTCTGTGCTTGGCACTGGTAGAGTCGAGACGCGTGTATCGTCTGGGTCTCCTTGTTCGAGCTTCTTTTTTCGAATCTTTCGAGATCGGCATCATAGTTTAATCAATCGCGTACCTATAGCTGGAAAATTGGGAAAACCTGAGAGTCTCCAAGTTTACAGGAAAAACCCGCCATCGCACGTCTCATGTGCGGAATGGCGGTTAAACCGCGCATGGAACATACCTAGCTGAATATAATGCCAAAAGGTGACCAACCCTCTAACGCTCTAACAAATAAAAAGAAAAGGCCTCTAGATAGTCCTACTACATCTGGCAGCGATGCATCGCCATCCAATATACCCGAAATGCGTGCAAGGCTAAAATCGAAACTTAACCTAAAACACCTGAAATTATCTGACCTCTCGTCAGAAGAATCAAAATTAATAAAAACTAGCCGTTTCAAACCAGATCCTTCTAGGATCAAGCGAAATCGAACTGGAGCATCATCATCCGTAGTGCCAATCGAGCTATCAGTGACAAAATCGTACATTGGACAACCAGGAAAACCTCGAATTGCAACAGAGCATACAACGGCATCAAGTTCTGCATCGGACATTTCTTCTCCGTCATCCCAGCCAGGTTTGTCTACGATGACGGATATAAGAAAACAGGAAGAGACACCTGGCGGCAAGTCGGGTAGTTTCACAGCTTGCTTAGCGGCCAGTCAACCTCATGGCCAGAACAGCCTAAATAATTCATCCCAGGAACAATTGGATGATCAGCCCTCAGAGAAATATACACAAAGCACCGAATCGACAGAACAAAGTAGATTCGCAAGTCCCAACAAATTCGACATGTTATACCAATTGGAGTCAGAAGATCTTATCCAAGAAAAGCAACATGACAGAACAAAATCCCGCACTAAATCAACTATAACCTCAAATCTGAATAAGTCCACTCTGAACTTAAATAACGACGCAAACGACGATGATAATCTCGATATTAACAGAAAATATACCAATGACAAGAGGAAAAATCATCAGGCTCAAGATAAAATAAAGAACCCAGCCAAAAATCGTTTCCGGTCTAAATATCCTCCGATCCATGTATTCAATGCAAACTGCACGCAGGTAATATCTCATCTAAAAACAAAATTAAATGAAAACATGTTCATTGTAAAAAATTTAGGTGTAAATAGATTGGCTGTCTACCTGGTAGATCTCCCCTCATTTAAAACGACAATTGACATATTAAAACTGAATAATATTGAATTTTTCACGCGAACGCCTAAATAGGAAAAAATCTTTTCATTTTTGCTAAAAGGAATAGAAGGAGACTCAAATGAAACTGAAATTGAAGCCGAGCTACTTAACCTAAAAATCGATAACGTCAAATTTCTAAAAATTAAAAAAATTAACCTAAAAGAATTTTTCCATGCAAAATATGGTGGAAACGCGTTTCTAGTTCAGGTCACCAGTGACAGCCAATCTAATAAGTTGTTTAACGTCACAAGGCTAGCGAACCAAGTAGTTCGATTCGAGAGAATCAGACGCAAGGACGGAGTCCAGTGTCACAATTGTCAGAGAATAGGTCATGTTGCTAAATACTGTAATCGTGAGTATAGATGCGTAAAATGCGATCAAAAACATGGCCCTAAAGAATGTAAGTATAACAATAACGAGAACAATAGCCCTTATTGCGTAATCTGCAAGCAAATTGGCCATCCAGCCTCCTATAGAGGTTGTCCTAAAACTAAAGAAATTAAAGAAAAAATTAAAAACAAATTACAAACAATCAAAAACAAAAGGGAAGAAAAACTACAACAAATTTCCAATTATATTAATCCGAGTCATACCTTTGCAGACGTAACAGCGGGAAAAATACAGACCTTACCTGGAAACAAGCCTCTTCAGGACGTGCTGGATGGCGAATTTCAATTTCAATCTCAATCGCCAAAAATGGAAGGACTGGAAAACATCTTAAATGGCTTCCAGAAACAAATTATGACGTTTATGCAATCCCAGCTCGAGGAGATACAAAAAAAATTCAAAAAAATACAGAAAAACTGAAAATTATATTCGAATGCATAGGTATTGATGATTAACGCTACTTCCTTCCAGCAAATCGGCGAGTTCTCGCCCCGTATAACGTGCTATAAAAGTATTAAACTTATCGCTATCAACGTTAACTCATTGGTGACGAATGTGAGACGCTATAATTTACAAACGATCTTAGAAAAATTGAACCCTGACATCGCTTTAATCAGCGAGACCAAGCTGAACGACAGGCACAAACTTAGTTTCGAAAAATACAAAATCCATAGAGATGATAGAGCAGCCAACAAAGGAGGAGGTGGCACCGCGATCCTTATTAAAAATCACATCAAACATCATCAAATAAATATCAAATCCGATAACTTGCTAAAAATAATAGAAACTACAATTATTAAAATCTCGCTTCCAAATGAACAAAATCTATTTATAATCAGTGCCTATGCGCCCGGACATAACAAAGTTAATTTTGCAAAAGATCTCAATATTATTTTTAATGACCTCAAATTATATGATAGCAATAACTGGTACTTGCTTGCAGGAGATTTAAATGCTCGACATCTAAGATGGCAAGATAATTATCAAAACTCCAGAGGACTTTACCTGAATAATTGGCTAAATATTAATGACATGAAATTCCGAACCAAATTAGTTGGACCTGTAGAGCCTACATACCCTAGTGGTAACTCTTATCTAGACTTATGCCTTCATGACAACAGAATTAAGATACAGAATTTGAGTAACGAACGTTTGAAAACATTTCCTTATGACAGCGACCACAAAGGAATACAAATAAACTTTTCCTTACAAGACATGGACGATCTTACATTAGAATCTGCTCCACCTCACTATAGACTCAACTTTAACAAGACTCACTGGCAAAAATTCCAAGACCAATTAACCAGATTCCCCAATAGCCTCCCTGACAATAGTAACCTCTCCAACGACACGATTGACATCCATTTAGACACAATTATCCAAACGATAACCGAAGCCCTTCAGGCAAGTACCCCATTATACCAAAACTTTGATTCAGTAAAAAGATATATAACACCGAGAATTAGAAAACTCCAGAATATAAAAAGTCATTTGTTATCCAAAATCCACCGATTAAAAAAAAATAGAAACGTAGACAAAGAAGAAATTCGCATGCATGAATTCACTCTATACAACGCTAAAACTGAATTAAGAAATCAATTTAACAAAGCCGTAAATGATTACTGGTACGCCAAAATAAAAAATATTACTTTACATGATCACAAAAACCTGTTTCCTAAAATAAACAGAATATTTCGATCCCAAAACCAAACACAAACACATTATCCAAATTTCATCATACCACCAAACGAAACAGAGATAATTAAAAATGCAAAAATCAATCCAAATGAAATTCCAAAAGATGAACGAGGTAACCTTATAATCACAAACTACAATGATAAACTTAACATTCTCGGAGCTCACTTCGCATCGGTAAATAATCTAAATCGAGACAAGGGTAGGGAAAGCCTGAATAACATAGTCACTCATACCGTAGGCAATTTTAAAAAAGAAATGATGCAAGATATTGTAAATAATAAACCTCTCATAAATTTTAACGATAACAATCTGTCTTCAAACCCACAATTAGACATAGACTCTCAATATTTTTGCAATATTCACACCCTTAAACAAATCCTAAAAACACATAATAACAAAAGATCCTCAGGAATAGATGGCATCCCGAATATAGCTATAAAAAATCTTCCTGATAACATATTACTCGAATATACAATCTTATTTAATAATATGTTAAACAATTACCATTTTCCAGAAAAATGGAAAACAGCTCGCATAAAAGCTCTAAAAAAAAAAGACAGAGATGATAGACTTTTGGGCAGCTATAGGCCAATTAGCCTCTTACCCAATATAAGTAAAATATTTGAAATACTCTTAAATAAAGCTTTACTAAAATATTCTAATGACAAGGATATAGTGCCTGACGCTCAGTTTGGTTTCAGATTCAAGCATTCCGCAATACATGCAGTTAACAAATTTGCGTCTGATGTCTCTTGGGCCTTGAACGATAAACAATTCACGGGAGCCTGTTTGATTGATTTGGAAAAGGCATTCGATACAGTCTGGCTAGATGGGCTATTTTTTAGACTCATTAAAAAGGGATTTCCATCTCACCTTATAAGAATGTTGTGGACAACCTTACATGGGAAAAAAATATTCATATTCGATAACGAAAATAAATCCGAAATCACTTTTGAACTTAAAGAGGGTCTCCAACAAGGAGCAGTGAATTCCCCTCTGCTTTTTAATATCTATATTTGCGACCTATTACGAATGTACGGTATCAACACCAAACCAAATATAAAAGGAATAGCCTTTGCCGACGACATCATCATTTATGTGAATCACAGGTGCCTCCACCAAGTTCAAGTAACGTTACAGGAGATATTCAGAAATGTAAATTCTTACTTTGAAACATGGAGGTTGAAATGTAACTACCGTAAAAGCGAAACGATACTAATTAGACCTAGAATAAACGATTTAAACAAAAAATATCGAAAAGTATGGAGGGACTTCAATATAAAACCCATTCCAAATAATGACCTTCAATTAGAGCATAACAGCACTGTGAAATATCTTGGAATCCACTTAAACGAACTATTAAAATATAACAACCACATTAATATTGCTATAAATAGAGCAAAAAAAGCTTATTTCAATGCGAAAAGTCTGTTTCACTCTGCACATTTAAACCCCAAAGTTAAGGTTGTCTGTTACATGCTCCTAGTCAGACCAATTCTTACATACGGATGCCAAATCTGGTACAATGTATCCCCTTCGACCATGGAAAAACTTAGAATCTTTGAGAGAAACTGTCTTCGCGCTTGTCTCAAAATGTATAAAACTCCTGAATCAAATTACGAAAGACACTTTTCAAACAAAAAATTGTATGACAAGGCTAATATACCGCGCATTGACAATTTTATATTAAAACTCAATAGAGACCACATAGCAAGTGCTTCAATGAATAAGGAGAATCCACTTATATTCGGTGCATTTTACCACAATCCTAATTATTATGCAAAATCACTAAAAACTGGTTATATTCCTCCAGAAGCCTTTACGTATCTTGACAGCGAAGGGTTCATTCAAGATAAGAATAATGTGCCTATAATATACCATGTATATCGACATGCCTTCAATGGCAAAATCCTTTATGAACCAAATCAAAATTGCTTAGACTACAACGATATAAGATTCTCCACCTCCCTACCCAACAGAGATATAAAAGATAAACATAGAAAAAACTTCAAAAGATATTGGTGGCTCGCTGATAATCAATAAGCCTTTATTAACTAAATCTGGCTAAATTTACGTCAAATTCGTAACTAGTTTTTCTGAATCGCACATGCGGCATGTTTTTCTAGTTCTTATAAATATTAAGATAGAAGGTACCTCTGAAGACCCATTCTCAAAACGAGCTACTTTGCCCACTTGTATTCTAATATCTGTAATCGACGTTTCTGCGAGTGCCCGCTACGGGCCGTATAGAACAAACTATATTCTGTAAACCGTTAAGCGTGCTTTCTTACCAATGTTTTCCACGCTAAAACTGTAAATAAATGTTATGTAAACATGATCAATAAACACTGTTTCAAAAAAAAAAAAAAAAAAAAATTAGAGCAGTCGACCGGCAATCGAAAGACCTGGGCTCGAATCCCAGCGCAGTCGAAAGCGTCATTTTTTCCACAGAAAGATTTTCAAATTCTTTAAATATTTTTTTTTATAAATTTTAAACATTAAGCTTCTAAAAATACAATTTTATTTTTATTTTCAATGTTTCCAAAGTTGTAATATTCCAATTAAAAACTTGTATAATTAAAATTTTAAGTAATAATAATAATTTAGACGAATATTATGAAATGGTTTTTCCCCCTATAGTCACAAATTTATCATCTTTTCCCCAGAATTATTTATCGAAAATTCTGTACCTTCGTTATTCATTATCTGATTATATGTCTTTTTCAGCAATGAATGGCAATGGTAATTATACACCTCTGCGAGTTTATCATAACGGTATGGGTAAAAAAGGACAGTTCCGGTACTGAAGAAAATATCTAACTTTCTACTCTCTATACAGCAGAAAGTCATTAGAATAAAACTTTGTTACAATAGATTTATTATTCAGTCTAAAAAATATTAAAAAATAAATCTCTCGCATCAAAGTGCAAATATTGATAATAGTTTAGCAAATCAAATAGATTTTCTACTTTTTACTGCTTTAAAAATCTTCCACTTACATTCAACAGAACTTTTATTTTCTTTATGTTCCTTTGGCAAATGAAAAGTTTTATACTTTTCTATTAATCTTGTAGAATATTTTATTTATAATTTTAATATTTATACAGAGTTGAATATAAAATACTATTTTGTACGTGTGAGTGTGAAATAAATATAGAATGATTGGATTAATGAATGGAATTTTGTGAAACTGTGAGAAAAGAAGATATTTTCTTACTCTATACATTTTTGTATGCGTTTAAAACAGAATCTCACATAAAATATTAATTGTAATGACATGCAACTGCGACGAATATTCATTCCTTCAAAGTTAAATCAACATTTTGTTCCTTGCTTTTGATAATTGATATTACATTTTTTGTAATCTTATATAGGTTCACGAATCTATAGCAATGGCTTATTTTTGTTAAACCTCAATAGATATTAGGTGCTTAGTGAAACAAAATTAAAGACACTGACTTTCTCAAAACTGACTATGAGTACAAGTTGCATTTACGAATAATTTTCTTATTTAAAGTAGTTGATCCACGAAAATCAGACCTCAGGCAAAAATAGATAACTTTGCTTTCAAGAGTAGCAATATTATTATTGAAAGGCTATTTTGTAAGAGAAAAGATTAATTTCCACGAAAAAAATTTGAAATACAAAAAAATAATTTTATTAATAAATTTTATTTTTGTCCCAACTTTTTTTCTTATTGCTTCTTACCAAATTTTAAAAAATTATACGATTTTAATAAATTACAAATCACTTTTTCAAGAAAAATATTCCCTACAACTTAACCATTTCCAATTTTCGAAAATGAATAAATTATTATCAAATTCAGCAATTTGTTTATAAAAATTTCGTTTTGGAAAATGTTTTTTAAATGGTTTCAGCCATTAAAGAATTTATTTTTAAAAATCAGAAACGGTGAAGTTGTGGGAAATCTTTTCTCTGAAAGAATGATTCATGATTCATTAGAATCGCATAATGTTTTAAAATTTGGTATGAGGGGATAAGAAAAAAAGTTGGCTTAAAAATAAAATTTATTGATAAAATTATTTTTCTGTCATAAATTTTTTTCTTGTAAAATAATCTTTTCTCTTTCAAAATAACCCTTCAATGATAATATTGCTATTCTTGAAAGCAAAAATATCTCTTTTTGCCTGAGGACTAATTTTCGTGGATGAAAACTACCTTAAGTCTGTCATAAAAAGCATTTATATTTCTCGCCTTGAAGTGAATACCGTAATATTATTGACTTCATTTGATATAATATTATACATGTATGTATTTATTTTACGCTTTATTATTTTTATACTTTTCACATCCCAGAGAAGGATTGGATAGCTACTTGACATCGATTATATATGTTTAAACGTCAGTGATCAATTGCCCAGTGACTTTGGTGCATCCGTAACGAATTCAACGTACTTGACCCAAAATTAATGCGTATGTAATGTAAAAAATTGTGTTTAATAAAGAAGATATAAGAAAATTGAAAAATTATAATAAAACACACAATACTGTTTTCCTTCCTGTATAAATCAAAGTCCTAATTTAAAATTCTAAAGTTTATAAGGCACAAGAATATAAGTGTATAAAAACATTCTACACCCATATTTTCACTTTCCAAAAGTATAAATAATTCTAACTTAAAATAAAAGAACGCAGACATTTTTTATTTAGTCGGTAGTAAATTTATTATAGTAGAGCAAGATCCTAATTTTCTTAAGCCTAAATGAAAAGATGAATTTATCGAGGAAAACAAGAACATCCTCTCGTTCTGTATAGTCTGCTAGTAAATGCAGACACGCAACACAAAAATCCTGCGTATAATTTGACCCCGTGGAGTAGAGGTATCTCAACTTAATATTAATTAATAAACAATAATAATCACCTTGTTTTTAAACATACATGTTCGCAGGCAGTCATTTCTTGTCGCACACTGGGACTACCTATACACGTGTAGGTATACGAGACATCGTATGTATATATATTTATAAATTTTTCTTATACTTATATGCATCCCTACTTATTTATTCACGATAGCATTTAAATAAAAACATTCTCCCAATCGCTGCAAATAATGTATCTTGAAAATGTCACTGACAGTGGTGGTTGACTTAATGTTAATAGCACAGTACAGTAATGAAATTTAAAAAGTGGACAACTATGTACAAACTCTTATTCTGTTTTCTTTAAAAGAAAATATAAGGGAATCTATTCTAGATGGGAAGATTATTCGCTTGTAGCACAGCTGCAAGGTATTTATTCTTGTGAGACCAGTAAAGGAACAAAAAAAGTTATTTGAAATATAAAAGTGAAATATGTTTCAAACCATGCAATAACTTTCAAATTTTTTCGACATTTGTTAACTCGTGACACTAATTTATAGACATTTCATTTAAAAGATGACAATTTCCAGGCGTTATTTCTCATTCTATATCCAATGCCATTACTTATCGTTAATTAAAATAAATGTGGCTCTTTTCTGATGTTAGAATTTATTACTTTTTCTTAAGTTGGAACGTCATTTTTTGTAAGTTTTAGGCCGAATTCAACTACTTTTACCTTAAGACAAATATTCCTAAATTATAATACAAAAATAAGATTTTCATGTTATTGACGAACAAAGTTTGTCAATTCGGATATAAAGTTGTAGAACTTTCCTATGCAAATGAAATATATATTAAATTTATAAAAGAAAAGATTATACCTTTTAACGATTAAAAAAAATATTTTCATGTTATTTTTAAAGCTTTGCAGTATGAACGATCCAACTGAAATTAAATGCTATTATAGATTTTCAACGTTATATGTTAAGGCTATGAATCCAGCAGACTACGTGACCAAATTTCTGTAATATTTCATGTAAGATAACCTTTTCATTTTACAAAATATCTTCCTGAAAATTTGGGAAATACATCAGAAGACGATAAAGAACGTGTCAATTTTGTTTGAATGAAAATTTTGCAAACATTTTACTAACAAGAACTCAACAGACGTGCTTTATTGTCTTTTGTTAAGTTTCCCGAATAATCAGAAAAATATTTCAATGATATTACAATTTTACCTCCTATGTACATTTCTTGAAGTTTTATTTATAAATGCCTTTTCTATACCAACACTGTAAGCATGACATTTTATGTACAAATGAGTTTTACCACTGAATAGTTCATTTTCTAACACTGCATTAGTCATCACGATTTGTCATAGAAGAACTAATAAATAATTATTATAATATTTTTATGTATTTCAGGAACTAATGTACCTATTATAGTAAGTGTTTATGCTTTTCGTCCTTGAATCACATGAAAGTAAAAAAAAAATAATGCATTTTATTTGCACAGGAAAAATCTAGATGTAATTCACACAAAAGTGGAAAATTTATAACTAAGATGGAACTTAACATAACATGCAATCTTTTTTATTCACAAAAAAATTTCACTTTAAAAAGCTAATATTTATGTGTTTGGTTGTATGATTTTAGAAAATAAAAAAAATAAATGAAATTATTTTAGGAATTGGGAGTCTAATTCTTGTCATTTTGTAACTCTTCACATTGGTTTCAACTTAAATTTGAAATATCATAAATTGTCTGAGAAACAAAAAGAAAAACGATATTTTTATAAATTTTGGTTCTCTCCTGAATTTGAATTTTACCTGATTAATGCTTTTCAAAAGAAACTATACAAGCCTTGAATCCAAACTTTCGAAACCAATGAGATTTATTAATAAACCAAAATTTATTATAGATTTACGTGTGAAAGATAATTTACTTCCGCTTAAAATCGCTTCAACATATCTAACAACTGAAAATCGTTAAAAAATCTTATATAAATTCACGACTGTCGTATTGAATTCGGCTTAAATGTTCTGATAATTAATTATGAAAGCTACAGTTGTTTTCAATCGTATTATTTTCACCCTTCTGATCACTAAAATTTTTCTCGTTGCTATCTTCTTCTATGAGTGTCCTGACAGCAATGACAGTTTCCTCATCTTTTCCTTCAGTATTTGTTGTGATTTTCGGCTTTTTAATAGTATTTTCACTTCTATCAGTTATTTCGTCTACAGGACTCAGTGCGCTATTTTCCGGTGAATTATTAGTTGATTTTAATTCATCAGAAAGCTTCGTCACCATTTTGACAAGTTCCTCTACTGCCTTAGAAGTTGCCACTGTTTGATCCGCGTGTGAATCTTCAGATACTTCTTTTACAACTTTATCCTTCTCTGGAGATTTTTCTGAAATTTCTTCAATTATTATTTCTGTTTCCATACTAGCTGATCCATTCGGTACAGTAGGTGCGATATTCTCTAGCATCTCAGCTATGAAAGGCGAATTTGTTTCGATAAGTTCCTTAAGTGGAATCTCGTTTGGATCCGGTAGTTCTTCCAAGTCATCATCAGTCTTAATTCCGTTTTCTTCGATGTGCTGCAAATGAAAAATGTACTGTTCCTGGAATTTTCCAACATGCTCATTATGCACTTTGGCTGGTTTTAAGACATCTTTGTTAGTCTTGGGGTCGTATTCGGCTTTCATGAGAAGTGAATAACCTACAGACTTCTCATAATCTTGTAGACGTACATCATAAACCTGAATGGATTTGTCTTCCATTTGAATCATATCGTTTCCAACGGCTCGTTCAACAGTGCGTTTCTTCTTAAAGAACGTCAAGTTGTTGTAACAATCCAGCTGGTCTTTCTCTAAGTTGCTGGCTTCCAGTGTAATTTCTTGTACATCTTCTTCATCCTCATTTTCTGAAGCTGAGTCTCGAACGCATATCATTTCGAGAGACATGTTTGGATCTTTCGTGGGCTGGAGGTCGACCTTCGTTCTTGCAGAGTTTTGAGTTCGTTCTGCTGATTTTTGTTTCTTCCAACTTTGATACTCCCTAACAACTCTATCATTTATCTGAGCTAGTCTGCATAATGCTTTTCGCATGGCAAACTGAAAATGCTTCACTTTTGAAGTTGCACTTTTGTGTGTATTTTTTTGAGTCTCGTTTGGTGATTCGGAGAGAATCGCATTAAATTTTTTCCTCAGAGTTTGCAATGCTAGATCAATGTCTTGTTTTTGGTCCAAGATCATCTGCTCGAAGGTTTTATCTTCGATTTCTATCACTTCAGAGTCTTCTTTGTCCTGCTGTCTTTTATCATTTCCAGTACATTTTCCTTTTTCTCCGATAACTTCTATGGCTTCATCGGAATCGCTGTCTAGCTCGATAATATTCGGAGGTTTTGAAACAGAAAGAGGAGCAAGAGCAGGAACAGGAATAGGAGCAGAAACAGGCCGTGACCTAGGCAAAATGATTCGAGCACGTTTCTGTTGTGCTTGAGGTGGAGGAATTGAGACCATAGGTCGGTTGGAAATTTTCTGTAATATCATTTGTCTAGGTACTTGAGAGTTTAGATTCATTGGATTTAATTTCCTTACTTGGACTGTTTTAAGCAAATTTGCTGTCGGTATTGGATTGATTTTCGAACTATTAGAAAAAGCGACAGACGGAGATTTAGTTTTTTCTGGTAGAGGAGCTCCAAAAGGTAATGCGTTTTCTCCTTCGGTCATTGTTTGTTCACAGGGAATCATCGCTGGAAGTAAATCATTCTCACCCACAAGAAGAGAGCTCTCGTCATCTGATCGGTTATTCAAAGATCCATTTGTTTGAAGGTTTGTGTAAATACCGCTTTTCCGCGTGCGACGTCTTTTTGCTTGTGGAATTTCACTGATCGCAGGATTGTAAGTCTCATCATCTTCATCCTCAGATGCAGAACCGGTTCTTCGTCTCTTGCGTTTTCTTTTGCGTTGGCAACATTGAGACTCGTCCAGGCTCATCTTATCCCGAATTTCGTCTGCTGTCATTGATGCGTCATTTTGGAGAATTCTAAACATTAATAAAATTAGTTAAAAGCTGATTGATGGTCAATTTTATTTATCAAATAGGGTCAAAACAAGGAACTTTTTCTCGACATTAACATAATTGAAACATGGTTTAATTTTAAATCCTTATTTTTTGGCTATTTTTTTACATTTATTTATTTTCATAATTTTAAAGACATGTCAATCAGAGAGTGTAACCAAACGTGTTATAGATATAGCCTAGGTTAGAATTAAGGGCTCATTTAGTGATAATTTAAGACTAATTTAATACCAAAAATTTAATGTTAGCTTTATACATGAAAACCAGATAAATATTCATCTTGAAACATTTCTTTTTGTGCATATAATTAAGAGCTCGTGTATGTTTCAAATATAATATATCAGTTGAATTTTTTAACTTTATTTTATTTTTTGAATGTCTGTTGCTGCTAATTTACCTTCATGACAGTAAAATTCTACATTATAATAATCAAAAAGTACAAGGTATACGCATAAAAGAAAACTTTAAAACAGTTTCGAAGTTACCATAGTTGAAAGTCAAATTTGTAAGTATAGACTTTTTTGGATTCTGGATGGATTTTAAGGTTGAACGGGGTTAATTTTAAAACTATTTAAGGAACTAAAACTTCTAAGAAGTTTTTTATGAATTTTTCAGACTCATTAAAAAGTGCTAAAACCTTTAAAGAAATTCTATGATTACAAAAACTCGATATATATTTTTTCCTCGAGCTCGTATTATTATATCGTATATCGTAATAATCTGACAACTAAGCCAAAAGCCATACATATTAATAAAAACAGAATTCATAAATAATACTTCATATTTGGACAAAGGACTATAATTAGGTGACTCCCCTTTGGTGTGATCTCAGTTGAATTAAGAATATAAAGAAAAAAATGTATATAATAGATTAGATGTTATTATTAATGTTATTTAAGCGGATGGTGATAAGATAGGCTGAGATACTTTATTACTGGCATTCTTCCAGAATATGTGTTTTTCCTCTATTAATTTGTTGTTATGCAAACGTTATGTTTATAATTATTGTTATCTAGGAAAGCTGGTTAATTTACTCCGTTAGATTACATAACAAATTTTAATTTTTTATGATATAAATTAAATTTAATATGTAATGGTGTGTTTTATGTTTCGACATAAGTTATATTGTTGTCAATGTATTTAAAATATATAAATATTTGATAAATCAAATAAAAATGATATCAAAGTGATATACAACGACTATTTCGGACAAACAGTTTTTAATGAATAATACTTTTTTCCTGTATAAAACTTGGTACGTTTGCATTGGCTTTAGGGTCCATAAATTAAGAAGTCTATTTAATCAGACGTTTCGGCTCTAATCGGAGCCCTCATCAGTGATATTTATTAAAATCTAGAAAATACAAAAAAGGTGGTGTCGCTAATTTCACATATTTCTTCGGAATAACTAAAGTACTTGACATATGATACAAAAATGAGTGCTTGATGTGTTTATTTAAATTTGTATTGGAAAATGGAAAGTTTCTTTTTTGTATCATATGTCAAGTACTTTAGTTATTCCGAAAAATTTGTGAAATTAGCGACACCACCTTTTTTGTATTTTCTAGATTTGAATAAATATCACTGATGAGGGCTCCGATTAGAACCGAAACGTCTGATTAAGGTTGTATGTAAAAAAATCGATCTCCGGTAGAATTTTTTAAAAAAGGAGTTGATATTTAAATAGAATAATTATTTATATGCTAAATTAATTTCAAATTTTTCAACCGTACCGATGCAGAGATAATTAATGTCAAAGTTGACTATTTTAACACGTAATTCATGGCCAATGCATATAGGCACTCTCCACATTTTAATTTGTAGTAATTAAACGCTCTGGTGGAGAAATTTAAAAAATGTCGGTATATTTTCAAAAATATAAATTTTTGAAAAAAAAACATCAAATCTCTCCACCGTGCAGATTTATAGATAATCTAATTTAGAACATTTCAAACATTTCAGAACAGTTACTTTCAAACAGATTAACGTAACAGTATCGTGACCCGGCAACACTGTTCCCTTTTTTCAGCTTGTATGCTGTAGGTCTCGACACACACACACACACACGCAAAACCAGCTTGGAAACATACGTGAAATTGCCGGCAGAATATTTTCTTTTCCTCGCTTCAACCAGTCCCGAATTTCGACGCACTTCATAGTCTAAAGTTTTGTTCTTTATAAATCTTCCTTTCCATCTCACTTGACCCGACATTTTTTTAACTGTTAACAATAACCTTTGATATCCAGCTATTTAAACGTATATCACAGTTAGGTTTAAATTGAAGTGTTGCACGATCTACGAGTCGACCGCTGGCATAACATTGGTGACTATACGTATACACAAATACTACGAATTCTAAGCCAGTAGCGCACTAAAATTTTCACCATACGAGCCTATGAAATTTTTTCAAAACAGCATAGCTCGACGGCGCCCCACAGGACTCTACTATTTGTACGGGGATGGGACTTACATTCAACCTTAAGTGCTGTACTTCTGGTTACGAGTAAACCCGATTTTTGGCGAGGATACGCAGTACGTAGGTACTTCTGTCTCTTTTCCTCTTTTAAAAAGTGTGCGAGGAGGACGTGCTTTCAATAGGGCTTATTTCAATAAATTATATATATGTATGTAGGTGGTGTGTAGTTAAAATATATATGAATATTATTTTAAAACATATTCTGTAAGTATAAACAGTGCAATTTTCACAATGTAGTTGTATGTATGTTTATTTTACACTTCCCTTTACTTTTTCATCAAAATTAAAATAAAATACTCACTCATGATTCTCCAGATTTAATTTTCTTTAATTTTCCCAAATGCTTACAATATGAACATTATTTACGTTGTGATATAACCTCACTAACATATGCTGACATTACCTCTTGACAACAAAGTTTTCACTCGCACACTTTATGCAAGAGTAAAGGAGACAGGAGTACTTGCTTACCGCGCATGCTCAACTAAAATCGGATTTACTCGAAACCAAATTCGCGACTTTACATTATTTTACTCTACTACACGGAGAAAATCCTACACTACTGGTTACTTCTTTCTACACGACTCAATCATGTAGCTGAAAAAAAAATATCACCTACACAACTGAGTAGTGTAGTGGCATGTGACGACCCGATCTAAGGGCCGTCTAGATTTAATATTTAGAATTAAATATTATATTCCGCGGGTTATTTTGAAATTAAAATTTTGAACCAATCGGCTTATAAAGATAAGTTGGAAGTCGTGGATAAAACAAAGGAAAACACAAGATCCTTTTTATAATTTAACTATTTTTATTTTTAAATTCTAACAAACTTGAAAAGAGTCGAACTTCTCAAATTTTAAGGACCGGCTGAAAAGTCAGGCAAAAGACTCGCAAATACAGTGGGTCCACTCATATAGGAGAAAAGAAGAACGAATTATAATGTTTGCTATCAACAAGTGGTTGCGCTATTGTCGCTACCGATGTTATTTTTAAACTGTTGTAACCATAGCAACCATATCATTGCCAGTTGAAATAATACAGCCGATGCTCATTTTACTCAACTACCGTTCGAAGCAGTGATCCCAGTTCTGAAACCGACGCAGTGTCTCACACTCTCAGCCTGCCTGTCGGTGTGGATCGGGTAGGGAGCGAAGACGGGGCACGTTGCCATTTTTCTTTCCTCGTCATTCTTGCACGCGAGAACGACTCGTCCCATTTCTCCTTATTCTCCTCGCTTCTTCGTTACAATGCATGCGTTTTCAACTGTTCCAAGTTTTAGATTTCAGGCTGTCGTTTATCGAGTCGAAATTGAGAAATGTGTTTTTCTCGACTCTGTGCAAAAGAGGCGCGAAGCAGACGACAATTTCAAATTTACAGAATATGTAGTTATGAAAATAATACTTCTTTTTTCGATATTTTAATCAATTTTTCCCTAAAATAAACATCTATAAGATTTACAAAAATGGTGGAATCATTTTGAAAGTCTAAAAATTATTTTTAAGTGGAAATTTGAAATTAATAAATATTTACAATTTGAATCTATATATAAATTGAAAATATTTGAAATTTTTAAACGAAAGCTTAAATTATAAATTTCGAATTTCCATACTTTTTACCAATTTTGTACATTTAAAAAATTTTCAATTAGCGAATTATTTAGCACTAAGAAGAGATAAACATAAAATTTAAGATTGAATATTACATTCTCAATTTTATGTTAGACATATTGTCATCTCACTGTTTGCAGCCTAATCACAGACTTTTCATTCAAAAAATGAATTGCTTTACGGAAAGGAAAAATTTTCTAATAGGAGGAGATAAATTAAAAAGCTAAAAAATGTGTTCTGTGATATTTGCATATGATCACATAAGTATTTATTGATTTCAAATTTTACATGAAATTTTTTTTTTCAAGTTCGTGTTTAAATCTTGTCACGATTTTACAAGATCTTATGGGCAGCTGCAATCTGTTAAATGAAATATTTTGTAATTCTTAATTTGCCTGTTGTTCTGAAATCGTAGGAAAAATTCAAAGTCGATAAATGGTTAAAATTTTATACCAAGATTTAATTACAAAATTTTAAAGCTTTGTGAATAAACTGCTTCATATTTAGAAAATACTTCAACTCTGTGAAGCATTTTTATATTTTAAGTGTAAAATCTGTGCTTAGGTCACAAAAAAGTAAGATATAAATACTTTCATTATCAAATTAAGAATGTAGATTTGTAGATTTAGCACTCATTAGGTCAAATGTTTATTACTTCTTCATATAAAATACTTTGCACATAATTCTCTGATTACATATTTTTTAAATGTTGGAACATTTAAGAAATTCATGAATATTTAACCTATTTATAAAAAATAAAAATTTACAAATAAAGCTTCGACTGACAAATCTAAGAATTTGTCAATTATTGATCTATTTTCTTGTAAGTTTGAACATAGAACTTAAAATTCCACAATGACTTTATTTTTTAAGTGATGCTTAAACCTTTCTTCAATCTTGAGAATTCTTCCAAAACTTTATTTCAGGTGAGTGACTTTTTTTAAATGAAAGATTTCGTAATTCTAAATTAGGCTCATCTTGTAAAATTGTAAAAAAATTGTAAAGCTTCAAAGTAAATTTTTCTATCTAATTGAATGCCAATAAATATTCAATGTTTCAAATCAAAATATTAAATGAAAGATATTCAAACTCTGGGAATTAACTGCTTTAAGAACATAATTTTTTCCTCTTTATAAAAAAATCTCAATTTTCAAATTGAGTCTTCGGATAGGTCACTAAAACTTGGGATGAAAATACTTGTATTATACAATTTACTTTAAATTTTTAAATCTTTTTCAATGTTGCAAGATGAGCCTAATTTAGAATTACGAAATCTTTCATTTAAAAAAAGCCACTCACCTGAAATAAAGTTCTGGAAGAATTCTCAAGATTAAAGAAAGGTTTAAGCATCACTTAAAAAATAAAGTCATTGTGGAATTTTAAGTTCTACTATGTTCAAACTTACAAGAAAATAGATCAATAATTGACAAATTCTTAGATTTTTCAGTCGAAGCTTTATTTGTAAATTTTTATTTTTTATAAATAGGTTAAATATTCATGAATTTCTTAAATGTTCCAACATTTAAAAAATATGTAATCAGAGAATTATGTGCAAAGTATTTTATATGAAGAAGTAATAAACATTTGACCTAATGAGTGCTAAATCTACATTCTTAATTTGATAATGAAAGTATTTATATCTTACTTTTTTGTGACCTAAGCACAGATTTTACACTTAAAATATAAAAATGCTTCACAGAGTTGAAGTATTTTCTAAATATGAAGCAGTTTATTCACAAAGCTTTAAAATTTTGTAATTTAAATCTTGGTATAAAATTTTAACCATTTATCGACTTTGAATTTTTCCTACGATTTCAGAAGAACAGGCAAATTAAGAATTACAAAATATTTCATTTAACAGATTGCAGCTGCCCATAAGATCTTGTAAAATCGTGACAAGATTTAAACACGAACTGGAAAAAAAATTTCATGTAAAATTTGAAATCAATAAATACTTATGTGATCATATGCAAATATCACAGAACACATTTTTTAGCTTTTTAATTTATCTCCTCCTATTAGAAAATTTTTCCTTTCCGTAAAGCAATTCATTTTTTGAATGAAAAGTCTGTGATTAGGCTGCAAACAGTGAGATGACAATATGTCTAACATAAAATTGAGAATGTAATATTCAATCTTAAATTTTATGTTTATCTCTTCTTAGTGCTAAATAATTCGCTAATTGAAAATTTTTTAAATGTACAAAATTGGTAAAAAGTATGGAAATTCGAAATTTATAATTTAAGCTTTCGTTTAAAAATTTCAAATATTTTCAATTTATATATAGATTCAAATTGTAAATATTTATTAATTTCAAATTTCCACTTAAAAATAATTTTTAGACTTTCAAAATGATTCCACCATTTTTGTAAATCTTATAGATGTTTATTTTAGGGAAAAATTGATTAAAATATCGAAAAAAGAAGTATTATTTTCATAACTACATATTCTGTAAATTTGAAATTGTCGTCTGCTTCGCGCCTCTTTTGCACGGAGTCGAGAAAAACACATTTCTCAATTTCGACTCGATAAACGACAGCCTGAAATCTAAAACTTGGAACAGTTGAAAACGCATGCATTGTAACGAAGAAGCGAGGAGAATAAGGAGAAATGGGACGAGTCGTTCTCGCATGCAAGAGTGACGAGGAAAGAAAAATGGCAACGTGCCCCGTCTTCGCTCCCCACCCGATCCACACCGACAGGCAGGCTGAGAGTGTGAGACACTGCGTCGGTTTCAGAACTGGGATCACTGGTTCGAAGCACCTCAAGCGTCAGTGATATATTTATACATTTCAGGTTAACCCACTGACGCATTGTGATGCCCTGTCGTCGACAACGTTTTACTCAACTCCTTACTATTTCCTATGTAACGCTTATTGATATTCACTTTGGGTGAATTAGGTATTTATCAAATTCATTTTACTCGACTAGGATTTAATAAATGTTCAAATGTCCTTAAGTCCCATGTTTAATCGACAGAGTTGAGTAAAATTACTTCAACTATTTTTCTCCTTGTAATAGTACCGTATTTAACTGTTCATTGTGATTCATATTTAAAAATTCTTTTTGTATTTTTATTCTTTCACAAATTATTTTCAACTTTGAATCAATTAAATTTATGAAATGGATTTCATACAATATATTTCAAAATTTTCCGCTCTTTAGAATACATTGGGTTGAGGGGACGGGGGTTTCGTTTGCATTGATATTAGTTCTTGCTATCAAAACTTGGCGGCGCTGATGCTCATTTTCACTTTTTTAAGTACCCTCCTAAAATACATGGTAGTGGCCGCACTGTGCTCGCAAAAGACTGGCTTAAAAAGAGATTTTTACTTTAAGAGAAGCCTTCCTGCGGATTCCCACTTTGGTACCAGGGTGCTCTGGGCGTCAACGATGATTTTCATTTGTGAGATCATCCCCTGGAAGTAATCGAAGAGGCCCATAATTGGTTAATGTTTCTCCCACCTGGAAAAGTTGAGGGTGGACTCATAATTCGTCGTTCAACTCGAGCTATCTCGAGTTGTCCATAAAAATACATTTTTCCTTTTTTTTTCGTGCTATGGACCAGTCTCATAATTCATCCCTCGCTCTTGGGGTTTTATTGCCTTGCATATAACACAGTTTAATGCCAAATATTATATGTTTTAAATTTTCATCCTTTGAGGCTGTTTCTGAACGTATAATAATACAAATAATTTTTTGAATTTTATCTAAGGTTGTGATTTATCATATTCAACTTTTTAGGAGAAGATTGAAATCGATTCAATTTTTCTTATTTTATATCTTGTTCAATAGATTTAAAAAAGGTGCAGAATCAAGAATTAGAAACGATTAAACTTTTTCAATATTTTTTAGTGCATACCTTCTATGCGACGCAGTGATCCCAGAACGTGGGAGCTGGCGGCCCCCACCATAGATACCTCGAGCTCACTGTGTCTCCTTCATTCAACCAACCTATGGCAGTCGAGCGAGGAAGAAGCCATGAGCTGGCGGGGTCTATGGTGGGGGCCGCCAGCTCCCACGTTCTGGGATCACTGATGCGACGATGAGTGCTTAGTACCCATGAAAAATGTAAGCTTTAATATTCTCTTGTTTTGAGAAGTTTTAAAATTCAATTTAGTAAATCTCAACGAAAAAAAATCGGATCAGGATGAACCAAAATCGATTGGAAAGCTGAATAATAGTGTACTTTATTGTGAAACTGGTGCCAATGTTGGAAACAAACTGCATGAGATTTATATATCTGCATTTTTTGATCCATTATGTTAGAATATCTCGATATCCTGACGTGATGATAGAACAATTATACATATAGATTCGGATTCAGCGACAAAAATAATTTGGGAAATGACTAATCGGGTTCTGCATTCCCACATTCTCATTACTCTCAATTGGAAGAAGGCATTGGTTCTACGTAATGAGCTTACTCAACAGATGTCAGTTTAGATTGTAAACTTGTTAAATTTTAAAGGTATTTTTTAATATTAATAAACAAATACTGAAAAAAATGCGTGCTTCAATGAGTTAAGGGCAATTTTACAGTGATGTGGGTTGATTTTCAGTAACTGATCTAAGGATACTTCTGTAACTTGAAATTAGAAAAAAATTATTATATTTGATCTTTTTAAAGTTTTTGAAACCTTTTAAAGATGGTTTTTTGGAATACATTGACTTGGGTTTTAGCAATAAATTTTCCTGATTTGTAGAATCCTAAATAAGACCTAATGCCATGAAAGCATACATCGATCAATGGGAGATATCTTAAAACTCATCTAGTTCAAGGAAATTCTTTTTCTTACTACCTTAGTCGAAAGTACGTGGTTCCGGCACCAATTTCACGGCAGAAAGTCTAACTTTCATGCATTGGTCAAGCTATATGCGCGCCCTCTATAATAGCGGGAGTAAAAACGTCAATAACCTCAAGCGTCAAAATTTGTCTGCTCTATCTTTAGAATGTAATAGTAGTGACTGAAGTGTAACAAAAATAAAAATAAAAAAATAAATGACATATCATCTGATGAATCGACAGATGAAGAAGAAATTAATAAAACTTTGAAACTGAAGCTCAATTAATAGTAGAAACTGACACCTTACCCAAAAAGTCCGTTGACAGATACATGCTAGTCTATGATAATTACCAAAGATGGAAACAAGCAAATAGAAATCTAAACCTTAATTTATAGATGTATTTGATGCCCCCCCCCCCCCCCCGACCAGCAGCACTCGCTCCGCTCGTGTCGCAAATGTCGGGGCAGGCATCAATATATTCCAATGCACACATGCAATTGTTTTCGTACTTTCGACCGGGTAGCAAGAAAAATAGTATACACTACATGGGCAGAAATCTCAACTTTCTGCCCTTGTAATGTAATATACTATTCCAGATACATCTTTGTAAAGTAAATGAGCCCTGAATTCTAGTATAAAAGATACCTTGATTTTTGAATTTAATAAAGTTTTCAACGTCAATATCCAATCAAAACAAAATTTTGGGCCAAATTGAATTAATTTTTCACTTTATTACTGGGTATCAGATTTTAAATCCCCAAAGCAACTATAAATTTATAATTGCTGAATGTTGTTTAAAATAAAACTTATGAAAATTTCTTTTAGCAGTAAGTAAGATTTTAAGAATTAATTAAGTTAATGAGTATAACATTGACTCACCTAGCTACGGTTTGAACATGCTGAATGATTGCTCTACAAAGCGATCTTGCAGGATAAAGGTCGGTTGGATCGCAAACGAAACATTTCCACTTTTCGTCTTCTTCTATTTTCTTCGCTTTCGTTGCGTCGAAATTTCTTTTGATGCACTTTGAGCAAAATGTATTGCTACAAAAAGAGCAACAATACAAATTACCTCCATTTGCACACCATCTACAAAACATGTCAGTCTGATCGTCTCCTGCAATGAAAATTCTTCAATGAAATTGTGTAAGCCTTTTTCATATTTTCAAACAGAACGACAATCACCTTGTTCGAAATCTCCGTCTCCATAGAAATCGTAACATTTAGAACATAACAGGGTTCGTAATTTTGGATGCTCAAACATATTTATGATTTGTGATGGAGCTGAACCAATATGAACGTCACATCCTGTACAGTGAATTTTGCAAAATCGAACTGATGGTATGTCTGTAACAAAAGTTTCGAAGAGAATCATTAGCATTGTGTTTTGTTGTTTTCTAAGATGAATTTCAGAAAATACTTTTGAAAATGTCAGAGATTTTATTTATTCGCAAGGTAAAAATCTGAAAACTGCAAAGAAAATTTGAATAAAGTGCATTTTATTACTTTAATAAAATTCAGTACAAATTTTACAAACTCCTACTTCTTACCACTTGTGAAGTCTGATTGAACTTCACTTGTTTCAGTAGGATTTACTAAGTTTTGCCTACTTTTTACTTCATTACGCGTTTAATCATTTGCTACAGGAATAAAAATTGAATTCAAATTTGTTGCGCTCCTAGATCTTTTTGACTTCTTCAATTGGAAAGGGTATTTCTCTTGTTTATCTCTTGTCTCAATGTCAGTCGTAGCAATATAACTTTCATTGAGTGTTATGTTAAAAGACATAAGATCTGTATCTTTACAACTACTTAAATCAAGTTCGCTTCTCGTTGTTTCGTTTGAAATTACTTTTGTAGGTTTCTCATTTTTAAGTTTTTTTTCTTCTGTGGCCATATCTGTAGTTTCTATTTCTGAAGTTTTTCCTCCTTCAATTTCTATGTCCACAGTTAGTATTTTTGTAATTTTTATTTCTTTTTCTGTATTTTTTCCATAATTTTCAGCTTCGATAGTTTCATTTAAAACAGCAGAGAGAACCTTTCCTTTTAATATTTCTGAAGAATCCTTTCGTGTTTCAAATCAATTCTTTTCCGGTATAGACAATGGATCTTTCTCGATTTCCGTCTCTGAAAACAGTTTAGAATTATGAAAATCCGATCTGAAATTTAAATTCAAGTAAAAACTAAAATAAATCAATAAAAGATTATATAAGAATAAATAAATACTTACTTTCCATTTCAGAATAATTTTCCGTCCCCACTAGAGCATTTTGAAACGAATTCTTATTTAAAGGCCATATGCCAGCATTCCTAAATCCCTTAACAGCATTTTCAGTCATCGCTGCTTCATTGTACACTTTGAGTAAAGTCTGTAACAACTGTTCCAGTGTTAGAGACATACCACTGTTTTTCAAAATCCATTCCTTAAACTCTTTAATATAAAGGCAGTGCATTCTCTTTACAAGTGTCATTATAAGTGGTTGCATTTTTATAGGTCCAAAACATGGCACTTGCAATAGTATAATTCCATTGTCATGTGCTACTTCTAAACTAATGAAGTACTTACATTTTGTGTTGAACTGATTAATGTATAAGATAATCTTTTCATTAATATCTGTATCAACATTAGCAATGAAGATTCTTAACCACGTCCCAAAAAGCTGATTTGTAAGTGTACCTGTTGGCGATTTCATAATATAACACCCATTAAAGGACTCTGATTTTTTAAGCAAAACGTCTGCTTCTTCTGATTCATTCAATATAATCATTGGGTTTATGTAAAGCCCAGATGCACTAGTGCAATAAACAAATGCTATTTTTCCTGAAAATTGATAAAATTCTACATTGTAAATTCTCGAAGCGTTAATCTTGTATTTTATGCAAATGTTTTCAAGAACATCGAAGTGTTCGTTCATTTTCTTCAAAGCGTGCTTCTTTGACAAAGGAATATTTGAGACCCCGAATTCTTTAATTTCTGGATTCATTGCTAAAAACATAAGAAACCAAGATTGCTTGGCAACTTCTTCCTTACTATGGGAAAATCTCTCTTTAACTTTGCAACGCTGGCTCATTTGATACTCTAATTTTCTAATCTCTAAAGTTTTCAAATCGAATAATCCACTTTGCAGGTCAACGATACGACTAGCTAATTTTTTCTCAGCTCTGCGTCTTGACATTAACCTTAATGGTACTTCTTCTGCCAGTTTTTTAAGCTTGACGTTTGACAGAATTTTTTGTTGCTCTATACATGACTGTTCCCATATTTTTTTATTTCACTAAACTGTTCTAGTTTCTTGAACATAGAAGATGAATTATTTGATATAAGCTTTTCTTTCTGTTTTAAATTGTTCACTTCTGATACATTTTCATACTCTGATAAATCTCCTTCCTCTAATGAATTTGTTGGTACTGAATTGTTTTGAATAATCACGTTAGCTATTTTTTCTATTTTATTTTCTGCTGTATCATTATCACTATCTTTTCCTGAACAGAGTCTGAAGTGTTCTAAGGGTATTCTATATTTTTGACAAGCCTCGCTAAGTGTAAATGTCCCACTTTTTAACAAATCCATTGCTAGTTATATTTATGATAACGATTTTAGACTGTGCCTATCAAATATTATCGTTATAAAAAGACTTAAGTTTTTCTTATGAGCTAGTTGAATTCTTCAGTTTATCAGTCTCTCTTGTTCCACCTAAAAATTGTTTTCAAATTTATTTGCTTATCTAAAACTTAAATACATATTCTGAATCAGTAATTAAGCGTTAATTCAATATTTTTACAATTATGCATTCGTATAAACACTTTTAATAACTTTATATTACAGTATCATAGTAAAGTAAATTTAAATCTGTCCTAAACGAAAGAATATTCTATATAAATATGTTTTTATAACATGATATCGATATATTTTATTCTTTATGATATACTTTGAATATTTTTGTGGATTCTTATCAGGTATTTTTGTAAAATAAAAAATGTAACCAATATAATTTTACTAACTATATATTTCCCCAGTAATTATAATTTACTCCTGACTTTTCCCTGCTTTTCAGTTTTCCAGAAGAAGTAGCAACCCTGAGTTATGATATAGCCAATATTAAAATCATTCAAAAGATGATAGGTACATGATGATTTAAATATTTTAATAAATTTAATCCATAAATTGACTGAAGCTCTAACCTCAAAAATGTGTCATTTAATGCTTGATTTTATGTACTCCTTATTTTAAATACATTCTATGTGAAAGCACGTGAAACATATTTTACAAAATAAATGAAAGAATACTTATAAAAGTTGATCCACGTGAAATTATTTGTCCCTTATAAATGCTTTTAATGCAATGTGTTAATAACAAACGCGACGTTTTATTTTGATTTAAAGAAAAAAGACATTTTTGAGATAATCTTCACAACTTATACAATACATTGTTCTTTTTATGTATCAATATATCTTTAAAATATTTGGTCACTTATTAGACCACGATCCGCTAAATGACAGCAAGTTATACATTATCAATCGTCCGGACGTCCGGCTTGACCGCTTACTTTGAACTTCTCAAAGCTATTTGTTATGAAACATGAAAATATGCGCTATGAAAACTAATATGTTTACGTACTAATAATATAGCTACCCAAGATTATAATTTCAAATAAAAATCCTTTGTTTGCATATATTACACTTTACACATATGAGCACATGTGAACAAAGATAATTAAAAGAACAAAGGCTTGCGCAGGATTTCCATGGATTTTGAGGTTAGAAGCTAAATTTAAAAAAATTTGAAACCGCACTTCTGAAACACAAACGCTGTGCCACAGTTTGTAAATGTTCTTGAATTAAAATAATGATTAATAATTAGTATTAGAACACACATGACTTACCTTTGAATTATTATATTTTTCTTCACATAATATTCGAAGAAATACACACACATTTTTTCAAACTATAAAATGAATTATATTTGTAAGACTATTTTCGATTTGTAATCATTTTTAACATTCTCATCACATGATATAGCTTTCAAAACAGTTGACCTCTTTTTGAAGAAATATTCAAAGATTCTGTTTTTACTCACTAAAAATGGTTTAACCGGAAAATAATATTCAAGTTTATCCATAAACGTTGAGATATACGAAATAATTTCGCAAGACAAAATTGTTCATCCTAAAAAAATTTACAAAAAATGTAATATATTTTTGTAAATATGAAAAATTGTTATCACTCCTAAACGAAGAAATAAAAAAATTAAAAGCGAAACGGATATTCAACAAAATACAGAGATTGAAAAGACTCAGCAATTGCAGTCAATTACAAAATTCATTTCATTTATAAATTTTTAACACATTTGAACACACGAAAATGAATTTACTCAACATTTTGAACATTCAAATAAAAAAAACTATTTTTCCTTCATTTGAATTGCATCTCAAAATATAATTCGAGGTGGAAATGAAAATAAAAAGTATTTCCAGCAGCATAGAATTTTATTTACTTTAATATAATTAAGTTTTTTATTCATTTCAAAGTTCAATATTTTTGTACATAACTAAAATCAAAAGTGAAGGTCGGACAAAACATTGGCTGACCTAATGAAAAGCCAGTTTTTATAATCAGATTTCTTGCAAAATCTTAGGGAATTCATTGAATGAGAATAAAGAGAAGAAGGTTTCCAAGAGAGGTGGTAATTCTATACTTGAGATACTAAAGATATTTTTTGAAAAGTAGTTAAAAAAAATCGAAATGTTAAGATAAGCTCTAAAAAAATTAACAACAGGCAATAATGAAATTCTCAAATATAAAGAAAATATGAAACAAAATGAAAAACGAGGATTATAAACAATGTCGTTAACCTTGTGTCTGTCATAAAATCCAATTCTGTTCATGATTAAGAAAAAATAAATTTTAAAGCCTAACTACTCACCTGTTCCATATAGCATTTTAAAAAAGTTGTCTTCATCCTGGGAATAGGGTTTCAAGGGTGGTGATGAGGCCCTCGAATAAGTAGCTCGGGGTGTCACTAAAATAAAATTAAGGTTAGGTTTTTTACTTTATAATATTAGGTCGACCCTTCAAAAATTTTTACCAGTTTCCTTGAGGTCTGTTTCCTTCACCTCTTGTACTTGCACTTCAAGCATGCTTGCGATATCCATGGTGATGTTTCAGCGTCGGAATAGGGCAAAGACTACTTCAAAATAAAGAATACGACACCGCCATTGCCGTGTATGTGTGTGTGAACTGACCGGTCGAGCGCGTGCAATTTGCACTTTTCTTTAAGGCACATTTACATCCCCTTCATTAATCGTCAGACCGGTATGAGAGTTCCTGATGTCCATCATTGGACTCTCACGGTTCACGTGACTCAAAAAATTCACAATTGCACCCAAGCTACTAATTTAGAGCGCGAAATAAAGACTCCCACAATGCAACTGCGCATCCAAACGCGTTTTGCGGGAAGAGGGCACAAATTTGAAAATTTTAAATATAAGTTTGATCTTTGTAAAGCAGTTAAAGAGGAACTTAGAAAAACGCTAATGTAAATTACAATGCAGAACGGTTTACACGAATTTACACTACATTAACACTTTCACTGTTTCTGATCATAGAGGGCAACCACATCAGGAGAAGACCAGACGTATTTTTACCATTTGCACAGCTTTCTGCGCAGCATGGTCTTTTCCGATTGGAGATTGCGGAAAGGAAATTTATTTACAAATGGCCCTCGGTTTCTACGATGTATAAATAATAAAATTGTTCTTTTAGAGAAATTTGTAGCGATGGAAGGAAAAGAAAATGATTTGAAAAAATCAGCAAGGAAATTGACGGAGGATATTCAAAATATGGGGAACTATAAAAATCTTTATAACGAAATTCAGGTTGTATAAAGCTCGATTTGAATTTTATTGTAAATTTGGACTTTTTTCTGGATGTAACTTCTTATTATTGTATTTTTCCCAGAAATTAGTTGCATCTTCGGCTGTTAAAAAGGAAGATTTCAAAAATACTTTGTTCGATGCCTTACAAACCAACGGACTTGAAACTGAACTTAGAAATACTATCTTCCATTGGGCTCGATCTCAAGTGAGTTTTCTATTTTCATAAAATTCAAAGAATTATTAAATTTCTTTTTTCTAACCTCAAACGTTAAAGATTTATAAGTCGCTAAATGTATTTTTTTTAATATTCTAAGGCCTGTCCCTTCTTGACTCATTCTTTGCACATGTAAATAATTGATTTCAGTATTGTAATATTGCTATATTTTAGAAATAATGAGGCTCAAAATGTTCAATTGAGAGAAAAATCGTTCACAATATTTCAATATGGAGGAAATGCGTATCAAATTTTTAGACGCTTACTTGTTCTTTTACGTTTTATCGAATGCGCATGTCTGAAACACTCCTTATACTAAGCGCGTCTACTACGTGGACTTATTCTAGCGGACTTTCTTCAGGCGGGGAACGAGACACGAATAAACAAAATGGCCGCCTTTCGTAAAGTTCGTCTCCCAAAACCTTATTTCGATTTAACGACGCTGTAATGCTGTCATGATATATATTTTTCTCTATTTCGCATGCGCAAATCGATTTTTGCCTAATGCGATTGCGCAGATTTAACTTATGGAAAGGGGGCCCTTTGTTACAGTTTTTGGTCTAAAAAATCATGCTAATAACCATATAACTTTTTTTGAAATTTTTCAATAATTGATATAAATAAAAAGGTAGTTGTATGCCAATGAAAGGAATAATTAAAGCCGAGAAATTATATTTTAATGTATGAATTATAAGTTTTATTCGAAAATAAAACTTCGAAGTGAGGTAAGGTTTGGAAGTTACCAAAAACTGGCATTATAATGCAATGGCTTCATTTGAAAATGCCAGAATTTTCTTAAAATGCAACGAATTAGGCCTTTGAGATCGGTCCTGTTTCATTTTCATCCTACGTTTGTCGCCCTTGAAGAGTCCCACGTGCCGCATTCATGAAGCGATGTGGCTCTCTCTTGCTCTCCCTAACCCTCTTAGCCCCTTGCCATGCTTCGCAAGAAGTAGTGATTGATCACCAGCGGATGCGTTAAACTAGCTGTAGATTACGGTTGCGTTCCGCAATTGGAATACTTTTACTTATGGTGTCATAAGTCACATGGTATTCTCTTATTGGTGATTGAATCCCGATAATGGTCAAGCTGATAGGTTACTAATGACAATTGAAATCACAATAGAACAATTATAATTGCATGTAAATTCATGGAACATTTAGCACATGTGCAGATTGCATTTGAAACTATTTCGAATATATATATATATATACAGGATGTCCCAGAACTCAAGGTACATAATTTACATACAAATTCCTTATAAAAAATGGAGTCGAAAATTCTAATACAAAAAATTTGTCAGGTGCATAATTAACAAGTTATTAACGATTAAAGATGATCAATCAAAAAATCGGAATTGGTGGGTGGGAATATATGTGTATTGAAGTTAGATTCTCATACACTCGCTAGTGGCATAAGTATTCCCGCCCATATATATATATATATATATATATATATATGTATTAAATTTTATTACTACGCTTGTGCCAGCGCGGAGGCTACTACTGTGATGTGTTGATGTTTAGGTTAGAATTTTTGTAAATTAAGCAGCCCTATCTGACCGCCACGAATTTTGTAAACTCTTACAACAGATTCCACTTGGAACTAATCCGCGGGGCGGCGGCATTTCTGTCTCCCCTGACCTTTTCTCAGCGCAAGTACTATTTATTTGACTATTTAAAGTACTATTTATTCAGTTAAATTTTTATTGATCCTGCTTACTTCGAAAACATTAAAAATTTAATAATTTTATCATTTTTCTTATATGATAATGTGTTTTTTGGGAGGAACAGAAATGGCGCCGCCCCGCGGATTAGTTCCTAGTGGAATCTGTAAAGGCCCACTCGTTCGTCCATATGTAGACCGTGCAAACCTAATGCATGGATGGTGGACGATGAGCAACTAGCGCCTCGTACAACTGTGCATATGAACTATCATTGTATGAAACGTGTTAGCGCACATACATGCATATGTACGTTCTTTAAATGCGCTGCAGGGAATATAATGAAAAGGAAATTGAAGATTTAATGGAAAATTGTGACAATGTAATTTAAGAGTCAGATTGAAGTCCTCATCAGTGAATTTATTTCTATAAAAATACAAAGGAAGAAACTTAAAAAATTGCCCTTGTGACGGGTAAACATTGTGATACAAAATGTAATGAAAAATTGCACGTATGAGACTATAGAATTGGTCTAAAATAGCTCATTTTACAGAAAATTAAAAGTGTACAACAATTTTTTCTTTTGAAAAAACAAAGGGGAGAAACTTAAAAAATAGCACGTGTGACAGATAAAAATTGTGGTTAAAACGATATGAGTGAATTGTACATGTGGACTATAAACTATAAAACGAAGACAAAACTTAACTTTTATCAGTCGGGTATCTGAATTTTCGCGTCTCAAAAAATAGGAATGTGTGGAAATGAGTTGCGTATTTGTAAACTTACTGACCTTTATGTGGCTTGCAGTGATCCCAGAACGTGGGAGCTGGCGGCCCCCACCATAGATGCCTCGGACTCATCGTGTCTTCTTCATTCAACCAACCTATGGCAGTCGAGCGAGAAAGAAGCCAAGAGCTGGTGGGGTCTATGGTGGGGGCCGCCAGCTCCCACGTTCTGGGATCACTGGTGGCTTGAAAGTGCATTGGTGATATGTTGCACTGAAAAACGGTGAAAAAGAAGTACAAAATTGCTGCTTTTTCCCTTTCCTTTCTCCTCTTGGTCACAAATTTTTCCATAACACTATTCTCACTGAGATTTTAAGAAGGACTGAAATTATGTAGGAGGTATACTTATACAGACATGTTGACAAAAAAGGGTGGAGGGTAGGGGGTATGGTATCTATACAGTTTTGGTTTTCTGGAAGGAATCCGAGAGAAAAGAGCAGAGAAAAAAATTTGTAAAGATGTGCGTGCAAGATGGACGGAGTGTTATGACCATAAGTAGAGAATGTGTAAAAGGTATTCTTGATGATGCTCTGGAGGTTTTCAATATTGTGAGAATTTGTCTGAAAATTTATGAGAATAAATTTTTAGGGATGAATGAAAATGGCAGAATTTGTGAAATTTTTAAGAATTGTTGTTCAATAGAGGGAGATAAAAAACAGATAGATTGTCTGTGTCGGTTTTTTGATTGAAGTTGAATGTGTGGTCTTGGTGCTATGCATGTTTGGTGAGAGCGGTCCATTTTTCTTGGGGGTTATAAACATCTTTTTTGTGTTCCTGGATTCTGGTTTTTAGGTGGCGTTTTGTTGTGCCTATGGAGGTTGCTGTGCAACCAGAACAAGAGATATTGTAGATGATTTCGGCCATATCAAGTTTTATGACAGAGTGGATAAAATTTGTTGGGTAATTGTTTAGAAATAAAACTGATTTCTCTTGAATTACTTTTTCACAATTTTCCATTAAATTTTGTTTTGTTGTAATAAGGTAAAAGCACCAATAGCCGGACAGTACCCAATAACCGGACAGAGCCATGAATTTTTCTAAAAATTAGAGATTTATGAATCACTTATCGCTATTTTGGTGTACCGTATACAAACCTCGAAATGTACCCTTTTAAAAAAGTGAAAAATTTGTTGAATTAGAAATTAAAACTTCGCCAAGAAAAAAAATTTCTCTACTGAAGCACAAGGCTGGTCGAAATGTAGCGAAATCTACTCTATAAACAAACTGACACGTTGTCTTTGTTAAGAAAACAAAATTTACATTTACCCTCATTTTTCATTTTAATACGTGTTACACTAAAGTCAAATACTTTATCTAAACCATAATATTTTTAAAAATTAAAAAACATTTTCCTTTAATTAAATATACTAAATCCGGTTATTAGGTCAATGAATCTTCGTTTTGCCTAATAACCGAACGCGTGTCCGGAGTTATATTGCACTGATTTTGTTTTCGCTCTAGTCGACGGAAGAAAAGGTTATTACAAAAACGAATGCGAATTTCAAAAAGTACTGTTGATATTTTCAAGAAATGTGGTAAGTATTTGATTGTTTTCAATTCATAGAAGATATCTATCTGATAAAATATTAGGTAAATTACTTTAAACATATTTTAATTAGTCAAATATGAAATCCAACCTCAATTGACATTTGACGTTTATTTTCTTGTTGATTTTACATTGATAACAATGAAAATATGGATTTCAGAGTGAAATTTCCGCACTTTTTGATCTTTTTGAATGATAATTTCAAATAATAACGATAAACTATGATTAATAATGAATAATTTTTTAAAGAAATAATGTTTGAACGATGGATTTGCTGAAAATCTGATATTTTGAGAAAGTATTTTCATTTTAACATATGTATTTTCTGGGTTTTATGTATTTGGTGTCTTCATTATAGATCATGGAAAAAGTATCAGAAAAAAAGATTAAAAAGCTTTATACCAAAACGGATATTATTAATGCGATTGAGGATATAAGGCAAAAACGATTGACAATTTGTGCTGCAAGCTCTAAATATAATATATTCTATTTGTAAAATCTTTTCAATATTTTTTTTTATAAGCGTAGACCTACAAAATGTTTCTGTAAATATTTCCCAGTGTTTATTATGTTTAAAAAATATCAAATCCATATTCATCAAATTATAATATTCTCTTGTCCGAGTATTGGTGCAGCGCTGTCCGGCTATTGGATCAATTCACTTTACCCGTCCGGCAATTGGCTCCAGAGCATTATTTAATGAAAACAATTATTAAAATGGATTATTCAGATTTAACACAACTCTGGGCTTTTTGTTATAGTAGGGAGGACACATACATCAAAATAATCGCGGCAATTCTTGATTCCGCATCACATTTACAACGATTAATACAAAAAATTGAATGACATTTCCTTAGACGTCCGGCTATTGGTGCTTTTACCTTAAGTAAAAATAAAAAATATCAGTAATTTTTGTTTTTATTTCCAGAAGATACACAGAAAATATTCCTATGCAACGAACTGCGAACCCAGCGTTGCCATTGCTACTGATTTATCAGGAGTTCTACTGATTTTTGAAAGTGGCTACTGATATACTGATTTTCTTTAAAGTCTCCTAATTTTGTTTCGGCACTTGCCCTAGCGAACTTGCTGAACGGTATCTTTACGCTGTAGCGTAAAGCTATCGTAAATTTATCGTAAAGTAGCATGATAACTCATGAATGAGACAAAATAAACATTCAAAATGTTTTTATCCTTATTCTACGTTGAAAATAACGTTAACTGGTAATTGAAATATACAATAATTTTATTAATTTACGCTAAAAATTAAAAAAAACATAATACCTGTCATTGAAGGCAGTGCAGTGGTTCATCACTTTCCATGTCTTCGCCGTGAGATGAAAGTATAGTTGTGTCTCACTCCTACCAATGGTCAACTTTAACGGAGACGTTCCACGAAAGGTGAACCACTGCACTGCCTTCAATGACAGGTATTATGTTTTTTTAACTTTTAGCGTAAATAAATAAAATTATTGCATATTTCAATTACCGGTTAACGTTATTTTTAACGTAGAATAAAGATAAAAACATTTTGAATGTTTATTTTGCCTCATTCATGAGTTATAATGCTACTTTACGATAGCTTTACGATAGCTATCGTTCAGCCAGTTCGCTAGGGTGAGCAAAGTGCACAGGAGCCTATAGAGGAACAGGATTTAACCAATGCGATTGTCGTCGCACGAACCCTAGGCGATCATCTCATTGGTTAAATGCTGTTCCCCTATTCCTCAATTACCCTATTCTCCTCGACGTCCCTATTGAAAAATCCGGCTGCGGATCCGACGCCGGATCCTAATAGGATCCTACGCTGGAATCTACGCCGGAACCTACATCGAAAACGTATTCGGAACCTGCGTCAGAAACGTATTCGGAACTTACGTCGGAAACGTGGTCGTAACCGTTGTCGGAATTTGGGACCGGACCCACCGTCGGATCCGACGTCGGATCCTATGTGTATCCTGACGAGAAAATTTGTAAGTTTTTAAAAAATAAAAAAATAAATTCTTAGCCGAATGTACTAATTTTGGCCTCTTCTGCAACTTGCCAAGTAAAAAGAGGGTATCATAATAAGATTTATTATTCAATATTGAAATTATATATGTATTCAAATTTATGCTTGAAATATGTAGAAGTGGTGATTTAAAAAATGGGCTATTGCAAATGTTTATTGTTAGGTTTATTTTCAAATAATTTACACACTTTTATTATCACATGTATATGTATTTATATATTGAAGTACAACTTTTAAGAAAAGTTAAACAATTATATTACATTAACATTACATACATACATACATACATTAACAGCAAGAGATGAGTATGTACGTCCGCTTTGGACATTTGGTTTCTCGCACTTTTTTGACATTACATGTTGAAATACGACTTGTAAGAAAATTTAAAATATGATGTAGAACTTGATGATATTAGTGACAGATTAGGGTTTCCACTTAGGACATTCGGTTCCTCTTTCTTTTTTCTTTGACGTCATATACATATTTTTTTCTTACCGCTCCATAAGCCTTAATGACAAAATTCTTACAATGTGAGTGTTATGATTTTATAGTTCGACAAACTTTGTACAAGTGTAGAAAATTATCTCAAGTCGAATTGAAACAATAGAAAAATTTAAAAAACTCATAATATCTAATAAAATATGTCAAACTGAAGAAAAATGGAGCTTTACAGTGTACATTTTGTTTAAACATACGTAACATAACTGATCCACTTCCCCTATTATATGTTAAATCTTTATTATTTTTGCAGCATCTTTTTTTCTAGAATAAAGATAAATTCTTATTTCTTTCTTACATAATTGTAAGTTTCATAGCATTTATACACATTTCAATATTTTTTTTTTTTTTCTAAAACGCGCCTTTCTTATCGTAATCAATGTTGATAGCAGTTATGTGACTGGAGGACATGCAATACTTATCTGGTCCTAAAATTTTATGAAGTAAAAAAAAATTATTGTAAAATTCTTTTTTAATTATGAACATTTAAAACGAGATAAGACTTCTTAAGTTCTTTTAGTTGATCATCATATTGAAAAACTTGACGTAAAAAAGGACGTAAAAAACGATGTCAAAAATTGGGATAGTTTTTTACGTCCTTTTTTACGTCAAGTTTTTCAATAGGACACATATTTTTTGCTTCAAATTTCAATTTGGGTGGACGCCAGCTTGACAAAAGAAAAGTAAGATATAGGAATCGAATAAGTGATGCACATACATGCCAATATTAACAAATTATACCTTTTTAGAAGTTTGTATTTTTTTGGAGTTAGAGGCTTCGGACCATCTTCGTTTTCCTCTTCATCAACTTCCAGATTATTCTCCATTTCCGAATTCTGTTTTATAGGTTTTCGAATATACCTTTTCTTCAAAATATCTCTGCTCCACAATATTTCAGCCATTTCTCTTACAAATCTGGAGTCATTCTTCATGAGCATCAAAGCCCAAGTATCCTCATACACATATTTTCCGGCTCCAACGTACACCTGTTCGAAAGAATAATTATGCATAATAGTATATTATGTGCCTAGGCACACAATGAGGGTGATTGCGTGACGAGCGACAATGCTCGCAGGAGATCGAAGCCAAGGCGTAGCTGAGGCAAAGCCGAGACAAAGCCGAGACGAATCCGAGGCGCGATCAGTCCTGCGAGCATTGTCGCGAGTCTCGCAATGTCCCGAATTGTGTGCATTGGCACATATTCTATTTTATGTGACTATGGTGCGGATACGAGTTTTTATGCGTACATTGGAATCTAATTTAGTATTTTAGTTGTTTGCGGCGCTAGTTGTACGAAGCGGGCGCAAATTGGCGACTAGTCCCGGCCATTTTGATTTTATCGGTCTTGTGTAACGATATGGCTATTTGCAGTATTGCAAGCTGCCACAAACAAGAAGAAGAAGAAGAATCGGTCTTGTGTAGTAGTCAGTTCTAACATCGTACGAAGAAGAAGTGAGAAGAAGAAGAATAAGAAATAGATTGCGTTCCGCTGTAAGACTATAATGCGCATGCGCAGTTCAATTTCTACATTGTATTCCTCTGTAACGGAATATACAACATTGCTTTACTCTCAGCTGTAACGGAAAAACGAGTTTCCGCGGCTGAGGCACATAAAAGAATATTATACACAGTATTGCTTCCTCAATTTACTACGCGTAATAAAAATAAAAGCAATCTTACTTGCTCGTTTTGCACCACAAAACGTGGTTGAGAATCAACTTGGTTGAATGGAACCTGACGATTAGTGGGTGATTCTGCTCTCCTGTCGTTCACTCTAATTCTCATTCTAGACGATTGTGGTTCCGGACCATCGTCTGATGCTGTTCTATTTTCACGTGGTGATCTTCGAGGTGATACTTTTTCTTGTCCCCATCTTGGCGATTGTAGTGCTGGACCAGCATCGTTAAATGCGGCCCTCTTCCCACTAGGTGGTAGTGCAACAATTTTTTTCTGAGAATTCAGCGATGAAAGATCATCCACTGGTGCTGCAGACTCTTTGGACTTTTCTAGACGATTTATGTCTTGATCTGCGTACATCTTTGATATACTAAAACGTCTTACTTTTCTCATCCCATCTTCTTTGCCCATTATGACAGTATCGTCAGATAAAGACGACTCATTTACTTGGTCAAGTTGCGGTTCACCTGAAGAACGGAAAAGAAATTGTTGTATGTAAGATAAGGTTTTGCATACACGGAGAAACTTTTCATATCAATTTTTACTATAGTATTTTGCAATTCAGGGAAAAACGTATCACTTTGAGAATTTTTGTTGGTAAAAATACTAAACTTTAAAATAATTATATGAAACTTTAGTATGAACTATAGTAAAATTTGCTATGAACTATGCTAAAGTTTCATATCATTATTATTAAGTTTAGTTTCTTTACTAACAAAAATTCTCAAAGTGATATGTTTTTCCCTAAATTGAAAAATACTATAGTAAAAATTGATATAAAAAGTTTCTCCGTGTACTTACTACTTCAGGATTCTGCATCCTCCTCCAAATACTTACTTCTGTTTTCATCGACAAAAGAGCTAGAGTCATCAGAGTCATAAAGACTTCTTCTATTTTTTAGTAGAAATTTTTGTTTATCATCAACACTAACTTCTTCGTCATCGAAAAGTTTCTTTCTGATACTTCGTTTCTACAAAAATTTCGAAAAACAGGTGAATGATATAATAAAAGGTATTCCCGAAAACTATTAAATTTTACTACTATAGCTGAAAAATATCTAATAAAATAATGATACTACTTACTTTGTTTGGATCTTTGTTTTCTTGGGTTTCTGATTCCGAAAAAAAACTTCTATTTCGTTTATTTGGAAATCTTAATCTCTTCTGCTTATTTTGTTCTTCAATGTCCTCAGCACTAGCTAAAATTATCATTGAAGAAAATTGCAACATTTATCCACAGGGGCGAAAGTATTGAAAAATGATAATTATTTAGTTATTTTTCAAATTCAATTTTCATCCACTATTGTTCAAGAAAGATACTTTGGCTAACATAAAATAAAAAGCGAAGATTGGTAAACACGTGTTAAACTCAATTAAAACCATTTTTACCTTGTTTTTTACATTTCAAATCACATTCATGTAGGGTAAGTGTGGGTATTACTGTGGATGCCCCAGTTACTGCGCTTTCAAATAAAACTAATGATATACAATGTTTTAAAGATATATAACGCTACATAACAACTAAAAACAATCAATTTCTAATCCAAGCATAATAAGTATCAACGAATTATCAATAGTTACGATATTTGTAGCTAATTGATTGCAATTTAAAACTCTCATGTTCCCGATTCCCATAGTTTCAATGCTTAGATTTGTTGAAAGGTCATGAACACGTTCTGAAAAACTTGTTATAATTCCGTTTCTGAAAATAAAATATTTCTTGTGATATTACTTTCTGCAAAGTAAATATTTTATTTTTCTAAATATTTATGCAAAATAACAAAAAATACGTTTTTTAATCATTTTTTTACCAAAACAGTATTTGGTACATGATTTTCATAGGTGTATGAATTACTGCGATCTGTCAGGCGGCACTGCATAACCTTTCAATCTATTACAAATGCTTTTTATAATTGAGATTAAACAAAATGTTGAAAATTCCAAAATCGTTGCTAATGAGGCAAGAGGAAGTCAAGTAATATAATTTTAAGGTAAATTAAATAAGAGTTATAACATTATTTAATCTTAATTTGTTAAAAATGCTTCATGTTCACTTTTTATAATTTAGTTTAAATAAAATGTTCAACACTCCTTAATCGTTGCTAAAGATGCAAGAGGAACTCAAGTGATATAATTTTAAGTTAAATTAAATAAAATTAATAAAATTATTAATCTTAATTTGTTACGAATGCTTCGTCGTGTTTACTTTTTATAATTGAGATTAAATAAAATTTTCAACACTCCTAAATTAATTGTAAGTTCACTCAAAATAATATCGCAGTATTACGCGCGCAGAAATTGGGGTTTCCGCAGTAATTGGTGCGCAGTAATTCATGCAAACCCGCAGTAATACCTACATGGAACATTTTTTTAGATTCGCATTTTCTAAGTTAATCTGGTTTCTTTTCAGGGTTTAAGGACTGCATGCTACTTACTTAATACCAAATACTGCTTTAAAAATTAATTCGTGACGACTTTTTTATCTCAAAATCTTTTTTTAATTTCAAAAGCCGTCTTGATTTTCGATCCGCAGTAATTGGCACACTTACCCTATTTAATAATTCTGTGGTTTCACATTGTTTAGAGGTAAATCCGTTATCTTCATTGAAATTATTAAACGTTAGGGTAAGTGTGCCAATTACTGCGGATCGAAAATCAAGACGGCTTTTAGAGATAAAAAAAAGATTTTGAGATGATAGAGTCGTCATGAATTAATTTTCAAAGCAGTATTTGGTATTAAGTAAGTAGAATGCAGTCCTTAAACCCTAAAAAAACCAGATTTACTTAGAAAATGCGAATCTAAAGAAAATGTTCCATGTAGGTATTACTGCGGGTTTGCATGAATTACTGCGCACCAATTACTGCGGAAACAATTTCTGCGCGCGTAATACTGCGATATTATTTTGAGTGAACTTACAATTAATTTAGGAGTGTTGAAAATTTTATTTAATCTCAATTATAAAAAGTAAACACGACGAAGCATTCGTAACAAATTAAGATTAATAATTTTATTTTTAATTTAACTTAAAATTATATCACTTGAGTTCCTTTTGGATCTTTGGCAACGACTAAGGAGTGTTGAAAATTTTATTTAATCTCAATTATAAAAAGTAAACACGACGAAGCATTCGTAACAAATTAAGATTAATAATTTTATTAATTTTATTTAATTTAACTTAAAATTATATCACTTGAGTTCCTCTTGCATCTTTAGCAACGATTAAGGAGTGTTGAACATTTTATTTAAACTAAATTATAAAAAGTGAACATGAAGCATTTTTAACAAATTAAGATTAAATAATGTTATAACTCTTATTTAATTTACCTTAAAATTATATTACTTGACTTCCTCTTGCCTCATTAGCAACGATTTTGGAATTTTCAACATTTTGTTTAATCTCAATTATAAAAAGTAAGCATAACGAAGCATTTGTAATAGATTGAAAGGTTATGCAGTGCCGCCTGACAGACCGCAGTGATTCATACACCTATGAAAATCATGTACCAAATACTGTTTTGGTAAAAAAATGATTAAAATAAACGTTTTTTTTTGTTATTTTGCATAAATATTTAGAAAAATAAAATATTTACTTTGCAGAAAGTAATATCACAAGAAATATTTTATTTTCAGAAACGGAATTATAACAAGTTTTTCAGAACGTGTTCATGACCTTTCAACAAATCTAAGCATTAAAACTATGGGAATCGGGAACATGAGAGTTTTAAATTGCAATCAATTAGCTACAAATATCGTAACTATTGATAATTCGTTGATACTTATTATGCTTGGATTAGAAATTGATTGTTTTTAATTGTTCTGCAGCGTTATATATCTTTAAAACATTGTATATCATTAGTTTTATTTGAAAGCGCAGTAACTGGGGCATCCACAGTAATACCCACACTTACCCTGTGTTACTTTTGCAATAAATTTATTGCAGGATCTTTAAATCATAACATATTCTATTCATATGGCACAAGAAATGTACTTCAATGATCATAACCAAAAAATTAATAATTTTTAGTTGCCGTAGTTTTGTATACGTTCATCAGGTAATAAATTAATATTTTATTAACAAAACCTAAACTGCCGTCGGAAATTATGAGCATGCAAAATGTTAATTTTACAGAGTAGATATTCGTCCGCTTTTCAAGGTATCATTCCAAAGTATCTTGGTAACCTATGAAGACATTTTAAAAATCTATAAAATCACATTTCATTTAAATTCAGTAATATTAGTCTCGAATGACACATGGAACTTTAAAAATTTTATATTATTTTCAGAGTTATGTATGTTTTTTAAAAATATTGAAATTTGACGCCCTTTTCGTAATACCTTTTTATAAAATTAATATTTTGTAATTTGTTTTCAACTCTGGCTTTTTCGACAAAAAATTATATAATAACTTTCGTACCATAATAGGAAAAAATTTGTAATTTGATATTTTAAATAATAAGGCAGTTCGGTAACATATGAAAAAAAAATGCTTAACATTTCCGTCGGTAATGTAAATAATAATAAAATAAAAAATAAAATAGAAATTTTCATCAGTTATGTGACTTTTGGTTAGTTTTTTCTTTTGCTTTGCACTTTCAGAAAAATAATAAACATGAAAATGTAAGAAAATCTTACAGCAGATGAATTATTTCAGCCAGTAGAAAATGTCAGAAAAATATAGATATTCAGAACAATTGACGTATGCTTACATCCCAAGCGAAGAATATTGATGTAGATAAATTCGCCGTCATCGAGCCAATATTTATATTTTTTCTGTCGATCGAAATCTTCTGCGTCTCTTGGAAAAAAATTCTCAATGTCACATGTCGGAATTGTATCAATAAATCCGTCGTTTATATACAGAACGGAGGCGTGTGACAACGTATTAACACTTTCTCCTGCTTCCTCACTCTCCGCCATTGTAATTTTCGTTCTACGTTATTCTTTAATTATTTTAATTTACTTCTTATTCCGACTCTATCGAAAATAATACCTTCGAGAACAAGCAAACAAATGACTACCAAATTTTGAATGTCACGTGACTTCATTCGTCTCTTGTTCATACGTCACAGACAAGAAACGCGGAATAGGCTGAACTAAATGAACTAAATGATAGAAGAGTGCGAATGAACGGAATGAACCATTTCGATTTATCGGAAAAAATATCCATAACATAACCTTCATTCATTTCATACAGTGCAAAGGAACCACGATGTATGCAGATAAGGATATTCAGGAGGTAAGTATATTGATATTCTCCTTCTCTCTTTGAAGTAAATGTTCTAAAATGCAAATGGCTATTCATGAACAGATTTATTTATTTCATATTTAGTAGGAATAAATATTCCACTTCATTCTGCTTGTAAACATTTTTTCGAATCTTGTCGGCATAGTTTTGCCAGAAAATTGAAGGAAAAATTTTTTAAAAGGCGTTTTTGATAAATAAAATCAGAGCCGTTAATTAAAAATAGCTGCAAAAGACTGAAAAATGACTGATTAACGAAACCTTCTTTTCTTGTTATGCTTTAGAAATGAATGAAAACCGACAAAATCGTTTTCAACTATTTGTTAATTACTTAATAATAAGTAAGTTACAGAAATGTGTATAGGAAATGAAGAGCCAAGTATATTATGATTAGAATGTGCTCCTTAAGGCCAATAGAGGCTTAAGTAAATTAATTTTTTCTAATTTGAAATTAAAAATAAATTTAATAATTTGTGCTAGAAGGATAGACAAAACCGAACTCGAAGCGGGCGGATTTGAAAAAATTTTAAAACAAGCATCATACAGCATAAACTTATTAAAAAGTAAAAAATAGTAAACCAAAATATCACTGCCAGCAAATTTTTAAAATAATCACTTTTCTATTAATTTTTGATAAGTATCTATTTTCATCTCTCAGTAAAGAAGGGTTTGAACATGTTAAAGCTTTCTGCCAGTATAAATACTTTACGCAAAAAGTGAACAATTAAAAAGCTTTTATAATTTTTATCCAATACCAAGAGCCTTTTAACTTTCAAAAATGCAAAAATCAGAGAATTCACATCATTTTCTAAATGTGATTCATTTGCTTTACAGAATGCTATGGATTGTGACATCCCTGAAGCTTGCGAATATTGTGAGGAACGTGTATTACAAAGTGATATACCTCAATCCACATGGTACCGTTACCAAAACCTCTGCAGAGATCAAGTAATTACCTGACACCGATATTTTAAACTTATGTAAAAATAAAGCTTCAACTGAAATGAAAAACTTACAGCTGGTGAGTCAGAAACCAAAGGAACTGTGTTTGCAGATGATGCTAATATGTCTGAAAAATTTGAACAGCAATTTTCTAGCTTGGGGATTTCACTTCCAAGATAACAGTTTCCTATCTGAACGACCGAAATATAACCTTATTCTTTCCATTAATCGAAATGATAAATAAAATTCAATACAAGTCAATGAAGCACTTCGGAATTCCCTCGCTTGCATAAAAGCAAGGTATCTAATAATTAAAAATCAAAGATTTTTTTCTTAATTCATCATTAACTTTCAGCACAGACAAGTGAGTTCACAAGGGGTACACTCCAGTGATGCAACCGAAGCGGATGCAAACAGCTATCCGAGGTCGATGATGCAAGAAAATTTAATGGAAATTAATAGCAATATTTCAAACCCAAGCGATGAACTACTACTCACTTCAGCCAGTGAAGTACCACCTAAGACAGATGGGGTGCTATCTGCAGCTAATGAGACATCATGCACCAATTACGAAATGTTTTCAGAAGCTAAGCGAGGTGACAAGGATTATAAAATTCAGGATTTGGAAGAAAAAATCACTTCTACAAATGTGGAATCGGTAATAACAACTTTCACTGTGAAATTTGTTTACTGTGATCTAAATCAATTATTCTTGACATTTTTAGGAAAATTTCTTCAGTTTCTGGTGATTTTTACTGTAGCTTATTGAAAAATGTTTTTTTTTATTTCTAGAAAGTCCTATTGTTGGAAATCGCAGTTCAAATTGTATATCAAGAAATTTTAAAATTCTAGTGTAAAATTGACAATCTGCATTTTGTATTGATTGGAAATATTTTTCTCAATAACTCGATCTTGTCCATGTCTTAATCATAATATTCTCTCGACATTAATACTTACAACAATATTTTATAGATCTTGAGGAAAGACACTGAGATTTCACAACAGATACTTCGAGAAATTCATCATGTAATGGGAGAATTAGCAGACGATTTAGATAGTGACAGCCCTGCAACATTGCACACTGAGGTATTGTTGATTGTTATTATTTTCCCTCTAAATTATTTCTGACTTAACGTAAACAAAATGTGCGACAACTTCATCTTTGTACTACATTAAAGTTTCAGGTTAGTAATTTCTTTAATCAAAAAAGTTTAATGACGTTAATTGCCCATATACAAATTTTTCCAAATCATTTCAGTCGGTTACGTCGATAATTAAAAGAGTGTATCACTCACAATGATAACCAAACTCTACCATATCGACCTTATCGACCTGTGATTTAGAATTAACGTCATATAAGACCAGATAGAATTTTCAATATATATTCGAAAAAAATTTCTGTGAAAAAAGGAACGCTTCCACTCCGCTGAGTATCGAGCCCAGGACGTTTCGATTGCCGGTAGAATGCTCTATCATCTGAGCTACAGAGGTTCCACAAAACTTTTCTCACAGAATCTATTTACGCCAATTTGGCCATGGATATAAAGCATTCGACCGGCAATCGAAAGGTCCTGCGCTCGATACCCAGCGGAGTGGAAGCGTTACTTTTTTCACAGAAATTTTTTTAAAGCGAACACTTTCAAATGTAAAAGGCAAGGATTGATAATTTCAATTGAAGGGTGATAAGTCTACACTGCAGAAGCGCCAGTTTTTACAAAATCCTTTTTTACTAAGATGTAATGTTTTTAGATATTCCTTAGAACAAATTTTGATATATAAATGAGTTAATATTTAATTCTTTTGACAAAATTCACAATTATGTTAGGGTTTTTGTAAATTATATTGAATTGATGAAATTTTAGAAAACTATTACAATTATAAAAATATTTACATAGTTTGAAAGTAGTTTAGAATTTGAAATAATATTGTAACAACTAAACGAATTTTCTGAATATTAGAATTTTAAATGTCATCCTTGGAACGGAATGAAGAATATTTCAATTGTATAACATAATTTCGAAGTACTTGAATTATTTTATTAATCTTTGAAATTCGCAAGTATTCAAACGTTACATGGTAAACGCCATTTTTCGTTCATTTATACTGTCCGTTTTGAACATGGGTTTATTTAAATTCACGTTACAGAGTGAATACGAAGAAGATGATTTCTTCAATGATGCAGTCAAAAACAATTATCTTTTTGATCTAGAAGAAGAGAGCTCTATGAACAAGAAATACAACTTCTCCGAAAAATATACCACTCTGGAAGACATGATGTCCGGAACTGGTTTCAAGAAATCAACAGCAGTACCAGTTACGAAAACAATTGGGGAAATAATCATAATGATCGTTAGATATGCTTTTGTACATGCGTTGTCATTAACTGCAACATTTCAGTTATTTTCTTTAATTAATTGTATTTTTGAATCTCCCATTTTGCCAAACACAAAATATTTAATAGATAAATTATTTCATCCCAAGAAATGGGCTCATTTTCATGCGATTTGTATTAAATGTCGAGGGTATGCAGGCATGTTTCAACCAAGCAAAGATCGTTATGTAATATGTCAAGCATGCAACAATAGAGTTGATATTAAGAACTACGACGATAAGCATTTTTTCATAACAATGGACGCTTCATCTCCTATCGCTGAATTAATAGAAAGTAATTCTGATTATTATAATTTCGTTATGAATGAGAGGGTTTATAAGAAAGGGTTCATGAATGATATTTACGATGGAAAAATGTTTCGAAATTTCGTAAAATCATTAAGCGAAGCAGATAAACATCAGTACGCAACAGCAACGTTCAATACTGATGGAGCGCCTTTGTTTGAGAGCTCTACCTGTTCAATTTGGCCGATATATTTAATGGTGAATGAATTGCCTTACAACGTGCGAACTAAAGAGTTGGTATTGGTGGGACTTTGGTTTGGTAAAGACAAACCAGACATGAACGTTTTTCTTGCACCGTTTGTAGAACACATGAATCAGCTTTCAACAACGGGAATTGAGTGCAATATTAATGGTATCCGACGTTGTATTGGACTTTTTCCACTGGTTTGCTGTGTTGACTCAGTAGCACGAGCACCAGTTCAAGGATTTGTTCAATTTAACGGCAAAAACGGTTGCGGTCTGTGTCTTCATCCTGGAATGTGGGTACAAAACTCATCGAAATCCCGTTCGGGTGGATGTATGAAATATCCCCTACTTAATACCGTTGTGAAGAATCGAAGTATGGCAGATACGATTCTACATGCCGAAGAAGGAACTCCACAAAATCCAGTCTTTGGTGTAAAATCGCGATCACCTTTAATAGATTTAATGAAATTCGATCTCATTCGCGGTTGTGTACCAGATAGCATGCACGCCTGTACCGGAGTAGCTAAACAAATTGCAAAATCGTTATTTGGAACAAAAGAAAAGGTAGGAATATTATCTCGCCGGTTGATAACTACAATTGATAACTTTTTAGCCAATATAAAATGTCCTCATCAGGTAGGCAGACTAACTCGTCCTTTTTCGGAAAAAGAATTTTGGAAAGCTCGCGAGTGGGAAAACTGGACCCTTTATTTCAGCTTGCCAATTCTTTTCAATATAGTGTCACGTGAATTTCTGATGCATTGGTCTCTTTTTGTAGAAGCTTTGTACATTCTATCTCAAACTGAAATTAGAAATTTTGAGATAGATTTGGCCGATCGATTGCTACACAAATTTGTAGCTGGTACGGAAAAACTTTATTCTAAAGTAGCTATGACGTTTAATGTGCATTTACTTTTGCACTTATCTAAAAGTGTTTACGATTGGGGGCCACTGTGGGCTCATAACGCATTTGCATTTGAATCGGGAAACGGACAACTGTTAAAAGGGATTCATTCAGCTAAGGGCATTCACCATCAAATATGTCGGCGAATAAGTTTGCAATACAGTTTATGTATGTTGAAAAAAAACGTTAATACTTCCGTTGTTGTGAAAAATTTTTGTACAACCCTTGGCACGAAGATTGTACAAAAAACTTTTCAACTGAATTCAATTAGATATTTTGGTCTTCCTTCTGCTGTAAATAGATTATTGATAGTATATTTAGGTCTATCCCTCGAAAGTACCGTTTCTTATACAAAAATGGTTAAAAATGTTTGTCTATTTACGTCTTCAGGAAAAACTAACACACGTTCTGACAATACATACGCTATGTTGAAAGATAATTCGTACGTTAAACTGAATTATTTTATCCTGGACAGGGTTACGAAGAAGGAATACACTATTGTTCAGAAACTAGTCGTAGTAAATGTTTTTAATAATGAGTATACAATGTTAAAAAAAATCGTAGACATAGAATCGACAGAATGTGCGGTATTAACAAATTTAATGGATAAAATTTGTGTTCACATTGCTGTAAACGAAAATGAGTACCTGTGTGCCATGCCTAATTTGTATTCCTATTAATAAAATAGCATGATAATAGCAGTGTGATAATAAAAGTGTGTAAATTATTTGAAAATAAACCTAACAATAAGCATTTGCAATAGCCCATTTTTTAAATCACCACTTCTACATATTTCAAGCATAAATTTGAATACATATATAATTCCAATATTGAACGATAAACCTTATTATGATACCCTTTTTTTACTTGGCAAGTTGCAGAAGAGGCCAAAATTAGTACATTCGGCTAAGAATTTATTTTTTTTTATTTTTTAAAAACTTACAAATTTTCCCGTCAGGATACACATAGGATCCGACGTCGGATCCGACGGTGGATCCGGTCCCAAATTCCGACAACGGTTACGACCACGTTTCCGACGTAAGTTCCGAATACGTTTCTGACGCAGGTTCCGAATACGTTTCCGATGTAGGTTCCGGCGCAGATTCCAGCGTAGGATCCTATTAGGATCCGGCGTCGGATCCGCAGCCGGATTTTTCGATAGGGCGTAGGATTGCATTGCTTATTATTTCAAAAATAATAATCATTTTTGCGTCAAGAGAATTTGAAATTTTCTCGCAAGAAAATTTAAGGTGGCTGACGAATCCGCGATCTCATTGGTTGAAAAATGTGAAAGAATGATGTTTACAATTGAAAAATGCTTCATTTCATGTCATTTTGCTTTTATATAATGAAATTATATTATTTAAGAGTATTTTAATTATTTTAAGAATAATTCATAATTTTTATAAATTTCCTGATTTTTTGTTAAGTTTCCTGATAAAAAGCTCCTGACTTTTCTTCTTGACCGTTGGCAACGCTGTGCGAACCTTAAAAGCATTTGATACTCAGGAAATTTTATTGATTTTAGATTTCTACATGTTTGTGGCTAAGATACATAAAATTCTCTTTTCAAAATTTTGAAAATGGTACACGGAGAAAAAAATCTGACTATAATAGTAAGAACACTAGTCATGCTTTTGTAGCAGGTTTTGTTCTTGCTATCCTGGTGAAAAAATGATACATTTTAAGCAGGGATCCCTTCATGCTAAAAAAGTACTGTTTCATGCTTTTAGAGCAGTTGTGCCTTGCGAAAATAGTTCGAACTTCGCCTTACTATAGTTGCAAAAAACCCATCCTATTTCAGTATGAGTTCTCTTACAACCGAGATGTTAGGCCACGCCTACTTTCGAACGTAGCACCTTACGTGTTCTATCGGTTGTAAGAGAACTCATACTGAACTAGGATGAGTTTCTTACAACCATAGTCAGGTGAGAACATTGCTCTGACAGCATATGACACTAGCAATAGTAGCATGCGCTTGTTTCTTTTAAAGTATAAGATATTCCATGCTAAAAATGCATGACTTCATGCCAATAGTGGTAGAGGCTCATACAAATTTCGCATATTAAGTTCGGTGCTTTTATAGGAAGAGCCTACTATAATAGTTAGATTTTTTCCTCCGTGTGGAGGAGATAAATATGGACTTAGACTACTTTTGGTTTTAATAATAAAAAAAATATCCGATATATATTGCTAAAATTGAACGTTTTTTCAATTTTACCGACGGTAAATTTAACGTTGGAACTGCACCACACTTTAAAAGAAAAGCACCATTTCTCTTCTTATAGAAATATTGTTCATAGAAATGTCGATGACAAACAAAAAATTTCCTTTCTGCTACTTGAAGGTATTCTAACCTCGACAAGTAGGAATTCACGCCAGCTTCTATTCATCGTTGTCCAGCATCTCCTCTCTTCGGAAATCGATGGATATGCACACTTTCCTTCCGACCTCTTTTATTTATACACCCACGAACAGCACACTAAATTTCATATTTCTTATTCATGATAACGCGCAATCACGTAATGAATTGTTAAATACTTGTAAACAACAATGGCGGAACTCATAAAAAAGCCAGTTCACCTTGCCACACTCCGCCCGTTTGCGACAACTAGCACCGCGTACAATTTTGCACACGAACTAAGCTACGGGTACACCTTATCTATTAGAGGTTGACCGACCCTGTCCATATGCCGCCGACTGTTGTCCCGCGAGGGAAGTTAAGTGGAATATAATAGTGAAATAGTCATTCACCAATAGTGTGATTGGTTTAGAATTTGAGAAATGAATAGTGTAATTGTTCAAGAGTTTCACGAACTCTTGAACAATTACACTATTAGTCAATGACTATTCTACTAATCTTCCTTATGCGACAATGCGACTCCAGTCTCAATGTTAAACGGACTAGTGATGGGCGATACGTCGGAAAGTATCGATACTTCGTATCGATACGTATCGGCTGTGTCTGTATCGATACGCAGAAATAATCGAATGAAAGTATCGATATAGTTGTATCGATACACATATTTCAATCAATATTTGCAAATATCACAAATTTATAGACATTTTAAAGATATGATTTTTTAACGTGGTCATACCGAAATTTTGCATAATCTTACAGGTCATCAAATTTATAATCATTAATCTAATTCCAAAATGGTCATTCGAAGCAAATGAACAACAAACTTAAGATATTTTTACTGTCAATAAATCGTATATATATACGATTTATTGACAGTAAAAATATGTATATTTTGTATACATATGTTATATGTGATATGTGATGTTTATTATTGCGAAAATATATCGTATTTTACAATTTTACTTTTTATGACATTTACGATTTGCCGAATTTGCCCACCACTAACATTGCACTTTAATTCGCGTATTGATACAGGCTAACAGTATCGATACTATCAAATATCGGGTATGAAAGTATCGATATAAAATATCGAAGTATCGTTTCAAAAGTATCGATACTCCAAAGTATCGACACTGTATTGCCCATTACTAAAACGGACCAGAGTCATACAGGGTTGATATTAACATGGCATTTATATTAGACTCAAATGGATTTTCCATACACGAAGAGAAATAATTCGAGTAATTTTACTCAACTTTTGATCAAAGTTGAGACATGTGGACAAGTTAGAAATTATTTAGTATCACTGTAATTGTTTGTGATGTATTAAATGTTCAAGAATGAATCACAATTCAGTAAAATCCAGAAGTGTAGAGTAAAGTATGAAAGAGTACATTAAGGATTTCTAAAAATATATATTATTACTCGTTGTATAGTTATAAAAAACCAATCTTTTATTGAATCACAAAAATACTAGAGCCTTCTGTTTATCCTACTCTACGCTTCATTCGAGAGTTCGGTAAATCGTGCGTCGCAAGACTCGTTCCACTACCTACCTATTCACGCAGAAACGAATGAAAGTAATCTGCGCTTTGGGCACACAATAGAGATTTCTAATTTTAGAAAAGTGTTGAATTTTCAGTATACAGACGTTCCAAGTTATTATATTTAATAATCGGAACCAATTATAAACATACAAAATACAGTTACAGTTTATTTTAGTTGGGAGATAATAATTTGATCCTCATAGATTGAAATTAACGATCCTTCACGGAAAATATTAGTTGTCGAAACTTTCTTTAATTGTCATCGACTTTTGAATATGACTAGTCAATGAGAATTTCGACAACTTTTTCGGATGCTTATATTGAAAAGTATACGGATTTTATTCCAATTCGATCTGAATCTTTCGTTACTTTTAAGGTATAAAAACTGTAGTCACAGAATTTACAATTGATATAACTATTGAGGCATAATAATAATTTGGAATTCACAAATGTGAAATACATCTTTCGAAAATATACAACACGAAACAAAAGAATCTTTTTATAAATGTTTTTACACAAGATATTCTTGATAATAATGCAATTCTTTAATGTACATTTTAAAATTTAGTTTCATTAAACTTCATACGTAGTTATAATAAAAATTTATATTCAATATTGATTATTAATCTTATTATAATATATTGTATATATTAATAATTATGATAATTAATTTATTATATTGAATTTTTTTTATGTATTATGGACGGTTTTATCAGTCGGTCACTGTCTAGTCTCGGTCGTTTAGGGAGGGGGGCGCTCAGCGGTATCTGAGCGTTAGTGCCTCACCCTTGATGCCTCGGCCTTGGCGGTATCCAGAGGTCCAAGGGTACTGGTATGTCGGTCGGTCGGTCGGTAATTCCCCAGGTCTGGCACGGTCAGCGGTATCTTACGGAACCCGGTCCTGGGCGGGGCCTCGACCATGGCGGTATCCAGAGGGCCGAGGGTACTGGTGTGTCGGTGGGTAAATCTGTCCGGTGAGACGGTTGAGTTACAATGCGCCGGAGAAAATCATGGCGTGGTGTGATCAGGAGCGCCACAAGCTGGGTGCCAGCTCTCATCGAGAGTCGACCATGGGGGAACTAATCGATCGACGCTCGGTCCGGCTACACCAGGTGTGTGGCGGTCGGGGTCGGAGTAGTGTTCGCAGAACGTGGACGTAAACGGCCCCCCACCACCGACCCGTGTGGATCCTTACACAACCAAACGCGGTGTGTTGGTGTGTCCCCACTTTCTCGCTTCAATTTCACGCTGTCGGCTGTTGGGCCAAGATCGATAATTATGTTTCTCTCGCCTTGGTGTAAAAGAGGCACGAAGCAGACGATAAATTCAAAATCACAAAATATATAGTTTAAGATATTACCTTTATTTTTCAGATATTTTGATATACATTTACTTAAAATGAATATCGAAAAGAATTTTTAGAATTTTAGGATGACTTAAACACTCGAGAAATAATTTTATAGTAAAATTGATATTTCAATAAGTGTTTAAAATCTCAAAACAAAATATCTATTTATATATTTATATTTTTTATCCTTGTAAATAAATTATTTTAAATTAAAAAATTACTACAAAAGAACGAGAAAATCAAAATGGCCGGAACAAGTCGCGAAACATCAAGTGCAATGGACGAGAATCATGATGAATACTAGATTAGATTCGAGTGTACGCATAAAAACTCGTATACGCACCGAAGTCACATAAAATAGAATATGTGCCAATGCACATAATTCGGGTAATTACGAGACTCGCTTAAAATGTTCGCAGGACTGATCGCGCCTCGGTTTCGTCTTGGCTTTGTCTCGGCTTCGATCTGCGAGAATTGTCGCTCGTCGCGTAATAAGCCTCATTATGCGCCTAGGCACATAATATACTATTAATTCTAAACACTTGTTGACTTTCAAATGTTACTGAAAAATTATATTTTAAGTGTTTAAATCATTGGAAAAGTTTTACAATATTTTCAAGTATTTATTTTTGGCAAATGTTTTTCAAAATAAAGGGTGATAAATTTAGAGGTATAGGATTTTAAATTAAAATAAACCAATGAAAATTCAAATTGATCGGGCAATCTTTTTTATTCTTGTGTAGAACCATTCACGACATTTATTTTTTAAAGATAACTCCTTTAAAATGTTGGCCGCAACTGCGCTTTAATTCGTCCATCCGTAAACACCAATTTTGAATGACTCGCTCGAGGACTTCGGTCGGTATCTAGCTAATAACTTCAGTAATGTTGTCTTCCAATGCCTCAATAGTAGCTGGTTTATCCACAAAACATTTAGACTTTACATACCCCCACAAATAAAATTCCAAATGTGTGATATCACACGATATTGGAGGCCAATCCACCGGTCCGAGACGAGAGATAAATTGCTCACCGAAACGACTACGCAGTAAATCCATTGATTCACGGGCTGTATGACATGTAGCGCCGTCTTTTTGGAACCAAATGTCGTGGAGATTACGGGCATCAATTTCCGCCATGAAAAAGTCGTTTATCATGGCTCAAGTTGTTGAGATCGGCGCCGAATCGATTCTTCCGGGTCTTCGGCAAAACTCTCATTTACAGCCGCAATATTCTCTATACTTCGAGCTGTACGTGGTCTAATCGGTCGAGTATCATCCAATGATGTTAAATTATTCTCGAGTTTGCTGATGGTATGCCGGATAGTGCGTTCGGTAGGACGATTCTGTACACCGTAAATTGGCCTGAGCGCGCGATAAACACTTTTCACAGAGCGTCCATTTTCGTAATATAATTGTACGATTTGTAAACGTTGTTGAGGCGTAAGTCTTATCATGATGAAATGTCAATAAAAACTGAATAAAATTGTGTATTTAGTTTGACAGTAGTCACGCGTGACATGTCAATAAAACCCTATTGGAAAAAGTACCTCCAATTTGATCACACTTTATATGAAAAAGAAATATATTTTTTAAATTAAATATCTAGTAAATCATAATTTGGCGTCCCTTTTGTTGCTTTGTTTGCATGGGAATTTTACAAAAATGTTATGCTTCCACTATATTAACTCATGGACTCAGTAAATGTGACAAATACTTTATCTCCGTAATGTATTCTATTTGAAAGAAATTTTTTAAAAATTTTGTTTTATAACACAAAAATTGTAGTATTGTTTAGATGATTGCACTACTTGAACGTTGCTGATATATTCCAAATAGAAGGACGGGGGCTGGTAAAATCCAATCTGGAACCACTGATAATCCGAATGTTGTGATAACCGTCTCCACTGATAATCCGAAAACGTCTCCACTGAACAATTGAACGCGACGAATAATACTAAGGGCGGGTCGAAGAATACTGACTGATGAACGAAGTTTTGAAGAAAACTGAATTATTGGAGATACTTTTTGGTAGCCGAGTGCCGGACTAACATTGAAGAAGACACTGAGTGCCGGGCGAAGGTTGAAGAAGACACTGAGTTTTCCCCATTAGCAGCTACTTTTATAGACCCTCATCTGGGACAAAAACCCCTCTATTAGTTGATATTATGAGTCACGAAGAACCCGTTGATGCGTTTCCTAAGAATTATTTTGTTAAATGCTGGCTTACAGTTCGGTACGTGCTGAACTTGTCTCTTGCGGTGGTCAGAATTGCCATATTAGGAAAAACATCTAAAGCAGTACTCCTACTCTTTGGTTTCTCCGATTTTCCTTCTTTCCGTAGCGGCAGACCCCCCGCTTAATCTTCTACCTGTGCCTACAGGTCTTGGAGGTTTGTTGACACAACACGTTTAGACGGAGTTCCTCTTCCAAAAATAACCAACACTCTTACTATTTTGATTCATGGTTTTTCACTCCTGTCTTGCCCTTTACAACTTGTTTACGTTACGCATCTAATGCTTCCGCATATTTTACAATTGTAGATTCATTTATTAATATAAAAAGTATTATTATTATTTATGTAATAGAGATGGTCACAGGACGTGACACAAATGTAAGCACGATTTCTTTTTAAAACGATGAAACCTTTTATACACTTTGAAAAGAAAAACTTCTAATATACGTAAAACTTTTAAAAAGCCTTTATTTCAATACGTAATTCTGAAAAGAAGGTTTGATTATTGAAAAAATAAAAAACCATATTTAATTTTGTATTGAAAATTACACTTTCCATTTCTCTAGGATAAAATAAAATTGACGAAAATTCCTTTAGAATAAAATACGTCAAACAGAACTTCTATCACACTTTACATCTTTTACATGACAATTTAAACAAATAAATGTAAATAAAATGTTTGATTATTTAAAAATGAAATAAAATATATCTTATTTTGCATACGAAATTACCCATTAATTTAAAAAAAAATCAAACCTTTTATTTACGCTTATATATTGAAATTGTCATATAAAAATTGTTAAGTATTCAAACAAGTTTGAATTCGTTCCCCTTTTCTCCTATATGAGTGAACCCACTGTGGAAAACTGCTCCGTCTTGGTCCTTCGGTCCTCCTTTTATACTTTTATACTCAAGTGATTAGCGATGGTCTGGAGAATACGGTAGATACGGAACCCCAATTCATGCTTTTTGGCCTATGCAATGTATAATTTGTGATGTAGCATTGTCATCATGAAAAAGGATTTTTTCTTCTTCAAATCTAGCTACTCCTTCCTAATTTCGTCAAGTAATCGACCCAATAATGGGTCCAGTAATTGTTCTTCCCTTTTCAAGGTAGTCGATGAAGATTTCTCCACGCGCATCTCAAAAAACACTAGCCATAAGTTCCCCAGCCGATTGTTTCGTTTTCGGATGCTTTAGTGCGCTTTCACCAAGTTTAACCCACTGTTTTGACACTTCACGTGATTCCGGAGTATAGTGTTGGGTCCATGTTTCATCCATCGTCACAAATCGACTCAAAAACTCTTTTGGATTGCGGTTGAAATAGGCCAAATTTTTCTCCGAAGTGGTCACACGAATGCGTTTTTGGACAATTGTGAGTAATCGTGGCACTCATCTTGCACAGATCTTTCTCATGCATAAATGTGTATTCAAAATGTTGACCACACGTTCAGTTGAGATGGGTACGATCTCAGCTATCACACACATTTTCAATTTCGGTCATTCAAAACAATATCATGGACTTTATTGATCATTTATGGTGTACTGATCTCATTTAGACGACCTGGACTTGGTATGGTTTCTGTGCTCATACGATTATAACGAAATTTGGAAATCCACTTTTGAACAATTCCACATGACGAAGCAGAATCCGAATAATATTTATTGAGTTTGGCCTTGGTTTTTGATGAGGATTTTCCTCGCAAAATGTAGTGTTCAATCAACATACGAAATTCACTTTCTTCCATCTTTGTAAAAAGTTTGGAGGTTTGTTACTTTCAGGCACTGTAACTTGTAAATTAATAAATGGAGTTGGCTCAAATTTTGACAGAAGAGGTTTGAAGGATGGAACTTGTCAACAATGATAGCTGTTTGTTATTAGTGGCGAATCCTGATAAAAAATTCACGTCAATATCAAACACCCTAGTACACAGAGAGAAGTTTAGTCGAACCATAACACTAACGGTGTGAGAGCCGCTCCTCTTCGGTTTAGTATGACGTCTACTCCAAGATTGGGGCACTGGTTACCCGAAACTGACAACAAAGTTTGGGAAAGAACAGCTGGCACAAGCGTTTCGTGTAACGACTCGCCTAGTTTGGGGTAATGGTTCCCCCAAATTAGCAGAGCCGTTCGACTAGACAGAAGCCTCGCAGTTATCCGTGTGCTTAGCGCAACAGTTCTACGTGTTGGGCGAGTAGTTTCACCAAACTTCTCTCCCTGTACTAACATATTTTACCTTTACCCAGTGACGCATATGGATGCCTTGTCCTAGACCACGTTTCGCTGAACTGCTCACCATTCCCTATGTAACGCTTATTATTATCCGCGTTGGGTGAATTAAGTATTTACCAAATTCATTTTACTCCACTAGGATTTAAAAGATATTTATGTGCCACCGGCGCGCAAACTCGTTTTTTCGCTACAGTTAACAGTAGCGCAATGTAGTACATTGCGCTACAGAGGAATTAAATGTAAAAATTGAACTGCGCATGCGCCCATAGCCATGAAACGAAGCTCAATCCTTCTTCTTATTCTTCTTCTTCTTCGTACAGCGTTAGCATCTGAGTGGCAAAGCCTTGTACATTTGAACTGCGCATGCGTCTACTAAAATCCATTACTACTACACAAGATCGATAAAATCAAAATGGCCGGGACTAGTCGTGACATATCAAGTGTAATGATTAGCGCCGCAAACAACTACAATACTAGATTAGATTCAAGTGTACGCATAAAAACTCGTATACGCACCGGAGTCACATAAAATAGAATACGTGGCCAATGCACACAATTCGGGAAATTACGAGACTCGCAAATCAGACTCTCGAACACGCAGTCTGATTATTCTTTAATGTTATCGAAATCGACTGTTCGAATTTTTTAAATTGCTTTACTAAATTCAATCCACCAAAAAATCAGACAACTACGCAGTGACGACCGCAAAGAATTTCAAAATTTCATAGAACTGTTTTGTAATGCTCATGACCTTATGTTTGATAGACATTAAATATCTGAAATTTAATTTCCACGGGACTTTCAAATTGTCTTTTATGAATTTTTCTACAAAAATCATAAAAAATGTTTACTCCGAGGTTCATTTTAAAAACTTTAAAACCCCTCTTACTGAATTGTACAATATGAGTATTGGAATGTTGAATAGGTTCTCGCTGTTTTTTTCGTGAAAATTATTGCTTTATTATAAAAAAATTAGTGAAAAACATGTCGCTGAAAGTATTGTCCATCGCTAGCTACTACTTTTTCCCATCTTTGTGGCAGCATATGAATTCCATGTCAAAAAAATGACAGGTCTTTTGAGGCTATCATTTCATGAGAATAGAAGTCCTGCTCAGCCAGGCCATATGTCATCGATCGGAATAAGTGATAATCGGAAGGGGCAATGTCTGGTAAATATGGCGGGCGAGTAGAACTTCCCATTTAAGCGTTTCCAAGTAGGATTCCACCGGTTTTGCAATATGTGGCTGAGCGTTATCATGCTGTAAAATCACTTTGACGTATCTCTGCTCGTATAGCTGCTGATTTTCCTTTCATTTTCGGCTGAAACGCATCAATAGGAGTTGATAGCGATCTACCGTAAAGGTTTTGTTCGGTTTGAATGGCTCATAATAAATTACACCCAGCTTATCTCACCAAATGCAGAGCAGAAGCTTGAAACCATGGGTATTCGGCTCTGTCGACGATAGTGATGATGCATGGCTGGCCTCACCCAACAATTTTCTACGCTTAGGGTTATCTTGGCGTATCCAATTTTCATTGCCAGTCACCATAAGATGCAAAAAAACTTTCCTTATTATGCCGTTAAAGCAGCTGTTCACACGTGAAAAGACGCCGTTTGACGTCACTCAGCTTTAACTCGTACGGCATCCAATTTACTTGCTTTTGAATCATTCCTCATGCTCTCAAACGTTTTGAAACTATTTTGTGATCAATTCCTAATGATTCTGCAAATTTAGCTAGCGTCTGGCATGAGTCTTCATCACGTAATGCCTCCAATTCTTCATTTTCAAACTTTTTCGGTACGCCAGAGCGTTCTTTATCTTCAACATCAAAATCATTATTTTCAAATCGTCTGGACTAACCTCTGCATGTTGTTTCCGACAGAGCATGGTCGCTGTAAGTCTCAAAAAGAATTCTGTGTGCTTCAGCTGCAGATTTTATTTTAATAAAGTAGTGCAGTAAAATTCCTTGCATATACTCTTTTTTGGCACGAAATTCAACATGTTTAACACTATGAAAAAAAAGTTGTTTATACTTCGACAGAATGACATACACTAAACCTCAAGCTTGCTTATAGCAAAATTATTTCATATTTTAGTCACTTGATCTGTTGTATCCATGACCATAAGACCAAGAACCATGTGGCTAAATTTATAAGCAAATATATTCCTATAATATAACTTTTTTTCATATACGTAAAATATCTTTCTGAATATTGGGAAAACATGTTAAAATAGAATAAGGAGTAAGGGCGTCTGTCTTGTTCGCTTTAGTACAAGTTTTGCAGTGAATTCTTTTCACAGAATAAAAAACTGGAAAAATTATCAGTGCCTTCTTTCATTTTTTGCGAAAATGTTTACTAAAACGGATCAGACAGTCATACCTTGGTGTGTACTGATACTTTGAAAAATATTTTTTCAATCAAGGGACCCCTGCAGCCAAAGATAGATAATCAAATTGCAGATGCTGATTTGAGCTATTTGAAAAAATCTCAAATTCAATGGGAGCGTCGAATACAAAAATCTTTGAACTCGATGTGTAATGAACTTAATGTTCCTTTAGCTCGTATTCGACCAAATTCAGAAAGAGAAGAATTTTTGGATAAATGGGATGAATTAAGTACATATGAAATAGGTATTTCAAAATAATCAATTCAAATATAATTATTTTACTTTTATGGATATGAATGTCAACATTTATAAAATAATATTTGTCCATACCTATATTATTTCAGATCTATCTCACTATAAACCATTATATGCCCCGAAAGATTTCTTGGATGTCTTGTTTGCCGTTAGAGATCCATCCTTTAAAAAGCAAAAGTACGGAAAATATTTAAGATTATTCAACATTCTCTTGCATTTCTTACTTATGATTTATTTTGAAACATTCTAGGAATGAACCAAATTGGGAGTTCAGTCATATACAGATTCGAGTAAAGACCCTAGCGGATTTGGTAATCAAATTGTATACACACTATCTTTCTTTTGTATAGCTGCAAAGAAACAAAAATTTTAAAAAGCGAAAAAGTGAACTTTATATTACGTTAAGGTTAAATGAAACTATTACGCTTCACTTATGTGAATAATTTAGCTGATTAATTTTTTTTCTAATAATTGAAAATACATGCTTGCGCCAAACAGAGATCTACATACGCAGAATTATCTCAAGGAGCACCTTTATTGGGTGTCAATTCTAATATGCCAGCTATAGGAAACTTTCCAAATTTGGAAGTTGAAAGGACGTATCTAGGAGAAAAAGCGTTGAGATCGAACCACGCACCACTAGCTCAAGAATTTTTGAAACGTGGTTCACCTATAGCTCTTCGAGGTCGTCTTTGGTCTCTTGTATTGGGTTCTATTGTTAAAGATAATGTACTTACCTGTTAGTGTTATTTATTATATTATTTGATATCGCTAGTAATTTTGAATTTCTTAATTTTATAGGACATTGAGTACTACAACGAATTAAAAGGGTTGGTCTTTCAATACGACATTATGGTAGATAAGTTGATTATTAAGGTGTGAATACAATTTGAATATAAATGATATATGGGAAAATCTTTGAAACTTTTAATTTTTGGTTCCAAGAATTAAAACAAAATGAAAAATTTTAGTACATCAATAAGAATGTTTTTACGAATTGAGCAAGTCCATTTTGTTACTTTTACGGTGCTCGTGTTATAATGTATGCCTGGTTTTTGCGGTGTAAGGGAAGGTATAATGGTTTCCTTATGATTTTATAAAATTTAATCCATACCATCAGTCATTCCGAAATCTGTTTTCGAATTATTAGATGCGCAACTAAGTTCCCGCTGTTTATGAGTAGGTGGCTCCAGCAGTAAGTGCTGGTCGATTTTGACATATCCAAAAAATCATGAACGAAGCTTAGACATATGATAAACAAACCGTTTTGACACATTAGTTATTTTGTTTTGGCGTCATATACTTTTTATGGTGTGAAAATGTCTGATTTTGTGCCAAATAATCGTCATTTGCTGGAAGTGTTGATTTTCTTCTTTCATTCGAAGAAAACGGCGGCTGAAGCGCATCAAGAGCTCCAAAAAGTTTACGAAGATGCTTCTCTGAGTGAAGCAACGTGCCGTAATTAGTTCAGTCTCTTCAAAGACGGTAATTTCGATGTTGACGACCGTCCACGTGAAGGTAGGCTAAAAACCTTCAAAGACGCTGATGTTATTTATTATGAGCTGTTAAAACCGACTGAAACCATCACTGGGGAACGGTATCGAACGCAATTGATGCATTTGAGCCAAGCACTGCGCGAAAAACGGCCACAATACGAACAGCGGAACGAAAAAGTGATTCTACAGCATGACAACGCTCGGCCTCACGTTGCCAAACCCATTAAAACCTACCTGGAAACGCTCAAATGGGATGTCCTACCGCACCTGTCGTATTCCCCAGATATTGCGCCGTCCGATTATTACTTGTTCCGGTTGATGGCACATGGTCTGGCCACATACTCATTTTTCAGCTCTATCTGGCGACGTTGCGAGAGAAGAATACATTAAAATCAGACTCAAAACGTGGAAAATCCCTCAAACACAAGTATCAATGGTGTTTAGTTTTTTCATAGTTACCAAATAGTTTCCACCTAGTTTTTCTATACTTTTCCCTATATCCCCTCCCGAATTTCCTATTTATGTTTTTGTTAACCGCATAAGTACTACGGTGCTTTTGCTATATAAACATTATAAACTATAAATACTATAAAACAAACTTGGATAGCTGCAAGTTACCATAGCCAGTGCAGACGATATTTCTGAAAAGGATCTGAACCATTGTTTTTTCTAACTATGAAAAATATTTAAGGTGTCAGGTTCCAAAATTAATAATCAACGGAATCGATTTAATTATTTTATATCGATATTTGATTTATTGGTTTCATGAAATATGATCCAAAAATTTCAACTATGTCAGAAATAGTCATTTCATCACAAACTTCACTTGGCAACAGGTAATAACAAGTAGGCTACCAAGCAGTGTGTCCAGATTTGAAACGGGAACGTTACACACACAACGCCACCAGCAGTACGTACGTGAGAATGGCTGCGCGCGCAGCGTAGTGTGTCTGCTGTTCGCAGTGGTTCTCTGAGTTTTCTCTGGTTGAAGGCTCCTTGTACCTACAGCTGATATTGCGTGCGCGAGGAATCACATGTACGCACTTTTAGCTAAAGTTGTGTAAGTTTCATTGCTATATGAAACTCAAGAGTGTGTAAGAGCACTGCTTACAAATCGACAGCTTGCTCGGTTTTTATGTTTCTTTTGACTCTGCTGGATTCCGAGCAAAAGAGGCGCGAAAGAGATGCCAAATTCGAAATGGCAGAAGAAATAATACATAACATCTTTTACGTGACAATTTCAATATATAAGTGTAAACAAAAGGTTTTTTTTTAATGAATAAATTATATTTACATTTGCATACGAAATTACTCATTGAAATTTTTTTGTTATTAAGTAAAAGTGAGCAATATTATAAAAATAAAATAATTTTAAAAAAAGTTTTAGAATACTTAACAAATTTTATATGACAATTTTAATGTATAAATGTAAATAAAAGGTTTGATTATCATAAAGAGTTAATTAATTATATCTGAATTCGCATGTGAGATTAGACATTGAGATTTATTTTGTATGAAGATAATTCGACAAACTTTGACTGTAAATTAAAATACTTTAAATAAATTTTTTCAAATATGTAAAATCTTTTCTATGATCATTTTAATATATACACTGCCATTAGAAATTACAGGTTCACTTGTATTTTTCTCTTCTGTTAAAGCATATTCATTTTTATAATAACACGTGATGTAAAAGACTTCAGCTATTCTACAAATTTTTAACGATATTTTATTCGAAATAAATATTTTTCAATTTCATATCAGAGAAATCGCAACATGTAATTTAATATTGAAATTTAAATATAATATATTTGATATTTAAAGAATCAAACCTTTTATTCACACTTGGATAGTCTCTAAATCATTTATATGCAAATACAATATAATTTATTTTTGAATAATCAAATCGTTTATTCACATTTATTTGATGAAATTTTCATGTAAAAGATTTTATTTATTCTAAAAATTTTCTTGAGGTACTTTATTCAGAAGGAAATTTTTTGAAATCTATTTCTTACTAGACAAATCTCAAAGTTTAATTTCTTATGCAAAATTAAATATGTTTTTTAATTTTTTTAAATAATCAAATATCTTATTCAAACTTGTATATTAGAATTTTCATTAAAAAATTTTACGTATTCAGAAATTTTGTTTACAAATAATTGATTTTTAAATTTATAAAATTTACCTTGTATTATAAAACTCTTAAGATATTTACATATATACTTGTAGCAGATATTGCTTGGTCGAGGATCCACACATACGCACTGACATTTAAAGTTGTATTAACCTTTCTTGTTTAAATATTTTGAAAAGCATTCACCAGAAATAAATATGTGAAAGAAATTTGTAGACCTTATTAAAACGAATAAATTTGCATTCTAACGTTTTTTTCGTACTCCACATATTATGGTTAAAAAATTGAATTTTCGATTTTTGATAGTATTTTTTCAAATTAAAAAAAATAATATACATCTTATAACAAAATATCGCAATTGAAATTTGTATAGATCTTTTTGTAGTAAACTATTTAGTACCATAATTAAATAATTTATAGTTTATAATGTTTATATAGCAAAAGCACCGTAGTACTTATGCGGTTAACAAAAACATAAATAGGAAATTCGGGAGGGGATATAGGGAAAAGTATAGAAAAACTAGGTGGAAACTATTTGGTAACTATGAAAAAACTAAACACCATTGATACTTGTGTTTGAGGGATTTTCCACGTTTTGAGTCTGATTTTAATGTATTCTTCTCTCGCAACGTCGCCAGATAGAGCTGAAAAATGAGTATGTGGCTAGCGTACTATTTTTGAATATTTTGATTCTTGTATTTATTTCTTTAAGACTTGCGTTCTCCTTCTTGTTTTTACTTTCCAGTCATCTGAATCCTGTGCCAATTTATAATATTTTCCTACAGTTTACATTTATTTAGAAACAGTATGAATGAAAATTTTGAAGAGTTCGCGTTGTTTTGTAGTTCTAAGCTATATATATATATATATATATTTGAACCATGATATAGTATAATTTAGAATTTATACAAACCAAAATGTGCGATTATATTAATTCGTACAGATATTCACGCGTTATTTTTTATTATTCACATTAATAATCTAAAACAATATAATATAATCCGGAATATAGAAATACAACACATGTGATTATATAAGTGCCCACAGATATTTACCTATTAGTTTTCGTCATTTATATTTATAATGATCCTGCCTTTATTCCAATTTTAGTTTTAATTTCGAATTAATTTGGTAAATTATTATTCAGGTAAAATTTGTTGGAATACTTTTAGAAATTTCTATATATATATTTAAAGACAAGGTTCCACAGTAAATTTTCTTGAGGTTTCTAGAATCTGCGAAACGATTAACATTTTATTGAATGACCCATAGGGTCATTCAGGTACTTAATAGGGAGAGATACATAAGGTCTTGTTACAGTTTCCTGTTGGGGTTTCATGGAGAAGGGTCTATGTCCCCATGGAGCGCGATAGGAGACAATTTTTTCTCTTCTTTTTATAGAATTTCAGTCTTGAAGAGGTTGCTGGAAGAGCACCAAAACCTCGGCAAGTAGTTTTATTTTTATTTTTTGTTTGTGTAAATGGTGGTGGGTTATAAAGACAAAAGAGGACGAAAGGAAGGGGTTTTGGAAGGTTGCCTTCTTTTTTCTTTCCTCCTTTTTTGTTTGTTATCTAATGGTTGTTTAATTGAGATGTGGTGATTTTGGTCCAAATTTCGTCGTGCTTTTCATGTTTTGAGGATTCGAGTGGTTTCGAACTCTTGAAATTTCTAATTATATTGGATCTATAACTTAATTCGTGCGTTTCTGTTCAAAATTTGAACGTTTATTTAAGAAAACCATATTTCATTAACATAACAAACATTATTCAAAGTATTGGCCATCTGAAGCTATGACTTTTTCCCATCTTTCTGGCAATTTGTGGATTCCATCCCAAAAGAACTGCGCCAGCTTAGCGGCCAAGAATGAGTCAAGCCAATTTTTGATACCCTGTTCTGATGTGAACCGTGTTCCAGTGAGGGCGTTCTGCATCGACCGGAACAAATGGTTCTATGGTCATGCTTCCGTTAGAACCATTTTCAGTTAGAAATGCTTTGGTACACGTCAGCAACTCACGTTAGTACAGCTTAGGCGCACGTGCAAAACGTAAAATTGATTTTAAAATTATCAGTCGGACGCTTGTTTCTTAGTGTACAGAAGTTTCTGTGTGTCTTGTGAACAGTATTTATGTTATTTCTGAGTGATATTAAGTAAAAATGAGTGATAAACAAGTGTATTTAGCATGAAAAGTGCTCAGAAGCTTCGTGCGACTGAAAGAAAGGGCAAGTAGCAGATGCTTTGAGCGATTACTATCATAAGCCACCGCTTTCATAAGAAGTTTTTAAAGCCATTAAACTCGTTTATGACGACCTCAGCAGAGACGAATTATTAAACCGTTGCTTGGGAGGATTCACTCAAAATAGTAACGAAAGCTTTAACGCACCAGTATGGAATTTGGCTCCAAAAGCTTATTCTAGTGCCAAGAAAGTCTTACATATTGCAACGGATATCACCATATGCTATTTCAATGATGGACTGAAATTTTTTTTGAGAATTATGCAAGTTTTGGAAATGGAAATTAAGGCACAATCTTACAATTTTTGTGTTTAAAGCGATGCTAGGCGCATTCAGTACCTGAGCGGGCACTGACAAATGCAGCACAGGAGGCGCGTTTCAACCTTCAATCGGCCAGGAAGGAGAATGAAGAAGAATATATGAATACAGAATTACGGAAATGTCTCCAGTGCTGCCATTTTGTAACATTTTTAATTGAAAATTTGTAATTTTTTATTTCAATATAATAATAATAACTTCCCAAATCATTATAATTGTATTCCCTTTCCTTCCATCAAAAAAAATTCTTGAAAGAACGTGTTTTTTGCGGCGTTTACGGTGGTGTTACCCCTTAAAGCATCAGTTTTTATTTCACTCATTGTTATACGCTTACAAAATTGTATAAAGCAATGGTTATCTGATAAATGCTATCAAAATCGTTTCCCATTTGTAACTCCTATGGTTTGGCACCGTCAAATATATCATAAGCCAGAGGATTGCTACTTCTGCCAAACAAGCATTATTGGTCATCACCAAAAAACCCGCAACCGCATATAATATGCTTATGTGCTGACTATATCGGAACCAATCTCAAGGGAGAGTCAAGATAAGCGAGCTACAACAGAAAAACCTGAAAATCCTCCTGAATACAGTGATGAAAACTCTCTTCGTGAGAAAAATGACGAACCATATATTCCAACTGGAACAAGAGCAACGAAACGATTTGGGACTATTATCAAGACAAATAGAGATTTTGGTGTCCCGATTGAAGCAATGGAATCTTGAGGAAAGTGACTTCAAAGTGACATGCGCACGAGATAGGAACCTAGCTTCGTTCGAAAAAATTTTCAAAGATGATGATACCGACAAGAAGTTTGTATATTGCGTAGATGTAAATTAATTGTTCGTTTTTCTTAATCACGAGCACTGCCCAAAAGATTGGCGGTTATTTTTGGATTGTTCATGCAAAAGTGAGTATTTTATCGGCATCCCTTACTGAAATCACCTTCAATTTTTCAGGGTGAGCTTCCAAATTTAACCTTCAAATTTCAGGGTTATTTCGGCCACTTACCTAGAGGGTTAACCCTTAACTTTCGGGGTCAGCACTCAACTTCCAGGGTTAACCCTCAAATTTCGGTGTTGAACCTCAATTTTCAGGGTTAAATTCTCAACTTCAGAGTTAACCCTTAAGTCGAGGGTCAACTCTAAAAAGTTAAGGGTAATTTACGTAAGGCATACGTGTGAGAGAAAAAATCCATCATAATTCTAGGATACACGTTCGATTTACATATATCTTAGGTCTCAAATCAGTACTATTACACAACGAAAATCAGTTGCCATCAGTTCCAGTAGCGTAAGCTACTGATATGAAAGAGACATATCAAGCAATGAAAAAAATTCTACGATTGATCGATTACAACAAGCATCAATGGCCGATTGTGTCTGATCTCAAAGTCCTGACATTCCTACTCGGAATGCGAGGAGGCTACATTGAACATCCTTGCTATCTTTGTGAATGGGACACTCGTGCGAAAGGTCATCACAAGTGTAGCGGCTGGCAACCAAGAAAGTCTTTTCAAATTGGAAAAAAGAACGTTCTCAATATTCCATTAGTGAAGACCGATAATATTATTTTGCCGCCATTGCACTTAAAGTTAGGCTACATGAAGTAGTTTGTCAAACCTCTGGACAAAGAATGTAAGCCTTTTTTACACCTAAAATCAGTATTTCCTAGATTGATTGACGCCAAAATCAAAGAAGGTATGTACAAGAAATTTTGTGTCCTATACGAAAAAAAGAGCATTTACACGCATTTCAATGCTTTCGTCATTTTCACAGGTGTTTTTGTCGAACCACAAATTCGAAAGCTAGTAATTGATAAAGACTTTTTGAAAAAATTGAATCCAGTAGAAAAAAGAGCATGTCTTAGTTTCATCTCTTTGTGCGAGAACTTTTTGGGAAACAAGAGAAGTGCTAATTACATTGATGCGGTAAACGAACTTTTGGAGGCTTATGGAGAAATGGGATGCAACATGTCCATCAAAATTCATTTTCTGCATTCTCATTTGGGATTCTTCCCAGAAAATCTCGGTCAACTCAGCGATGAACAGGGTGAAACGATTTCACCAAAAAATATCGGCTATCGAAAAGCGCTTCGAAGGAAAAAGCCAAGTCAGAATGTTAGCTAATTACTGCCGGTGGCTCAAACGTGAAACTGACGATTTGTCTTACAAACGTAGATCAAGTTAACATGTTTAATAAGAGAAAACGTTGTATTAACAGATAAAAATGGACAAAATAAATACATCAACGAGACTTATTTTATTCGGAATTGATAGCACTTTAAGAATATTGACAAATAAATGTTTGTTTTTTGAAAATTGTGGCAAACAAATAGCTAATCAGCAACATGCTGTAACTGCGGTGGATAGTGCGCGCGGGTGGGCTTGCCCGAGTGACAGTGCGAAAATTTTGATTCTCGGGAATGTTTCATAACTTGATCAATTAACAATCGATTTTCGATATTAAACACTTATTTTACTCATGAGGGTACGTGAATTCCAAAAATTAATGTAAACGGCATTATTTTGGACAAAAAAAGTTCTAAAACATCCTCAAAGTTGAAAAAAGTGGAAGAAAAGTAAAAAAAATCGGCATTTGCTTGATAAATAGACACAGTAATCGCAAACATTTCACAAAACAATACATATTTCTCGCAAATTCTCTATTTTCCCTTTCTAGAACCGTCGAGAAATTGAAAATCGGTTGATAATTAAATGAGTAACTGATTTATGAGTGTGCGAAAGAAAGTAAAAACGGTTTTTTAACAACCGATTAAAATTTTTAGGGTTTTAGACACATAGAGATATTATAGATAGAGGAGACAAGCCATAGGCCGCTCTGTAAGTGGCAACGTCGGTCTGCAAACTCGGTGAGAGCGAAAAAGAGAGACGATGGGAGGTTATTCTGACTTTGTCTACGCGTACCGCGTTAGCCTTTACGTTAGCGGGAGACAGCCTAAACCACAATTCACTCTCTCTCTCGCCCGAGGTGACACGTTTCAGGCTGGCATGTCTCCTCTATCTATAATATCTCTATGGTTAGACAACATTCATACACCTTTTCATCTTGTACTAGACCAGACCTACAACTTCCACTAGGTCACTTGAAAAGTTCAGAATGATTGTAGCACTGTGTTATGTTAAGTAAGGTAAGCACCTTGCTGTCAGAGGGCCTCTACCGCGGGCATAATAGCTGTCGCTCTTTTAATCTGAAATATGTGAACCAAAATATTTTAGGAACTACATTAAAATACCTTGTATTTGAATTAGAAATAATATTAAAATGTTGAAAAATTTGGCAGCATGAAGAAAGAAATTTTCGTTTTTCCAGAAAAAATTCAAAGCTAATGTGCAAGAAAATATTGTTTAAGGTGGCTTCGGCGTTTATAAAAAAAATCACTTACGGCTCTGAAACTTAGAGATCATCTAAATATAATATGCTTTTGATGTCGATTGTGCAGGCTCATCTCGCTTGTTCCATGATCTTTTTTACACGGCATTATCGTAAAGAACCCATTTTTCATCGCCCGTTATGATTGGCTTCAAAAATGGATCGGTTTCGTTGCGTTTCTACAGTGAATTGCAAATGGAAATTCGTATGGTGAGTTGAAATTCGTTCAATTTGTAAAGAACCCAAATATCGAGCTTATTAACGTAACCAAGTTGTTTTAAATGTCTTTCAACGCATGTATGTGATATGTTAAGCTTTTATGCAATTTCTCGTGTCGTACTACGCTGGTTATTTTCTATCATTACTTTTATTTTGTCGTCGTCAACTTCAGTTGGGCGCCCAGAGCGTGGTGCATCTTTGAGGTTAAAATCTCCAGAAGGAAAACGAGCAAACCAATTCTGGCACTGGCGTTCTGTTAATGATTTTTCATCATAAACATCTTACAACTTCTTCCGAGCTTGCATTGCGCTTTTACCTTTTCGGAGGTAATAAAGTAAAATGTGACGAAAATGACCGTCTGGAATCTCCATTTAAAATCAATGCAATACAATAAATAAACAAGAAAGCTTGAAACTTTTTCTTTACTGAATAATTCATGAAACGTCAGCTATCAAATACCATATACGGTCTGAAGTTTGCAATGGAAAAAAAGGACTTCGAAGGACTAAAGTCATCTAGCGGAAAAAAGCGAAATGACTTTGTTGCCAACCCAATACTGTTGATTTCGAGGAATCTGTTAGTTCCATAGAAAAAAGGGTTGACGACTTCAATCAAGAGAAAAATAAGTGGCAATGAGTATTCATGTAAAACGTGCCCCCACGGCGCTCCTCACTTCATACGACACCAAACGCCGAAGCCACGTTAATATTACTTTTCATGAAATGTTTTTAGTTCACATAGAAGCCATACTGATAAGCTTGAAATAAAGTCCTGAATTGTTGAGATCCGTTGATAAAAATTCTTATTCTTATGCTCCTAGTGCCAAAAAAGACTGTTTCGAGAAAACCGCGTTCAAAGATTCCGAACGTGCTCACATGCCTGGTGTACGCTTGGTACACTAGAGGCTGTAGCAGAGGAAGTATTTCGAATTTTGATCTAAAACTGCAGAAAAATATTTTCGAATATGCCTACTATTGGTTGAGATTATCCGCAAAAAATGCATTTTTCTAACCGTCTTAACGAGGTTCCACTAGAATTTCATGAAATTGAAAAGGTGGATTTCGTTTAAGGACTTTGGAGTGTGCTTTGATAAGACCCCTACGTTTTTCCTTGAATAAGGGGCAGTCCCAAACTACATGGTCTAGATCCTGATCTGTGGTGCTGTCACAAGGACTATTGGGCGTTGTATTTTGTGGATAGCAAACAAACGGTTTCTTATAAGAAAAATAAGATGAGAAGTAAAGGATTTAAAGTTGGATGAACTAACGCTCTGAAGAACATTTTGCTAGTCGGTAAAGTTAACTGCGGCTTTTCATTGATTCTCCTCTTAATTCTTAGTATCTGAGGTATAGAGGCTGGCATTGGCCACGACATGGAAAATAGAGGCTTAATTGGAAATGTTGCGCTTTATGAGAAATCTCTTTGAGGGTCATACTGAAGCGCTTCCTGCTTCCCCATCGGTTTTGGAGCCATCTGTGAAGAATAAGGAATGATCAGGAAAATATTGTAAGGTTAAATCTTTGAATAATAGATCTGGGTTAGGGCTATTTTAAATCGTTTTTCCAATATCGAAGTTGATCTTGGGTGTGGAAAGGTGATTTTCGTAAATGAAATCGTGAAATGGGTGCATGGATAGTTTTTAATTTGGTGCTTAAGTTACTTGACGTAGAAAAATGCGTTCATTAAAACAAAACTGCTATTAATTTCCAACTTATTTTTATTTTCCACTTGATTCCAAAGAATGAGAAAAACGTCCGATAAAGGGTACGATAGGTTTGTGAAAGACAAAGACAAAGAAATGAGAATCTCTTCTTCAGCAGCGGCTCGCAGCATTCTGTCAGCATCACGTTAATTGTCGTACCATTTCTATAGCCTCGGGCCACTCTCAATGCTCTATCGCGGACTTTTTCTATCTTACTAAATGTTTTATGTGTTGAAGAAATTTTCTGTGAACAAAGGAACGCTTCCACTCCGCTGGGTATCGAGCCCAGGATCTTTCGATTGCCGGTCGAATGCTCTATCATCTGAGCTACGAAGGTTCCACACAACTTTTTTCACAGAATCTATTTACGCCTCATGTGGCTACGGATAAACCGTGAACTATTTTTCAATTCAATTATACTTCTAATGATTGATCTGTTAATTATGAATAGGATGGTTGGATTTGCACCCCATCATGTTCCTCTCAGCACCTTAATTATATTTAAAAATTTTCAAATTCTATTACAGGTGTACATGAAATGGTCTTCGAATGTAAATTCGAATGTAAATCATCCGCAAATTCGACGATAACACAATTATTTGCGACAAAAGTCTGTAGTCTTCGAGTATAAACTGCATACATAAGCGGTCTCAAAACACAACCCTGGGGAAGGCCCACGGACTTAATTCCAAGTCCAATCAGATCTCCTTTGATTTTAAAATAGATGCTTTTCGAATAGTTCGTACTATAGATGAATTTTGCGATTTGCCAGGGTATTTCAACTTCTCTGATATCCTTAACTAGGATTTGTGGGATGACACTAGGAAACGCCTCTTCGGATCCAAGAATAAAATTGCGCTGATTTCTCCAGCGACGAAACCACTCCATACCTCGGTTGCAGGATGGCTAGGTTATCCGCACAAGGCAATCCCCTTCTGAAAGCAAACTGTGAATTAGGCAGAATATTAGCACTTTCGAAACAAAATTGAGCCTGAAGTGAATTAATTTCTCCATAAATTCCAGCATGCATGAAGCCAAGAAGGAAATAGGTCTAAATTTACCAGGTGATGATTTGGAAATAAACATTACCAGGAAGTCATTCCAAGAAGAAGGGAAGCCTCCCAATGTTATCAGAGAATTGTATATGTTGAGCAAGTCAAGTTTCACACTATCTGGGGACTGTTGGATGATATAATTCTCGACTTTGTCCAAGCTCGCAAAATTTTTTATTTTTAGAGAGGAAATAGCCATCGAAAGCTTCTTTTTATTAAAAGGCGCTTCCAGGAAGGCGTTACTCTGAAAGTTTTCTGGGTGAATTTGTCGATCACGTTGAAATTGGGGTCATTCTATCTATAGACTCGCGGAAACTTTTGAAAGCAGTTCTTCTGGCTGAATTTAGAGTGCGTCTAGTTTCCGCCTCGATTTTATGCAGTGAGGTGTAACTTTTATAGTCTAAGAGTCTTCTAAAGGTCACTGTGGCCGTCTTCTGCTCAGCTATGACCTTATCACATTGGTCGTTCCACCGTGGGGCAGGTACGAAAGTTCTTTTTTTGTTACTTGGAGTGTTGTAATTGCTGTCCGTTGGTGGATGAAAGCTAAGTTTAGGTTGGGGACAAAAGGTCAAAATGGGCGCAACCATTACTTGAAGCAACACATTATACCTGTCAGTAGGGCTATTTAATTGGGAACTGAGGAAAAGCCTGTTTGCCGTGGTTCTGTTCAGTTGGAAGAACAGCTTGTGTCTGCAGTTGAAAGGGTTTGACATTTGACAGATTTAGGGGTCACACGAGTGCGAGGATTCTTTAATGCTTTTACATATGCTTGTGAATTTGAAAAGTTGGTCGTATCGGGTGTTGGGACCTCAGTAAATTCAGAAAAGTTCGAAAAACTGAAGAATGGAGGCTAGGAGGTATGTTAGGGTTAGGAGGGAGTTTATTTTTTTATTTTTTAGGGTCTCAAAAAGGAATTAACCTTTGCGAAGGACACGCTGTTTCGAGTGACGTAAGCCTGAAACTCCATCTGGAATCAGAGTTTGGCACAGTCCTTTGAATTTGGTACATTGCTTGCAGTGAGTTTCCGAGCGCCAATCAGCACTGATATGGCCATATCGCAGGCAATTAAGGCACATTCTAGGTTGGAGAACGTAGTCTTTGACGACCTTAGATACCCCGAAGAGAGAAATTTTGTCCGGGTGGTCTTGTCCATGGAAAGTCACCAATATGGCAGAAGAAAGCTTGATCTTATTTGATTTCGTGTCCTTATCGAGAAATCGTTTGTTTAATATTCTGACATTCATGACAGATTTTGCCTCGGAGACAACTTAGGACTCCCAAATTCTCCAGAAATTGATGGTCTAATACGTCCAGGGGCACATTTGTGCCCCTGGACGTATTAGGTAATAACCCCTTGGCTCGAGATGAAGCTTAGTGGGACGCAAGCCGAAAGACATTTATTTGGTAGGAAATGACGATCATCGAGTAGCCTGTTGGCCTCCCTGGCTGATTCGGAGAGGGCAGCAAGCATGCTATCTCCACTCGTCTTGACATCACAAATTGCCTTATTGTATTTTTTAATGATAACATGGCGCAGAGATACAGGATGTAGGTCGTCATTACATTTTTCGGAATCTTTAATTCGTTGGACGAAAATATTTGCAATGCCCACGTAGATTTCAGTGAATCTATTTTGATTATCGGGGTTGGCGTACTTACAGGATATGATGATCCAGATGAACCTGGGATATTTGCCGTCTGGGATTGATTGCTGTTAACGAGTTTGTCCTGGATACTGTTGTCTTGAGACTCAGTTTCCATGAAAACGGGGTGGGTTGCAGGTAGGAAAGGATGAGTTTCAGCATTATCAATGTCTTCTGACGATTTGATCTGAAGCATCTTTTAAGGTTTGTACCTTTTGGCAAGGGACTGGAAAGTAACTTTCTCAGATTTGAACCTTTGCTTTATTTTATTCTTCGACTAGGTATTAAACAAAATCTCGTACAGTCGGAAAGTGGCCATCGCTGGCCGGCGAGGTCGTCCCAATCCAAAGTGCGCAAAACACTTATCAGCACTATTAATTAGCACTCTACACGTGTGGACACGTTGCACACGTTCTCAAGGTTCGCGCGGAACTCCTAAGAGCCTAAATATTGCGTAGTTTGTAACTACACAACTCTTCCCCTTTTGTACCGTTAGCTAGCGAATCGTAAACCTTTTTCCAAACAATTTACGGGACTTAACACTCCCCTAATTTGTTGAATCTCGTGAAGATTTACTGTACAGAAAAGTGATGGACACTAACGTTGCAATCAGTTTCAGAGATTTTCCCATATACAATTCATGTAATAGTTATAAAATCTGTGGCTAAGCGGCAAAAACAAATAAGTCATATAATTTGATTTTCGAGAAATCGCACTTTTTGTTCTTAATACTCAATACTAAAAAGTTACAAGAATTATCGGTGTCTATGATCTCAAAACAGAAAATATTGTATTGAATGAATTTTCTTTTGTTCTTATTAGTTAAATTTGAATCAAGGCGGGCCCGGAATAAATCAATATGTTTTGACTTATTCAATTATGCCACTAAATAAAAAATTATTTGGTTATGCCTAAGCGTTTAATTAATTACCAATTATACAACTCATTGTGTTTAATTAAAAGAAATAATTCAGTGCGCAAAAAATTATGAATTCGACAAAAAAAAAAGAGACAGGGTTTCACGAGTGTTCTTAAAACTTTTCGTCAGTTGGGGTTCGAAAAACTCTACGAGCGTAATCTATGTGTGTAAGTATTGATACATGCAGATCCAAATGTAAACATTCTTACATTCTTAATTCATTTAATATTTTCAAATACTATGCGTATGTTTTTGAATTGGTTACAAACAAATAAATTCAAAGCAAAACTTTAAGTTATTTGGTTATGTAAACGGTTGATAAAGACATAATAGGAATTCTAAGTCACGAAATTTGTCCTACACATAGATAGGTCTATTTTTAGTTGTTTTATGATAAAAAATCATTTTTCATGCAAATTGGACTTATTCGGTTTTGCCGCTTAGCCACAGAAATATTTACTAAAAAATATATAATTTTTACAAATCCTATCTATATATAGATGTTCAAGGGTTGTTTTAAAAATTATTCGCAATTTTTTAAATATCAGGATGTTCAGTTAACTGCGAGAAATGACGATCAGTACTTCGTCTTTGAGGATACTTTATATAAGACGATGTTATGCTTCTCAAGAGATTCTGAAGTTTTAGCACCTGTAACAATTGACCGCAGTGCAGGTGGCCAAGTTATTCATGCTGTTCTTCAAGGCAAACCAACTACTCTTGAAAATACTTTAGTATTTCCACCTAGCGGGGTGATCCCGTTCCATGGATTTACAATGTACGGTAAGCATAAATATCAGATGTACTTCTTCTTTTGTATATATTAATATCGTTTTTTGAATTTATATTGTTGTGACGACCTAAGTTTTAAATTTTAATAAGATTTGTCTAAGTCGAGCTGATCACCCTGTCTATATTTCTTTGTTTATTCTTAAATGAGATTAACAATTGACTGGGTAGACAAGCCAAATGAATTAAGTAAAGGGTTTTCCAATAGGGACATAACAATTTTATCTATGAATAAAACACAGAAATATTTTAGATATTGAGTTCAAATTTATTGTGGGTCTAGTGCAAGCATTACATTTTATGAATGAAATTCAATATCGGCCATATGACCACCACGAGCCCGTTTACAGCGGTCGATTTTTTGGACCCAATTTTCCATCACTCTGGCACACATTTCGACCGGAACGTTGGCAATTTTGCGTTGGATGTTGTCTTTGAGGTCGTCTAAAGTTGCTGGCTTGTTGGCATAGACCAGTGACTTGATATGGCCCCATAAAAAGAAATTCAATGACGTTAGATCGCATGAACGAGGCGGCCAGTCGACCGGACCATTTCTCGTTCACCGAATTTGCCTTTCAATAAATCGATTGTGACGCGTGCTGTGTGGCTAGTGGCACCGTCTTCTTGAAACCACGTATCGTTGATGTCAAGTTCATCCAATTCTAGCCACAAATAATCTTCCAACATAGCACGATAGCGCTCTCCATTGACGGTAACATGACGGTCGTTTTCATCCACGAAAAAATACGGCCCAATCACACCTCCGGCATGAAAACCGCACCAAACAGTCACTTTTTGCGGATGCAACGGTGTCTCAAGAAGCATATTTGGATTTTTTGCTGACTAATAACGCTTATTTTGTTTATTAACAAATATATTGAGCCAGACGATTATTACGGCCGAAAATTGGAGTAAGCGCTCTTAAAGTTGCGACCACTGGCTTAGAATTTCGGTAGTAATTTTTAATAATTTCCAAACGTTGCTGGTTCGTAAACTTTACCATGATGAAAATGTTGACTTTAACTAACGCTTTGACATTGACAGTTCATTAAAAAAGTTTAAGGGTGCGTTCATATAAAGATACGAAATTGTTATGTCCTTATTGGAAAACCCTTTATCAATTAGGTTTAACAAGAATAGTTTATTTAAAAATTACAATGGTGTCCCAAGCGACTTTTGATTTATTAGAAAAAAAGAGAGTTGGTGGCAGGCTGGTTTCTCTTCGGTTGATTTACCGGCTTGTGTTGATCTAACGCCTATTAAATGGAATGATTCTTTCATTGGGGTAATCCCTTGGTGATCTAACTCCTGGTCAAGGAATTAAATCCTCGGTAGGTGGTAATCGCAGGTACCTCCTCTAATTACAGGTTGGCAATCCTTTGTTTACTAAAACTGCAACGTGATCCAGATATTAATCCAAATAAATCCCCTATTTAAGTATCCAAATATACAAATTTTCCGAGCACGTGGGAATTGCTGTAACTTCGAAGATTTACGAGCGGCACGGCGACGGCAACTGATTTTGAAGATTTTCACAAGCGTTTTCTGGCTAGCACTCAGACTGTCTTAGACTCGAACTCCCTTAGACTCACTCAGACTGATCCAGGCCGTGCAAACGTAATGGAAAGGTGGTGGACCGTTAGCAACTAGCGCCGCGTACAGTACTGCACATGAACTAGCATTATGTGTGCACGTGTTAGTGCATGTACATGCATACGTAGGTTCTTTAAATGTTTTATAGAGAATATATTCAAATATAATTGAAAGGAAATTGAAGATTTAACGCAGAATTGTGAATATGTAATTCAAGAGTGAGAAGTTAATATCAATTCACTCTTGAATTACATTTTCACAATTTTGCCTTAAATTTTGGTTTAGTCGTAATAAGTAAAAATCAAAAATATCTGTAAATTCTATTTTTATTTTCAGAAAATATACATAAAATTATTGTATCAACTTCAATACCTTCAAGCTCAAAATGCCTTATGGATATGTGATATTTGGGAAATTAGCAAATTTTATTGATTTTGTGTATGCTTGTGTATGCTTGTAGTTAAAGTACATAAAATTTTCTTTTCAAAATGTGGAAAATGGCTTTTGGTTTTGGTTGAGAAATTTAAGAAATGTTCTATTTTATAAAAATATATCGGTAATTTCTTTTATCATTAAAATCAAAAGTTCCATAAATTTTCTTTTCTGCGGTGAAAATTGATCGAGCTCAACTTTTTTCGAAACTAAGCGAACATTGTGTCGGGTCGAGATAGCTCTCTTCGGCGTTGTATGCAAATCTTCTGCAAGTAAATCCTTGCTGGTTCCTGCTTCTAGGATATCTTCTTCTGGTTCTTTTTTCTGGAATATAGGTTAGAAACATTTAATTTCCATGAATATTTGAAATTTATTTCGTAGGTATTTAATTCTTATGAATTCTAGGTACAAATTAAATGAAAATCGTTTTCACGATACTTTTATTTTTCACTTTCTTATCCTTAATTTCTAGCATTCAAAAAATCAAAATTAATAGTAACCCTTTTCGTGTTGTTTTGGAAGTCAAGTTTTCCAATAGGTAAAATTAATCATGCAGAAACATTTTAATGTTTCTCAAATAAAATATTACTATTCATAATATAGGGCTTGCAACGACCCTCAAATAATAAATTTCATATTAAGTAAGGTTGGTTCATTTTGTTTTAAAATTCGAAAATTTGATGAGATAGAAAAATTTAGATATCCTATTGCCAGAACGCATGTTTTTTTCCATATGAGCAGCTCATTAATATTTGACGTTTATATTGCAAGTTTATGTGCTACATTTCAATTTTTTACTTTAAGGTAGTACGAGCAGGGTACCGGGTGGGGATAGACCGCTGTGGGCGCGCGGTAAAGAGGTGAGGTTGATCACGTGACCCCAGCTGTACGTATGGCAACCAAAGCCAGCTAATTTTTCTAAAAAGCTGACCTTTTTTTTAATTAGCTTTTTAGTTAGTCCGCGACTACGGTTTTTTTAAAATTTCTTCGTTAAGGTCTTAGCTTCAAATTAAATAGTTTTTTTTTTCATTTTCATCGACAAATTTGGGCGAAAATTATCAAAACATTTCATCTATCCACCACTTTGCCATAAGAGCAATGTTTAATATGCTGACTTTTGAAGTCGATTATTTGTTTAACCAATCGGTCAATCCCCCTCAAATTTGCAGAATTCATTTAGTCATATTTAAACTTCACATAAAATAAAAATTAAGTCTTTTGTTCAAAGATGCTACCCTTTTCGTACTATCTTAAATGATTTATTAGAATTTTTTAATAATAATATATAATAATATAATATATAATATAATAATAATATATGCACTTGCATCTATATCATAAGTAACATTCAGACACAAATATATACTAGTTTTTTAGTTTAGGTATCTCAAAATTATGTGCTAGAATTTTATTGTCATTCCTAAGGAAGTTTTCGATACGTTATCGAAGTTTCCTGTACTATTTTATGTAAATTTTCTCACGGTTATTACATTTTTCACATTTCCAGTTTACTTCCAAATTAGGGCTCATATGTGTAATATTTTATTTATTGTACTTAAGATTTTAGAAATAAAGGTCACTAATGAGGACCCTGATCAGAGTCGAAACGTTTGAAATTATTTAACGTTTTGAGTTATTATTTTTGGACCCTAGAATCATTTATTAACAACATCGTATGAAATTAAAAATATAACTACTTACGTGTGCAAACTGCACGCTACTTTCTCCAAAGTCTCATATGCCTACTCCAGGTTTTTCTATTTCGAGCATCGAAATCTCAAACTCTGATGGGGAAGAAACAGCCGCGGGTTTCATGTTCACATCACTTTGACACGATTTTTTAAATTTAACAAATTTATCGTCGGAACAGCACCGTACTTTAAAAGAAAAGCGCCATTCTTCTTCTGATAAAAGCATTGTTCATCAGAATGTCGTTGACAAACAAAAAACTGTCTTTCTAATACCTGGAGATGTTCTAACCTCGACAAGTAGGGATTTGCGCATGATTCTATTCAACGTTGTCCAGCATCTCCAGCGTCTCTTCGGAAACTGATAAATAGACACATTTTTGTTCCAACCCCTTTTAGAGGTACACTCACGAACAGCACACTGAATTTCGTACTTCGTATTCATCATGAAGCGCGATCGCGTAACGAATTGTTGATACTTGTATACAACAATGGCGGAACTCACACGAAGCCGTTCCCCTTGCCGCACTCTATCCGCTTCCTACAACTAGCGCCGCGTACAGTACTGCACATGAATTTTCCTACGGGGACACCCAATACATAAGAGGTTGACCCAGGTTGACCTGCTCTGGACTGATCTTTAGGCCTTGCCGCCTGGTTTCTATTGTCATTTGTAGTTTCAATCCGTAGGACGAAAGCATAGTAGTTTGAATTCCATGATTTCAATAGCTTTTTCGAAGCCCATTGGGATCTTAGGTTTCAGTGTGTGGAATTGAAAATATGGGTCAGTTTGCTAGTGAACTGCGTTGGTGAGCTTAGGGACTCAAAAAAATTAGTAAAATGGCGTCTTAACTCTTTTTTAGTATCAATTATATGAATTTATATTAGCCTATGCTACTAAATTGTTAGGGTATTTATATTAAAATTAACTAGCTTTCATGACTAATCTTGAATTGTAATCAGCACCATACAAGGGAAATTTCTGAAAATATTTAACTTTAAATATTTAAGACTAGAAAAATTGTCTTCGTAAAAATGATTGGAAAAATTCGTATTTACGACAACATTGCAATGGTAACTAAAAATCTAATTTATTAATCATAGGAACCAAAACCTGATTTTGTCAGTGATATTTTGACCTCAATTACAAATATCATGAATTATCCAGTTCGAGTAATCATATATGTAACTTTATTTAAATTTCAATATGAAAGTTTTATATACCATGTAATATAATTGATGAAATAAAATCACTTTTACTTTTATAGAAATAAAAAATAACATAATAGTACAGGGTGCGCCATCTAGACCTTCTGTATTTCAACATTGAATAACTCTGTTGTTTTTCAGCCGATTTTGACAAATGAGCACGACTCTGAAACGTCATTCAGTACTATTTTAACCATGATTCAATACACACCGAAAGAACGCGCTGGAATCATTGAAAACAATTGAAAATTGAAACATTGAAAACATTGAAAACAATCGTTCAATTGTGAAAACTGTGCGTGCTTATCGTAAAAAATCCTGGTTCTCCGGATTTAACTGTACCTGACTTTTTTCTTTAGGGTTATTTAAAAAGCAAAGTTTATGCCAGCAAGCCAAAGACAATTGACGAACTTAAATGTAACATACGAGCCGAAGTAGCTGCTATAACGCCCGAAGTGCTGGCCAATGTTATGCAGAATGCGCGAAAAAGAGCTGCTTTTTGTGTATCGAATGGAGGTGGTCATTTAATCGATGTTGTGTTCTAAAACTGATTTGAAATAAATGGTAAAGTATATCATAAACAAATCTTGCTCATTTGCTAAAATCGTTTGAAAAGTGTCATAGTTATTCGAGGTTGAAATACCGAAGGTCTAAATGGCGCACCCTGTATATTATGAGCCTAGGCGCATAATATATATAATAATATAATATAATATAATGAGGCGCTAAGGCGTAGCTGAGGCAAAGCCGAGACGAAGCCGAGGCGCGATCAGTCCTGCGAGCATTGTCGCGAGTCTCGGAATTAGGGTATTTCGCGACTAGTCCCGGCCATTTTGATTTTATCGATCTTGTGTAGTAGTAGCGTGCTGTAATGGATCTTGCGCGCTTCAAATGTACAAGGTTTTGTCAGTAGGGTGCTAACGCTGTACGAAGAAGAAGAAGAATAAGAAGAAGATTGTGCTCCGCTGTATGGCTATAGGCGCATGCGTAGTTCAATTTTTATATTTCATTCCTCCGCAGCGCAATACACAACATTGCGCTACTCTCAACTGTATCGAAAAAACAAGTTTACGCGCCTGAGGAACATAAAATAGAATACGTGCCAATGCACACAATTCGGGAAATTGTGAGACTCGCGACAATGCTCGCAGGACTGATCGCGCTTCGGCTTCAATCTCCTGCGAGCATTGTCGCCCGTCGCGCAATAACCCTCATTGTGCGCCTAGGCACGTAATATTCTATTTATTATCATAGAACAAATATTTTACACATTGTGAACAATTTAGTTAACAACTCATAAATTAAATAATGCAATGAAATCGAAAAAGAGGAATCAAATTGCGTTAAAAAATAATACTTTTTTTCTAAGATTATTGAAAATTTGACCACAATTTGGCAAATTCTTAGATGAAAGTTTCAATATAATACCATTTCTCTAAGTGTGATTTTCCAAAAAAACAATTGAATTTTTTTTAAATTTCGGACTAATTTTTTTCCGATTTTTTTGTTTCTACATTTTTGTTGAAGTTTTTCCAATATGCAGGAAAAATTTTGGAATGGTAAAATGAAAACTGCAGGTTTAATTAATTTATAAAATCTGTCCCACTCATTGCAGCGGTTCACTGCCACACGTGCTTCGAACGCGAGCATGCCTAAACAAGCTCGCTCGTTGCAACGCGCGGGACAGATTTTATAAGTTAATTAAACCTACAGTTTTCATTTTTCCATTCCAAAATTTTTTCTGCATATTGAAAAAACTTCAACAAAAATGTAGAAACAAAAAAATCGGAAAAAAATTAGATCCAAATTTTAAAAAAATTCAATTGTTTATAAAAATGTATTATATTGTTATTACAAAAAAAACAACGAAATGTGTACTATAACTTTTTTGAAAGCTTGTACTCTGTCGCGCATTTCAAGTGCAAGGGTTACATTTTATATTCAAAACTGCTTTTACAGTGAGCTGTTAGAAAAAAAGAAATTTCCCGAGTGCCAAACCTAAAAAAATTATATCTCGAAATTTTCAAGTATCACATTAAAAAAAACGTGTCGATTATTTTCGAAGTAAAGAGACAAAAAAAGATATTTCGTCAAAAAAAAAATTTTGACTGTGAATCTCCCATGAAATGACCCATATATATATATATATATATATGACGCGCCTTACCGCCACTTAGGTTAATGGCGGCCAAGCGACGTCACAAATTGGCGACCACGTGAATTAAACAGACGCAGTTGACAAGGCACAGGACAGAATGGCGTCTCTCCTCACGGTGCAGCTCCACGTTCCGCGTTCCACGTTCCATGACCAGGAGGTGCTGCCATCTCGATCTTCACCAAACCCTTCCTACTCGATCTGGCGTGGTCCTACTTACGTAAAGTTACTTACTAGTTACGTCGTGGATCCTGCCTTGTGTGTCTTTGCCTCTCTACTCGTGCCAGGTGATAGAGTGCGTTTAAGTGGCAACATGCCACGTTACAACACCCCCCTAGCTAGACGGGAACTCCGGGTATTATTTTTCTCCGGAAATTAAACGCGGATTCCCGATCAACGCGCTCTCTCTCTCGCCGACACCTGGCGGCCCTTTGTCCTAGCTTCCAATAGATTTTCGCACATCCATCCCTTTCACTCTTACCACTCACACCTTATCCTATTCGTAATCATCATCTGCTCTTAAAGTCATTATATAAATCAAAAAATAATATCGATAATCTTTCTTGTAGAAAATTAAATAAACATGGCCACCTATTCGGCCTGATCCGATTCTAACAATCCTTACTTCTACTAACAATTCTATTAAGCCTCTCTTCTGAAGGCCTATACAGCAAAAAAAAATACTTTCCTATTTCCTATTTATAACCTCAACTTTACTTGCTAAATACACTAATAAATTTTCTCTGTTTATCGCTAAATACTTTTTCTCAAAATAAAATCGGCGTACCCAAGCCTTGATCACAAAAATTTGTACTTTGCGTAGAGGCTGCTTCCATAATTCATACAGATCTCTGAACTAAACTTATTCTTTTCTTAAGTAAACTACGAAGTCTTACTTCTCCTCGTAATACTGTTTATAATCCTAACTACTTCTTGCTGATCTCATCAATATTTACACTAGTCTATTTTCCTGGCTTCATTCACTCTGATCTTTTCATTCACCTACAATTTCTCATGATTATAATTCACACCGATACTTCGTCGTTCACACCAATGTTTCGTCATTCACACCAATATTTCGCCATTCACACCAATATTTCCTCATCCACACCAAATCTTAACATTCACTCCATCCGACTTCAACGAGGATACTGCCTCCAGGTAGGGGCTCCAGGAGGTGGCTGTGGCATCGCCTGCGACCTGGCCCATTGGTCGATTGCCTGGGTTATAGCCTGGACCAGTGGATGATCCGGCGTGTATCCTCCTGGGGGCTATGGCCCCTGAGTCTGCGGGACATTGGCCCACGGGCTCCTTGGCCCCTCCTCGACTCGCGTCTCGGGCACCGAGATCCAGTCACACCCGGCTGGCCACAATCCTGGCAGAAATCTCCACTGGGGTAAGGGCATTGGCGGTGGGCATGCCCCTCTAGATGGCAGTTCCAGCAGAGAGGCCCTGGCCCCCTCCTCCTTTGCCTCCCGCGCTTCGGTGGAGCTGCGCGTGGTGGTCTGGGATTCGCGCCATTGCCAACCCCCCTCTCCACCTGAGCGGCTGATCTCTGGCCCAACACGGCTACCTCCTCCGTTGGTGGCGGTGACGGTTCAGGGGCAGGTGGAGCCCGCCACAAATGCAGAGTTCGGCTGACCTGCTCCTCGGTTCTTCGTACCTCCTTAGCCAACCTTCGGCAACGGTGAAGGGCCTACTCCACTTCCTCCTTCTTCTGCTCCTCGTCCATGGGTGGGAGTTCGCGTGGGGGCTCGAGCCCAATACCCCAGTATTGGAGACTTGCCATCACGTGATCGAAATGACGCTCCTCTGCAGGAGCCTCCGCCTTCTCCGCTTTCTCGCGGCGAATTCTTGGCCCAGGTTTGGCCCGTGGTGTCTCTGCGGCTTTGTGGTGGGTCCCGTCCTCCCAGAATGGGCTTCGCTTCCAGGCGTCGCCTTCCTTCCTAGGAAACCGCAGCTCCCGGAGTCTAGCGAGGGTTTCCTCTTCCACCCTTGGGAAGGGGTCCTCTTTTTCCCGGCGGCGCGGCCTCTCCTTGGGAATCGCTCTCTTGTTTCCGGAGCCTGCTGCTTCTTCTAAGGCCGGAGGGGCTGGCACCACTTTGGTCTTCCTCGACCGGCAGCGACGTCTTCTGCTGCGACCTTCGGGATTCCCCACGTCGTCCTTGTGGCCTCCCTCCTTCTCTGGCTGGGACCATTTCGGGTCCACATGCTTGCGATCTTCGAGGCCTACCCCTTCTTCTTTTGGTGGAGACCCTTTTTGGTTCGCGAGCTTGTGACCTTCGAGGCCTCCCCCTTCTTCTTTTCCCCTGGTTATTGGTGGGGGCTGGGTCTGCTTCTGCACCTACACTGCTGCCCTCTCTGGCTCCCACTGTTTTTCTCGGGGGTGACAGGGTTGGTTCTGGGCGCGTCGCCCGCCTGGGCGACGGAGATCCGCCACCGTTGCGGGGTGGTATCCGGGCACCTTCTTCCGCATCATTCCTGTAATCATCGGAAAGGACCTCTATGTTAGGCGGACCCAGTTCATAATACGGTTTGAGGTCTTTAACATGCACCTTGTCTACCCGACCTTCCGAGTCAGTAACTTCATAAACGACTTTAGACAGGACTCGAATTACGGTATACGGGCCTTTGTACTTTGGAGCCAATTTTGACGACACGAAGTTCGCTGCCGACGATAACACGTGTTGTCGACGCATCACGAGATCTCCTATTTCGTAAACTACCTCCCTATGCCTCTTATTATAATAACGCTCCTGTCTATCCGAAGCCGTCTCCAAGTGAAGTGTCACTAAGTCGCGCAACGCTTGAAGTCGTTTCATCCTATCTTTCCATTCGTCCACCGATAACTCAATAATTTCTGGCTGCCCCTCTTCTCGGCGCTTTATCGTTTGCGGAGGCCTCGGTTCACGGCCAAAATTCAAGAATGCCGGTGATTTCTTTAGTGAGCTGTGCACGGCGGTATTCATCGCGAAGCGGAATTCCGAAAGGTGCTTATCCCAGTTCTGATGATTTTCCTGAGCAAATGACGCGATCATCGTCTTCATTATTCAATTCGCTCGCTCGACTGGGTTAGCTGGGGCATGATATGGCGGCGTCGTGGTGTGTCGAATCCCTAACACGGCCGTGGCTTTTGCCATTTCCTTATTCACGAACTCGGTTCCATTATCCGTGAACAGAACCTCCGGAGTGCCCCACCGATAAACTACTGTGTCCTCAAGAGCTCCCCTAATTGTTTTCGCGTTAGCCTTCCTCAATGGAACGCATTCCGTCCACTTCGAAAACAAATCCCTAAAAACTACTATATAAGCGTGTCCGCCCTTACTTTTCGGGTATGGACCCATACAATCAGCTGCTACCATTAGCCAGGGCTGTTCCAACACGCGACGTCCCATTAAGCCGGCGGGTGTATTCTGCTCAACTTTCGTTTGTTGGCATGTCGCACACGCTCTTACAAAAATTGCTACGTATCTATACACCTGGTCGGGTCTGTGATAATATAAACGACCTTCTTCGACTTTCCCATTCGGGTAATAAATCGACTGTGCCTCTACTTCTTTGACGCGGCGCAAATACCATGGGTTGGTAGTCTCACCAATCGCCGATACCTCCTCCTCCTCCCATATTCGAGAGAGTGCGTCGGGGACGTGGTGTAATGCGCCTTTACGGTGAATCACTTCAAAATCGTATTCCTGAAGGCTCAACGCCCAGCGAGCTAGGCGCCCGGACGGATCCTTCAGGTTCCACAGCCAGCGGAGGCTGCTGTGGTCGGTGATTACCGTGAAGCGGGAGCCTTCCAGGTATTCCCTATATTTCTTCACGGCCCATACCACCGCCAAGCACTCTCTTTCCGTCACGGAGTAGTTCCTTTCGGCGCTGGTGAGAACTCGACTTCCATACGCTATGACGTACTCCTTATCATCAATTGTCTGTGTGAGGACCGCACCCAGACCAGTAGCGCTTGCATCCGTCTGGAGACAAAATGGGATTTTAAAATCGGGGCATGTCAGGGTTGGGGCGGTCATCAAAGCATTCTTCAAATCTTGGAACGCTTTTTCCTGCTCTTCCCCCCATGCCCAACGCCTATTCGTGCGTAATAGCCGTGTTAACGGCTCCGTTCTTGAAGCGCAATCCGCAATAAACCTCCGGTACCATGAGACCATGCCTAAAAACCTACGAAGCTGCTTTATGGTCTTTGGTGCCGGATATTCTTTGATACCCTGGACTTTGTCTGGATCTACTTGGAGTCCATGCTCGTTCACAATATACCCGAGATATCGTACTCTCGAACAACAAAAATGACTCTTCTCTTGATTGACCGTAAATCCTGCTTTTTGGAGGATGGTCAATACCTTTTCCAGACATTTCAAATGTTCCTCAAACGTCTTACTGACGACAATAATATCGTCCAGATATTCTTTTATAATGAAATAACCCTCTTCGCGGAACGGTAAATGCTGTGTACTCACGACTGTTCCTCGCTAGTGGGATCTGGTGAAAAGCTTTACTCAGATCTATATTCGTGATGTACCTTGCTGGGCGTAATTTGGACAAGATTGTGTCCATGTGAGGTAATGGATACGCATCCTTCTTCGCTACCTCATTAACCTTCCGGAAGTCTAAACACATGCGGTAGGTCCCATCGGACTTGGTGACCATAACTTGTCTAATTCCTTATTCATATATTCGGCTATTTTTGGCGAGTAGTTTCGGTATCGCTGCTTAATTGGGGGATGACCTCTCACATCGATGTGATGGTCGACCAGCGATATCGCTTGTGGATATTTTAATGGTGGTGACAAGCGCGCCTTTAGAAAACGTTTTAATTCCTGTGCCTGGTCTTCCGTCAATTCGTGTAAGCCTGCACAGGCACTATCACGCTTATCTGGTCCATTTAAAGGCTCGTCAATCCCAATTTTTCGATTCCTGTACTTACACACATTCACATTCATACTCGAAAGAAGGCGCTACTCGCGCTTCTATTGTCTCATTCACACCGTCTATTCCTATGCACACCAATAAAGACCCTCCGGTTTCTTCTACGTTTCCATTCGGGTATACCACTTTGGCCTTTGTTCCTTTTTTAGCCTGTCTCAGCATTCCCGGAAACTTTTCTAATGCTGGCCCACCTAAATAGGTACGACACGAACCTGGGTCAAATAGTGCTTCAACGTTTTGCCCTCTTATTTTAATTGTAATGAACATGCGTTCATCAAAACCTAGCGAACTAACATAATTTCTCGGATTATGGATCCTTTTCTCAAAAAATGGATGAGCTTCTTGACCTGGAAGCCTCCAGTGTTTCAACCCATAATTTACCTGGAATCCGAATTCGTAGGCACCGTTAATCCCGAAAATACACTCTCAATCGAACGATGGCGCTAAATGGACTTCCAGGGGCTCACTTACTTCACTAATTTCGACCATCATTACCGTCTCGCCTGACGTATTTTCAAACAGGCCATTAGGGTAAATAATGCCGGCTGTGGTGCTTAAATTGGAGCGAATTTGCACTTCTGGGAATTTATCCAGTGCTCGCTTGCCCGAGTACGTGCAACACGAACCGGGGTCAAATAAAGCCCTAACTATCTTACCGTTAAACTTAATGTCTATAAATAATCTCATATCTAATTCTACCGAACATAACGAATAATCCCCCGTGATCTTCGAGGTCACTCTGGGGGTCCTTACTGCGCGTTTAGGGGCCGCCCGGACCCATTTGGCTGGTCCCATTACGCGTTTCCCGACACGGGGCCTGCGCATGCGGTGCACGTATACGCGTTTTGTTCGGGTTCACCACATCTGTGGCAGAAAGCTTTTCTTACTAACTGACAATATCTGAAACTATGACCTAAATTGCCGCAGTTCCAACATCCTGGGCGAACTCGGCTCGTCCCCTTCGTGGGGGTACTGCCGAATTTATAACGTTGGCCGCTTTGAAAGCTGGAGCGTTTGGATTTAACTCCCTAGCCGGTAATTGTTGCGTCGTAGAAGGTATTAATGGCGGAAAATATGTTGGGTGCCATGACGCATATGGTTGCTGAAACCATTGGTTGCTGATAACGTTGGCTGGTTTACCTTTTTGACTCCCTGCGATGGAAAGTTCCTATTTGGTATGCCTTCGTTAATTTGAATTGGCTTTGGTTGAGCCGGGCTAGGTTGCGATCCTTGCCTCGGACTCACCATTGCTGCGGTCTTCTCTCGACGGCCTTTTGTTTTTCTTTTTGGCACTCCTTCTCTCACGAGTGAAGCCCCCGCATCCTGGCTCACCTGTTGTTCCGTCGCCGCCATCCTGGAGGAGGACCTCGCCTTTGGCTGGTAAGCCAACTCAGGCAATAGTGACTCCTCGGGAGGCGGTGGGGGCACATAGGTCCGAGACATGGCTTGGGACGCTTCAAACAACTCGCCTAACCTCTCTAGTTCCGAGAACGAGTCAAACTCCTCTCTCCCTATGTTGGCTCGATAGCGGGGATGTAAGTTGTTGTACACCAACTCCATCTCTTCCGCCATCGAGTAGGGAGGGTCTAGGTGCTTGAAGATCAGGCGAATGTTCATCAGAAAGTCGGCCAGACTTTCGTCTGCTCCCTGAGTCCGCTTCCTTGCCTCGTCTCGGATCCTGGTCTGAAAGTTGACCCCACCGAAACGACGCCTGAACGCTTGCGCAAAGTCTTGCCAGGATACGAAAGCGTCCTCGTGAAGACGGTGCCATTGTAGAGCCTTGTCTGTCAAGAGGAAAGGCAACGCTCCCAACATCTCGTCATCCGATAGTGGGCTACCTCTCCGGAATTCCCGGACTCTTGTGAAGAATTCTTCCGCGCTAGAATCGCGTTTTCCCGAAAAGGTCACGCCCCACTTTCTTACGATCTGGAGCGTGTCTCGCGTGCCTACTTCCTGACGGCTCACATTACGGGCCATTTTCCGAGACTCGTTTGAAGGCGAATCTTTTCGGTCTCCTTCCTCATCCGCTGTTAAATATGAGGCTCTCGTGGGGGTGGAAGCCTGGCTACTATCCAAGCGCGCTTGACTGCCAGGAGCGAAAAGTGGAGCCAACCTCCTGGAAGACCGCGGAGTATTCTCGAACGCGGTTCTTGCCGAGGCCTCACTTCCCTTCCTCGCACTAGCAGTCAAGCGCTCCGCTACGGTCTCTCTCCGCGCACCACTTGTACCTGCTGGCTTCAATGCGGTGGTGGAGCAGCCTAGCGGTTTACGAAACGACGGCGGAGTATTCAAACTCGTCGCCTCCGGCGACCGCTCGTCTTGTGGTGGTGCGGACGCGAACGTTACCCCCTTTTCCGTTTCACCGTCCGAAGGTTGCTTCGGCAACTCTGCCGTGACCTGATGGACAGTGAGTCTTCTCGTATCCGATACGACGTAACGTGTGGGGGCACTGGTGGTATCTTCGACCCACGACGGACCTGCCCTCACGCTACTCATATCGAGCGCCTCGTCCACCGCTGAGTTCCAAGAGACGTTCATCCCTCGACTCTTTTGGTGGTGCCGAACCAACCTCTATGCGAGTGCCGAATCATCTCCCTCGGTACTCAAGCGCAAATACCGAAGAACGGCCTCTAGCTCAGTTCGAGATAGCGTACTAGTCCATCCGATTACCTCATCGGTGGTTTCCGCTAATAACTGACCAATACGTCTTGGTGATGGTGGCGCCATCTTTTATTCCCTATGCCTGAACCGTATCCTACTAAATCACGCTAAATTATTCTAATTTTGTCGCACTACACTGGTAATGCCTTTTCCTAATAACCTAAATACTACGTCCTCAAAAACCGAAAAGAATCACTAAATATTCTAAAATTTGCCTTCAAAATTCCTTTACTCCAGCACTATACTGATTGTCCTCGAAAAATTTCTAAAGTTCCTGAAATTCGCGTGCACTTGCGAAATTTCCGAAAATTAACCGAAGCTACTCCGAAATACGACCTGAAAAATAACCGAAATTCTCGCGCATAGAAATTTAATTTCCTTCACGCGGCAAAAATGGCTAAAAGGCGAAAAATCCGCGTTTGCCCTATTAAACGTTGAGCCACAAATTGGCAACCACGTGAATTTCAATAATTTTTCAAGTGCGATATGAAGGACTGTTTTGAATATAAATAAAAGGGCGCCAACCACCCAAAGGGGGTGATGACGAAATCCCTTGCCCGTCTAGCTCGGCGTAGAGGGATCTCGTGGGGGCGAACTCGTGGCGCAGTTACCACCGGAAGGCTTAGACAAATATTAATAAAAACAGGAAAGAAAAGACACTTAGACTATAATAAAATGACACCCTTATTTGCCACTGTACTACTAAACTTTTCTTTATTAAACTCTAACCTCCTCCCTTTACAACTTTAAGATTTTTCTTTAACCCCCCTAACACTCACACTCACTCAGACGTACCCTTCGAACAATCACACACACCGGAACAATAATTATGATTCTGCCTTTCACCTTAATGAATCTCTCGTAGACAGATGAGAGAGAGAGAGACCTGACTGCTCCGTTCTTTTATACTGGAACTACTTTTTTAACGATTCGACTCCTCTGCTTACCCTCAAAAACAATCACGATTAATCCTCTTAAACAGACGCAGTTCACAAGGCGAACGCACAAGACAGAATGGCGTCTCTCCTCACGGTTCAGCTCCACGTTCCGCGTTCCACGTTCCATGACCGGGAGGTGCTGCCATCTCAATCTTTACCAAACCCTTTAATTATGGAACTGGCCGCCCCGCACGCCTCTCCTCGCTTCTGAATGAGTTATTATTATTAGATATGGATTAAGACCTCCTCCCGGCCATAAAACTGGCAATATGGAGGAGTCTTGTTTCTTTGGTCGTTTTCTTATAGACTTCCAGACGATCTTAAGCGTGATAGGCAGAAGTCGAGCGGCGAACGGCCATTCACTTAATTGGCTGGCTGCCATTGGCCCACCTTCCCGGTCCAGAACCATGCGTCCTCGCTCTCCGTTTAGAGAGCCGCCATTACTGCCTTGTAATTTAATATACTATTCCATGAAGTTTTTAATAATAAATCTTTTTTTCCAATTAGTTCGAACTATTTTTTTGCAAAAAGCTTAAATTTTGTTGTATGAGTCAAATTGGATCACTTCAGTAAGAATAGGTGTATAATCAACACTCGTAAATCTAGTGTTAAAAAAGACTTTTCGAAATTTTTTATATAAGAAAATAGAAAAAAAAAATTTGACAGAGCACCAATTTGTCGAAAAAGTTTTTAATGACGCTCTAATAATCAGAATTAGTGAAAAAACTCTCTAGAAATAACTTTTAGCGGTATTAGTTGATTAAACAATATATTTATATTATTATGAACAATTTAGTTAATAAATATGTTTTGTGTAGAGTTAGCTTCTTTTTGTTGCGTGAAACTGTTTTTCTTTCGCAGGAAATGTGTGCAACCTGAAGTTTGATTATAAACTAAACACAAGAAAATAATATCTACTCATTGTTTAAACAAATTCACATTTCGGGTATTATTTAACAAATATAGTCCGTTTACAAAGTAGGTGTGATTGCAAATGTCTTGACAATGGTATATTACAGTTTTAACTTGATATTGCACAACAACTTTGAATTATTCAAACAATTTCAATTAATAAATGCATAGCTTTGTTGTTTTCACTTCAGAGATTTGCATTTTTTCGTAACACCAAGTGATATTCTTTGACTTTTGACTCAATATTGTGAAAAATCTCTATTATACAACTATTTTTTTTTTATTTAAACAATTTGAATTGACTAATGTATCCATTTCTTTGTTTCCAACACGAATATTTTGGGTTTTTAGCAGATTCAACTACAAATGTTGTTAATAATATTAAACAAATATTATTAATAAGGAAAATATGGATTACTGGATCATACAGCTGAAAGAATATTACAAATTAAGGATGTACCACCTGATTATGAAAAAAATTAAAAATTAATTATAGTTGCGGTGGGATAACCGGAATAAATCCTTATCAATATAAATTAGAAAACGAGGAAAATTCTACTTCCAGTCTATTCTGGATGTCAATGAGTCGACTTTCTTCTTACTCCGCAGACGAATCAATAACAGTTTCGGTAAACCTTCAAACTTCCTCTCCCAACTCTTGCTCGCCTATATCATTCATTTATTATGCACCAAAGACAAAGGGTAGAATTTTAAATGAACTTCATAGCATTAAAAAGCAAACAAAATAATTGAGAGAAGGTAAAATAGCAATCAATGATGCTGTTTATAATATAGAGTGCAAACTAATGTGTACTATGATTGACGGAAAAGTTTGCCAAGTAATTACTGACACTTCTGCTTCATCAAATTGTACTGTTTGTGTGGCAAAGCCCTTCAAAATGAACTGATTGCAAGCAGTACGAGCCAGAGAAGGAAATGTGGCAAGTCAAAACAGATGTCCAGAAAGCGATGTTCGAAGATAGAAATGAGCTGTACAAGATGAAATCTGCAGACAGCTTGGTCTATTTTTCGATTTAGTACGACAAGGAACTGGTTTTACTAACGACGGGACACAGCAAGAAAGTGTTTCAATAATTCTGAAACAATATTTGAACTTACAGGGTCTGATAAACAATTGCTAAATAATTTTGACATTATTCTGCAACTTTTGGCATGTGGTAAAACACTCAACACCGAGCTATTTCACAACCTTGCTACTGAAACTGCATAAATTTATGTATAACACTGCAGTTGGTATTATATCCCTGCTTCAGTACACAAACTTCTTATTCACGATGCAAAAATCATATCTTTTTTCATGACACCTATCTGGCAACTTTCCAAAGAAGCCCAAAAGGCTAAAAACAAAGATTTTAAACGCTACAAAAAAAAATAAAACCAGAAGATTTTGTTAGCTTGGAAGAAGAAGTTCGCAAAACTTGTTTCTAGCACTGAGTACTAGATTCTAGTTCTCTTACTTAAGGGGAGAACCTGGTTTAGAACGCCCAAAATTGTATTTTTTTGGGGCACTACTCGCTTGAAGATTCTCCACTGCGTACATGATAGCGATCGTCCTTTTTATCTGAAATATTAAAACCAAATTTTTTTTTGCACTTTAGGAGTTTATCTTCTATTTGAACCTAAGAAATTTATTGAAATATTAAAAATTGCCAATTTTATGAGTGTTTAAAAAAAATTCGCGTTTTACTGACGAAATTTTGAGATAATTAAAAAAACGTATTTATTAAAAAAAAAAAATTTTATGTGATTTTTTAGGTTCTCATAGAAGGTTACACTTTTAGCACTAAAAAGAGCTATCACTTATAAAAATGCGGCAATTACAACATTCTGAATCGTGTACGTAGTGCAGGAATACGCTGTTTCGAGAAAATCGCGTTCAAAGTTTCTTCCAAAAGTTAATTGTCTCCTGAGCGCACGGTCTCTCAGAGGCCATATCTGCGAAACGATTTGGAATTTGACTCTGAACTTTTGGAGACATATTTCTGAATTTATTTCTAATCGAATGAGATGACTTTAAAAAAATTGATTTTTTTACCCTCTAAACCAGTTCCCCCCTAAACTTACTATGTCACTGCCCGACAGATTAGTGGAAAACTCGGCATTTTTTTTTTTTTTTTTTTGGTTTTGTTGTGTTAAAACCAAAACCCCCTCTCTCGAACCAAAACACCACCCGCGGAACCGTCATCCGTTCTACACTTCCATCGAGCTCCCTCATCTTCATCACCAGGGTGACGAATGACTCGATAAGCATCCATTTCCGTTCAGACTGGAGCATGAAAGACACCATCGTGTCAGGGGTGAGTTGTGCGCCCACTTTCCGACCGACAGCCTCTCTTGCCATGCCCCACCTGGCACAGAAAAAGAGTGTGTGCTCTGCATTGTTCACAAGGGATCCGCAGTAGCTACACGACTCGTCGTCTCTTCTTGAAGCGCTTCAGGTACGCATTAAAGCAGCCATGGCCCATAAAGCGCTTATGCCAGGTAAAAGCCGACTTGACCGTGCTTTCTATCCAGCCAGGTGGTGAGCTCCGGGATTAGACGGTTGATCCATCTCCCGGATTGGTCACCATGCCATCTCGCCTGCCATTTCTCGACGAGTTTGAGCCTTCCATCCTTGCGGATTGCCTCCTTCGCGCGAGCGATTTCCTGCATGTGTGTTAAAGAGGTCTTCTGGTTCACCGTCTGATTTTCACACGCAATTTCAAGAATTTATTGCAAGCAAACCAGAAAAGATAATGACATACATTTTTTTCTATTGAATAAAGCATTTCAATGTCTTCCTTATATATTATTTTGAGTTTATTGTCTTGTCACTCGTGACGTCAAGATGACCTTGACCGGAAGCTTGAAAAATCCCTGTGCCGACGATTGAGCCTGTTCTGGTGGTCTGAAACAAAAAACACAATTACAACTTTATTTGTTATTTCATTGACTAACGTTGTCTGCTCTATTGTTTAAAAATATAACAATTTATAAATATGGCAGGCATTTTTCTAAAAAGAGTCAATTTTTTCATGTTTGGGGAGCTATAAAAACGAAAATAAAAGGACTTCTGAGCTAATTGAGCAGACAACGATAGTCAATGAAATAACAAATAAAATTGTATTTGTGTTTTTTGTTTCAGACCACCAGAACAGGCTCAATCTTTGGCACAGGGTTTTTTCAAGTTTCCGGTCAAGGTCATCCTGACGTCACGAGTGACAAGACAATAAACTCAAAATAATATATAAGGAATACATTGAAATACTTTATTCAATAGAAAAAAAGTTATGTCATTATCTTTTGTGGTTTGCTTGCAATAAGTTCTTGAAAATGCGTGTGAAAATCAGACGGCGAACCAGAAGACCCCCTTAAGCAGGTGAGCTCCTTACGGAGCTGAAAGGTCTCTTTCCTTTCCTCCGCCAATAAATCAATTGGCAGGACGCTCGCCAGGATCAGCACAGCATTCGTCGACACAGTTCGGTATGCTGAGACAATTCTCATCACCACACCTCTCTGTGCCGAGAACAGCCTCTTCAGGATAGCATGGTTGTTGAGGGCGCTTGTCCAGATTGGAGCTGCATAAAGCAGCTTCGAGTTTACCACCTCTGCCATCTAACGAACGCTTTGCCTGCGACAGAGTATCATTGATCCTCAGCTCCAGAATTCCGAAGTTGTCAGCAGCGCACACGACAAGTGCGTCGTCCGCGAAGCCGATGATACTCGTTCCAGCAGGCAGGTCCATGCGCAGGAAATCGTCGTACATGACATTCCAAACGAGTGGACCCACCCGCGACCCTTGAGGGGCGCCACATGTCATCTCTTCCTTGAGAGACCATTTGTCGCCCTCATATATCATCCGCCTGTCGCTCAGATAGTCATCTGTCATTCGCAACAGGTAGTCTGGAACCTTTTTCCGCACCATCGCCTCGATGCAGATGTTCCATCTCGCGATATTGAACGCATTGCGTATGTCAATGCTGATCAACGCGCAGAATCCCTTATGCTTACCAGTTCCTCTTCTTGCTTTAGTGGCGATGTTCACCACTGCCTGGATGGCGTTAACTGTGGACCTGCCTTTCCCAAAGCCAAACTGGTTTTCCGAGAGACCATTCTCGCGGACCATGTGACCCTGTAGTCTTTGTAGGATCATTTCCTCCAGCAGTTTCCCCATCGTATCCAATAAACATATTTGGTCTATACGATGAGGCATCCCCTAGAGGCTTGTTGCCCTTCCTCAGCAGGACCAACCTTTGCTTCTTCCAGTCTGCGAAGAACCTCCCCTCCCGAAGACAGGAGTTAAAGACTTCTAGGAGGATCTCCGGGTATACCCCGATCACCTCTTCGAGGATCTCGTTCGACAACCCGTCAATCCCCGGCGCTGTGTTTGCCTTGAGCCTTCCACCCGCTCTCTTTAGTTCCTCGAGAGTGAAGAGATCTTCGTGCCGGACCACGCAGGAGCTTCGGTCCTGTCTTTGGAACGGCTCTACATGCAGAAACAAGCTTCGTACGATGTACTTGACTCGATCGGGATTATCCAGGCCCGGGGTCTTTCTTCTAGTCACCAATCTCTTGATGACTATTTTGAAGGCGAGACCCCATGTGTCCTTTTCGACTTCCCCGATCAAGTCGTTCCAGCACTGAAGTTGACTTTTCTTTATGCCTTGCCTCAGAGCTGATTTTGCTTTTTTCCATGCCTCCCGCCGCAGAAGATCACCCTTTGAGCGGGTAAATCTCCGCCGCGCTGTAAGGCATTTTCGACGCAGGACAGACAACTGGTCGTTCCACCAGTACATCGAGTCCCCAGTACGCCCGTGCCCGCGGCGAGGCATGGAGTGGTACATGCTGCGACCACCTTCCGCCTCGCCGCCCGCACAGTGTTCTCCAACGATCCAGCAGACCCTGCCCAACCAAGCTCATCTATGAGCCTGGTTTCTTCAAGATGTTCGCAAAGCTTGTCTTTGCTGAGTCTTTTTGTGTTCCAGGAGGGGCTTCTTACCTTGCCGCGCCTTCCCGTATTCACTGGGTGACTCCGTTCCTGGATGCTAAACTCAATGCACTGGTTTTCACTGAAGGTTATTACCTCGAGGACGCACCAGTCGCCTATCTTTGAGGCAAGACGGGGCGCAGCAATCGTGAGTTCGATAATCTAACCCCCCACTCCTCGTTTAAACGTAAAATTCCTGCCCCGATTCAACACAATCAGGTCATTCCTGGCGACCATCTCACCAACCAAGATTCCCCTCCTGTCCAGACGGGCTTCTCCCCACTCGGGCGACTTACTATTAAAGTCGCCCGCAATAAGGGACCGCCCACTAGCCTCTTTGAGGCTTTCCTCAAGGAGGAGGATCTGGGTCTTAAAGATCTCGAAAGGATCGTTGGGAGAGAAGTAGCAGCTGTACACTCGTACCCCCGCCACCTCCACCCAAACGAACCCCGCGTCGGTCTCCAGGAAATCTGCGATGCTCAAATCAGGGCTGCAGACAAGGATCCCAGCCCTCCTTGATGCATCCTCGTACCAAGCAGAGTTTTCAGACCATTTGTGTTGCTCACTAATGAGCAACACATCGGCCCTCCTCTCCCTGGCAGTCTGCATCAGAAGGTTCTGGGCTTCCTTCCCTCTCCCGAGGTTGCGCTGTAGAAACTTCACTTTCTACCCCTCAACCTCCGGAGCTCCACCCTGAATATTGGGCAAGAGCCGCTCCACGAAAGATGGGCGACATCTTTTTCGCCCCTATCAGCGCAAGTCAGGCACCGAGGGGGAGCCTTGCACTCCTTGGCCACGTGTGACGCGCCCCCACACCTCCAGCACGCATCCTTCGTGCCTGGAAGCGCGCAGCTACGCGACACATGGCCTGCACTGGTCCCTGAGGCCATGCAGATCTTTGCGGGTGCTTTCGATCTTTGGGACGCTTATTGATTTATTGCTTACGTTATTTATCGTATATTCACGTGGGTTCCGATAAAGGTTGCGTTATCGAAAAAATACGTGTATTTAATGGTATACTAAGTATTAACTAATAATTATATTATATATATCAACAATCATAATTATAATAATTAATTAACTATATTAATTTGAAAAAATATTTTATGAAAAATTTAGTTATTAGTTTCATATTTGTGAAGTTGTATATTTAAGTGTATTTGTAATAAAAAGTATGATTGGCTGTGACTGAATGGTGTGAATGTATTCGTAAGATGTTTATGTATGTATGTATTGGATGACTAATGGCTTGTGTCTGATTTTAAGTCCATAGTAGGACTATCTTCTAGTTGTATATCCGGTTAGTTTGAAGACTTCCATTCAAGACTAGTTTTTAGCGGGACTGGTCTACTTTATATCACACCGAAAAAGAAGCCCATTTTTGTACTTCATTTAAGAATTTTTTTTCTGTGTAAGTTCTGCTTCTTTATCCTCATAATGATGACTCATACACGGTTAAAAACTTAATGGTTGAAAATACTATTTTTGACAGTAAACCAAAGCCATGAGAAATGTCTGCCAGTTAGGCCCAAAAATATGCTACTTAATATAACACGTTTCGGGAAATATCACCAAGAATGATGGTAAAAAGTGAATATTCATATTTCAACTTCTTGTTTGACAAAATATACCTTTAAAGATGTGTATGCATATCTTTCGCGTTTACATTATAAGACATTCCGTAGATTCAAATATTAGTTTCACGCATTTACGGAATATTATAATCGTAATGTTTGAAAAAGTTTTCATCAGAGTTCAAACGTTGCAATCGTAGATGGTACTTTTTCATCTCCTTAAAAACCCATTTAGGTACGTTTTACTCGGCTAAAATTTTTGCCACTTGACAAATAAATGAAGGGAGTTGACAAGGAGCAATGAAGATCAACAGTGGAACTACGAAATGATTCAATGAAATAAAAAAATTTTCTTTAATTTGATATTATTACCATCGGATTATTTTAATTGTTTTGACTTTCTAAGCCCTACTGTAGTAAAAATATAAGAATGCTCAAAAGTGAAACATACCCATCATAGATGCTAAAAATTTGCCTCAATGTAAAAGTACGTAAAATAATCGCTATCAATGAAAATTTCGCTGTGAGAATGCTGGCAGAAGAATTAAATTTATCTTACTGTACAATCTACACAATATTAACTGATGATTTGGATAAAAGAAAGGTCTTTGCACGTTTTGTTCCACATCAGTTAAATCTACCATCTCACAAGACCAAAAAAGTCAACGAATTTTTGATGAAAAAACAGGTTGATCGCTCCAAACGTTGTATTGATTCTAATGGAACCTATTCTAAATAAATAATAACTTTCAAAGATAATATAATGTGTATATTATTCTAAATCCAAAAAGTTCGGTTACTCTTGGGACACACTGTGTATACGATGACGTACGAGGGCTGTAAGTTAGTGACTTTGAAATGAAGATCACTTTTTATAACAAAAATTCCAATTTATTTTTCAATATAGTCCCCTTTTAAATGTATACATTTACAGGGTCTTCCAATAAGGACAACAATTTCGTATCTTTATATGAACGCACCCTTAAACTTTTTTAATGAACTGTGAATGTCAAAACGTTAGTTAAAGTCAACATTTTCATCATGGTAAAGTTCACGAACCAGCAACGTTTGGAAATTATTAAAAATTACTACCGAAATTCTGTGTCGATGGTCGCAACTTTAAGAGCGCTTACTCCAATTTTCGGCCGTAATAATCGTCCCACCCGACAGGCTGTGCGTGCTATAGTGGATAAATTCGAGACCAAATTTACACTATTGGCCGTAAGTGCATCGATTCAAAATGAGCCAAATCAGTGGATTCCACGTCGTTCTCAAGAATTGGGCATCGCTCAAACGACACTGTGGCGTATTATGCGAAAAGATCTTGGCCTACATGCTTTCATGATTAAACTGACTCAAGAACTAAAGCCACGTGATCATTTGAAACGCCGAAACTTCTCCAATTGGGATTTGGCAAAGCTTGAAGAAAATGAAGAATTTCATCGAAAAATCATCTTCAGCGATGAAGCTCATTTCTGGATCAATGGCTTTGTTAATAAGCAAAATATGCGTTATTGGTCAGCAACAAACCCAAACGTGCTTCTTGAGACACCGTTTCATCCGGAAAAAGTGACTGTTTGGTGCGGTTTTCATGCCGGAGGTGTGATTGGGCCGTATTTTTTCATGGATGAAAACGACCGTGAGGTTACTGTCAATGGAGAGCGCTATCGTGCTATGTTGGAAGATTATTTGTGATCAGAACATCATTGATGTTATTTGTGGTGGTTCATCACACTTGGGGCATGATCGTTTTCGAACGACGTTATTGTAAACCAACGATTTTTCATCACCAGCGATAATTCGTTTTAAAAAAGGATCGACTTCGTTGCGTTTACGATGCAAATCACAAGCGTTGATGCGTTTTGTTAAATGAATTTTTTTCAATTCATGTGGAATCTAAATATTAACTTTTTTAACGAGCCCAAGATGTTATATATGCCGGTCAATTGTTGATTTTGGTATTTTTAACATTTCTTCAATCTCTCGCACAGTTACATGACGATCCGATTCGATTATGGCTTTGATTTGGTCATCATCAACTTCATTTGGCCGACCTGAACGATACTCATCTCAGAGTGGAAAATCCCCAGAACGAAATTTATCGAACCAATTTCGACACTGTCTGTCTTTTAAGGCTTCCTCGCCATACACATCACGTAACTTTCTAGCAGCCTGTACTGCGTTCTTTCCTTTACTTCTTTTAATAAACAATAGGTTGATTTGTTTGTTTTTTCATGAAGAACAATTATCCGGAAAAAAATCTTAATTCAGATTATCTGTTTCTGAAATATCTTGAAAAATGCGTATCCTTTTTTTCAATTTCCGAAAATTTGTACTAAATACTGTACTGAGCATCAGATCTTCATTTATCCATATTAAAATGTTTGACATTTGCTTGAGCGAACATGTTTTTTGATCGGATCGTGATGTGATCGTGAGTGATGTGAATGAAATGTGAGTGATAGTCTTATGTTTCAGAACTGTATGAAATTCATAATCAAGTAACATAAGAGGCTCACTCACATTGTCATTTGTTTATGTATTTCATGCAGTTATGAAACATAAGATAATCACTCACATTTCATTAGTTTCTGAAATTTATGTATTTGTGAAGCATAAGACGATTAACTAAATTGTTCACTCTTCTGTGAAACTTGTCTTCAATCATAGTTAATACGTTTATTTTTCTTTCCTTTGTCGAGTTTCTACCATTTGTGTTTTTGTGTTATTAGATTTAATTCATTAGATATAAGGTGAAACTATATTTTTTTTCGTTTTGGGTCAGTAGATAGAAGGTCTGCATATATTCATTAGGAATTTAATTTTCTTTCTTGAGTTGAAACAAGCTGAGAAAATGTCGGGCAAGTGTCAGAATAATCCCAGTTTTTTCTGTTTTGTTTGTGGTCTTTATACATTAAAAATCAATGATAACCACTTACCGACGCTATTAAAACAGGATATCGATTATCCTTCAGTAGAATTTTCAAAAATGTCAATCAGTCATAGGAACCTCAGTATTGCTGTCCAAGTTGTGCGATTGAGGAAACCTTCCAAATCTAAATTTTTGTACACCAATGCTTTGGAATGAATCGCATGATCATGATGTGGATTGTTATTTATGTAATATTACACTCATAAAGGGCTTTAATGCAAAGAATAAGCAACATATTGTTTATGAACCAGAACCGAAACGTTCGAAGAAAAACCCGATTTTATTTGATTAAGCTGAATTGGACGATCTCATAAGAGATCTTTATCTAACAAAAGACAAAGCTGAATTGTTGGGATCTTGATTAGAGGAGAAGAATTCATTGAACGAAAATATGAGAATTTCCTACTGCAATTTCAAAAAAGATCTGGTCAAATTTTTTTCTGACAAAGACGGTCTTATTTATTGTTGCTTCTTATGTTATTGGGACAGCCATGCTTGGGACAAACATGACAGTGTCAAGGTTTGGTCTGAACGCGACTCTTTTGAACCAGGGCAAAGAAACATCGCCGAAGACCCTCTGGTAAACACTAAAAATGTTATTCTGCCGCCTCTACATATTAAACTCGGGATAGTTAAAAACTTTGTGAAAGCAATAGTTCGAAACGGAAACGCATTTGGCTACCTAGAATCAAAATTCCCAAAACTTAGAGCAGCGTAAATCAAAGAAAGGGTTTTCATAGGGCCTCAAATTCGTGAGCTTGTGCAAGACTCAGAATTTGATGAATGCTTGAGCAGTGAAGAGTATTTAGTACAAGTTTTCGGAGATTGAAAAGAAGGATACGATTTTTTCAAGATATTTCAGAAACGGATAGTCCGAATTAAAATTTGTTTACGGATAATTATTCTTCATGAAACAGTAAACGAATCGATATATTGTTTATTAAAAAAAAGTAAATATGTCCTGAGTTACAGAGCACTGAAATTTCAGTACATTTTTAGCACTTTTTTCCAGTTTTTTAAGAATGTCTCAAAAATCCTTATAGGTATCGCTAAAGTAAGACGATATACGCAAAATACGTTAAAAATTCATCAAAGTCACCTCCGTTAATGGCGGAAAAAAATGTTCACTCTTAAAAAAAACTGTTAAAGAATTTTTTATTAACAACTTTAATTGCAAATATCTATTAAATTAGATATGATAGCAACAAACGGAATCCAGATTCGTGTTTAGAATTGAAAATTACTTTGGAAATGATATATGGTATGTTTCCTAAGATCCTATATACTTTTTATGACGAAGCTTAGAACTTCATCGAAAAAAATAATGTCCTAGGTTAATTCAAGCACATAGTTAAATAAGGAAATTCTTTCAAATTTTATTGTATAGTTTTTGAAAAAATTATTGAAATACAAATACTTCTTCTAGAAAGTGTTTCAGGTTTTAAAATAATTTCATTAGAAATAGATTCATTAGAAATAGACCTGCTATACAAGTCAAAGAAAAGTTCTTGGACCGCGCTTGAAAGTCGTGTAATGTAAACACCTCTGTGTACGCCCCTCAAGTTCATGCTCCGCCTAGTGTTCCACCTTCGCAGGCAAGGTAGGGGTGCTTGCTCCGCGCGACACCAGATCATTTAACGATATGATGCTCTAGATCGAGGTAAGTTCTCAAACTGTATTTGCTTGCTTGCATGACTTTCATCATAGGTTTTATTTGCAAGGCTTGTAATTGCATTGCTTCTTAGTGCATGTATTTTAATTGCATGACTTTATGCATGGCCTTTTAATTGCATGGCTTTATGAATACCTTTAATTACATGGTTCAATGGTTTAATGGTTTATTATGTTACAATGCTTAAAATTACTCAGTTCTCTTTTCCGTTTATTTTTAATGTACGCTTTAGTTAATTTTCTAATTACATATTTAGATTGAGCCTGGCATTCATTACCGTCTAGTGTTGGGGGATAAAAGTGGAGGTTATAAATTGCCTTCACCATCGCCATGCCACCAACATCGCTTACACCACCACTATCTTGTGAAGAAAACGGTGGTCTGCATCTTGAACTTGCATGCACCTATTGTTTCTAATCAGCTCTTTTGCAATCTAAGCTAGGAGAAAATTAAATTACTTACATGTAAAGGTATGTTTCCTTACGACTACTTGGTTTCGAGAGAGAAACTGTTGGAGACACAATTGATACGAAAAGAGAAATTTTACAGTTCTTTAAATGATGGGCATATCTCCGACGAATTTGCAAAAATCTTGGTGAGTACGTTAATTTTTATATGAAAACAGGCGTGTTGTTACTTTCAGATACCTTTGAAACTTTCCAAGAACAGTGTCTGAAAACGTACTCCTGATTTGAATTGGGGTGCTATGTTAAAATATACCAAAATAAAGTTAGAACTTCTCACTGACATTGATAAACTTATGTTTATTGAGCTAAGTATTAGGGGTGGAGTAAGCCAATTCTCTAACCGCATTGGCAAAGTAAATGAACCATACATAGAAGTTTACAATGAAAATGAGGAGATCATTTATTTGGTCTACTTTGACGTCAACAACTTATATGGTTGAGCCATTGCACAATGGCTTCTTTATGGTGGTTTCAAGTGGGTGCCAAATGTACAAGTAGATATTAACTTTAATGTTCCCATCGATTACCTTGTTGGCTATATTTTAGAAGTAGACTTAGAATACCCAAAAGAACTTGACTATGCCCATAATGATTTACCCTTTTGTCCTGATCGCTCAAAACCACCAGGGTGGAATGAGGAGAAACTGCTAACTATAGCCTTCTACGCAAACAGGTTCTCCCCTAGTGGACCCGGTTGAGAGAACGGTCATAGAATACTCTGACTGTTCTCTGACTGTTCTCTGACCGTTCTCTGACCTCGCATTATTATGACTAAGAACGATAAAGAGAACGTTTAAAATATTGCAATTATGATTCCGTGGCAAAATTTGGAATAGAAGGCGTAGGAATAAATACAATAATTTTATTTTTCAGCGATAAAAACTAGGAAAACATCATGTACATGTCATTGAAGGCAGTGCAGTGGTTCACCATTTGCGGAACGTCTCCACCAATAGTAAACTTTCACGGTGGAGACGTTTCGCCAATTGTGAACCATTGCACTGCCTTCAATGAGAGGTACATGATGTTTTCCTAGTTTTTGTCGATGAAAAATAAATTTATTGTATTTATTCCTACACCTGCTAATTCAAATTTGATCGCAGAATCATAATTGCAATGTTTTAAATGTTTTTTTATCGTTCTTAGCCATAATAATGCGAGGTCTAAGAACGGTCAGAGAACAGTCAAAGAACGGTTAGAGTATTCTATGACCGTTCTCTCAATCGGGTCCGCTAGGGTCCATTACCATGCACTTAACTGTTTTGGCTAAGATCTTAATTTAGTCAAAATTTATCGAATCGTTAAGTTCAATCAAGTCCCTTGGCTAAAATCCTACATAGATTTAATACTTCAATGAGAGAAAATCCCGTGATGAATTTGAAAAGAACCTTTTTAAACTAATGAACAATGCGGTTTATGAAAAAACGATGGAGAACGTACGCAAACATGCCCAGATAACAAAGTGCGCGTACAGTGCGAGCGTTAGTGCTCGTACGCTTGTGGATTATGCTTCACGCGTGCGTTCACCACGCCACGCAGATGCGTCATCATATGCGACGCATATCACCGGCACGTAGTGAAGTTCGCATTCGTGACGGTGAAAAGCGAGCTTTATGCGTGTCGTATAATTTAAAATTATTTCCAAAATATTAATCATATTAAGAAATAAAAATACATGATGTACTTGAAAATATTATATTTAAAGTTGAAAACCGATATTATACATACGGGCAATGGATAAATGTTTGTTATATATCCAATAAATTTCAATAAACAATGTATAAAGTGTTCAATATACTTAGATAACGACGAACGCGAACATTTTTTTAGTGCCAATAAATAAGTAGTTTCCTATATTAGTACAGTTATACATTTGAAATATAATAAGTATTCAACTTATAGTTGAATCACAAAGAACAGCAAAATATTTTAAGTACTGAACAAATGGTACATTTTCTTATATTATTAGAGTTATTTAGTGATGCCGGTCAACGCGTGGTTAACTTTGCACTGTGGCTTGTACTTTTAAAATAAGAAAAACCACGTGTCAGACTAACAAACTTTAAGAATAAATATTAATTACTTTACGCACACTGAATCCACTGAATGCACTAAAACTATGATCATGAAAATGACGTGAAAAAACTGATTATAAACGACCTAGCCTAACCAACAGAAAGAAACGCCATGTTGAAGTTTATTCCAACCACGTGATCACGCGGGAATATTATAACGAGATGAAATAAATTGAAAAACATTTTTAAAATAGTAAAAGTAACTTAAACTTTAATTATAAAATGTTTAACTTGTGAACATTCGATATTTAAATAAGTATGTCCATATTGGTAAACTAAAAATATGCTTACAAAATTTAAATACATATTCCAGGAATTTCTCATATTTCCTTTTTTCTGCAGAAAATTATTAACATTAATTATTTAATTATTATTAATATTAAATAAATAAAATAAAATTAATACAATGTTATTTAAATTATTAACACAAATTAACATTTTTATTATCAAAAAAAGGTCTTTTATTAATAATATTTAATATATATATAAACAGATGCCTATTACAGAGTGCGAGACATATGCCTCCCACGTACGTGCCTGCCACAAAATGCGACGCATATGTACCGCACTGTGCACACACCGTGTTCCTCGCATGCTGTGCGGGTAACGTGCCCGCACGATTGTTATCTGGGTGAGGTTTTCTCCAATAAACCGATATACGTAGGACTTAGCGTGCTCGATGTCTCCAAGACTTTGATATGTGAATTCCATTATGGCTATGTTGCTAAAGTACGTTAGTAACCTAAAAATGCTGTATACAAACACTGAAAGCTTCATTTACGAGGTTAAATGTCCAGATATTTACGCTGACATAAAAAAAGATATACACAAGTTCCACAGGTCTCACTACACTTTGCATAACATCTATGGTATTCCGCAAGCTAATAAAAACATCTTAGGTCTTATGAAAGATAAATGTAATGGTAAAATCATAATAGAGTTTGTTGGCTTGCGGAGTAAAATGTACAATGTGCGAGTCAACGGCCAAGATTTTGTATAAAAAGCTAAAGGTATAAAAGCTGGAGTAGTGAAGAAAGATATTGAATTTAACGATTATATTGACTGCTTAAAAAATATTAAAACGTAAAATAGGACAATATATAATTAGATCGCGATTACGCAACGTTGAAACATTAAAACAATGTAAAATAGCACTAAGTCCAAATGATAACAACAGGTTCCTATTGCCAGGCAGTACAGATACGCTGGCAGTCTTCAAAATCTTAACGACGGTAATCACTCCGTCCGCAAGTCATACTGTCGGTGTCACGATTGACCCTTCCATGTTTGGAACTTTATCGGTATCTTATACAAGGATTACCTCGGTACTTGGTAAACATAACTCCTGGTTCCTAAGTGGTGCAAGTCCGGTAGCCGTGAGTTAATAAGTGCCGTTAAATACGTGTATCGTCGTATTAAGCCGAGTTCTGAGAGTTAAATCTACGAAAAACGAACTTAACCAGTGTTTAGCAAGCAAGTAGGATTGTCTGATATGCTTCCTGTACTACTTGACTAGCACTAATTAACTTCAGCCAGGATTGTACCGTTATCCAGCTACCAGGAAGGAGAACTATACGACAAAACTCTTTCTCTTGCCTTCTCAAGTAGAGAAAAAGCGTAAGTTATATATAAGCATCTCAAAACTTATTATATTAACTATAACGCTCGTTTGTAGTGCGTGAGTAGTATACTTAGGCATCTCAAAACCTAGTATATTAGCGTAAAACGTACAAAATCAACCGCGTAAGTTTTATATATAGGCATCTCACAACCTGTATTAATAACTTGTAGACGCACACACTTTAACGCGTGAGTTACACATATAGTCATCTCAAAAACTGTAGTAATAACTTGTAAACGCACACACCATAACGGGTGACTTCCGCTAAAAAGAAAATAAAAATAAAATACTCATCAAAGCGGACCCGAGGACTCGGGATTACCCTCGGCGTCACCAGTGTTATTTAGTCGGCTTCTAGGATGAGCGCCTGGCGTCTCCCGACGCCATATTTAAAAAATTAGAGACCCTGAAAATAAAAACTTAGCATGCAAACGAGAAGCAAAGCTAAGCAGGGATTCCGGCTAGGGCTGGAATGGATTCGGGAGTTCGGATCAGGTAAGGTTTTTAGGTTAAGGAAGGAACTTAACCTAAAAGCATAGGAGCTCTCGCATAAAGAAAAATTAAATAAAGTAGTGTGTAAATCAACGAAAGCTACAATTTATTTGTTAATGGACAAGGCCCTGGCTTAATATAAATTCAAAAAAGAACGATACAAAAGATTAAATTATCGTGGCCAACAGTGGCACATTGCACCTGAGAAAGCCTGAGAGCCACGCGGTTTAAAGAAATAAATTTATTATGTCCCGGAATAAAGTCTCAAAGACTTACCGGAGATCTGGCCGTGATCTCGCGCCTAACTTCGTCCAAATTAAAGTCCCCAGTGGCGTCCATTAGGAATTAATCAAATTCAGCTGATCAATAAAATCAATGAGGCTGGGCTACCTGCCACTCTCCTGACAACGACAGAATGAAGCTGCGCGCCAAAGGTGTCACGCAGTTTTATTACATCAGCTGGAAAGACTAACGCACGCGCATGAAGCTCAGGTTGCGCGGGCGACTCGTCTTGTGAGGACGATGGCGCCAGGCAACCAATGAGCGGGAGCGTCTATCGGTCAGCTTGCCCCATTGGCTTAAAACGTAGAGGGGTGCGTTTAAACTACGAAGATTTTGTACTGCGCAACATGGTAGTTACAAATAGGCAATCTAATTATGCGACAATTTTATACACATGGCATGGCGATCTCAACTAAATATGTGCTTTATATATAAAGCATAAGAGCAGCATCGTGACGGCGTTGAAATTTATGTGTTGCAGCACGTGGTTGGTTTTAGATGCCATGCCTGCCAGGTGATGCCCTCTGTGGCTTGCCTGGGAACCCCTCTGACGTGCGATGGTAACACAGCGACTTTCTTGGCGGTGCCTTTAAAACTGGTGCTATCAATGAAACAAAAAAAAGGAAAACGGCCAGAAAAACAATTAAAAATAAAAGAATTTTGCGGGCAGCTCTCAGACTATCCCTGACAATGTCGAGTTTTAATTAAAAAAGGTGGCTTAGGCTCGATCCTGTCGTTGCCGGTCGAGGTAAAAGAATTTAACGTTATTCACCACGTTACAACACTTAAACGCGTGAGTTACACATATCGGCATCTCAAAACCTGTCTTAATAACTAGTAAACGCACACACTTAAACGCGTTAGTTACACATATAGGCATCTCAAAACCTGTATTAATAAACTGAAGACGCACACACTTGAATGCGTGAGTTATACCAGGTGTATAAGCCTAAATCCGCTGTTTTTTAGGCAAAAGAAAGTCTATTTTTTTGCAGAAAATAAAATAAACTTTATTCAAAGTATTTTCCCTTGCTTGCTATACATTTTCCCCATCTCTCGGGCAATTTGTGTATACCACGCCAAAAAAAGGCTTTATTTTTCGATGCAAACCACTCGTCAAGCCATTTTCCGACGTCTTCGTACGAATCGAAGTGTTGTTCAGCGAGCGCGTGACCCATCGACGAAAACAGGTGGTAATCAGAAGGGGCCAGGTCTGGTGAATAAGCGGGATGAGGTAGCACCTCCCAGTTGAGTGTTTTCAAGTAGTTTTGGACCATTTTTGACGTGTGCGATGGGGCGTTGTCGTGAAGAAAAATCAGCTTCTCATGTCTTTCTTCATAATCCGGCCTTTTTTCACGCAAAGCACGGCGCAATTTGATTAGTTGTTGGTGGTAGCGGTGAGCATCGACAGTTTCACCAGGTTTTAATAGCTCATAGTAGACGACACCCTGCTGATCATGGTCCTCAACGTTTTTGGGCCGATTTTCACGCTTCTTGTCACTCAAGTCAAAATGACCGTCTTTACCCGACGAAACCAGTCTCTGCAAGTTGTTTCCGATAAAGCACTGTCACCATAGGTCTCCACAAGCATTCGATGTGATTCGGCAGCCGATTTCTTCAAATTGAAGCAAAAAAGTAGAGCTTCCCGCAAATGCTCCTTTTCTGGCACAAAACTAGACATGATTACTCAAGGAAAAATTTATGTTGTTGTATAAAAAAACTGACTATGTGCACTAATTTATGTAGACAGGTGTCGAACTCACACAAAAAAAAGCATGACGTTTCTATTGTAGCTAAATATGTTCATTACCGCCATTTCTGAGCAAACAGCGGATTTAAGCTTATATACCTGGTATATATAGGCATCTCAAAACTTGTGTTATTAACTTGAAGACGCATAAAAACTCTTAACATTGCCTTCTCATCTTGAGAGGTAAAAGGTTTCCCAATAAGGGTGATATGTTTTGAAATTGAAAAAAAACACTGAATATTCATTCGGAATTGATCGAAATCTTTTTTATTATATTGGATATTCTATGCCATTTATGATTTAAACAATATATCGGCCAAATGTCCCCCGAGACTATTCGAAAAATCGTGAGAATATTGAAGCAATAAATGCTGCTGATCGAACATTAGCTGACAAAGCATGGCAGTGAGTTTTTTCTGGAGATTTTAGTTTTGGTGAAAAAGTATAGGATTGAGGAAGAAGAATAAAAAGAAATTTAAAAAACGAGTAGTGCTAAGAAAGACTGTAGATGTAGCTAAAAAGTCTTTAATCCTTGGTAATAGTGCTCAAGTCAGCATCAAGGCTGCTGCAGAGAGTGCTAGGGAAGTTGTTAAAAAAGCAGGTGGTAGACGTCAGGTGAGAGCACCTCGTATTTTACCTTTACTCTCGAAAATTGGTGGCGTTTTACCCCTAAACCAATGTTTGCTGGTCTCAGCGCTCTTGTCGCTCTTGCTGGTGGAGCAGCTGGTATAGCAAAGGCTGCTAAAGATGCAAGCGTAGCCAAAAAACAGCTGTAAGAAGCTCATCGCCATAATAGAAAGATGGAGGAAATGGCTCTTGGTAAAGGACTACACTTGAAATCTTTATACGAAATGAATTACCTTAAAGAGGGTTCCACCGTAACGAGTCTGCTATCATTAATCTTGATGATAGAAACGGCTCTGGAACGAATTGGGTGGCATACAAAAAGAGTAATAATAGAGAGCTTTACACTTTGCAGTTTCGGTAATCTTCGACCACCATCTGATCTTGTGAAGTATCTCGGTGCTGGTACAATAACTTTATAAAATACAATCATAACAGATATCAAGAATATAATACATTTGTGTGTGGACGTTTATGCTTTAAATTTTCATGCTGACAGTTCGATGTATCAAGCAAATATATTTTACAATATAAGAGCAAGTAATTGCTTCCAAGGAATCAGTATACATCATCATGGATGAATCATTTACTCCGACTATTTCAGGAAACTCATCAGTGCTCGAAGCAAAATATTTTCCACCAATAGAGCTCTCAGCAAATAAGAATTATGCTCTTGGGCTCGTTGAACTCCTCACTTCTAATTCAACTCCTAATGTTGATAGGGGGAAGAATAAATTTTATATTGGTGATCACGTTATGACGATACTTCCAGGAAGCTATGAAATTGGAGATATTGAGAAATATATTCAGCTGTCTTTAGCGAATAAAAACTATTCTGTTGTATATAACAGTGATGAGATGGAGAATCGTGTACAAAAAAATCAAGAAATTAAAGATGCTGTAATAAGTATGAAGCCTAATAACAATACATTGCGAAGTGAAATCAAGAGTACTCATGTCCCTCATTTTGAATCTAAAGATGCTATTGGTCAATTGTCAGGATTCGAGCCACGATTGCTCTCAGTTAACAAACTACATACATCAGACCTACCAGTAGCCATTCTCAACGTGAATGCTCTCAGAGTTGATTATGATATAACAACGAGTGCATATATTAATAATCGGTATTGAGATTGACAGATGTAAAAATGTTGGTTTTAGCAGAATGCTGAAGGGGTACGTTTCTCTAACTCCTAATCAGATTCATTTTGCTGAGAATGCAGGCTGGCATGACGCAGATTTAACTGACAAAATAGCAAATGAAGGTGGGTACTTCGATGTAACCATTCCACTCAGCATGATCCTCAGTTTTGCTGAAGATTATCGAAAGATAATAGATAGAAAGATACAGATAGAGAAAACGCGTTACATTATACTTGCTTTTCAAACAAATCGGAAAGATCAACGCAAACAATTTGCTAATTTTTTTACCCTTGTAGCATCATAAAGCCATGCAAATTAAAGTGCCATGCATACATAGGCATGCACTAAGAAGCCATGTAATTACAAGCCTTGCAAATAAAACCTATGCTGAAAGTCATGCAAGCAAGCAAATACATTTTGAGAACTTACCTTGATCTCGAGCTCCATAACGTTGAATAATCCGGTGTCGCGCGGAGCAAGCACTTAAGTAGTCTGCGCCCCACATTGCCTTCGTAGGTGCATCACTAGGCGGAGCATGAACTCAAGGGGCGTACGCGGAGGATGGACACAACACGCCATACAGGCCGTGCAAACCTAATGGAAAGGTGGTGGACCGTTAGAAACTAGCGCCGCGTACAGCACTGCGCATGAACTACCATTATATATGCACGTGTTAGTGCATATACATGCATACGTAGGTTCTTTAAATGTGTTACAAAGAATATATTCAAATAAAATTAAAAGGAAATTGAAGATTTAGCGCAAAATTGTGAAAATTTAATTCAAGAGTGAGAAGTTATGTTGATATCAACTCACTCTTTAATTAAATTTACACAATTTTGCCTTAAATCATGGTTTTCTCGTCATAAATAAAAATCAAAAATATCTGTAATTTGTATTTTTATTTTCAGAAAATATAGTTGCTTAGCACATTTTGCGTTGATTTTTGTACTACAAGATAATCGAACACTTTGTGGGGTCGAGATAGCTCTCTTCGGTGTTGTGTGAAAGTCTTCTCCAAGTACATCCTTGCTGCTTCCTGCTTCTGGGATATCTTCTGATTCTTTTTTCTGGAATATAGATTAAAAGCATTTAATTTATATGAATATTTGAAATTTATTTCGTAGGTATTTTATAAAATAAATAAAAATAAATTTTATAAAATAAAACTCCAGTCACATGTTTCGCGAAATTGTGGTGGGAATTTCTGACATTGTGGAATTTGTATTGACAATTCTCAGCTATTTTTACATAAATAATCCTTTGTAATTTTATACTATATATGTACTTGCATCTATATCTTCAGTAACATTTAGACAGAAGTACACTGCCGGTCGAAATTATTTGTTCACTTGTTGTTTCAGCTATTCCTAAAGTGTCTTAAATTTATAATAATAAGTTGAAATTTTTTTCCCTATCATAAAATAAAAGTTAATAAAATTTTGCAAATAACAAATAAAACAAAATAAAATACCATCTAGTTTTAAATAACGTTGGATTAATTCTGAATCATAGGTTGATAAGGTCGATATAGTAGAGTTCCGTTGTCACGTACAGTGATACACTCTTCTAATGATCGACATAATCGACTGAAATGATTTAGAAAAATCAGAAAAAATAACAAAATGTTAATTTTATAAAAAAATATTTCAAAAAACTTGAAATTTCAATCATTCTGAAAAATATTAACAACTCTGAAATTAATTAAGATTTTTAAAAGTTTTTTGTCTCATTTAAATGGTAGGTTTTCATAGTATTTTGCTAACTAATCAAGATATTTTCAGATTTTTTTTCCTGGATTCTACCCGGCGTCAAAAATGATACAAAAAGGTCATAAAATTTTAAAAATGTGTAGCTACTTACAAGAAATTTTTAAAAACCAATGTGTATCATATTTTAATAAAATTTATAGATTACTGTCTTCATTTGAAAATTTTCGACATGTTTGTACCATGTTTGACCCCAGGGTAGAATCCAAAAGAAAAGTTCTAAAAATATCTTGATAAGTTAACAAAATACTATGAACCAGAACCAGAAACGTTTAAAGGTCTTAATTAATTTCAGTGTTATTAATATTTATTCAAAAAGATCGAAATTTGACGTTTTTGCAGTATATTCTAATAAAATTATCATTTTGCCTTCAACTTGGGATCACTAGATGCAAAATTTAAATAATTATAAAAATTAAGACACTTTAAGAATAGCTAACACAGCAGGTGAATAAGTAATTTTGACCGGTAGTGTATATACTACTTTTTTAGTTTGGTATCTCAAAATTACGTGCTAGAATTTTATTGTCATTCCTAAGGAAGTTGTAGATACTTCATCGAAGTTTCTTGTACTATTTTATGTAAATTTTCTTACGATTTTTACATTTTTTCACATTTTCAAAGTTTACTTCGAAACAGGGCTCATATATGTAATATTTTATTTATTGCACTTAAAATTTTAGAAATAAAGATCACTAATGAGGACTCTGATCAGAGTCGAAAAGTTTGAAATTATATACAATATCGTATGAAATTAAAAATATTGTTACTTATGTGTGCAAACTGACGCTACTTTCTTCAAAGTCTCGTGTGCCTTCTGCAGGTTTTTGTACTTCGGGAATAAAAATTTCGAAGTCTGATGGGGAAGAAACACTCGCCGGTTTAATGTTCACATCACTTCCACTCGACACATCACTACACGACGGTAAATTTAACGTCGGAAAAATGTCGATGACAAATAAAAAATTGTCTTTCTAGTACTTCGAGGTATCCTAACCTCGACAAGTAGGGATTTGAGCATGCTTCTATCCATCGTTGTCCGGCATTTTCTTTCTTCGGAAACCGATGAATTGACAAATTGTTCTTCCGACCCCTTTTGGAGGTACACCCACTCACAGCACACTGAATTTTGTACTTCGAATTCATTTTAAATGATTATAAAGCGCGATCGCGTACGAATTGTTGATACATATATACAACAATGGCGGAACTCATACGAAGCCGTTCCCTTTGCCGCACTCCGCCCGCTTCCGACAACTAGCGCCGCGTACACCACCGCACATGAACTATCCTACGGGGACACCCAATACATTAGAGGTCGACCTGCCCTGACGCCATATAAGGGTACGGAACTCGTACACTACCGTCGGAAATTGATACCTTGGTGAAAAAAAAAATAGTGCATTTTTAAAAATACAGTTGAAAAGCTTATGAAATTCCACGTCTACTGGTGCTCAATAAATATTTTTTGACATTCTGAAAATAATACAGCACGTGAGGAGTTAAAAAAAAATTCAAGATTTTCTCAAATTCTCTACCTCAACTTCAACTTTTTGCATGACCTAGGAAAAATTTTTCCAACATCTGAAAATTATACGACATAAAGGCTAAAATCTTATTTTTAATTTAAACCAAGAAAACTTAAAATATATACATGGGTGCCCGAGATATGATTAAAAATGTTCAATCATATCTGAGTTGAATTTTAATCGACGATCACGATTCTCGGACAGTTTGTTGCTCGCCTCCTTCGTTGAAACAGGACCGAAATGGCCACGCACAAAGGTGGCGGTTAAGTGGATCCCTCTTATATGTATTTTTGATTCTGTTCATTAGTAATTTTTATTTCTAATTATTATAAATCTCAAAAAATATTTATTGTCATTTGTGATTATTAAAAATTATTAAAATCCAATATTATCCTCATATTAACGAATAGAACAATGATATGTAAACATTTTTTATTTCTTAAAATTCTTATAAACTAGAACATTTCTAAAAATTTTAATAGTCGTTGTAAATATTAACTAGGAATGAAAGGAAAGGAAATAAAGGAAACACGTTCTTGGATCAAAGAACATATAAGAGGGCTCCACTTAAGCGCCACCTTTGTGCGTGGCCTATTCGGTTCTGCCTCAAGGAAGGAGGCGAGCAACCAACCGGCCGAGAATGATGATCGTCGATTAAAATTCAACTCAGATACGATTGAACATTTTTAATCGTATCTCGGGTACCCATGAATATGAAAACACCCAATAATTCCTAGATCCAGATTTGATATATATCTGCGATTTAACCACTGCGGTACACTGACGCCTTAAGTAGGCAGAGTCGACTGCAGGTTAGTCCCTGGCATTAATCGGCATTACCGACTAAGGGTAATACCGACCGAACTATAGTCATTTGCAATGGTATATATATTATACTGCGCATGTGTTGAACCCTATAGTCACATTTAACCGCCGAGATACACTAGCACCATCAGTCGGTAAGGTAGAATTCCAACCTGCCAATCGAGAGACATTTCCTAGCACAAATCTGCATTGCCGACTTAGGGTAATACTGAACGAGCGTCGATACCTTGCAGCGGTGGCAAATGAAGCCGTAGTGACATAGCTTAACTACTTACAAGCCTATCTTAATGGAATCATATTTTTCCAATGTTTATCAACCAATGCATAATTACATAGAATTTTCTCAGTGTGGTAAATATCTTATACATATACGCAAAAACACACGAACATACATTAGTTGGCTACGCTCAAACATGCAAGCGAAGTAAACTGTCCGCCAAGCGCTCCATGTAAATATGCTCTTGTCTTCGAAGGGTACTGGTCAAATTTTTAATTTTAATGTCATGTAATATATGCATAACATACCTAGCGACATTTTTAGATTAAAATTTAATCTGAGCGAGTCAAAGCTATTCCGAGCCATTCCAAACTCTGTTTCTAGACCGATTTTCATCAAACGAGATTCAAAAAGTTTTTCGGATTGGTTTAGAATGGTTCGAAAACAAATCTCGGGATGACTCGGAATAGCTCTGATTCGCTCGGACAGAATTTCAATCCAAAATTATCGCCAGGGATTGTTACTATTTTCTGATTTCAGCAAGTCCATTTTGTTACCTGTACGATGATCCTGTTCTGATGTACTATACCTTTCGTGCATTTTACTTACGCTATTGGTTTCGTCTTCATACAGTATCAAGTCATGAACAAGGTATTGTGGCCTTATGTCTCTTATACGAGAGACTCTTGCAGTGCCACGAACCTCAACTTTGGGCACATTTTAAAAATAATCACATCCATCCGTAAGTATACAGAGATTTCAAAAAAATAATCAAATAGCAAATAGACATTGATTTAATCAGCGAACTTGTCCGGTGCAAATATTAATACGCATGCGTGTATACCATTTGAACCCTCTGTCTACCCAAATGACGGTTATCGTCAATAATAGTCAAATAAGGCATATGGAGAGGGAATAACCAATGGCATCACTCATTTACGCCAATGGCTGTGTATTGGTGCAATTCAACTGAGTTCCAAGTTATTAGTGCTGTAACACAGGATTCTGGCCGTGGCTTCGGCCAGGCCTACCCGACTGTGTGTAATAGAAATGGCGGAATACCACGCCACCTACCACCACTTTTGGAACTAAGACTTTGTGCACGTGTATTAGTTCGCATGCATGTATACATTGATGGTTTGAATAAGTGGAATAAAATTTTCAATTTAATATAAATTAAAGAATTAATGCAAAATCTAGGAAATATAAAATAGAAAAAACGTAAAAATTGTTACAGATATTTTTAATATTTTCTGTGTGATATTTCCAGGACCTCGCATCAATTTTTCAATTTATTGTCGATTACAAATTTTATTCACATTCTCAAAAAGCAACTTATATAAAAGACTCCTATAAACATAGTTTCTAAATTTCATATATGGGTACCTTTTATATAAGTTGCTTTTCGAGAATGTGAATAAAATTTGTAATCGACAATAAATTGAAAAATTGATGCGAGATCCTGGAAATATCACACATAAAATATTTAAAATATCTGTAACAATTTTTACGTTTTTTTCTATTTTCTATTGCCTAGATTTTGCATTAAATCCTTAATTTATATTAAATCGAAAATTTTATTTCACACATTGAAACCATCAATGTATACAAACGTTAGCACAAATACATAAAAGTTGCAAGATTATTGAAAATAATATTTTTTAATAAAAGTATAGACTGTGAAATAAATTTTTCTTCCACCGGAAATAATGTATAACACCTTATATCAGATTTGTTTTACGTCCAAGCAATATTGAGATAATTGCAGGAGTAATCAATACTGATGTCCGAATTATACCCGTATTGATTACTTCTACAATTATCTTATAACATATTATATCTCAGTGTCTTACTGAAATAATCACGAAACTTTGTGTTCATTTTTAAGACAACCATAAACATTGATCGATATTCAAAAAATTCACTTATAATGATTCCGAAAATTTAATATATTAAATAATAAGATTCTCCAATGTTTTGAAAAGTTTAAACATCAGATAATTCTTACCTGACAATCAAGTACTTTTTTCTCAAGTTCTTGAATTTACAATGTAATTACATAGAAATTTCTCATTTCTTTGCGAGGGTGGAGAAAGTGTGGTTTGTTGATTTTAAAGATGCATCATATTTACTTTGATTTTACTTTCTATTCGTGACATTTTGTTACTTATTTGCAAATATAATAATCATAGACAAGTCACATGCTAGCACAACTTAAACATAACCTCACTTATGTGTGCTTATGTGACCGCGCAATCCCCTTTCCTCTCTTCGTCCCTTGCCAGCAAACATCTGGCGCCACCTACCACCACTTTTATAACTAATCTACCGCCCTCTCTGCCCCGCCTAAGCTCACTCTTCGGCCATTTCTATTACACACAGTCGGGTAGGCCTGGCTTCGGCCACGGCCGGACGTGTTCGCTCGTCCGTGGTCCGTTCATGGTGGTATTTAATAGTTGATTTAATGTAGTGTTCTTTTGATGTCTGATTTATCTCTGCTTAATATTTGTGGCGTGTTTTGTTTTTTACGCCTGCGGGATTCCTGACACTCACGAGTTGTTCCCATGAACAATGTGAATTATGTGGTAAGAAAATCAGTATGTGCAGCATAAACTAAAAATAATGGAATGTTATATTAGATGAAATAAATTTTAGAAAAAAATGTTAGAATAGATCACTTGAAGCCAAGGATCAATCAGACCATGTGACTAATGTGACGCAGTAAAAATTTATTAAAATTTTACAACATACAGATTTATTATATTTTTTTTAAATTAATTTTTTTTCTATATTCTTCACTTCGACTAACTTCAAAATTTGTTGTTTGATTTTGCAATATTAGAAGCTGCTTGGTATTTCAAGACATGGATAATTTAATTCTGGCTGATTTGAATGTTCTCACCAATTCCATTATACGAATAATTGCTTCTGGTCTCCTCCCAAATGGCTTGGATAATTTGGAATGCCAACTACGTTATTGCTGATTCTTCTGCATTTTATATACACTACCGTCGGAAATTGTGCGCACGGTGCTTGTGATCGCTATTAAAAATCACTGCTGACTCTGAACCACGATACCTTGGTGAAAAAAAAAATAGTGCATTTTTAAAAATACAGTTGAAAAGCTTATGAAATTCCACGTCTAGTGATGCTCAATAAATATTTTTTGACCTTCTGAAAATAATACAGCACGTGAGGAGTTAAACAAAAAAATTCAAGATTTTCTCAAATTCTCTACCTCAACTTCAACTTTTTCATGACCTAAATTTTTCCAAAATCTGAATATTATACGACATATAGTATAAAATATTATATTTAATTTTACCCAATAAAACTTCATAAATATTCATGGGTACACGAGATACGATTAAAAATGTTCAATCGTATCCGAGTTGAATTTTAATCGACGATCACGATTCTTGGCCGGTTTGTTGCTCGCCTCCTTCGTTGAGGCAGGACCGAATAGGCCACGCACAAACGTGGCGCTTAAATGGAGCTCTCTTATATGTTCTTTGATCCAAGAACGTGTTTCCTTTATTTCCTTTCATTCCTAGTTAATATTTACAATGACTATTAAAATTTTTAGAAATGTTCTAGTTTATAAGAATTTTAAGAAATAAAAAATGTTTACATATCATTGTTCTATTCGTTAATATGGGGATAGTATTGGATTTAAATCATTTTTAATAATCACAAAATAACAATAAATATTTTTTGAAATTTAGAATGATTAGAAATAAAAATTACTAATGAACAGAATCAAAAATACATATAAGAGGGCTCCACTTAAGCGCCACCTTTGTGCGTGGCCATTTCGGTCCTGCTTCAACGAAGGAGGCGAGCAACAAACCGTCCGAGAATCGTGATTGTCGATTAAAATTCAACTCGGATACGATAGAACATTTTTAATCGTATCTCGGGCACCCATGAATATTTTTTAAGTTTTCTTGGCTTAAATTAAAGATAAGATTTTAGACTTTATGTCGTATAATTTTCAGATGTTGGAAAAATTTAGAAAAATTTTTCAACTTCAACTGAAAAAGTTGAAGTTGAGGTAGAGAATTTGAGAAAATCTTCAATTTTTTTTTAACTCCTCGTGCGCTGTATTATTTTCAGAAAAGTCAAAAAATATTTATTGAGCATCAGTAGACGTGGCATTTCAAAAGCTTTTCAACTGTATTTTTAAAAATGCCTATCTTCCGAACTTTTTGAACAGTTTATTAAGGTCACGAGCCTGAAATCAATTATAAGCGTTTGGTCTCTTCAGTCTAGGGTCGTTTTTACAGGAGATTTCTGCATGTTTTACCGGTCGTTTTCCTAGGTTATAGCGCGCGTGCGTTGACCTCCGTATTGTAAACGACATCGTATTAGACGTCATATATGACGTCGTATACGACATCGTAATTTGGGGTAGTATGCGATGTCGTTTACGATGTCATATACGATTTGATAATTTTTTAAATAAATATTTATTGAAAAATATAATTAACTCTGTAATGGAGTGTTAAAATTTGGCAAAGAAGACATTTTTTATAAAGTAAATGTTTGTACCTGAAATTTTGAAATAAATTTTATTCTCTGACAAGAAATGGTACTTTTTGCTATCCCTTAGTTTGTATCTTTACTATCTTATAGGTCGTTTTAAAAACTTTTGAAAAAGGTCTTCTTTCCCAAATTTTAACACTCAATTACAGAATTAATTACATTATTAATAATTATTTATTTAAAAAGTGATCAAATCGTATATGACGTAATATACGGCATCGTGAACGACATTGTATACTATCCCAAAATACGATGTCGTATACGACGTTATATACGACGTCATATACGATGTCATTTACGACGTCGTATGAGACGTATGATGACGTATTTCACAATAGGGCTAAAAAAACAACACCTTTGGGTGTTGAATACGTGAGTCACTGGACGTAATATATGAATCAAATGAGACTGAGACTTTTGAGTCTTATTTTTGCCTTTATTTGATTTGACCAGGGTAGGTCTGGCACCCGCAATTATTTGAATTTTTTATTCACTCTCCGAAGGTAACTATTTATTAATTGACTGAATAAGACAATATTAAAGTAAAAAAAAAACGAGTTACACTAAATTATACATACACTGAAAAAAATATTTAGTAAAACCAACTACTTCGGTTTGTAAAATATACCACAGCTATTTTATTAGTAAGCACAACAACTTTTTTCGTTGGTGTTACTATCTTAATTGTTATCACAAGAACTTGGGTAGTAACACTAACTAAAAATGTCAATGTGCTAACTAATAAAATAGGTGTAACATATTTTACAAACCGAAGTAGTTGGCTCAACTAAACATTTTTTTCAGTGTAATTTCTTCATGTATGTACGATAACTTTTTAAATTCACAAAAGATCTTTCTGAAAATTTGTGAAACATAACAAAAGTCAATAAAGCACGTTTATTAACTTCTTTTCAGTAAAAATTTTGAAACAAATTTGTAAACTTATCAACATTTTATTATAGTTAACTGTAAAATTTTTTGTAAAATTTTCATTCAAACGGTGTGTTTTCGGGAAGATATTTTATAAAATGAAAAAGTTATCTTATGTAACATCTGGGTGAATACTTAATATACTCAAACAATTTGTTTGCAATAATTGATAGGCTTAGATCAATAGAAATTAGACCACCCGATAGATATAAAAAAAGGGTTTGTCAGACAAACCAAAACTGGACCTTGTCCCCTAACGGACTGAGCACTTGAGATAAGAGTGCAATAAAATTGCTGGTCCAAGGTGCGATATCCGGTGCATATCTTTCTTGACTCAACCCACCTTTAAATTATTCCAATATCATTTTATTGTATTTTATTTTCTTTCTTTAAAAATCTATTACAAGTGCTTCAATTAAATGACCGCAAGGCATGATAACTTCACACCGTACCAGATCGAGATTCGATTTCTTTTAGACATTTTTATAATTGTAATAATAAGGAAACATGTAATCATATACCAATCCATAAAATTATATTATGACTAACAGGAAAAATGTATGAGAGTGCAAATAGGCCTTCAAACATTTAGCACATAATATATCTTTTCTCTCCTTTTTTTCTTTTCTCATGAACAAATATATATGTAACAATAAATAAATATGCAAATGAAATAGTTTAAACAAACAAGTATTATGATTTATAAATATATACATTTGATTATATAGACATATATATTGTGATACTATATATCAAGCGTGCAAATAAGAATTGCATTCAATCAAAACGTACACCTGAAACTCGATAAATATATTTAAAATAATAATCATTCAAGATTTCACATAGACTTTCTATAATTTCAATATCATGTATCGAAGAGATAGATTGAATTTCTATTTCTGATATAATAAGAATAGGTCAATTGAATATAACATTCGTTTCGACGTTTTGTTTTACAATTTGTATTTTTTTTTTTGTCTTTGCATTTTATTATTTGATATATTCCAATATTAACATACTAGCTCGATTATCAGTAAAAATTTTACATTGTTTTAACATCATAATTTTTGTTATAAATTATTACATAGTTTTTTTGTAATGGTTTCAACTTAACATTAGTATAAGGTTACATATGATTTTGCCATACACCCAAATAAATCAATAACTTTCACACGTAATTAATACATTTTATGCTGTAAGATTTTATACAAAACGTAATTTTATAATGTCGTAGATTAGTGATAATTTCTTTAAGAGTTATTTTTATATTTTTTATTACGTAAAGGCTTGCGGCAGTTATGAGCTAAATGTCCTCTTTGAAAACACCTTTCACAAGAGTTGGTCCATTTTTGCAAGGTTTCTTTACTGATTTCATCACTTATTTTGAAAATTTTGGATTCCGCGATTAAGCATTTTCCTTCTGTTTCTTCTAAGAATACGTATCTTGTGGAAAGAATTTCCAAGAGTTTAGTTGCTGCATTTTGCTTTGCAGACTTTGTTTGAGGGGCTGCTTCCCCAATACAAGAAAAAGTTATTTTATTTTTAAAGATTTCGCAAGTTGCTTGGAACGGTGGCAGTTCTTGGTGTTTTCCAAGCGATTTTACAATATATGAGGATTCGGAGAAATCATACTCTTGTCTGCAAAGCCATTGTTTTGATCTGCAAAAGAATTACCTGTTTGAGTTGATGATTAAATTTATTAAAATTCTAAAGTAAGTTTTTTGGTTAATAATTTTGTGTTTCTTGATATATTCATTTTCCGCGTTTGCTAACTCAAAGAGATATTTCATGCAGAGAAGACAGTGGTTTGCTTTAAGATTTACAAAAAAAGTTTGTTTTTTCGCTGATAGAACATTTTAATTTATTAAGGTTTGTCGTTACATTATGGCGGTTAAGGAAAAGAAGTGATGTATATGCAATATGATTTTAAACAACGAATAAAAAAAAAATTGTTTTTTTTTAACGAAAGTTATTAATAGATATTGTTTATATTTAGAAAAAAGAATAATAAAAATATGGTTTGATTTATTATTTTTATTTGTTGTTATTATAAATAATGGTGGATGCTTCGGAATCGACGTCGTTATATAATGCTTCTTGTTGGAATAAATCAATTATACGTTCGGCACAAGTTACGCGTAAATCCGCTCTTTGCCGCATATAAAAATTTTGTGTATCGCAAAGAGAGCAGTCGAGGCTGGATAGTTTTAAGGTATAATATAAGTCTTTAGTGACTATGTGATCTATTCGGACAGTTAATGTTACTTCGGCCTCAAAGAAGCTAAGTTTTGTCATGTAACAATCCTCGCAAACAAGTTTTTTTTCAAGTACATTCATGTGGAAATTCTCGATAAGGGTTATGCAGCAGTGTTGCGACCATGAATGATCAAAATACGGCTGAACATCCTGCTCGCTTGCTCGAACTTGTTCTGCTTTGATTGTTTCGATTTCTTAGGGCAGCATTTTTGTAAGGAGAAATTTACAATATTTAAAGAATTTGAAATATTTGCAAAATTTTACAATTTTTTGTATGAAAAATTCTATTAAAATTTACAATAGTATATTATGTGCCTAGGCACACAATGAGGGTGATTGCGTGAAGAGCTACAATGTTCGCAGGAGATCGAAGTCAAGGCATAGTCGAGGCGTTACTGAAAGAAATTTATCGTGAATACAGACAATTTTCTGGTTATATTAGCAAAAGAGTTTGGCTGTCTCAGATACAGCTAAACTGTATGGGTGTTTCATAAAAACAGTTATAGTTGAAGGGATACTACTGCACCAGTAATATATTTTCAATACACACATCCAAACTGATATGGCTGCAACAGATGAAACATGGTTATGGTTCCTTTAGCCAAACTCTGTTTTGGAAAATCAGCTCAACTTCAAACAGACGCTTGTCTGCTAGTGATGCGTAGTAATTTCAGAGGTTAGGGGTAAGTAAACTATTATATCAGTGATTGATTATAAATCTAAAAAAAATTTAATTAAATCGATACTAGCAATACGTGTTTTGTTTGCATGATCACATACGATCATCAATTATCAGTGATAATTTTCACAAAATATTTGAATTAGATTTAATAGGAAAATTTTAGCGGTGAAAAGAGCGAGTTTAAAAGCACTCGACCCTTTTCTGGTTGAAAGCCAATTGTTATATTTTCTTATTAAACCGAAAAGAAAAGTGGAAACAGTGTATGTGTGCATCACGCAAAGGACAAGGGTGGTTTCTTTTGGAAACCACAGATATATAAAATCAAGTTTGGCCCGGATAACTGAGGACTTCAGCAACGGGAACGCACTCTCTTCGTTGCTCCTGCTCTCCAGAAATCCGGTAGGATTAAGAACCTAGGAATAAAATCTTAATTGTGGTAAGGTACAATTTATATTTCTGACTTGTCACTCTCTTGATTTATATCTAAAGTGTTCACCTCAGGTTATTCGCTTCTTTCTTTTTGAAATAAAACTGTCTTTTATTTATTCGAATAATTGCCGCCTGACTTCATTTTATTCAAGGCACCTTTTCCCCTCTTCTTATTGTTCAAAATTAAAGGTGATCAGCGTAAATGAGAAGAATACACTCTCAGTCCGAGAGTAGAAGACCAACGACCCCACATAATAATAAACGAATTCAATTAATATTCACATTAATCGAATTCGGCAGTTTGGACGACCTCCGCGTACCCATTTTATTAATAAATAAAGTATATTAAGAATAATTGTTTTTACTTTTTATGAATTTTATTGAAATTAATAATACCCGTACATAACAATGAAAGTTTCCTGAGCTGATAGCTAATTTAAAGACATGTTATTAGCTCAACTAGTATTTGTTAATTTCTTATTCATACTTATTAACACACAAAATAATATAACTGAAGTAAGAAGATTTTCTTTCTAATTTGCATAGAAATTCTCTAACAAACTCGGTTAGGTAGAAAAACAATACCATTTCTTTCAGTGTAACCGAGACGAATCCGAGGCGCGATCAGTCCTGCGAGCATTGTCGCGAGTCTCGCAATGTCCCGAATTGTGTGCATTGGCACATATTCTATTTTATGTGACTGTGGTGCGGATACGAGTTTTTATGCGTACATTGGAATCTAATCTAGTACTTATTGTAACTGTTTGCTGCGCTAGTTGTACGAAGCGGGCGCAAATTGGCGACTAGTCCCGGCCATTTTGATTTTATCGGTCTTGTGTAGTAGTCAGTGCTAACGCTGTACGAAGAAGAAGTGAGAAGAAGAAGAATAAGAAATAGATTGCGTTCCGCTGTACGAAGAAGAAGAATAAGAAATAGATTGCGTTCCGCTGTAAGACTATAATGCGCATGCGCAGTTCAATTTCTAAATTGTATTCCTCTGTAACGGAATATACAACATTGCTTTACTCTCAGCTATAACGGAAAAACAAGTTTCCGCGGCTGAGGCACATAATAGTATATTATGTGCCTAGGCACACAATGAGAGTGATTGCGTGACGAGCGACAATGTTCGCAGGAGATCGAAGCCAAGGCGTAGTCGAGGCGTAGGTGAGGCATAGTCGAGGCGTAGCCGAGGCGTAGCTGAGGCAAAGCCGAGACGAAGTCGAGACAAAGCCGACACGAATCCGAGGCGCGATCAGTCCTGCGAGCATTGTCGCGAGTCTCGCAATGTCCCGAATTGTGTGCATTGGCACATATTCTATTTTATGTGACTGTGGTGCGGATACGAGTTTTTATGCGCACATTGGAATCTAATCTAGTAGTTATTGTAGTTGTTTGCTGCGCTAGTTGTACGAAGCGGGCGCAAAGTGGCGACTAATCCCGGCCATTTTGATTTTATCGGTCTTGTGTAGTAGTCAGTGCTAACGCTGTACGAAGAAGGAGAATAAGAAATAGATTGCGTTCCGCTGTACGAAGAATAAGTGAGAAGAAGAAGAATAAGAAATAGATTGCGTTCCGCTGTAAGACAATAATGCACATGCGCAGTTCAATTTCTACATTGTATTCCTCTGTAACGGAATATACAACATTGCTTTACTCTCAGCTGTAACGGAAAAACGAGTTTCCGCGGCTGAAGCACATAAAATATTTTATGCGTGAATACATGCGTGGAAGGTATGTGCCTATAAATCATGCAGGGATGTTTCTACCAGAACCTCGTTTCCTTGACTAATTTTGAATTTGTTATTTAAATATGTTTCGATGCATTCGTTACAATTAGCTGCTCTTTGTCGCGGATTAATTAATAGTTCTTGACAACCGTAACAACTTATATATATGCATTCAAATTTACAAATGGAATGCCATGAAGTAAAAAACTCACAGTTATTTTGAGTTTCCTGATCTAATTTTTTAAAACAGAATTGACAATATCTTTTTGTGGTTTGGTGATTATAATATAAAAAAAATGTCGAGGGTTCTAATTCGAAGCAATAACTCTGTAATAAGTGCGCGTATGCTATCGGATATTCTTGCGGACATACACCGTCTACTGGTCCAAGATGGTTAACAATAGTTTGAGTTGGAGTCGGTATCATTTTCTACAAATTGTTAGAATAGATTTATTTTATTAAGGTCTGATAAGGAGATTGAATAATAACTTTTTGAATATATTTTCTAATCATGCAAGGTAAAAGATTTTGCTTGAAGCTGCTGACGGTATAGGATTTACAACGTTCATGCACGTGGTTTTGAGGAAGGTAAGGACGGAATGTGCCTGCATCTGAAAAGAATTTGTAAAGTGACTCTGAGTCTATATAAAATATAAGGGTGTAAAGAAAGTGGAAGAAAGGGAAGGTCAAAAGTTGAATGTTAAGTCGGTCAGTGAAAATTTTGTCACTGAGCTTAGAGGAGTTTTTTGATAATGATTAGTGCTAATGTTAATTTATGTGCACTAGAAATAAAAATAGATGGAATAATTTTTTGAATGTTTGCATATTTTGTAAGGATAAAGACATGGTTTTCGAAGATTGATAATGGCATGTCTTCTTTTTGTTTAAGAAGAAGTAATACCTTTTTTAGTAAGTGAGGCTCTTGAATAGAAATATTATATAAAAATGGTGAAATTATAGCAAGGGAAGTAGTTGATTTGCTGACTGGAATTGAATAATCTATTATATTCAAATGGTTTTGAAGATGGTAATATGGAGTTGATGAATCTAGATTGCAACCTGACTTTATTGCAAAATTCCTATTCCTTAGAGTGTGATAACATGCATTGAGGAAATTTTCATATGTTGTAAAGTATGATTGGTTATTTGAAGAAATTGCGAGATAAGAATTTTGAGGTTTTATGTAAATAGAGAAAATTACGTCAGTATTAAAATCGAGATGTATTGGGATTGGATGTGGTTTAAATAATTGAAATTCTTCAGCAGATGGGATTGGTATAGTCATAATAAAAATCAAGTACTTATCGAATAAGGAGTATTGTATTTTATAAAATGGAAAGACTATAGAAAAAAAGGGATGTTGAAAGGTGTGGGTTTTCTTTGTTAGATTTTAAGTCTAAGAAGGTATCAGGAAGTAACATAGGGTGCCATAAATAAGTTGCGGCATGGGTAATGGCTTTTTTGTATATGTTGCAAGAATGGATCATTAGTTTTAGAAATATTCGTGATATTACGAGCTTGTCTAGATATAAATGATATTTCTTCAAGAAAATAGTTGATTCGTTGTTCTATAAAATCAAGTTGTGTTGGATGATCGTATAAATTACAGTTATTGGCAATATTTGAAAGTATGCAATATTCATATAATTTATGTGAGGAATATATTATTTTGTATTTAAGTACGTCTGGTTGAAAGATATCGATATAAGATATAAAATGATATTTTTTAGAAAAAAGACGAACTTTTGAAATTGGTTCAAAATAAATCCCTGAAGAGTGAGAAAATTGTGAGTCTATGAAGTATTTTTCTGCTTTAGAGAAAAGGAGTGGAATTAAAAAGAAAAGTAGGATTAATATTGGATAAAATAGGATGTTTACATGTGGTTGGATTCAGGTCTAGAAGTTTTTTGGAGAAAAGGGGAAAAAAGTCTACTAAATGATGAGGAGTTTCTTGGTAGAACTGGATGGGGAAATTGGGTTGATTTGTCGTTGTTGTATGATCGTTAGAAGTGGATGCCAGTGGTTCTCGATTTATGCTTTCTTCAGTGCACCCGTGCTGGGGAGAGCTTTGGAGTTTTCCTGATGAGCTGTTTGTGATTGGTTATTTGGTCGTATCTTGCAGTCTCGTACTAAATGACCGGGTTTTTTACAATAATTGCAAACTATTTCAGTATAATTTAAAATTTGTTGAGTGTTATTATTTTGCAAAAATCTATTTTCATGTTGTTTACTTCGATTTTGGAACTGTCCTGAGTTAAAGTTTTTATACCGTCCTGGATTCAATTGTCTATTATTATTATTAACATTATTGTTAGTATTGTAAAAATTTCTGGAAAAATTATTATTATTGTTGTATCTTTGTTGTAAAAAATTATTATTGTTGTTTCTATAATTATTATTTCTATTTTGAAAATTATTATTGTTATTGTTATTAAAATTATAATTTTTATTTCTTAAAAAATTGTTATTCGGAAAATTATTGTAAATGTTTCTTGAAAAATTATTATTATTATTACTTCTTTGACCATTCAAATTATTATATCTTTGTTGGTTAGGATACGAAAAATTTTGTTTCTTATTAAGAACTGCCTCTTGGGCTTTACTTAAATGAAAACATTTTTCAGTTGCATGACCTGGCTTTTTACAAATTAAACAAATAAATTTATCTTCGTGTGCTACATTAAACCGAGTAACCTTATTATTTTTATTATTTGTTTGTTCGTCACTTTTTAATTCCATATTTTAATTTTTTCGTAGTGCGGAATTTGCAGCTAATCTTCGTTCAATATCAATACTGTCGTTAATGACTTCCCTAAAAGTATCCTTTTCTTCTACACGAATTTCTAACTCGGGACGCAAGCCGCCTATAAAACATTGTATTACATCTATTTCTAAATTTTGTTTAAAAGCATTATCTACCTGACCGCCATTATTGAGTCTGTGAGCATCTTCTATTCCGTCAGCAATTTCTTTAATTCTGGTGGCATAGGAAAGGACATTTTCTCTTTCCCACATAAATGTGTTACCTAATTCTCCCTGTAACTGGTACACGCTTTTCGCAGGGGCATATACTCTTCAATTTTTCTATCAATTCCTCTATTGTCGCATAAGTTGAACCAAAAATGCATTTTCTAGCTTCTCCAGTTAATTTACCTCTTAATAACCTTGCGAGGTTTTCTTGAGCTGCAGGTGTCGGTAGCATTGCCTTTGCCTCCATGCAACCCTCAATAAAATGTGACAATGGGAGGTTACTTCCGTCGAACAATGGGACCACCTCTAGCGCGTCGCGTAAGGATACCTGCTGGCTGTTAGGTATGACTACGGCCATTTCTTCGTTATTTACTATTACGGGATCATCTTAATTTATGACTTCTGTGTCGCTTTCGTCGTCGTCGCTGTCGTTGTTACTAATTATAGATTCGCAAGCCAATGAGGTTTCCAATCTTTCTTTCAAAGTTTTATTGTCTATTGTTATTACTGTTGAGCTTAGCAAATTGAATTCGTCAAAATAAGATAACTCGTTCGTTAGAGTTTGATCTTGATTACTAGATCCTGTTACAATGCTTAAATCTGGAAAGAAACTTGAATCATTTCATTTATTTATGTACTATTAGTGATCAATGTGTTAAATTTCATTTGACTTGTGTTTCCCGGGCCGATGCACCAGAAAAAAAAGGAAGTATGTTACGTCACAAGTACGTAAATACTTACTTTGATCGAAGATTCCTCGTTTTAAGTTAGGATTGAGTGATCCTCGCTTAGGGATGAGGATAAGTCAATGAAAAGACACAATGATTATTAAAGAATACAAATTAAATTTATTAAAATATTTATGAATTGGAAATTATAAAAATGTTGATACAATTGGATTATAATTGGAGGCACAGGCTGGTTGGTTGGAAAGAGACAGAAGATAGAGAGAGAAGTACGGTACCTGTTGTTGACTTAGTCGAATGGTTCCCTTTTAATTAATCCGCACAGGTGTGAGGAGGACGGCAATATAATCCAATTGGTGTGAGGAAGACAGCAGTATTATCCTCTTGGTGTGAGGAAGACAACAATATTATCTCACTTAAACACTGATTCTAAAATCCTTTCAAGGATTCGAGAACGGACCACGGTAAATTTATGACTCTCGGGTCTTAACACTGGTAAACTGCACGGTACAATTGAAGAGTGGACATTCAAAAGGGCGTAACCCACATTTCTGAAATTTTATACGGCGGCACAGAAACGTTCCCATTTCGACACCTCGAGATACAGATTTTTGATTTCCAAATCGAGAATAAAAATATTTCCGATTGGAAAAAAAAAATCGTTTGCGCTATTGTATTGGCATTAACCTCAAGAATTTGTTTCGCCAAAAAAACGATTTTTGAAAAATTGTGGGTTACGCCCTTTTGAATGTCCACTCTTCAATTATCTCACGCTGAGAATCCTTTTAAAGTTTTTAGAAATTTGCCGCACTTAAATTCTGCTCACAAGACTAGTTTTACCCTTGGGGGCGTGTCCTTTTTATATTATATTTTTTGGTGACGTCACGCATTGCGCAGTCTCCCGCTGTGTGTGACGTAGTTATACCTCTCATTTCGATAGGTGGTTATCTCTCTCTTTTAGTAATTTCCCCAGATTTTTCTCTAGACCTAGCCTGTGCCTATAGTACATTCAAATACGTCGCGGGACCTGACAATATTCTGAATAGAAATATTTTTAATTTCAACCTAGTCATACAAATATAAAACTTTCACACATAAATAACAATTTTTCCTTGACATAACAGAATAAGTTTATTAAAAACTATAATATACAGAAAATAACAAATGTCAGATCTAAATAATAGATTCATGTAAAAGGCAAGGAGAATACGAAGACACTCGGTATAATCCTTACCTACACTCTTGCGCTCCTTGTCTTATACATAGCCCTTATGGGGGTTAAAGCATATAAAGACTAGCTTAAATTTTAACGTGTGTCCGTCTTCGAACAGAACTAGTTCTGAGGTTATTCCTCATCTAGTATCTACAAACTAAGTACTGTGAACTGTGTGGCATTTGACCTTCAAATTTCTGTACCAACTCCAATTTTAATAAATATTATAAGTAAGTAAAAGAACATTATTTTCTAATTTTTCTAAATGTGAATTCCACTTGTTTTCCCAACTCTCAATTTCTACAAGTTCAATTTGTTTATTTTCTCAATTTTGCAAATTCTTAAGGTTTTATAGTGAAAGTGGTGTCAGGCCTTTAATAGAGCTTAGCACAAATACATTTCTCTAAAATTTATCTTATTGCCAAGGTGTTAAATTGAATGTGGTACCAGGCCTATAATAGAGCTTAGCACATATTCAAATTTTCCATATTTTGCCAATTATCGTATTTTACATTGAATGTGGTACCAGGCCCTAATTGAGTTAACAACGCATTCATTGTTTAACCTCCACTTGTCGTCTATTATACCAGAAGTGATGTTTGGCAGATGTAAATTGTCCATCTTTTTACCAATTTATCAACGTTTCAAATCATAACATTTATATTTGTTGGAATTGTATCGTAATTAACGATTCTGGGGTTTAAACCTTAAGTATTCTCTCGAAGAAAAGAATTAATGATTAGTACCGCTCCGTAATCATCTCGTGGCTGAAGGTTGCTAAAAACCTATTTTACATTAGGCGTTCCCTAGGCTATAGCACGTGAGTGTTGGCCTAAAGGATAATCAAGAACATTTGTTGATTTTAAATTTGTGCGTTTCCGGGCGTAACACTTACATGAATTTTTACAGGAATTTAGTCACATGATCTGGTTGATCCATGGCCTTAAAACGTACATTAAATGAAAAATACTACTTTATTGACCACTTTTGGAAGAGTTGGAGAAAATTTTCAAGTGTGAAAATGGTAAAAGTCATTCATACTAGGTCTAGAAGTATGAAATCGAAATTTCCCTATTGATGGTGCTTGCCATCAGTTTAGGGACCGTACGGCCGCTTCTGCAGCGCCATCTTCTCCCTCTAGCAGCTGAGAAAGATTTTCAGTAGACAACAACCCAAGTTCGATATACCAGTGTATTTACTACAAGCGTCAACATGTCGAGTTTTGTGCCTACGAACTACGATTTGCGGACAGCACTGGTGTTTTGTTATTACTTGAAGAAAACGGCTACAGAATCGCATCGAATGCTTGTCGAAGCTTACGGTGAACATGCTCTTGGCAAAACACAGTGTATCGAGTGGTTTAAAAAATTCAAAAGTGGTATTTTGATATGAGAAACGAAGATCGTGTAAAACCACCGAAAAAGTGCGTTTGGTAGGATCAGAAGGGTGTTATCTATTATGAGCTGCTAAAACCTGGTCAAACTGTCAACACGAATCGCTACCAACAGCAAATAATCGATTTAAATCGAGCATTACAAGAAAAACGACCGGATTATCGAAGAAGGCAACACAAAGTCATTTTTCTTCACGATAATGCCCCATCACACACAGCAAAACGGGTCAAGGAAACGATCGAGACGTTCAGTTGGGAAATACTGGCGCACGCCGCTTATTCTCCAGACTTGGCTCCGTTGGATTACCATCATTTCGCATCACTGGGCCACGCTCTCGCTGAACAACGCTTCGCTTCGTACGAAAATGTACAAGAATGGCTGGATAACTGGTTTGATTTAAAAGACGAACAGTTTTATTAGCGTGGCATTCATCACCTTCCGGAGAGGTGGGAAAAATGTTTAAATAGCAATGGACATTACTTTGAATAAAATATTTTTGATCATTTTCATGCAACAGACGTGTAACTTTAGCAAAAAAATTCCGGTTTCATACTTCTAGACCTGGTATATACACAGGTTAGATTTTCGTAAGTGACACAATAGCCATGGTCAGTAAACAAATATTGTTTTAGTTGACTCTAATTTTATAGCTTCTACTTAAGGGACCTTCGCAGTCAGGAAGGCAAAGAAAAATAGAATTTTTCTTAAATTTGTTATAAAAAAATGAATGAATGTATTGATTAAGAAACTTTTGAATGTCATTAAGTAACATTTCAAGAACATGTAGGTATTTTTCCCTTGAAAAAAAAATCATAATAGTAGTGTATATTTTACAAAGGCTCTTAAGAAAGAAGTGTCCATCTCGTGGACATCATATCTCAAAACAGGATCATCTGAAATTAAAAAACCAAAACGATTTCGTTATTAAATGACTTTGTCTAGCATTTGAACGAAGGATTCTGAAAAAAAATCAATTTTGAATTTTTGGAGAAATTTTTAAGTAAAAATCACGATTTTTGTTCCAAAAAATCGACCATGTTACTTTTTAAACGAATTATAATTTTTTTTTTTCAATTTTGCTCCAATCGTTTTATAATGTTGAGACAACATTTTCAAGATGTTCTACTTTAATATATAAAATTATTGAAAAAATGCATTTTTCAAAATTTCTGACTGGGTATCCCCTCTTAAAAAAAATTCATATTCAAGTTTTTTAGTGTTATTTTCTAATCATAAAACACGAGATATAATTCTTATCATTCGTAGATGAAAATTGCATTTCCAAGAATTTAATTCATTCGTCCAACACGGGCCTATGTAGTATTCTGTTCAGTATTTAAATTAAATACTCAATATTGATTCATTATTATTTAATAAATTTTAATCAAGGGGGGTTCAAGCTGTTACAAATAATTGCGACCCTGAACCTCGCACCAATGCTTATGCCAGAGATGCTTATACCTTTCGTGTCAGCAATGTGCCCACGGAATACCACTCGCTGTTTGGGTATACGCTTGGGCAGATAGAGGGTTAAAATTCACTGATCTAATATTAGTCAATTTAAAGAAAAAGAATTACAGTCCATGAAATTGATATATGTGACCAGGACAGTTAAAAGGGACCTGTCTTCCGAAAACATGTTTTCGAGAAAACGGCTGTTAAAGTTGACAAGGCAATACTGATCCCGGTATGAAGGTATGGATTAAATTAGATAGGCACGTCTCTATTCAATTCAATGCCGTTTTTAAAAATTATCTTTTAATCCAGAAGGGTATTAAAGAAGTAAAAGAAATGCATTGAAATGAAACCACCTATCGAATCGGGATTAAAACGTAGTCAAAAGTACCGTTTTAATGGGACAGAATTGAACACAATTAGCCTCAAAGAAGAAAGAAAAAAGTTCATTTATTCATGTTAAGTTTACAAGACATTTTAATTTATGAATTGATTTAATTCTCAATTGTGTATTAGGTGCGCAACTAAGTTCCCGCTGTTTGTAAATAGGTGGCTCCAGCAGTAAGTGCTGTTTAGGTATCATTGAATGACATTCTACCTATTAATTAAAACGCAACTTTATTTTGAATTTTAAAGTGACATGTTTGATAACATGTCTGCTATTATATTGACCCATAATTCATAGAATTTTTTGTTCATTTCTCGTTACTTTGGCATAGGGTCAGATTCTTTTTATTTCCTTCGAATAAAATTTTCAGTATTACATATAAAAATACTCAAAAAGAAAGCAAGGCAAACGTTTCGGCCACATATGGGGGCCCTCTTCAGTGCCATAAATTCAAAGATTAATTCAAAATTTCTGTAAAACATTAGAATATAGGAGATAATGAAATTAAGGATTATCATAGAATTCAAAAACTTATCTCAAAGCTTGCAATTCAAAATGAAGTAGTCCAGTATGCAGCATCACGATTCGAAAAAATATTTAGAGTTCACTGTGAATAAGAAAACCGGATAACAATTAAACCGGGAAACATAAAAAAATTTCCACACGAACCGACCGCAATTTAAAAAAATTTCTTATTAAAAAAGAATGCCAAATTGCTTATCAATGGCAGAACGCGAACAAGGTTTACATTTTTAAACTTTTCGTGAAGACTTTGTTACCGGAGTCTCTCACAGAATGATCTGAACTGTTTTAAAAACCGACTCAAGACATGTGGCTTTGCTGACCGAAAATTTTTTTATATAAGAAATCCTGAGAGGTTCTATTGCTCCTTGAGAAGACTATTGTCCTATACCTAGTAAAGAAATTCGAAACGTTTATGGTGATTTTCACGAGTGGAGGAAGGCGTGTATTTTTCAAGAAACGATTTTTTTATATCAGCTTCACGGACAATCCATTTAACATTGAATTGGCAAGCAAGGCATTACAGAAACATAAATTATTATAATATCTAGACATGTACTTTTACTCAATATTATTTGAGTATGTTAAGCAATAAATAAAAAAAAATTGAATGTTGTTTATTACTGCATTCAGATTTATTCTGAGATTTTTTGAAAAATACTACATTTATCTTTAAAAAATAACAAAAATGCAATTTTAGTATTCGTGATATCAAGTATCACATTTTAGGAAGTATTAATAGATTTATTTTGTTCTGAAAATGGTCAGAACTATGAGAGATTCAACCTGTATACTAAATGTGCCATTTTAAAATTTTAAAGTGACATGTTTGATAACATGTCTGCTATTATATTGACCCATAATTCATAGAATTTTTTGTTCATTTCTCGTTATTTTGGCATAGGGTCAGATTATTTTTATTTCCTTCGAATAAAATTTTCACTAATACATATAAAAATACTCAAAAAGAAAGCAATGCAAACGTTTCGGCTCATATGGGGGCCCTCTTCAGTGCCATAAATTCAAAGATTAATTCAAAATTTCTGTAAAACATTAGAATATAGGAGATAATGAAATTAAGGATTATCATAGAATTCAAAAACTTATCTCAAAGCTTGCAATTCAAAATGAAGTAGTCCAGTATGCAGCATCACGATTCGAAAAAATATTTAGAGTTCACTGTGAATAAAAAAACCGGATAACAATTAAACCGGGAAACATAAAAAAATTTCCACACGAACCGACCGCAATTTAAAAAAATTTCTTATTAAAAAAGAATGCCAAATTGCTTATCAATGGCAGACCGCGAATAAAACCGGATAACAAATAAACCGGGAAACATAAAAAAAATTTCCACACGAACCGACCGCAATTTAAAAAAATTTTTATTAAAAGAGGATGCCAAATTGCTCATCAATGGCAGAACGCGAACAATTTTTACATTTCTAAACTTTTCGTGAAGACTTTGTTACCGGAGTCTCTCACAGAATGATCTGAACTGTTTTAAAAACCGACTCAAGACATGTGGCTTTGCTGACCGAAAATTTTTTTATATAAGAAATCCTGAGAGGTTCTTTTGCTCCTTGAGAAGACTATTGTCCTATACCTAGTAAAGAAATTCGAAACGTTTATGGTGATTTTCACGAGTGGACGAAGGCGTGTATTTTTCAAGAAACGATTTTTTTATATCAGCTTCACGGACAATCCATTTAACATTGAATTTGCAAGCAAGGCATTACAGAAACATAAATTATTATAATATCTAGACATGTACTTTTACTCAATATTATTTGAGTATCAAATTAATTAGTTGAGTTTGAAATTTTTGTCACTGCCTACATTATCGGAGGGTCACTAGTCGCGTATCAGATAGGATACGTTGTCGACAGGTGTCCTCGTAGACAATTTCAAACTCTTATATCGCAAATAATGCAAATAAATTCAATATTTAAAGAATTTGAAAATCTTTCTGTGGAAAAAATGACGCTTTCGACTGCGCTGGGATTCGAGCCCAGGTCTTTCGATTGCCGGTCGACTGCTCTAACCACTGAGCTACACAGGCGTCCGACATCTCTTTCTCCACAGGAAGATCTCCTTATATCGCCTAGTGGCTCAGCCTTGCGGCTGTAAATGATTTCAAATTAATTAGTTGAGTTTGAAATTTTTGTCACTGCCTACATTATCGAAGGATCATTAGTCGCGTATCAGATAGGATACGTTGTCGACAGGTGTCCTCGTAGACAATTTCAAACTCTTACATCGCAAATAATGCAAATAAATTCAATATTTAAAGAATTTGAAAATCTTTCTGTGGAAAAAATGACGCTTTCGACTGCGCTGGGATTCGAGCCCAGGTCTTTCGATTGCCGGTCGACTGCTATCTGATACGCGACTAGTGATCCTCCGATAATGTAGGCAGTGACAAAAATTTCAAACTCAACTAATTAATTTGAAATCATTTACAGCCGCAAGGCTGAGCCACTAGGCGATATAAGGAGATCTTCCTGTGGAGAAAGAGATGTCGGACGCCTGTGTAGCTCAGTGGTTAGAGCAGTCGACCGGCAATCGAAAGACCTGGGCTCGAATCCCAGCGCAGTCGAAAGCGTCATTTTTTCCACAGAAAAGATTTTCAAATTCTTTAAATATTATTTGAGTATGTTAAGCAAGAAAAAAAAAAATTGAATGTTGTTTATTACTGCATTCAGATTTATTCTGAGATTTTTTGAAAAATACTACATTTATCTTTAAAAAATAACAAAAATGCAATTTTAGTATTCGTGATATCAAGTATCACATTTTAGGAAGTATTAATAGATTTAGTTTGTTCTGAAAATGGTCAGAACTATGAGATATTCAACCTTTATACTAAATGTGCCATTTTAAAATTTTAAAGTGACATGTTTGATAACATGTCTGCTATTATATTGACCCATAATTCATAGAATTTTTTGTTCATTTCTCGTTATTTTGGCATAGGGTCAGATTCTTTTTATTTCCTTCGAATAAAATTTTCACAATTACATATAAAAATACTCAAAAAGAAAGCAAGGCAAACGTTTCGGCTCACATGGGGGCCCTCTTCAGTGCCATAAATTCAAAGATTAATTCAAAATTTCTGTAAAACATTAGAATATAGGAGATAATGAAATTAAGGATTATCAAAGAATTCAAAAACTTATCTCAAAGCTTGCAATTCAAAATGAAGTAGTCCAGTATGCAGCATCACGATTTGAAAAAATATTTAGAGTTCACTGTGAATAAGAAAACCGGATAACAATTAAACCGGGAAACATAAAAAAATTTCCACACGAACCGACCGCAATTTAAAAAAATTGCTTATTAAAAAAGAATTCCAAATTGCTTATCAATGGCAGAACGCGAACAAAACCGGATAACAATTAAACCGGGAAACATAAAAAAATTTCCACACGAACCGACCGCAATTTAAAAAAATTTTTATTAAAAGAGGATGCCAAATTGCTCATCAATGGCAGAACGCGAACAAGGTTTACATTTTTAAACTTTTCGTGAAGACTTTGTTACCGGAGTCTCTCACAGAATGATCTGAACTGTTTTAAAAACCGACTCAAGACATGTGGCTTTGCTGACCGAAAATTTTTTTATATAAGAAATCCTGAGAGGTTCTTTTGCTCCTTGAGAAGACTATTGTCCTATACCGAGTAAAGAAATTCGAAACGTTTATGGTGATTTTCACGAGTGGAGGAAGGCGTGTATTTTTCAAGAAACGATTTTTTTATATCAGCTTCACGGACAATCCATTTAACATTGAATTGGCAAGCAAGGCATTACAGAAACATAAATTATTATAATATCTAGACATGTACTTTTACTCAATATTATTTGAGTATGTTAAGCAATAAATAAAAAAAAACTTGAATGTTGTTTATTACTGCATTCAGATTTATTCTGAGATTTTTTGAAAAATACTACATTTATCTTTAAAAAATAACAAAAATGCAATTTTAGTATTCGTGATATCAAGTATCACATTTTAGGAAGTATTAATAGATTTATTTTGTTCTGAAAATGGTCAGAACTATGAGATATTCAACCTTTATACTAAATGTGCCATTTTAAAATTTTAAAGTGACATGTTTGATAACATGTCTGCTATTATATTGACCCATAATTCATAGAATTTTTTGTTCATTTCTCGTTATTTTGGCATAGGGTCAGATTCTTTTTATTTCCTTCGAATAAAATTTTCACTATTACATATAAAAATACTCAAAAAGAAAGCAAGGCAAACGTTTCGGACACATATGGGGGCCCTCTTCAGTGCCATAAATTCAAAGATTAATTCAAAATTTTTGTAAAACATTAGAATATAGGAGATAATGAAATTAAGGATTATCATAGAATTCAAAAACTTATCTCAAAGCTTGCAATTCAAAATGAAGTAGTCCAGTATGCAGCATCACGATTCGAAAAAATATTTAGAGTTCACTGTGAATAAGAAAACCGGATAACAATTAAACCGGGAAACATAAAAAAAATTTCCACACGAACCGACCGCAATTTAAAAAAAATTTCTTATTGAAAAAGGATGCCAAATTGCTTATCAATGGCAGAACTAGAACAAAACCGGATAACAAATAAACCGGGAAACATAAAAAAATTTTCCACACGAACCGACCGAAATTTAAAAAAATTTTTATTAAAAGAGGATGCCAAATTGCTCATCAATGGCAGAACGCGAACAATTTTTACATTTTTAAACTTTTCGTGAAGACTTTGTTACCGGAGTATCTCACAGAATGATCTGAAGTGTTTTAAAAACCGACTCAAGACATGTGGCTTTGCTGACCGAAAATTTTTTTATATAAGAAATCCTGAGAGGTTCTTTTGCTCCTTGAGAAGACTATTGTCCTATACCGAGTAAAGAAATTCGAAACGTTTATGGTGATTTTCACGAGTGGAGGAAGGCGTGTATTTTTCAAGAAACGATTTTTTTATATCAGCATCACGGACAATCCATTTAACATTGAATTGGCAAGCAAGGCATTACAGAAACATAAATTATTATAATATCTAGACATGTACTTTTACTCAATATTATTTGAGTATGTTAAGCAATAAATAAAAAAAAATTGAATGTTGTTTATTACTGCATTCAGATTTATTCTGAGATTTTTTGAAAAATACTACATTTATCTTTAAAAAATAACAAAAATGCAATTTTAGTATTCGTGTTATCAAGTATCACATTTTAGGAAGCATTAATAGATTTAGTTTGTTCTGAAAATGGTCAGAACTATGAGATATTCAACCTTTATACTAAATGTGCCATTTTAAAATTTTAAAGTGACATGTTTGATAACATGTCTGCTATTATATTGACCCATAATTCATAGAATTTTTTGTTCATTTCTCGTTATTTTGGCATAGGGTCAGATTCTTTTTATTTCCTTCGAATAAAATTTTCACTATTACATATAAAAATACTCAAAAAGAAAGCAAGGCAAACGTTTCGGCCACATATGGGGGCCCTCTTCAGTGCCATAAATTCAAAGATTAATTCAAAATTTTTGTAAAACATTAGAATATAGGAGATAATGAAATAAAGGATTATCATAGAATTCAAAAACTTATCTCAAAGCTTGCAATTCAAAATGAAGTAGTCCAGTATGCAGCATCACGATTCGAAAAAATATTTAGAGTTCACTGTGAATAAGAAAACCGGATAACAATTAAACCGGGAAACATAAAAAAATTTCCACACGAACCGACCGCAATTTAAAAAAATTTCTTATTAAAAAAGAATGCCAAATTGCTTATCAATGGCAGAACTCGAACAAAACCGGATAACAAATAAACCGGGAAACATAAAAAAATTTTCCACACGAACCGACCGCAATTTAAAAAAATTTTTATTAAAAGAGGATGCCAAATTGCTGATCAATGGCAGAACGCGAACAAGGTTTACATTTTTAAACTTTTCGTGAAGACTTTGTTACCGGAGTCTCTCACAGAATGATCTGAACTGTTTTAAAAACCGACTCAAGACATGTGGCTTTGCTGACCGAAAATTTTTTTATATAAGAAATCCTGAGAGGTTCTATTGCTCCTTGAGAAGACTATTGTCCTATACCTAGTAAAGAAATTCGAAACGTTTATGGTGATTTTCACGAGTGGAGGAAGGCGTGTATTTTTCAAGAAACGATTTTTTTATATCAGCTTCACGGACAATCCATTTAACATTGAATTGGCAAGCAAAAAATTACAGAAACATAAATTATTATAATATCTAGACATGTACTTTTACTCAATATTATTTGAGTATGTTAAGCAATAAATAAAAAAAAATTGAATGTTGTTTATTACTGCATTCAGATTTATTCTGAGATTTTTTGAAAAATACTACATTTATCTTTAAAAAATAACAAAAATGCAATTTTAGTATTCGTGATATCAAGTATCACATTTTAGGAAGTATTAATAGATTTATTTTGTTCTGAAAATGGTCAGAACTATGAGATATTCAACCTTTATACTAAATGTGCCATTTTAAAATTTTAAAGTGACATGTTTGATAACATGTCTGCTATTATATTGACCCATAATTCATAGAATTTTTTGTTCATTTCTCGTTATTTTGGCATAGGGTCAGATTCTTTTTATTTCCTTCGAATAAAATTTTCACTATTACATATAAAAATACTCAAAAAGAAAGCAAGGCAAACGTTTCGGCCACATATGGGGGCCCTCTTCAGTGCCATAAATTCAAAGATTAATTCAAAATTTTTGTAAAACATTAGAATATAGGAGATAATGAAATTAAGGATTATCATAGAATTCAAAAACTTATCTCAAAGCTTGCAATTCAAAATGAAGTAGTCCAGTATGCAGCATCACGATTCGAAAAAATATTTAGAGTTCACTGTGAATAAGAAAACCGGATAACAATTAAACCGGGAAACATAAAAAAAAATTTTCCACACGAACCGACCGCAATTTAAAAAAATTCCTTATTAAAAAAGAATGACAAATTGCTTATCAATGGCAGAACGCGAACAAAACCGGATAACAAATAAACCGGGAAACATAAAAAAATTTTCCACACGAACCGACCGCAATTTAAAAAAATTTTTATTAAAAGAGGATGCAAAATTGCTCATCAATGGCGGAACGCGAACAAGGTTTACATTTTTAAACTTTTCGTGAAGACTTTGTTACCGGAGTCTCTCACAGAATGATCTGAACTGTCTTAAAAACCGCCTCAAGACATGTGGCTTTGCTGACCGAAAATTTTTTTATAAGAAATCCTGAGAGGTTCTATTGCTCCTTGAGAAGACTATTGTCCTATACCTAGTAAAGAAATTCGAAACGTTTATGGTGATTTTCACGAGTGGAGGAAGGCGTGTATTTTTCAAGAAACGATTTTTTTATATCAGCTTCACGGACAATCCATTTAACATTGAATTGGCAAGCAAGGCATTACAGAAACATAAATTATTATAATATCTAGACATGTACTTTTACTCAATATTATTTGAGTATCAAATTAATTAGTTGAGTTTTGAAATTTTTGTCACTGCCTACATTATCGGAGGATCACTAGTCGCGTATCAGATAGGATACGTTGTCGACAGGTGTCCTCGTAGACAATTTCAAACTCTTACATCGCAAATAATGCAAATAAATTCAATATTTAAAGAATTTGAAAATCTTTCTGTGGAAAAAATGACGCTTTCGACTGCGCTGGGATTCGAGCCCAGGTCTTTCGATTGCCGGTCGACTGCTCTAACCACTGAGCTACACAGGCGTCCGACATCTCTTTCTCCACAGGAAGATCTCCTTATATCGCCTAGTGGCTCAGCCTTGCGGCTGTAAATGATTTCAAATTAATTAGTTGAGTTTGAAATTTTTGTCACTGCCTACATTATCGAAGGATCATTAGTCGCGTATCAGATAGGATACGTTGTCGACAGGTGTCCTCGTAGACAATTTCAAACTCTTATATCGCAAATAATGCAAATAAATTCAATATTTAAAGAATTTGAAAATCTTTCTGTGGAAAAAATGACGCTTTCGACTGCGCTGGGATTCGAGCCCAGGTCTTTCGATTGCCGGTCGACTGCTATCTGATACGCGACTAGTGATCCTCCGATAATGTAGGCAGTGACAAAAATTTCAAACTCAACTAATTAATTTGAAATCATTTACAGCCGCAAGGCTGAGCCACTAGGCGATATAAGGAGATCTTCCTGTGGAGAAAGAGATGTCGGACGCCTGTGTAGCTCAGTGGTTAGAGCAGTCGACCGGCAATCGAAAGACCTGGGCTCGAATCCCAGCGCAGTCGAAAGCGTCATTTTTTCCACAGAAAGATTTTCAAATTCTTTAAATATTATTTGAGTATGTTAAGCAATAAATAAAAAAAATTGAATGTTGTTTATTACTGCATTCAGATTTATTCTGAGATTTTTTGAAAAATACTACATTTATCTTTAAAAAATAACAAAAATGCAATTTTAGTATTCGTGATATCAAGTATCACATTTTAGGAAGTATTAATAGATTTAGTTTGTTCTGAAAATGGTCAGAACTATGAGATATTCAACCTTTATACTAAATGTGCCATTTTAAAATTTTAAAGTGACATGTTTGATAACATGTCTGCTATTATATTGACCCATAATTCATAGAATTTTTTGTTCATTTCTCGTTATTTTGGCATAGGGTCAGATTCTTTTTATTTCCTTCGAATAAAATTTTCACAATTACATATAAAAATACTCAAAAAGAAAGCAAGGCAAACGTTTCGGCTCACATGGGGGCCCTCTTCAGTGCCATAAATTCAAAGATTAATTCAAAATTTCTGTAAAACATTAGAATATAGGAGATAATGAAATTAAGGATTATCAAAGAATTCAAAAACTTATCTCAAAGCTTGCAATTCAAAATGAAGTAGTCCAGTATGCAGCATCACGATTTGAAAAAATATTTAGAGTTCACTGTGAATAAGAAAACCGGATAACAATTAAACCGGGAAACATAAAAAAATTTCCACACGAACCGACCGCAATTTAAAAAAATTGCTTATTAAAAAAGAATTCCAAATTGCTTATCAATGGCAGAACGCGAACAAAACCGGATAACAATTAAACCGGGAAACATAAAAAAATTTCCACACGAACCGACCGCAATTTAAAAAAATTTTTATTAAAAGAGGATGCCAAATTGCTCATCAATGGCAGAACGCGAACAAGGTTTACATTTTTAAACTTTTCGTGAAGACTTTGTTACCGGAGTCTCTCACAGAATGATCTGAACTGTTTTAAAAACCGACTCAAGACATGTGGCTTTGCTGACCGAAAATTTTTTTATATAAGAAATCCTGAGAGGTTCTTTTGCTCCTTGAGAAGACTATTGTCCTATACCGAGTAAAGAAATTCGAAACGTTTATGGTGATTTTCACGAGTGGAGGAAGGCGTGTATTTTTCAAGAAACGATTTTTTTATATCAGCTTCACGGACAATCCATTTAACATTGAATTGGCAAGCAAGGCATTACAGAAACATAAATTATTATAATATCTAGACATGTACTTTTACTCAATATTATTTGAGTATGTTAAGCAATAAATAAAAAAAAAAATTGAATGTTGTTTATTACTGCATTCAGATTTATTCTGAGATTTTTTGAAAAATACTACATTTATCTTTAAAAAATAACAAAAATGCAATTTTAGTATTCGTGATATCAAGTATCACATTTTAGGAAGTATTAATAGATTTATTTTGTTCTGAAAATGGTCAGAACTATGAGATATTCAACCTTTATACTAAATGTGCCATTTTAAAATTTTAAAGTGACATGTTTGATAACATGTCTGCTATTATATTGACCCATAATTCATAGAATTTTTTGTTCATTTCTCGTTATTTTGGCATAGGGTCAGATTCTTTTTATTTCCTTCGAATAAAATTTTCACTATTACATATAAAAATACTCAAAAAGAAAGCAAGGCAAACGTTTCGGCCACATATGGGGGCCCTCTTCAGTGCCATAAATTCAAAGATTAATTCAAAATTTTTGTAAAACATTAGAATATAGGAGATAATGAAATTAAGGATTATCATAGAATTCAAAAACTTATCTCAAAGCTTGCAATTCAAAATGAAGTAGTCCAGTATGCAGCATCACGATTCGAAAAAATATTTAGAGTTCACTGTGAATAAGAAAACCGGATAACAATTAAACCGGGAAACATAAAAAAATTTCCACACGAACCGACCGCAATTTAAAAAAATTTCTTATTAAAAAAGAATGCCAAATTGCTTATCAATGGCAGAACGCGAACAAAACCGGAAATCAAATAAACCGGGAAACATAAAAAAAATTTCCACACGAACCGACCGCAATTTAAAAAAATTTTTATTAAAAGAGGATGCCAAATTGCTCATCAATGGCAGAACGCGAACAAGGTTTACATTTTTAAACTTTTCGTGAAGACTTTGTTACCGGAGTATCTCACAGAATGATCTGAAGTGTTTTAAAAACCGACTCAAGACATGTGGCTTTGCTGACCGAAAATTTTTTTATATAAGAAATCCTGAGAGGTTCTTTTGCTCCTTGAGAAGACTATTGTCCTATACCTAGTAAAGAAATTCGAAACGTTTATGGTGATTTTCACGAGTGGAGGAAGGCGTGTATTTTTCAAGAAACGATTTTTTTATATCAGCTTCACGGACAATCCATTTAACATTGAATTGGCAAGCAAGGCATTACAGAAACATAAATTATTATAATATCTAGACATGTACTTTTACTCAATATTATTTGAGTATGTTAAGCAATAAATAAAAAAAAATTGAATGTTGTTTATTACTGCATTCAGATTTATTCTGAGATTTTTTGAAAAATACTACATTTATCTTTAAAAAATAACAAAAATGCAATTTTAGTATTCGTGTTATCAAGTATCACATTTTAGGAAGCATTAATAGATTTAGTTTGTTCTGAAAAATGGTCAGAACTATGAGATATTCAACCTTTATACTAAATGTGCCATTTTAAAATTTTAAAGTGACATGTTTGATAACATGTCTGCTATTATCTTGATCTATAATTCATAGAATTTTTTTTTCATGTCTCGTTATTTTGGCATAGGGTCAGTTTCTTTTTACTTCCTTCGAATAAAATTTTCACTATTACATATAAAAATACTCAAAAAGAAAGCAAGGCAAACGTTTCGGCCACATATGGGGGCCCTCTTCAGTGCCATAAATTCAAAGATTAATTCAAAATTTTTGTAAAACATTAGAATATAGGAGATAATGAAATAAAGGATTATCATAGAATTCAAAAACTTATCTCAAAGCTTGCAATTCAAAATGAAGTAGTCCAGTATGCAGCATCACGATTCGAAAAAATATTTAGAGTTCACTGTGAATAAGAAAACCGGATAACAATTAAACCGGGAAACATAAAAAAATTTCCACACGAACCGACCGCAATTTAAAAAAATTTCTTATTAAAAAAGAATGCCAAATTGCTTATCAATGGCAGAACTCGAACAAAACCGGATAACAAATAAACCGGGAAACATAAAAAAATTTTCCACACGAACCGACCGCAATTTAAAAAAATTTTTATTAAAAGAGGATGCCAAATTGCTGATCAATGGCAGAACGCGAACAAGGTTTACATTTTTAAACTTTTCGTGAAGACTTTGTTACCGGAGTCTCTCACAGAATGATCTGAACTGTTTTAAAAACCGACTCAAGACATGTGGCTTTGCTGACCGAAAATTTTTTTATATAAGAAATCCTGAGAGGTTCTATTGCTCCTTGAGAAGACTATTGTCCTATACCTAGTAAAGAAATTCGAAACGTTTATGGTGATTTTCACGAGTGGAGGAAGGCGTGTATTTTTCAAGAAACGATTTTTTTATATCAGCTTCACGGACAATCCATTTAACATTGAATTGGCAAGCAAAAAATTACAGAAACATAAATTATTATAATATCTAGACATGTACTTTTACTCAATATTATTTGAGTATGTTAAGCAATAAATAAAAAAAAATTGAATGTTGTTTATTACTGCATTCAGATTTATTCTGAGATTTTTTGAAAAATACTACATTTATCTTTAAAAAATAACAAAAATGCAATTTTAGTATTCGTGATATCAAGTATCACATTTTAGGAAGTATTAATAGATTTATTTTGTTCTGAAAATGGTCAGAACTATGAGATATTCAACCTTTATACTAAATGTGCCATTTTAAAATTTTAAAGTGACATGTTTGATAACATGTCTGCTATTATATTGACCCATAATTCATAGAATTTTTTGTTCATTTCTCGTTATTTTGGCATAGGGTCAGATTCTTTTTATTTCCTTCGAATAAAATTTTCACTATTACATATAATAATACTCAAAAAGAAAGCAAGGCAAACGTTTCGGCTCACATGGGGGCCCTCTTCAGTGCCATAAATTCAAAGATTAATTCAAAATTTTTGTAAAACATTAGAATATAGGAGATAATGAAATTAAGGATTATCATAGAATTCAAAAACTTATCTCAAAGCTTGCAATTCAAAATGAAGTAGTCCAGTATGCAGCATCACGATTCGAAAAAATATTTAGAGTTCACTGTGAATAAGAAAACCGGATAACAATTAAACCGGGAAACATAAAAAAATTTCCACACGAACCGACCGCAATTTAAAAAAATTTCTTATTAAAAAAGAATGCCAAATTGCTTATCAATGGCAGAACGCGAACAAAACCGGATAACAAATAAACCGGGAAACATAAAAAAATTTTCCACACGAACCGACCGCAATTTAAAAAAATTTCTTATTAAAAAAGGATGCCAAATTGCTCATCAATGGCAGAACGCGAACAAGGTTTACATTTTTAAACTTTTCGTGAAGACTTTGTTACCGGAGTCTCTCACAGAATGATCTGAACTGTTTTAAAAACCGACTCAAGACATGTGGCTTTGCTGACCGAAAATTTTTTTTATATAAGAAATCCTGAGAGGTTCTATTGCTCCTTGAGAAGACTATTGTCCTATACCTAGTAAAGAAATTCGAAACGTTTATGGTGATTTTCTACGAGTGGAGGAAGGCGTGTATTTTTCAAGAAACGATTTTTTTATATCAGCATCACGGACAATCCATTTAACATTGAATTGGCAAGCAAGGCATTACAGAAACATAAATTATTATAATATCTAGACATGTACTTTTACTCAATATTATTTGAGTATGTTAAGCAATAAATAAAAAAAAATTGAATGTTGTTTATTACTGCATTCAGATTTATTCTGAGATTTTTTGAAAAATACTACATTTATCTTTAAAAAATAACAAAAATGCAATTTTAGTATTCGTGTTATCAAGTATCACATTTTAGGAAGCATTAATAGATTTAGTTTGTTCTGAAAATGGTCAGAACTATGAGATATTCAACCTTTATACTAAATGTGCCATTTTAAAATTTTAAAGTGACATGTTTGATAACATGTCTGCTATTATATTGACCCATAATTCATAGAATTTTTTGTTCATTTCTCGTTATTTTGGCATAGGGTCAGATTCTTTTTATTTCCTTCGAATAAAATTTTCACTATTACATATAAAAATACTCAAAAAGAAAGCAAGGCAAACGTTTCGGACACATATGGGGGCCCTCTTCAGTGCCATAAATTCAAAGATTAATTCAAAATTTTTGTAAAACATTAGAATATAGGAGATAATGAAATTAAGGATTATCATAGAATTCAAAAACTTATCTCAAAGCTTGCAATTCAAAATGAAGTAGTCCAGTATGCAGCATCACGATTCGAAAAATATTTAGAGTTCACTGTGAATAAGAAAACCGGATAACAATTAAACCGGGAAACATAAAAAAATTTCCACACGAACCGACCGCAATTTAAAAAAATTTCTTATTAAAAAAGAATGCCAAATTGCTTATCAATGGCAGAACGCGAACAAAACCGGATAACAAATAAACCGGGAAACATAAAAAAATTTTCCACACGAACCGACCGCAATTTAAAAAAATTTTTATTAAAAGAGGATGCCAAATTGCTCATCAATGGCAGAACGCGAACAAGGTTTACATTTTTAAACTTTTCGTGAAGACTTTGTTACCGGAGTCTCTCACAGAATGATCTGAACTGTTTTAAAAACCGACTCAAGACATGTGGCTTTGCTGACCGAAAATTTTTTTATATAAGAAATCCTGAGAGGTTCTATTGCTCCTTGAGAAGACTATTGTCCTATACCTAGTAAAGAAATTCGAAACGTTTATGGTGATTTTCACGAGTGGAGGAAGGCGTGTATTTTTCAAGAAACGATTTTTTTATATCAGCTTCACGGACAATCCATTTAACATTGAATTGGCAAGCAAGGCATTACAGAAACATAAATTATTATAATATCTAGACATGTACTTTTACTCAATATTATTTGAGTATGTTAAGCAATAAATAAAAAAAAATTGAATGTTGTTTATTACTGCATTCAGATTTATTCTGAGATTTTTTGAAAAATACTACATTTATCTTTAAAAAATAACAAAAATGCAATTTTAGTATTCGTGTTATCAAGTATCACATTTTAGGAAGCATTAATAGATTTAGTTTGTTCTGAAAATGGTCAGAACTATGAGATATTCAACCTTTATACTAAATGTGCCATTTTAAAATTTTAAAGTGACATGTTTGATAACATGTCTGCTATTATATTGACCCATAATTCATAGAATTTTTTGTTCATTTCTCGTTATTTTGGCATAGGGTCAGATTCTTTTTATTTCCTTCGAATAAAATTTTCACTATTACATATAAAAATACTCAAAAAGAAAGCAAGGCAAACGTTTCGGACACATATGGGGGCCCTCTTCAGTGCCATAAATTCAAAGATTAATTCAAAATTTTTGTAAAACATTAGAATATAGGAGATAATGAAATTAAGGATTATCATAGAATTCAAAAACTTATCTCAAAGCTTGCAATTCAAAATGAAGTAGTCCAGTATGCAGCATCACGATTCGAAAAAATATTTAGAGTTCACTGTGAATAAGAAAACCGGATAACAATTAAACCGGGAAACATAAAAAAATTTCCACACGAACCGACCGCAATTTAAAAAAATTTCTTATTAAAAAAGAATGCCAAATTGCTTATCAATGGCAGAACTCGAACAAAACCGGATAACAAATAAACCGGGAAACATAAAAAAATTTTCCACACGAACCGACCGCAATTTAAAAAAATTTTTATTAAAAGAGGATGCCAAATTGCTGATCAATGGCAGAACGCGAACAAGGTTTACATTTTTAAACTTTTCGTGAAGACTTTGTTACCGGAGTCTCTCACAGAATGATCTGAACTGTTTTAAAAACCGACTCAAGACATGTGGCTTTGCTGACCGAAAATTTTTTTATATAAGAAATCCTGAGAGGTTCTATTGCTCCTTGAGAAGACTATTGTCCTATACCTAGTAAAGAAATTCGAAACGTTTATGGTGATTTTCACGAGTGGAGGAAGGCGTGTATTTTTTCAAGAAACGACTTTTTTATATCAGCATCACGGACAATCCATTTAACATTGAATTGGCAAGCAAGGCATTACAGAAACATAAATTATTATAATATCTAGACATGTACTTTTACTCAATATTATTTGAGTATGTTAAGCAATAAATAAAAAAAATTGAATGTTGTTTATTACTGCATTCAGATTTATTCTGAGATTTTTTGAAAAATACTACATTTATCTTTAAAAAATAACAAAAATGCAATTTTAGTATTCGTGTTATCAAGTATCACATTTTAGGAAGCATTAATAGATTTAGTTTGTTCTGAAAATGGTCAGAACTATTTGATATTGAACCTTTATACTAAATGTGCCATTTTAATATTTTAAAGTGACATGTTTGATAACATGTCTGCTATTATATTGACCCATAATTCATAGAATTTTTTGTTCATTTCTCGTTATTTTGGCATAGGGTCAGACTTTTTTATTTCCTTGGAATAAAATTTTCACTATTACATATAAAAATACTCAAAAAGAAAGCAAGGCAAACGTTTCGGACACATATGGGGGCCCTCTTCAGTGCCATAAATTCAAAGATTAATTCAAAATTTTTGTAAAACATTAGAATATAGGAGATAATGAAATTAAGGATTATCATAGAATTCAAAAACTTATCTCAAAGCTTGCAATTCAAAATGAAGTAGTCCAGTATGCAGCATCACGATTCGAAAAAATATTTAGAGTTCACTGTGAATAAGAAAACCGGTTAACAATTAAACCGGGAAACATAAAAAAATTTCCACACGAACCGACCGCAATTTAAAAAAATTTCTTATTAAAAAATAATGCCAAATTGCTTATCAATGGCAGAACGCGAACAAAACCGGATAACAATTAAACCGGGAAACATAAAAAAATTTCCACACGAACCGACCGCAATTTAAAAAAATTTTTATTAAAAGAGGATGCCAAATTGCTCATCAATGGCAGAACGCGAACAAGGTTTACATTTTTAAACTTTTCGTGAAGACTTTGTTACCGGAGTCTCTCACAGAATGATCTGAACTGTTTTAAAAACCGACTCAAGACATGTGGCTTTGCTGACCGAAAATTTTTTTATATAAGAAATCCTGAGAGGTTCTTTTGCTCCTTGAGAAGACTATTGTCCTATACCGAGTAAAGAAATTCGAAACGTTTATGGTGATTTTCACGAGTGGAGGAAGGCGTGTATTTTTCAAGAAACGATTTTTTTATATCAGCTTCACGGACAATCCATTTAACATTGAATTGGCAAGCAAGGCATTACAGAAACATAAATTATTATAATATCTAGACATGTACTTTTACTCAATATTATTTGAGTATGTTAAGCAATAAATAAAAAAAAACTTGAATGTTGTTTATTACTGCATTCAGATTTATTCTGAGATTTTTTGAAAAATACTACATTTATCTTTAAAAAATAACAAAAATGCAATTTTAGTATTCGTGATATCAAGTATCACATTTTAGGAAGTATTAATAGATTTAGTTTGTTCTGAAAATGGTCAGAACTATGAGATATTCAACCTTCATACTAAATGTGCCATTTTAAAATTTTAAAGTGACATGTTTGATAACATGTCTGCTATTATATTGACCCATAATTCATAGAATTTTTTGTTCATTTCTCGTTATTTTGGCATAGGGTCAGATTCTTTTTATTTCCTTCGAATAAAATTTTCACTATTACATATAAAAATACTCAAAAAGAAAGCAAGGCAAACGTTTCGGCCACATATGGGGGCCCTCTTCAGTGCCATAAATTCAAAGATTAATTCAAAATTTTTGTAAAACATTAGAATATAGCAGATAATGAAATTAAGGATTATCATAGAATTCAAAAACTTATCTCAAAGCTTGCAATTCAAAATGAAGTAGTCCAGTATGCAGCATCACGATTCGAAAAATATTTAGAGTTCACTGTGAATAAGAAAACCGGATAACAATTAAACCGGGAAACATAAAAAAATTTCCACACGAACCGACCGCAATTTAAAAAAATTTCTTATTAAAAAAGAATGCCAAATTGCTTATCAATGGCAGAACTCGAACAAAACCGGATAACAAATAAACCGGGAAACATAAAAAAATTTTCCACACGAACCGACCGCAATTTAAAAAAATTTTTATTAAAAGAGGATGCCAAATTGCTGATCAATGGGAGAACGCGAACAAGGTTTACATTTTTAAACTTTTCGTGAAGACTTTGTTACCGGAGTCTCTCACAGAATGATCTGAACTGTTTTAAAAACCGACTCAAGACATGTGGCTTTGCTGACCGAAAATTTTTTTATATAAGAAATCCTGAGAGGTTCTATTGCTCCTTGAGAAGACTATTGTCCTATACCTAGTAAAGAAATTCGAAACGTTTATGGTGATTTTCACGAGTGGAGGAAGGCGTGTATTTTTCAAGAAACGATTTTTTTATATCAGCTTCACGGACAATCCATTTAACATTGAATTGGCAAGCAAATAAATAAAAAAAAAAATTAAATGTTGTTTATTATTGCATTCAGATTTATTCTGAGATTTTTTGAAAAATACTACATTTATCTTTAAAAAATAACAAAAATGCAATTTTAGTATTCGTGATATCAAGTATCACATTTTAGGAAGTATTAATAGATTTAGTTTGTTCTTAAAATGGTCAGAACTATGAGATATTCAACCTTTATACTAAATGTGCCATTTTAAAATTTTAAAGTGACATGTTTGATAACATGTCTGCTATTATATTGACCCATAATTCATAGAATTTTTTGTTCATTTCTCGTTATTTTGGCATAGGGTCAGATTCTTTTTATTTCCTTCGAATAAAATTTTCACTACTCCAAAAGAAAGTAAGGCAAACGTTTCGGCCACATATGGGGGCCCTCTTCAGTGCCATAAATTCAAAGATTAATTCAAAATTTTTGTAAAACATTAGAATATAGCAGATAATGAAATTAAGGATTATCATAGAATTCAAAAACTTATCTCAAAGCTTGCAATTCAAAATGAAGTAGTCCAGTATGCTGCATCACGATTCGAAAAAATATTTAGAGTTCACTGTGAATAAGAAAACCGGATAACAAATAAACCAGGAAACATAAAAAAATTTCCACACGAACCGACCGCAATTTAAAAAAATTTCTTATTAAAAAAGAATGCCAAATTGCTTATCAATGGCAGAACGTGAACAAAACCGGATAACAAATAAACCGGAAAACATAAAAAAATTTTCCACACGAACCGATCGCAATTTAAAAGAATTTTTATTAAAAGAGGATGCCAAATTGCTCATCCATGGCAGAACGCGAACAAGGTTTACATTTTTAAACTTTTCGTGAAGACTTTGTTACCGGAGTCTCTCACAGAATGATCTGAACTGTTTTAAAAACCGACTCAAGACATGTGGCTTTGCTGACCGAAAATTTTTTTATATAAGAAATCCTGAGAGGTTCTTTTGCTCCTTGAGAAGACTATTGTCCTATACCGAGTAAAGAAATTCGAAACGTTTATGGTGATTTTCACGAGTGGAGGAAGGCGTGTATTTTTCAAGAAACGATTTTTTTATATCAGCTTCACGGACAATCCATTTAACATTGAATTGGCAAGCAAATAAATAAAAAAAAAAATTGAATGTTGTTTATTACTGCATTCAGATTTATTCTGAGATTTTTTGAAAAATACTACATTTATCTTTAAAAAATAACAAAAATGCAATTTTAGTATTCGTGATATCAAGTATCACATTTTAGGAAGTATTAATAGATTTAGTTTGTTCTGAAAATGGTCAGAACTATGAGATATTCAACCTTTATACTAAATGTGCCATTTTAAAATTTTAAAGTGACATGTTTGATAACATGTCTGCTATTATATTGACCCATAATTCATAGAATTTTTTGTTCATTTCTCGTTATTTTGGCATAGGGTCAGATTCTTTTTATTTCCTTCGAATAAAATTTTCACACAAGATCAGGTTGGAATATAAGTACACGGTATGTTGAGGTAGTGCGTTATAATTCTTACGTAGCACGCTTCTCTTATCAGTCTCTCTGTTTGTCACTATCTAAAAGCTGACAATACGGCGCCTCAGTGCCGTCTCACAAGCTTGAAACAAAGGGGGAATTGATCGCCCCAGCTCCCTACACACTTTCTCCCGAGTAACAATGAATTTTCCTTAACCTTTAGTTACTATAGTTCTTACAATTAGTTGTACATTCTTACAATTTGTTGCTCTACAGGTGCAAAGTATTTATGAACACTTGAAATTACTTATTTTACGCTGCGAATAAACATTTTTTGGGTCTTACTTATAATAAGCCTAAGGTAAACTATTTTTTGGTACCAGGATAAAAGAATACGGTCTTTCGTATGATTTTTTATGTCCAACTTTGAGAAAAATATGGGAGCATGATGCAAGGTCTTTGTAAAGAAAGACGCGTTTTTTATATTTTTTTTATATGGAACTGAAGTTTGAAGGAAGTTCCGGGAGTAATTCCTTTTAAGGTTGAAGTCGTGCAAAAGATGTCTTTCGCCGTAGGTAAACACGCGTGAGTTGTTAGATGCATAAAGGATGAGGTCGTTGGGATGACGTTTGGAAGTTTCACCTGCGGGGATAAGGGACGCGTCTGATCAGGTATCAATCAAAAAGATCAGACCCGATTTTTTATCCTTGATGTGGAGACGTTTTGAAACAGTTTTTAGTTTCCCAGCTGGAATTTTTCTTGCCATGTGCAAGGTTGAATGCAATTACGGGCTGCTTTTCCGTATTTTTTATGTATAAAACAGTAACCAGAAGCGGCAGGACTTTTTGACCGACCACCGAATTGTTTGGGTCTTGAGCATGATATTGAGTGTCCCCTGTTAAAATTACGCGACATTTGGTTGAAACGCATGTTTAACTGCTCTAGGCTCTTAGCTAATTTGTCGACTTTGGCTTCTAAATTTTCTACTAGCTCATCAGCTATTTGGGCTAATCGGCTCAAATCCGTTAAGCACACGCGTCAGATCAATTAGAATTTATGAGAATTTGTTTAAAATTTATGAAAAGTACCACGTGATCAATAAGTCCCGGGACTGACACATAGATGGCGTTGCCAACAAAAGTTTGTAGGCTGTTTGTAGTCAAGTAGGACACCTACTATCCTAGGCCAGTCTGATTATATGTAGAAAATAACTGAACACCCTGGACTTCAACAATAATAAATTTTATTAACAATTAATGTGTGGCGAACTTAAAGATCGTCATGTCGTGGGAACGACCTGTCAGTGTGCTCAGATCTGATACCGACGCAGTCACAACTACAGAAGCAGCTCCTGTCAGTGAGATCGGAGTAGGGAAAGGCGGTGGCGCGCGCTGCCTCTCTTTCTTCCTCGTCGCTCTTGCACGTGAGAACGGCTCGTCCCACTTCTCCTTTTTCTCCTCGCTTCCTCCATGCAATGCTATTTTTAGATTTCACGCTTTCGGTATTTCGGATATCGAGTCGAAATTGAGAATTGTATTTTTCTGGACTCCGCGCAAAAAAGGCGCGAAGCAGACGACAATTTCGAACTTTCAGTAAAATTTGATGCCAATAAATGTTCAATATTTAAATCAATATATATTTTTCTATTTAAATTTCCATACTTCTAATCAATTTAGTACATTTAAAACATTTTCAGTAAGAAAGATATATTCTATTAAGAAAAGATTAACATAAAATTCAAGTTTAAAATTTACATTCTCAGTTTTATGTTAGAAATATTTTTATTTTACATTTTATTAGCCTAAGCATAGACTTTTTATTCAAAAAATGAAATGCTCTACAGAAAGGAAAAATTTTGTAATAGAAGTGGATAAATTAAAAAACTAAAATATATGTTCATTGCTATCTTCACATGAACATGTAAATATTTACCGATATCAAATTTTACATGGAAATTTTTGTTCGAAGTGTTGAAATCTTGTTACATTTTGACAAGATCATATGGATAAGTTCAATCTTTTAAATGAAATATTTTATAATTTTTAATTTGTCTGCTCATCTGAAATCCTGTCAAGATTTGAACAGTAAACAAAAAAATTTCCAATGGAATTCAATGTCATTAAATGCTTAAAGTTGTAAATGAAGATTTTCATTACAAAAGTTTGAAGCTTTGTAATTATCATTGTAAACGACTACTTAATTTTAAATGTAATTCAGCTCTGTAGAACATTTTTATATTTGGAATTCAAAATCTGTGCTTAGGCCACAAAAAAAGGAAGATAAAAATTCTTTCACCATAAAACTAAAAATGTTGATTTAAAACATATTATGTCATATATATAATGGAAAATACTTAAAAAATAATCCTCTGTTTCAATATTTTTTAAATGTACGAATATTTAAGAAATTCATAAGTATTTAACCTTGTTATAAAAATTTCCAAATAACGCTTTTATTGACAAAGTTACAGATTTTTCAATAAATGAATTATCGTATTGTAAGTTTAAATATGAGACGACTTTAAATTTCACAATAACATTATTTTTCAATTACTTAAACCTTTCTTCAATTTTGCGAATTCTTCTCGAGGTTTATTTCAGGTGAGTGACTATTTCTTTTTTTAATGAAAATCATTTGTAATTCTAAATATTCAATTTTTGAAATAGAAATATTAACTAAAAGATTTTCAAGTTCTGGGAATCAACTGCTTTAATAATACAATTTTTCTTCTCTGTAAAGCATCTCAATTTTCAAATTAAAAGTCTCCACAAAGGTTTAAAAACTTAAGGTGATAATACTTTTATTTAAAAATTTTAAATACAGATTTCAAAATCAAAACTTATTTGCCTAAAATAAACGTCTTAAAGATCTTGTAGAAATAAAGTGAGATTTGAATACTTCAAAAATAAATTTTCAGTAATATGTTGAACTTAATAAATTTTCAAAGCTTAAATCAGGATATCAGTTGACAAATGTTTACTTGTGTAAAATTGACGTTAAAAATTTTTTAATTGATGTTTTCACTTAAACCGTCAAACATTCATTAATTTAAAATTTTACTCAAAATTTTATCTTACAGCGTTCCAATCTTTCCACAATTTTACAAAATCTTATACATCTTTATTTTATAGGCAAATGTTTTTTAAAATATTCGAAAAATAAGTGCAATTATTTAAATTAAATATTTCGTAAAATTTTACACTTCGCTGCTTTTACAAAATTATTGAGAGATTTGAACACTGATCAAAGAATCTTGCAACGAAATTTTAAGTCAATAAATGCTTAAAGATTTGTCTCAAGTTTCTCAGGTCCAAAATAAAATATTTTGCACTAGATTTGAATTTAAATTTTAACTTGATTTTATGTGGCCTAAGCACAGATTTTTATATCAAAAAATTAAATGCTGTACAAAATTGAAGTATTTTCTGAATCAAGTTACATATTTGTAGCCTAAGCACAGACTTTTCATTGAAAACATGAGATGCTCTACAAAAAATCTTGTTACGACTTAAGAAAATCTTATGGATAATTTTCAGGCAAATGTTTTTCCAAATATCAAGAAAGCGATAGTGATTTTTTAAATGAAATACTTTGTCATTTTTAAATTTCCTATTCTTGCGAATTTTTAGGAAGGTTTGAGCACTAAATATAGAATTTTTCAATGAAATTTAAGGTGAATAAATGCTTAAAGTTTTATATGAAGATATTATAATTACAACATTTTTAAGTTTTATAAATCAACCGCTTGATTTAGAAAATACTTCAATTTTGTACAGCATTTAATTTTTTGATATAAAAATCAGTGTTCAAATCTCTCAATAATTTTGTAAAAGCAGCGAAGTGTAAAATTTTACGAAATATTTAATTTAAATAATTGCACTTACTTTTCGAATATTTTAAAAAACATTTGCCTATAAAATAAAGATTTATAAGATTTTGTAAAATTGTGGAAAGATTGGAACGCTGTAGGATAAAATTTTGAGTAAAATTTTAAATTAATGAATGTTTGACGGTTTAAGTGAAAACATCAATTAAAAAATTTTTAACGTCAATTTTACACAAGTAAACATTTGTCAACTGATATCCTGATTTAAGCTTTGAAAATTTATTAAGTTCAACATATTACTGAAAATTTATTTTTGAAGTATTCAAATCTCACCTTATTTCTACAAGATCTTTAAGACGTTTATTTTAGGCAAATAAGTCTTGATTTTGAAATCTGTATTTAAAATTTTTAAATAAAAGTATTATCACCTTAAGTTTTTTAAACCTTTGTGGAGACTTTTAATTTGAAAATTGAGATGCTTTACAGAGAAGAAAAATTGTATTATTAAAGCAGTTGATTCCCAGAACTTGAAAATCTTTTAGTTAATATTTCTATTTCAAAAATTGAATATTTAGAATTACAAATGTTTTTCATTAAAAAAAGAAATAGTCACTCACCTGAAATAAACCTCGAGAAGAATTCGCAAAATTGAAGAAAGGTTTATGTAATTGAAAAATAATGTTATTGTGAAATTTAAAGTCGTCTCATATTTAAACTTACAATACGATAATTCATTTATTGAAAAATTTGTAACTTTGTCAATAAAAGCGTTATTTGGAAATTTTTATAACAAGGTTAAATACTTATGAATTTCTTAAATATTCGTACATTTAAAAAATATTGAAACAGAGGATTATTTTTTAAGTATTTTCCATTATGAAGAGATAAATATATGACATAATATGTTTTAAATCAACATTTTTAGTTTTATGGTGAAAGAATTTTTATCTTCCTTTTTTTGTGGCCTAAGCACAGATTTTGAATTCCAAATATAAAAATGTTCTACAGAGCTGAATTACATTTAAAATTAAGTAGTCGTTTACAATGATAATTACAAAGCTTCAAACTTTTGTAATGAAAATCTTCATTTACAACTTTAAGCATTTAATGACATTGAATTCCATTGGAAATTTTTTTGTTTACTGTTCAAATCTTGACAGGATTTCAGATGAGCAGACAAATTAAAAATTATAAAATATTTCATTTAAAAGATTGAACTTATCCATATGATCTTGTCAAAATGTAACAAGATTTCAACACTTCGAACAAAAATTTCCATGTAAAATTTGATATCGGTAAATATTTACATGTTCATGTGAAGATAGCAATGAACATATATTTTAGTTTTTTAATTTATCCACTTCTATTACAAAATTTTTCCTTTCTGTAGAGCATTTCATTTTTTGAATAAAAAGTCTATGCTTAGGCTAATAAAATGTAAAATAAAAATATTTCTAACATAAAACTGAGAATGTAAATTTTAAACTTGAATTTTATGTTAATCTTTTCTTAATAGAATATATCTTTCTTACTGAAAATGTTTTAAATGTACTAAATTGATTAGAAGTATGGAAATTTAAATAGAAAAATATATATTGATTTAAATATTGAACATTTATTGGCATCAAATTTTACTGAAAGTTCGAAATTGTCGTCTGCTTCGCGCCTTTTTTGCGCGGAGTCCAGAAAAATACAATTCTCAATTTCGACTCGATATCCGAAATACCGAAAGCGTGAAATCTAAAAATAGCATTGCATGGAGGAAGCGAGGAGAAAAAGGAGAAGTGGGACGAGCCGTTCTCACGTGCAAGAGCGACGAGGAAGAAAGAGAGGCAGCGCGCGCCACCGCCTTTCCCTACTCCGATCTCACTGACAAGAGCTGCTTCTGTAGTTGTGACTGCGTCGGTATCAGATCTGAGCACACTGCGACCTGTTACCAACTGTCGAACTGGCCGCCACTGCGGCATAGAGTATGTGCGCACGAGAAGGTGGATTCGTTCGACCAATAACGTGTCGTCGTTCCCTACAGTACTCCCCCCCAAGCGAGAGTGCTCAATAAAGGTGAGCTCACAAAGGTTACATATTATTCGCGGTGCGTACAATATAACGCGATAAAGGTTTTTGTAAAAATAAAACTTTTTGTTAACAATAAAAATTAGTAAGTTTTCGCGGCGCGCAGGTACAATAGTGAGTCGTAGACTAGATAAACACAATTACAATAGTTCGTTCGTAGATTAGAAAGGCTAGGTACTACGTAAAACGTAGCGTCGTTACATTTCACGTAAAACTAGTAACGTAAGGCAGTGACGTGTCTATAGAAGAGACTATATAAATAAAGACGTGTGCCTTGTAGATGCGTAGTAAGCGTAGTTACAATACATAGTCTAGTAAGGCGAACAACAAATTTGTACATCTACTGATTTTAATGTTTTTGGAAGTCGTGAACTAATTATACTTAGTCGCGAAAATTCGTGATTAGATTACTTTAAAAAAAATGTTATATGATACAAATAATCAATTAAGTACGCACATCGTACAGGCGTGTGAAACGTGAAATTAACGGACAAGGGTACTGAATTGTCGTGAAAAATTGTTTGTTAGGCATGGGGTCAGTCGAAGAAAGCATCAAACCAGTGTCTCAGACGTTAGTCCTGCTTTGAGCCTTGTTCGGCGTCATCCAAAACGCAGTAAACACCTTTCAGCCAATTAAAGTACGTACATTATTTAAAAGAAACGCGCTTGCGTGAATACGTACGCAAAGCGGGCACAGCAGCTGAGTCGGCAGCCTGAAGTTGATTGATGTCGTCGCGCATGAAGTACGCGGGTTTGATGTTTTCCACTGACAATGGTAAATGTTTGACCCTCGAGGAAATATCGAAAATGTAGAATGGCCTCGTAGATTGCGGTCAACTCGCGATCATACGCGCTATAAATGCGTTGTGCGTTTGAAAATTTGCTTGAAAAAAATGCCAGAGGCTTCCAGGTGTCATCGAGCAGTTGTTCGAGTGATGCGCCCATCCCGAAGTTAGAAACGTCGCTGACTAAACGGATTTTGGCGTCACGCGAAGGATGAGAAAGAAGCGTCGCATTTGCGAGGTCGTGCTTGACCTTTTCAAATGCGGCATCCGCCTCAGGATCCCAAGCGACAGGTCGTTTGTCATTTTTTTGCGAATCACGAAGAAACTTTTGAAGTGGAGCTTGAATTTTGGCAGCACGTGGTAGACTTTTGCGATAGAAGTTTACCATGCCCAAGAAACGTCGGAGTTCGCAAATTGTTTTGGCTTTGCTAATTCAGTGATGGCTTTTACCTTGTCGTGAGTTGGTGAACAACCTTTATGATTTATTTTATAACCGAGAAATTCCAATTCGGATTTACCGAATTCGCACTTGTTAATGTTAATGCGTAATGAAAATTCAGTCGTTGAAAAACGATCTTGAGATGCTTTTCATGCTCTTCTTTCGTTGAAGAAGCAATGAGAATATCATCGATGTAGGCAAATACCAAATCAAGATCACCAAGAGCACGATAGATGCAACGCTGGAAAGATTGACCGGCGTTACGGAGTCCGAAAGTCATAACAGTACATTCGTAGAGTACAGTATATTCGAAAAGCCTGAATGGTGTTATAACGGCTGCTTTTGGAATGTCCTCCGCGGCTATTGGGATCTGATGATAAGCCATGTGAAGATCGAGTTTAGAAAAAACTTTCTTGTCTCCTAAGATGGTAGAAAAATCATGAAGATGAGGTACTGGATAGCGATCGGGAATCGTAATCGGGTTTAGCCTTCTGAAATCGCCACAAGCGCGCCATTCGCCGTTCTTTTTCTTGTTAGTTTGTTAGTTTATGACTTATAGCCTTATAAACAAATTAATAAACAATTAACCTGTACGGACCTGAGAAGTAGATATAGTGATGCTGATTTTTTTATCGATAGATTTCACTATTTTACATTGAAAATCATCATTGTTTAATAAAAAAATTCAATTTTGCAAACTTAGGGAAATTTGTTTATAAATTTCGTAGTTGAAAAATACATTTTTCCAAGTGTTCCACTCAATTTTTATAACTTTTTATTGCACACATCGAAAGTATATGAAAAGTGCTTTCATTTAAAAAAAAAAGTTCAAGATTCATCAAGAAACAATGGAGATACAGTGCAATGAAGTTTTTGCTCAATTGTTCAACAAATTTAACGACTAGCGAAAAAAAATATGTCGATAATTCGTAGATTAAGTACTTTTATAAACTGTAAACAACAAATTCCCCGTGGAAATATTCACTGAAAAAAAATTCATAAAAATCAGCAAAGCGGTGGATTTTCGATAGCTGACGCACGATGGCAATGTGGGGAGGGGCTGGATGCACTCTGCAAAAATATTGATTCGATCGTTCAAAATCGACGGCGCAGCTTTAGTCGCACTTTTCTCGGGAACTATTTGCAATAAAGTAATGATTTTTTTTTGATTTTATACCCCGCAACGAGAGGAATTCATTTCTACGGTTGAAAATTCAATAATTTTGCTAGTTGAGCAGTGAAATTGTTTTAGAAAAATATATATCTCAACGATCATATATTTTACATGCGTATATTTTTTACTTATTAATAATATATTTAATATAATTATATGCATACAAACATTTTATAATGCCTACAAATCCTTTTGTTAATGACTATACAATGACATTGTTTAAATTAATTTTGATCTTTTAGGCGGCGGGTTTTCATTGTCAGAATTTTCATTTTCAACGAGATCCAATTCGTCATCTGCTTCACCTTCGTCTTCATTTTCCTCCGGTAAATCGGTCGTCTCTTGTTTATTTAAGCAGTTTTCCCCTCGGCAACTGACACAAAATTCAGAACATTTTAATCCGTGTTTAACGCAACCGCAATTACTTTTGCAATTTTTTAAGCACATGCATCTAATAATTTTCAAGATATCATCGGGCACTAAATTCCCGTCAACAAAAACTGGTTTGTACATATTGGACATAAATTTCCAGCCCCATTTTGTTGGTTTAAAACAGCAGTCACTACAATCCATGTTCAATTAGACAAGACGTTCAATTAGACGATATAGAAATAACCTACGATATACCTGTTCAAGAAGACCTCGATAGTTGTGACGAATTGGATCTCGTTGAAAATTAAAATTCTGACAATGAAAACCTGCCGCCTAAAAGATTAAAATTAATGTAAACAATGTCATTGTATAGTCATTAACAAAAGGATTTGTAGATATAATAATCTACGAATTATCGACATATTTTTTTTTTTCGCTAGTAGTTAAATTTGTTGAACAATTGAGCAAAAACTTCATTGCACTGTATCTCCATTGTTTCTTGATGAATCTTGAACTTTTTTTTTTAAATGAAAGCACTTTTCATATACTTTCGATGTGTGCAATAAAAAGTTATAAAAATTGAGTGGAACACTTGGAAAAATGTATTTTTCAACTACGAAATTTATAAACAAATTTCCCTAAGTTTGCAAAATTGAATTTTTTTATTAAACAATGATGATTTTCAATGTAAAATAGTGAAATCTATCGATAAAAAAATCAGCATCACTATATCTACTTCTCAGGTCCGTACAGGTTAATTGTTTATTAATTTGTTTATAAGGCCATAAGTCATAAACTAACAAACTTTCCGACTTCAGGTTTTGCAACATAATTGTCAATAATAAGAAGTATTCGGACTTTGTTGAACGGCGCGATATGAGTAAACAAAGCCTTTGAATGATTGTTTATTTAAGCGTCATAAACATTATCTATTATTATTCATAACTTTTGACCTAATTAATATTTTTTTACGTTCAGCATCTAGTTTTGTAGCGTTTTTTATAAGGAAAAAAAAAGTTATGAAACTATTTTCCGATAAAATGAAAAAAATCAAAGATATAAGTGAAAACGTGAAATTTCGTTGAAAAATTATAAATAATCGTAATTTAAACAATGGCGTCCATCGATTTGACACTACGGGAAAAGATATGTTGTTTCACTCATTTTTTTACGCCTAAACTCAATTTTTCAGCCTGCTCCAAGAAAACATCGTGAAAGGCTGTTTTTTGGACTATATCGCCTGGACTACTCTACCATTTGGCGAAAGACAGCCTTGGCTGCAGCCAGTTTTTCTGACTATAAGCGACGAGCTCGCTCAGAAACCGGAGGACAACTAGCCAAAATATGATGTTGGACGTCGCCGGCACTGGGGCCGACTCTCTGAATTGTGGACAAAAGTTCAGGAAAAGCAGTAAGGATATTGGAAAAGGCGTGGTCTTGATTAACAAGGCTTAAGCCGCAAACAGGTGCTGACTTAAGAAAACCACGAGAGCTTAACCCGGTGGTGGTATCAACCAATCATTACTGGTGGAGGTATGAAATGAGGTGGAAATGCGCTAGCAAATCTGCTCCTATAATAGGATAAGAGACTTGCGCTACGCAAAAATTCTATTTGAATACGCGGCATAAATTTAAATTTAGAGGTACTTTAACTTCTCCGAATGTAGGCACGCGTGAGTCATTGGCAGCAAGTAACACTATGTCACTCGGTTTTTTCTTTAAAGTTTTAGTGTCCGCTGGAAGCAGAGAAATGTCTGAGCCAGTGTCGACGAGGTAAATTAGACCAGTAGACACATCCAGGATATGGAGACGTTTAGATGATGCAGGGCCTACGTCGATAGTCTCCGTTCGACGAGGCTCGTTTAGTTTTCCGAATTAGCAATATTTTTCCATGAGCACGGCTGGACACATTTTTTGGCGTTTTTACCGAAGCGCTGGTGATAAAAGCAGCGTTTATTCAAGCTTCGATTGCGAGAACGATCGCGACTGTGTGAATGACGTGAAGTAGAGGGGCTTCGAGTCTGATGTAGCGATTTCAAATCGCGTATCTCGTGAGATAATTTCTCGAATTGACGAGTTAGAATTTCCGTCAGAGTTGTAAATGAATCCGCAGGAGTCGATAAGGCAGAGTTTCTAGCGGTATGGTTAGTTGTCGCGGAAGTTGATGCAACCTGATAAGTGATAGGTTGAGAAGCCTCAGAAACCTTGTCCGCTAGGTTAGCTAACTCTTGAAGATCTTCGACGTTGGACATTGCTAAAATTACCCTAACGTGAGAAGGCATCTGTTCGAGAAACACGCTCTCCAAAATCGCGTCCGAACAACTACTGTCGTAGTAACCGGAGATTAACCGATTTTTTATTTGTGTATAAATATCCGCCAGACGTGGTTCCACTTCGATGATACGTCTGATATGTGGAACGAGATCGTGATCGAGACTCGCGATTAGGTAATCCGCCTTAGTTATTTCTGTACGAATGTGTACGCGCCTGAATGCCGCTTCTGCAACAATGAAAAAAGAAGTAGGATCTTCTTTAAAAAATTTTGGTAGTTTAACTGCACGGTAAACATCTGCCCGTTTGTTTTCGACCGAAGCTGATATGTCGTCATTCACTGGGTCGCCTGACCTTCCCGGAAATTGTTCGACGTTAGACATGGTTAAGTGTAACGGGTGGAGCAAAAACTGCAAAAATATCAACGAAACAATAAAGCAAAGCAATGCAGTGCAAATATAATAGTCAATATTTGAATTATGGTAAAATCAGTTTGAAATTAAAAATGTTGAATACTCATATACGAGATACAGAATTCGGGGACTGTACTCACATTCAATCTAAGCGCAAATTTGAATTATAAATATCTATTATAAAAAAAGTCGTTAACAACACTTGGAGAGAGTCCAATAAAGACAATAACAATATACACATATATAAAAAATAACAATTCTGAAATATTTAAAATAGACTATGTGCGTAATAATGTTCTCTCATCTAGTCATCACACATATACATATCAATTAAAGTGTGTTGTAAATACTGGCTAGTTGTTTCGAATTTAAAAATGTTGCTCGGTTTGATATTATGATCAAACTGTGAAATTTTGAATTGAAGTATAAATATAAACATTAGCGAATTTAGCTTAAAGGTTACATAAAATAAATATTGGTGATGAAATTCGAAAGTGATTAACAGAATTAAAATGTTTGAAATTACATTACTGAGAAAAAATAAAATAAAATTGGAAAAATTTACTTATATTATCATAACTTATGTAAAAATAATAAAAAGGTATAAAAATATTTCGTTGTTCCTGCCAAATTTGTTATTGTGTTGTTAACTGAGGTGAACTAAATACGAAAATAGTATATTACGTGCCTAGGCTCACAATGAGGGTTATTGCGTGACGAGCGACAATGCTCGCAGGAGATCAAAGCCAAGGCGTAGCCGAGACGTAGCTGGATGATTATAATAAATTGTTTCACTACAGAATATTCATTCGGTTAAATATTGTGATTACGTGGAATTCGACCTTAAAATATGTAGCAAAATGTTTGCGTAAATTTTGAAATAAATATTGCAATATTGCTTTAAAAAAAATATTCGGAGAGTACACGCCAATTATAGTGTAATAAATGATATTGTAAATTAAAATTGACAAAATTTAAAATTCAAATGTATTAATCAAGAACTTAAAAATTTAGGAAATATAAATTATAAATAATTTGAGACGCTATTAAAATTACAGTAGACGCTGTATACTAAGTATTCAAGTTAATATAAAGAAAAAGAAATATTATTTGTTGACCAGAAGGGTCATGAAGATGACATACGCAATGAAAGTATAAAACTTATAGGAGTCAAATGCTTGGATTAATTTTCGATTTAAATTATAAATGTACATTACGGATAAAATGGTTAATTTAAATACATTGCTGAATTGTTAAATAATGAGTTGATAATATCATAAAAGGGTCATAAAACATTACACTGCGTTACTCAAAATTAAACCTCTAAATTGAGACATACAGAAAGTTTGAATGAATGTAAAAATTTCGGAAAACCAAGACTTATCTTAAATCCTGACGACTGAAGTGACGAAGGCAATGCAGCTTGAGTTTAAAACTTTCCAAGTTGGCGTTGACAGGCAGAAAAGGCGTTCATCAGCTGATGCTCCTTTGCAGTGATAAATTATTTGACGAAATTCATCTGGTTTTCCATTTGAGATGGTCGGAATTCCAAAAAGATAGTTGGCGATCTTTTGGTGTGAGATCACGTCGGGATCACCAATTTTGTAGGCTGTTTGTAGTGAAATATGACACCTACTATCCTAGGCCAGTCTGACTATATATAGAAAATAACTGAACACCCTGGACTTCAACAATAATAAATTTTATTAAAAATTAATGTTTGACGAACTTAAAGATCGTCATGTCGTGGGAACGACCTGTTACCAACTGTCGAACTGGCCGCCGCTGCGGCATAGAGTATGTGCGCACGAAAAAGTGGATTCGTTCGGTCAATCACGTTTCGTCGTTTCCTACAAGTTCTGTATGATTTTTCATGAGTACGAACCTTCAAAAGATACCTGTCAAAATTTCATGACATTCTGATCTTTGGTCCACGAGCTACAGAGATTTAAGTGACGCTAGACTTGATATTCTCAAAACAATGGATTCGAAACAATTTCGTGTGTTGATTTACCATTGCGTTTTGATGAAAGAAACACAGTGCAAGCTCAGCAATGGCTTGAAAAGTGCTTATTTCGAGACCAAAAATAAATCGTTCTACAAGAAAGGTATTGAAATGTTAGAGAAGCGCTGGACTGATTGTGTTGCTTTTCTCGGAATTACCGCTGCAAGAAGTGCACACAAGTAAAGAAGAGCATGGCGTTCGTTTGATGATCCGCGCATGCGCACGCAAGAAGTGAAGAATTTCAAGAAATTTACATGAAACGGTAGACCAATACTAATTATAATATGTTTTTTTTTTTTTAATGAAACAAAACCGTGCGTAATTGCGAGAGAGGAGGAAAAATAAGAAAAGAGGTATCGTTAACAACTGATACTTATAGAATGAACGGCTGCTGCGAAGTCGACGTGCTGGCTGTGTTGAACTTCGAATAACTGGTGCTTCGACGGCCCACAATTAACTCCTCGGGCGGTCAGAGGGCAAGAATTTATGATTTTCAGGTTCCAGAACGCTGTGAACTGCAACTGAAGGAAGAGGACGGCTTCGATTTCTTATAACGCACTTTTCTAGGTAGAGGATGCGATTCTTGGCAAAGATGGCGAAATTGCGGATCAGGATCGGTGCAAAAGCGTTATCAGGAGTGCCATTGTAGCAAGGCGTTCTTATTTTAGTGACTTTCTTCACACTCTGGTTGCTGTGTGAGAACCGTGAAAAACAAGAATTCGGGAACAGTTATTTTTCAAAACGTTAGGTGATTCACTGGTGTAACACTACCTGGGACTGTTCCGATCACGTCGGGGTCACCACTTATAGGTATTATTGAATGACATTCTACCTTTTAATTAAAACGCAAGTTTATTTTCCCTACAGCTGGCCGATTTTGACATATCCAAAACGTTATTATTCAAGCCCAGACATATAGTAAACAAACCGTTTTGACACATTAGTGATTTTGTTTTGGCGTCATATACTTTTGGTTGTGTGCAAATGTCTGATTTTGTGTCAAATATTCGTCATTTGCGGGAAGTGTTGATTTTCTTCTTTCATTCGAAGAAAACGGCGGCTGAAGCGCATCGGCGAGAGCTCCAAAAAGTTTACGGAGATCTGTTCTAAGTGAAACAAGGTGTCGTGATTGGTTTCGTCGCTTTAAAGACGGTGATATCGATGTTAACGACCGTCCGCGTGAAGGAAGGCCAAAAACCTTCAAAGACGTTGATTTTATTAATTATAAGCTGTTGAAACCGAAAGAAACCATCACTGGGGAACGGTATCCAACGCAATTGATGCGTTTGAGCCAAGCACTGCGCGAAAAACGACCACAATACGAGCAGAGGCACGAAAAAGTGATTCTGCAGCATTACAACGCTCAGCTTCACGTTCCCAAACCTGTTAAAACCTACCTCAAAACGCTCAAATGGGAAGTTCTACCCCACCCACCGTATTCCCTAGATATTGCGTCATCCGATTATTACTTATTCCGGTCGATGGCACATGGTCTGGCTGATCAGCAGTTCCGCTCATATGAAGGCATCGAAAAATGGCTTTATTCGTGAATAGCCTCAAAAGATGAACACTTTTACCGTAACCGTATTCGAGCTCTACCAGAAAGATGGGCAAAAGTTGTAGCTAACAATGGGCAATATTTTGAATGATTCATTTGTAACCATTTTTTCACAATAAAGTTGCATTTTCATAAAAAAAATATCGGGAACTTTGTTGCGCACCTAATATAATTTTAAATTGATTGAATCAATGTGCATTTAATTTTTACAAGAGTTTCACACTTTCATTTTTTTCATATTTAGTAAACATAACGTTCATTGTATTTCAAATAATTTACTTGAGTTTGATATCGTTTGATATCGCAAATAAATGCAAATTGAATTCAAAATTTAAAGAATTTTAAATCTTTCTGTGGAAAAAAAGACGCTTTCGGCTGCGCTGGGATTCGAGCCCAGGTCTTTCGATTTGTATTATTTGGCAAATTTATTTAAGATATATTAATTTCATATTTATTATTTCTCTATTGAATTTTATAAGGGAATTTATCTAAATTATTAAGAACAAATTTGCAAAATAATTAATAAGAATAAAAACTCCTGCAATTGCAGTGGTCAAAACACGAATGAAATTGCCTTCAATTTTAGACGAGAAACAACAGAATTATTTTGTTTCACATATCCACTGACAGGATGAAATTAAAATGACTTCAACTTCTTAGGTTATCCTACGTAATTAAATTGAATTACTTTCTTTCATATTTTGACTTATAAAAACGAAGTAAAATGTCTTCGTCGCAAGATCCAACGGGATGGAAACGATTACAAACGTAGAACGCTAAAATGAATTGAAGTGTTTACGTTCAAAAACGGTATTGCTTTGGATTAAAAGAGTAGAAAAATCGCCCATATTCAAATTACTTTTAATTCAATTTAATCCATACCTTCTTAGCGGGTATGCTCTTGCTAGTTGCTACGGCTTAAAACTCGTTACTCGGGGGTATTATGAATTTGGCATCAGATTTTCAATAAAAATCGCCGAATTTGCTTCAATCTTGTTACCCGGAGGTTTTTAGGATTGCTGATCACGAATCTGAAATCATTTCTGAAAAATTCAAAATGTCTGATCCGATATGGCAGACTACTTTCTTGAGTTCATCAGATCTGTCAGTTTTTAAAAATTCAAAATGGCGGACCTAACATGGCGAATAAATTTTGAAAAAATTATTAGATTTTTATTTAAATTGGTATTTATCATATTAATTGGTGAGTAAAATTATTCTAGGGATTTCTTAAGTTATTTATTACTAAGTATTTATTTGTGTTCTTTTCTGAAGTGCATTTGTAAAATAAATAATGCAGTTCAAAATATAAAGTTTGTTTCATTAAAAAGAGCGTACGTTTTTCTATCAGAATCAACAACAAAGTATAAATCTATTTTTTCGAACGATAGGTCCCTTTTAACTGTCCCGGTCACATATTTTATTTATAAAACAAATTATATTGCAGAGTCAGAATCGTGTTCAAATGGTTGATGCGAGGCTTTAGTGGTCATTTGCCACCTGAACAATTATTATATCTTTGGGATCTAGTATTGGGCTACGATTCATTAGAAATCATCCCATTACTTGCAGTAACGATACTTAGTTTCCGAAAAGAAAATTTAATGCAAGTCAACAATTTACACAACGTTGAGGTATATTTTTTCTATTAATTTATTTCTAAGGAAAGTATTCTTCATGTTTTATAAAATGCATTTAATTCACATTTTAGGCTGTTCTAGCTGATCTTTCGTCCCTAAAAGTGATGCCTTTACTTCAATTGGTTCTTCTAAAAGAATAATACTGCCATCCTATATATATGCAGATTGCAAAAAAATCTTGTAATCAATCACTCTTGTAAACAAATAAAGTGTGTAAATATATAATTTTCTTTATGCTCATAATCATATTGAAACGAATCTGCCCGCTTCACGGGCACATTCTCATCGCGCGCAGCTCGCTTCGCGCTCCGTTCTTTTTGGACCTCGCGCTTAGCGCTCGGTCTTATGCTCTTCACATACATTTAAGTTTATTTCTTACAATTCGATATTGAAGCTCAAATCAATATTATAATATTACAGATGATGCACAGAGAGAAATTCCAGGTTATTGTAACCTGATTGGTGTAATTAAAATTGTCTTCAGCTAAAAGGAAGTTTTACCCCACCCGCCTTATAGCTCAGACCTTGCCTCTTCTGACTATCATTTGTTCCGCTCGATTCAGAACGCCCTCACTGGAATACGGTTCACATCAGAACAGGGTATCAAAAATTGGCTTGATTCATTCTTGGCCGCCAAGCCGGCGCAGTTCTTTTGGGATGGAATCCACAAATTGCCAGAAAGATGGGAAAAAGTCTTATCTTCAGATGGGCAATACTTTGGACGTTTGAATTTTGAAAAAAAAAACGCACGAATTAAGTTATAGATCCAATACTATAAAAAATTTCTCGTCACTTTTCAATGTAAGATTCCATGATCTCAAACTACTTAAATTGCTCAGTCTCATTAACTTGAACTCATCAGTTTTCAACTTCAAATGCTTGGTAATGTTCATTAAAACACAACGTTTTCATAAGCTGCAGTTGTAGGACGAAATCTGATTTTGCAATAACTTCATTTCGACAATCGCTTATGTAAACTTTTGTGACTCTGCCAAAATGAGGCACTTTAGCCTCTGTTAGAACCAAAACAACAGTTTGAAATTCAAATGAACTTTTCCCGATTGAAACCGGTTTTATTTGTTGATGCATTTGCCGATCAAAGTTTATTTTAGATTTGAAAGTTGAAATTTTGCTCCCATATTTTACGTAGCTTATTTGAGCAGGTGAAAATGTTATTTTCCGTAAGAAGTAATCACTTTGGATCAGTTGATGTCGAAGAGCAAGACTGTAGCAGAAATTAATTCTATTTACGGTTGCAGTAGAATATTTTTGAAGATATAATGTTTGGCTTTACAACGCATGCTCCACATATTTACTACAGGCCCAAGATTTCTCATTATATCAGGATAATGGATTGTGAGATGGTGCTTTGGCGATAAAGGATCTATCAAATCAATGCAAGATTTGTGATTCCAAATCATTCACATATGAGTCGTCGATATTATCCATCAAAGCAATGCATAATATTTGCCTCAAATATTTGTACAATTTCCAAAATGGATCTTCTTTGTTCGTTATTAAATCACCGATGATCAAACCAAAATTCAAAACGAAGGACATCATTTGCGATGCAGTCATTTTCAGCCTCTTATTTACCACGTCAGTTTCTGTTATAACTGGTGGCCGATTTTCAGAATCATTAAATTTGTAAAAAAGCAAACGATGATTTAAAGTCTATAAACTGGAATATTTCATTATCCATTAATATAATTGATTAATTAATATTATTTATATAATTAATATTAATCAATAGTCATTTCTGTACGACAAATGCCTTCGAGGATGTCGTGCATAGGGTCTAGTGTTTTATTTTTAATAACATGAAAATTTTCCAATTTATGAAATATGCAATCTTCTTTTATTCTAGTTTGACTACTTTCATTTAGCTTTAAATCTCTCTCATAATTTTTTTCGTTTCGTAATTTTTCATTAACCTGGATACAAGGTGTTTTAGTCTCAGATTTGTGTACTTTGCAGAATCTACAAAAGACATTAGAGGAGAAGCTTTCATTGAATCCTAAAATTCCGTTGAGACCTAAATTGTCGCCTTGAATGAAAACTACTTGAAAGCGTATTCTCAATTGTCTATTGTCTTTTAATATTACTGTTATTTCTTTGGAATACAATTGTTTGAATAGTAAAATCAATTTTTCGAAAATTTCGTCCCCGCTGAAGTCGTGTAAATCTGATGCATGACACACTTGCAATAAACAAATATTGTTCAATTTGGATCTATACTCAAGAGGAAGACAAGCACCCGAAGCGTAAACCCTATTAATTTTATGTTTCCCAGCATTTGGACCCAATGCATTTCCAGTTTCGAAGGCATCTTCGTACACCCACAACGGAAAAATTATGGTGTCAGATACAATTTCTATAACTTTTTTCCACATAGGTGTTTGCACAATGTTTAAAATTGTTTTACGATTTTCGAGAAATTTAGAGTAATAAGAAAAAGTATCATCAAAAACATTGGGTAACTGAAAAAATGTTTGCAGAAATAAATTTAAAGAAATCATTTGACCCGTGACAATAGTCGTTGTTTCTTTACCTTTTTTCTCAGTAGACTTAGGTTGGAAGTGTACTGTAACGGAATCAATATATAATTTATTTTTTTCAAGGAAATTCAAAAGTTTGTATTCAGTATTGAGCTGAGAAAAAAATTTTTGAAACGACTCGAATTTTTTTTCAATTGCATCCACGATTTCTTCTTTAGTATTTACCATATAAGGATAAAAGTTTTTAATTTGTTTACAAATTCACTATTTAGAAATTTTTCGAAACCATTAATAAAGCTCTGAATTTGAGAACGAGTTAATGTACAATTTTCCACTGGCATTTTTTTTCGACTTGCTCCTTTCGTAGTAAATTATTTCCTTTTCTGTTCTCACAACTGCACCGACTTCTTGGGCTTAAAATTCAAATTGATCTCGTCCTATTCTGTATAAAATATTTTAAAATGCTTTATTTCATGTCTGGAAAATGTAACGCTAAAGCCAGATTGCCAGATCTTTCATCAAATGAAAAATTATAATTTCAGTCAGTCTTTTGCGATCTTGCTCATCAAATGTTTTTCTTTTGGTCAGACTTTTCCCGATTTGTGATCGATTCAATAGGGCTCGAAGAACCTGAAAAACATTGATAATGCGTTTTTCACAACATGTTTCAGATTTAAAAATAACAATTTAAAATAGTTAGAACATACATTTCCTTTGTCATTTATATTTTTCGAGGCAGAATTTCCAATCGATTTTAAAGTAGCAGTGTTTGAGCTTTCTAGATTTTCTATGAAAGTACACTCCACGCTCACTTATACGATGAGCTCGGGACCGAGGACTTTCCTTTGCCTATCTTATACCACTATACAATATGCTATTACATTACGAGTGTGAAGTTTGTTGCCCGAGCGAGGCGAGGGCTGCATTCACACTCATTGAATCCATTGTGTTTTGTTTCGAGTAATGCATATTATTTTCCATAGCAACTCTTTTGAGAATTTGATTTGATGTAAATATATCACTGTGATACTATGCGCTTGCGCAGCAAAATTTCAACAGTGCCAATGTAGACCACACGACTAAGATTTCTGGTCACAGTAACCAGTAAATTTTTTAAAATTGCCGCGGCGGTGTGCGTGATTTTCCGGTGACTACAACCTGAATTTCCGTTTGCCTACAATCTTTCATTGTAGTTACAGTACACAAATTTTCTAGATGAAGACATTTTTAACCAGAAAATGTAGTTGTCACAACTGGAAATAGAATATTACAGTTTATCAGGTTGCTGTATAGGACTAGTTTTTTTTTATTCCTGCAATTCAATTCCCTGGTATTCTAACTGTTGAAGGTAGTTATCACAACAACATTATAAGTGACTACATTTTTCCGGTTCCCACAACCAGAGCTTATTTCTCTCTGTGTGTGAATTACACATTTTCTCAAAGTAACTAAATTTGTTTTTGAGTTTAAGTGAAACAGGAAATTCAATTCACTTAAGGCTCTATTGGCCTTAAGGAACACATTCTCATCTTGACACTCACGCTTCGCGCTCGATTTTCTGTATACATTTCAGTAACTTTTTAATAAACATATCACATATTTATAGGCTAAAAATGAAATATTTTCAATAGTGTTTCTTATAATCAAAACATAAAATATACATTCTGTAGAGAAGTGTCTTGATGAGAATTTGTAGACCTCATTCAGGCAAATAATTTTCCATCTAAACGTTTTTTTTGTTTTTCACATATTTTGTCTAAATAATGGAAATTTTGGAATTGAAACGAAAATTATGTTTTATCAGAAACTGTGTGAGACAAAAATTGTAGGTCTTTTTAAAACGAACAACTTTGCATTCTTACGTTTTTTCATATTTCACATATTATTGTTAAAAAAATTGAATTTTGGATTTTCAATAGTATTTTTTAAATTAAAAGAAAAATATACATCTTAAGAAAAAATGTTGCAATTCACATTTGTAGATCTTAATGTAGAAAATTTTTTTGTATGATAACTTTTTTTCATAGCTCGTATAAATGAACTGGAAAATGGAGTTTTGATATTGACTTTTTTCAAGTTTTAACATGCTGTAACATTTCTAATTTTGGTTTAATCAAATAATGTTATGAAGATAATTTGTAGAGATTTATGACCACTATCAAAAACCAGTATTAGAATTTTTGATTTTTTCAAAAACACAAAATATGGTCTAGCTTCCTGAATTTTGGTTGGATATGGCTGGTTAACGAACTTATCCTTACTTTTTCATGATGAGAAAGTAATAATGCTTTTTCATTGTTGTAAAATATTATATGTGATATAATTCTTTAATATATTTTACCACATTGTTCAATTTACACATTTTTTACTTTTCTCATAATAAATTTATTTAGATTATAATAAGTTTCATTTTTATTTTGAATATAGAACAAATAATTATAAATACTTATTATCGTCAATGAAATATAAATGTAAAGGATAATAGAAATTCAATTCTTTACTGAGTGATCGTAAGACAGATTTCTTAAGGGGGTCTCCTCATCAATGGCTCATAAAAAAGGTGGTTTTTAAGGACTTTTTTTAAACATGAAAACAGCAAGAGAAACAAATGATCTTTTGCGTATCTTTGAGCATATATTTATTCAACAATAAAAAGTTTTTTGAATGTCAAAATGAATAAAAATGGCGGATTTATAAACAATCTCGCGGAGCAGCTCGCCGCGGACACCTCAAACTCCGTGAAAAATTCAGCCCGTAATTTTTACCTGAAACAAAAAATTAAAATACTTCCTTATTCGGAAGGCTTTTCTGCACAGTATAGTCTATTATCGTGATTAAAAGTTGAAATTTGAATATTTTAGTCATTTTTTAATAAAGTACTCGATTTTTCGGCCTTTTCTTAGTAGTAAGTGCGTTAATACCATTGTAAAAAGAGATTTTTTAATACATTTTTTTAACTCAGTCTCTGCACAATTAAATTATCTAAAAAACAGTGTTTTACTTGTATACATAGCTTTTATAGTTTTTTTGTAATCGTGCACGGAATTTCAAAAAACATAGTTTTCATAAAATGGGCTTTAAAGTTTTTCGAAGGAAAAAAGTCAAATTAAAGGAAACTTACAGGCATGAGATATTAATCAGCTATGCCCGGTCCGTACAAGAATATTCTCAGATAATAATTCTAACGATTGAAGAAACAAAAAAAAATCGATTTTTTTAAGCTGACTGATGAGAATACCCCCTTAATGCGATAATTGACCGATGTAACGAGCGACTATAGGTTCTCGCTCGAGGCCGATTAATTTAATCGACCTATCGAATTAAGCTCGCGTGATTTTCAACTTTGAAATAAATCAAATCGCATTTGAGGAAATTCCCATCCAATTTAGATAGATGAATTTCCCACGGGACACAGCTAAAAATAATAAAAAGACCCTGAGAAAAGCGTAGAAATATCCTAGCTAGAAATATTACTTATAAATATTAGATTTAAATTTATTATACGAATGGTCAACATGTGCCGTCGGGAAGGAATTCAACAATCTAAATTAGTTTTAAGATTTCTCTGTAAGTTTTATGTTTCTTCTGTGTATACTAGTTTTAAGGATAAGAAAAGGTTAAGTCTGGACCATAGGATTAAAATAAATTAAGTTAAGATAGAACTAGGAATATAGAAGTAATACTCATTCATTTAAGGTAGGCAAAAACTAGACGGAAAAAGCTAGGTAGATAAGTATAGAAACTTTAGTCACATAAAGTTAAAGAAATTAAAAATAGCATGTCTGGTCGCCAGAAGGAAGTAAAAAGTAATCCTTTAAGATTTACTGTTTTACTGCCTTCCTTTGCGCTTTCACTGCAAGCGCTATAAAAACTTGCAGCTGAAAAGAGAGAGGCTAGAACTGTGTTTTCCCGAATCGGGCTGCTTCGGATTCTCCTAGTCGAGCTTCTCCGGGAAATTGGGCTGGGCCTAGCGAGGGCCACCGTGTAAAATCGAGAGAGAGGGGATGCGTGGGGGAGTTGTGAAAGGGGATGCATGAGTCCTGTAGAGTGGAGGAATGAACAGAACGTACGGAGCGCGGTGTGCCCACTCCTATAGGCCAAGTGGCGAAAGAAAAATAGTAATTGCCACGTCCCCTAGTCGCCGCTAGTGTGTCATCGGAATGAACGTCGTACGGAGTCGACATGTTGTCACTTGTCTGCATGTTTTAATTGATTAAAATGTGCCCTCCAAATTAAAATAGTTGGAGCTGCAAATCGGGTAAGACACCAATAACATTTGTTTTGAATCTAAAATAAAACTCGTAAAGGCTTGGTTTCTCGTTTTGTGTATACAAATTAAATACGTATTATCACATTGCAAAATCCGGTAAGAAAGCTTGCATTAAAAAGTATTTTTGTCCTTCAGTTTTAAATCCGCATTTAAGTGTCGATAAAGATAAAACTCCAGTCCCCTTCAAAGCCGATTTAAGCCATGTAAAGTAACCTCAAATATAATAAAATCCGAATTTTTCCTTTTTCGCACGGCATGGCGAAAATTTTGCGCCCTTCATTACTGGATCTGAAGTGGAGGGGGGATGGATAGTTTTCGTGTAATCTAGTTCCTGCTACGTCCCCTAGATGTGACTGATATAAATTCTTTCGCCCCGCTACCATCTGTAAGCACCCCTTCAAAATACATGGGAGTGGGCACACCGTGGTACGGAGCTTTCGATCCGAACCTATTTCTGCCGTTTATATAAAGTAAGTCGGAAACTTCTACAAATTCCTTCGTTGAATTTGTAGAGCATCGAACTTCAGCAACATTTGTGAAAACCGGTATTAAAATTTACAAAGGTTCAGACTTAACGAGGTTTTATCTATACAAAGGTGATTAAATATTAATTACACTCAAAACCTGAGTTTATTCACTTATTAACTTTGAATTTTCCCGGTCCCTATAAAGGGTTAACACTGGAACCAACCAATCGTTTTAGAGTTTGACCACCCGCGATATCACGCGTGCGTGGCTCGTAACACCGAGCAATGATACTAAAGAAAAATATTCTCATCTGCAGGGTCATAGATGAGGTGGGAGATTGCCAGTTCTTATGGAAAAGAGATTTCAATAAAACTAAGCTGATAAATGCGCCCTCTTGGCGGATCCACATAAGACTTACGTCGTCGTGCTTCAGAGCTGTACATAATGCGACGGCAGAGATGAGTTGGGAGATTGCTAAAGTAATGGAATAAGAGAATTTCACAAAAGTGGGCTGACAAACGCGCCCTCTGAACGCGTTGCGCAAAAGGTGCACTTTGCGCGTCGGTAAATAATGAAAGTTAGAAAATCCAGACATGATTTACCATCAGAATTTCTATGGAGGGGCAGTGGCGCGCGCTGCCCTTGTTTCTTCCTCGTCGCTCTTACACGCGAGAACTCTGATCTCTATAATACACTGGATCAGCCCTGTCCGACTAAAAACAAAATGGCGGTTGCATAGTGATTATAGTTTCTATGTGCGAAGTTTTCTCACCAGAGCGGCGCTGCACGCCAGTGATCCCAGAATGCGTAAGATTTTTGCTTCCACCATGGATCCCACCAGCTCATGGTTTCTTCCTCGCTCTACTGCACGAAGTTGGTTGAATGAGGAAGACGCAATGAGCTGGTGGGATGCATGGTGGGAGCAAAATCTTACGCATTCTGGGATCACTGCTGCACGCGGCACGCTCTACAAAAGCATTGTACTAGTAGACAATTATTTAAAAAATTTTAAATAATTAAGTTTCTGAACAATATGAAATGAAAAACTGTTCCTAAAATGATTCTAGGACATAAAATACACATTTTGCATAAATCAATTAATACAAAATAAAAAAAAGAACACATTAAACTTCGTAAAATATATACTGTGGATACGCATGAAGAATTCTTGAGACCCTGAACAAAATTTTTTTTATGTTGTCCCCATACAACTGAAAATATATTTAAAAATAAATAAAAAGCTTAAGCTTCTAAATTGAAGTATTTCCCACTTTTAATTTTCCAGCTTCAAACAAATGAAATTAAAAATAATTATTTTGTTAAGCCCTGTGTTCAACATAAAAAACCGTATCAAGGGAAATATATACTCAATTAAAAATTTGTGAATGTAACAAAAAATATTCATTACTTTAAAATTTGCTAGTACATATTTTTAACATATTTTAAATTTTTAACATGTACAGATCGATGATGACTAGTTAAGTGTCGCAAAGCTTGGCATGCTTTTTTTCAAAAAGCTAAATTTTTAAATCTCAGCCATTTCCTGTCTTACGAATTGTCTCATCCGTATTTGAAGATAAAATTAAATCACACATGCTAACATCTCTACAGCTTCATTGGCATGTTCTTTGCATTGAAAAATAAATTTTGTTTCACACGACAAAAAGTATTCATCACTATAAAATTTTCTAGTACATATTTTAAACATATTTTAAATTTTTAACATGTACAGATCGAAGATGACTAGTTAAGTGTCGCAAAGCTTAGCTGCTTTTTTCTTCAAGACGCTAACTTTTTTAATCTCAGACATTTCCTGTCTTACGAATTGTCTCATCCGTATTTGAAGATAAAATTAAATCACACATGCTAACATCTCTACAGCTTCATTGGCATGTTCTTTGCATTGAAAAATAAATTTTGTTTCACACGACAAAAAGTATTCATTACTATAAAATTTGCTAGTACATATTTTCAACACATTTTAAATTTTTAACATGTACAGATCGAAGATGACTAGTTACGTGACGCAAAGCTTAGCTGCTTTTTTCTTCAAGACGCTAACTTTTTTAATCTCAGCCATTTCCTGTCTTACGAATTGTCTCATTCGTATTTGAAGATAAAATTGAATTATATAGTATATGCTAACATCTCCACAGCTTCATTGGCATGTTCTTTGCATTGAAAACTAAATTTTGTTTCAGATGAAATTAAATCGTCTAGAATTAGATCAAAAGAATTGCTAGACCGGCAATGTTTGTTAAATAGATCTTCGACAACTCTGATAAGCTTGTATAACTTTAACATTTGGATGTATGAAATCTTTATTTATTTTTCGACGTATCGAAAATTTCAGATGTAGTCAAAAATGCATTTAAGCATGTCGAACACTGAGTGTGCTGTTTAATGTAAGCAGTTATACGACCAGTTGTGTAAAAAATCAAACAATCTCTAACAGCTGGTAAAGCATAATCGTGCGCTACTGCATCTACAAAATCATTAAAATCAGTGTCTTCACAATCGATTATTGCTTTCAACTTTTCTCGAATTTCTTGAATTGCGCTTTTACTTTTCGACTGATGTAATTCTTTCAATTTTGAAATTGTTTTTAAGGGCTGTGGAGGGTTGCCATCGAAAGTACTACAATTTCATAGCTTTGCAGGTTTCAAAATGCTAAAGGCAGCTAATATCTTGTATATTTGCAAGAAGGTAGGTGTACAAGGATGATCATTTGTTCCTCCAGCTAATCTGATAGTGCCAAAAAATCTCTAAACTAAAGGAAAGGAACAAAAAATTAGTGAAACTTTTATAAAGTATTGATAATATTCCATTCGAAATCTCATACTGAATAAAATATTTTTATCTTGTTCAGTTAAATTTTCTGAAATTAAGGAAGCTAAAGAAATACTAAATGGATTTTGAATGCAACATCAACGACACTATATTTCTTATAGAAATCCATTTTGTAAAAAAATATAAAAGTGCTTTCTTCGATATTGCAATTCTTTTCATCTAATTCTAGACGATTTAATTTCATCTGAAACAAAATTTAGTTTTCAATGCAAAGAACATGCCAATGAAGCTGTGGAGATGTTAGCATATACTATATAATTCAATTTTATCTTCAAATACGAATGAGACAATTCGTAAGACAGGAAATGGCTGAGATTAAAAAAGTTAGCGTCTTGAAGAAAAAAGCAGTCAAGCTTTGCGACACTTAACTAGTCATCATCGATCTGTACATGTTAAAAATTTTAAATGTGTTGAAAATATGTACTAGCAAATTTTATAGTAATGAATATTTTTTGTTACATTTACAAATTTTTAATTGAGTATATATTTCCCTTGATACGGTTTTTTATGTTGAACACAGGGCTTAACAAAATAATTATTTTTCATTTCACTCGTTTGAAGCTGGAAAATAAAAATGGAAAATACTTCTATTTAGAAGCTTAAGCTTTTTATTTATTTTTAAATATATTTTCAGTTGTATGGGGATAACATAAGACAAATTTTGTTCAGGGTCTCAAGAATTCTTCATGCGTATTCATAGTATATATTTTACGAAGTTTAATGTGTTCTTTTTTTTATTTTGTATTAATTGATTTATGCAAAATGTGTATTTTATGTCCTAGAATCATTTTAGGAACATTTTTTCATTTCATATTGTTCAGAGACTTAATTATTTAAATTTTTTGAAATATTTGTCTATTAGTATAATGCTTTTGTAGAGCGTGCTGCGTGCAGCGCCGCTCTGGTGAGAAAACTTCGCACATAGAAACTATAATCACTAAGGAACCACCATTTTGTTTTTAGTCGGACAGGGCTGGGCTGCAGTGGATGCACAATGCCAATGGGTAAGTCCGCAAAGTCGTGTGCCCAATTGAAGGCTGAGCCGCCATATTTACTTAGATTGATTACAAAGAATGTTGCGGTAAATGCAAATATAATAAAAAGGGAAAAGTGTAAATATTAAAGAAACAATATGAAATCCATGCTTTTTCACCGGTATTAGTATTGATAGTATACATAATTAAACTAAGGAAATGAAATTTATTAAATAATACTCAAACATAAGTCGGTAATATTTATAATTATGGTATATAATATTGTATATATTTAAATGGGCATATGTATTTATTTATTAACTATAATTAAATATAAATTTATTATAAATTTATCAAATATAAATTATAGAATTCAACAAGTAAACGTACCTTGAAGTAGTGTAAAAATTATCTCACGTTCTGAACGTGAACTATTAATAATAGTCACATATAATAACTATTTTTAGTATTAATTTATTCACATTTCATAATTCAACCTTATGTACCTGTATGTAAACAGTTTTAGAAACTGAAAAAAAGCCTTATCCCCTTCTGTTTTAAAAAATGTTGAATTACTCGATCTTGTTGGCGTATTTCATCATACGTTTAAATTGCTCAGGAGTAATAAGTTGCTCCAACTGAAAGAAGTTATAGAAATAATTTTAAATATATACAAAAATTATAAACTATTGTATTTTGGTCGTTTAAAAATATTTTAATTTATTAGAAAATAATAAAATTGGAAAGGAAACAAACCCTAAAATATAATTAATACTGAATGCAGATATTACATAAAAATTAAGTATGTACATGCTGTGACTAGTATGTTACTAAATAATAGAATCCAATTCTATAAGGACCTAAGTAATAATATAGAAGATTATCACTAAATAGTACAAAACATCAGGTGCGAAAGTACTTCACAAGCAGCAAATCACTTAATTTTTAAACTACATGCTATTGAGATAATCAAAATAATTCAAGGAAATCGAAATGCTTAATGCGTAAATGTACTTCTTAGAGTTATTACTATCGTCTATTTCTTGAGAATGCTTATATAAACATTCATGGAGGCATGGCGTCAGAATGTCACAAAGCACTATGCCTAAGTTAGTCTTTTGGTTGTTCTTGAGACAGACAGACCACTTAAATAAAATACTCCTTTTAAAACACAATTTCGGAGTCTAATCTTTGAGTAATTCCTTATTCCTTCCCTGCCATAACCAATAGGTTATGGGCCCAGTTACGGAATAAAAGGAAAGTGACTAATAATTGTGATCGCGGTATAAATTCAATAATAAAAAAAGTTAAAGTGGTAATAATGAAAAAAGAAACGAAGAAAATAAAACGAAATATTAAACCATCCAACGGAGAAAAATACAGCATTTGGAAGTTTCGAATTCGAGCGTTGATAGCTGAAGAAGATGCGTTACAAGTCCTTGATAACGATCGTCCTGAAACAGTGAGAGATGAATGGAAAAAACAAGAAAGAATTGCGAAAGGAATAATTATTGAACATTTAAGTGATTCTATGATAGGATTTGCGACAGAGGAAGATACTTCACGAAATATTTTACAAAAGTTGGATGCAATATATGAGCGGAAAAGTTTAGCAACACAATTAATAGCTGTCGAAAAGAAATTGCTAAGCTTTAAATTCAAAGGTGATACTGCTCTCACAAAACATTTTATGGATTTTGATGAAATGGTTGTGGAATTGCAGGCATCAGGAGAAAAATTGAATGAAATGAGCAAGGTTGCAAGATTACTGTTAACACTGCCAACCTCATACGACGCTGTTGTTACTGCAATCCAAACTCTATCAGACGATACCTTAAGTCTTGCTTTTGTGAAAACCAGATTATTAGGCCATGAAATAAAACTTCGAAATGAATGTAGTGAAACAAGTACAAAAGTGTTACAAACTGAAGTTAAACGAATAACTAATAATAAAATACAAATTAATAGAAGATGGAAGAATTGTCGACCAAGTTTTAAACAGAAACCATTTAATAAACATGCACTGGAATATAATCATTCAAACAGTCAAAACTTTAAGGGAGGACCGTACAGCAAAAATAATAAAAAAGGGTGTGAACATTGTGGAAGAAAAAATCATGAGAAAATAAACTGCTTTTATTATAAAAAGACACTACAAACTCCCGAAGAACGTCCGAAAGCAATTCAGAATGTCCAAATTGATGGAGAAAGCGGAAGTTTTGCATTTGTGATGGATGATGGAACCTTGACGGATGGACAAACAATTTCGACAAATAAATTGCAATTTATATTGGATTCTGGTGCAACTGATCATCTGGTTAATCAGCTGGACGTTTTTACAACAATGACGGAGTTGGAAGTACCACTCAGAATTTCCATTGCGAAGAAGAATGAAGCTATAACTGCAATAAAAAAAGGAACGATAAAAGTGACAACAAAGTTCGGAGTGACCGGGGTTTTAGGAAATGTTCTATACGCGCCTGATCTCCCATACAATTTATTATCTGTATGCCGAATCCAAGAAGCTGGAATGTGCGTTATTTTTCCAAACCTGGAAAAGTGATGATTAAAAAGGATGGCAAAACCATTCTCACTGGTAAGTCACTAAACAATTTAATATGTGTAAATTTCATAGTAAATAAAAATATGTGTAATCAACTAAGTTTTGAGCAAAACACATTACCAAACACATACAAACTTTGGCATGAACGTTTAGGGCACATAGGAGGGTCAAAATTTCTAGAAATTAAAAGAAATCATTGATGACAAAAATTATTTTGTGACATTTGTTGATGAGTTCACTCATTATACGGTTGTTTATTTACTTCATTATAAATCTGAAGTATTTAAATTATTTCAAGATTTTGTTAATAAAGTTGAAGCACATTTTTATTTGAAAATTGCTCATTTATATTGTGACAATGGGAATGAATATCTGTCGAATGAATTTAAAGCCTTTTGTGTACAGAAGGGAATACAACATCATTTAACAGTACCATACACCCCTCAACAGAATGGGGTAGCTGAACGCATGAACAGGTCATTGGTTGACAAGGCCCGAGCCATGATACATGGTGCTGAATTAGGCAAATATTTGTGGGGGGAGGCAATTCTTACTGCAACATATTTGCTAAATCTAACGCCTACAAAAGCCATATTACAAAATAAAACTCCTTACGAACTTTGACATAATAAAAATCCAAGATTAAGCAATTTAAAAAATTTTGGTAGTACAGCATATATTCATGATAAAACCAGAAAAGGTAAGTTTGACAAAAAGTAATTCAAAGGTATACTCGTAGGTTATGAACAAAATGGCTATAGGATACTAAATGTTGAAACAAATAAATTTATTACAGCTCGTGCGATTTATCCTACGCAGCGTCGGATATAAGGAAATACTGACCAGGTAATCCTTCATTCCTGCGCCCGGGCGTCCATGATTTCAACCCCGAAATTGGCTCCTGACATAGAAACGTGAGAGGTTTTCCCAGTTTAACATGTGGTTTCACGGGATCTTTGCCCTTCGCGGCTGAACACCGGAGGGACTTACATTTACCCATATTACTTCCACAAAGGTAAGGTACTGACGTCGCGTCCTACCCTGGTCGGGAGGCTACTACTCATCCCTTGGTTAGTCTGTCGGGAATATCCACGAGGTGCCGGCCGCAGCCCATTCATTCAGTAGTGCATTCATTCTGGTATGTGTGGGTGTCGGTGTCGTGCCTGCGGTTGTGATGTGACCGCGAGAGGACACGAGAGAAGTTCAGCGTCGCCGCCGCATGTGCCTTTGGGGCGATACCCCGCGCATTCACACCGTGTCCACTCATGCGGCATCAGAGAATCTGTTTAAGGTCCCCTGATGCTTTTGCTCCACACCGCATCCTCACACCCTCTCGGGTGTTGGGTGTGTTGCATCTTTACCTTTCCAACTACCCTTCTTTTTCGATATGTTGATGACATCATAACAGCAGTACCCACTGACAAAATTGACACAATTTTAAACGTATTTAACAGCTATAACCTGTTACGTCCGTACGTAGCATTCAATCCTTCTTATTTTAAAAAATGTTTTTATATTATTATTCCATACCAATAAACCTAAGTATGCTGAAGGATAAATAATCTGAAAAACTTATTTTACGTACTCTATTCATTAGTAACTGTGTGTGTGTGTGTGTGTGTGTGTGTGTGTGTGTGTGTGTGTGTGTGTGTGTGTGTGTGTGTGTGTGTTCATCGAATCAGTAACGCTAATTGAGTTTATGTTTTATATACTTTTTTTCATGTTAAGCTACTTTGATTTTAATATCTAATAACCTGCGTGGGCCCACTAGTAGAACTAAGCAACATTCTTTGTGTTTGTGTAAGCCACATCTGTGCCTTAAGAATTCATGTGTCTCATTTTTCTATCTTGTCTACCCATTTTTTTACTACACTAACTATTTTATACTTGTTAAACAATTTACCTTTCACCATAAAATTGTAACCTTTAACGTATTTTAAATTTACAACAGAGATTGGGTCCCACGGATGCGCGGGAGGGACAGATGTTCTGGGTAAGCTTTCTTTCGGACGATCTATTAAATTCCTATTATTTTGGTTCAAGTCATAAACGCAATTTTCCCAGGAACCTCTCTTTCAAGACCTCTTCAGAATTTTCAGCTTTTCAAACAACCCTTATAAAAGTAATAACTAGCAGAATTTACAAATTGAGGGAAAATACAAGGAACCTTGTAAAATCTAAGGTCTCCTTGCAAACTCATAAACACTGACAGCCAGAGCTGGGACACCGAGTCGAGGATAATCTTAATCCCTCGAGCGCCTATTGAATTAGTAACAATAGCAGTAAACTAAATTGCCGCTACGACCCAACGGCAACTCGGGTCCCGATCGACTCATCGCTTATTGCAAATGCCTGGCTAACAGATGTAGGAGACTACAATTTTCCTAGGAAATTGTTAACCAGGAATAGGTGAATAACGCCAATTCAAATTTACCCCCTCTACCACTCCACCCCATTTGTCTCAAAATACCCCTTCAGGTATTGGTCAAGAGGTTTTGAGAGGGCGGTCTCCTCCAGGACTCTTCTCGAGGGAGCGGTTGATTGAAAATCCTAAGTTCAGTTTTTCTCCAACTTTCGTCTCGACTTCGAGATTGCGAATTGGCAACCGGAACCTTCCTCCTGAGTAAGAATTTGTCTGATTCAGGATCTGGGTCAACGGTGATATCCAAAGGGCAAGCTCGACAAGTCGTGGCGACTATCAGTTTCGGGCCTCTGTCGATGTCAATCGGTACCGTCCTCTCGACAAGTCTTTCCTCGAGTGGAGGATTCGTGTTCGCGTTCGCGTTTTGTTTTTAAATAGACTTCTCAAGCCCGGACCCTGTTCCGGTAGGAATTGTAAGCCAACAGAATACTACTCAGCGTAAATTGCAAATCTGGATACGTGTCATCCCCAGAGCAACTCAGAACATCGTTCCTTCTCACCCACCGGAGGTCTTCACATCGTAATACCAGGTATCAAATAAATCTATTCAATCATAATAATTGTGTTAATACTTTGCCTTCCTAAAAATTAACAGAGCAGGGGCGGTTTTCTTACCTTGAACGGACAGGAACCCAACAGAAATCGAACTCCTAACCGCTCAGAAGCCGGTTTCGCTTATAATTTAGAATTTTTGCACTGTACGTGGCTCTCGCGACGTAACATAACCATAAAATAGAATTCACAATAGAAGAGGAATCAGATGGAAAAATTTGTTTTTTGGATGTTCTCATTATCAGAAATGGGGAAGAAATTAAGACTAACTGGTACCAAAAACCAACTTGCTCTGGTCGTCTTCTAAATTTCTATTTGTTTTTGAATTTAAGTGAAACAGGAGATTCAATTTACTTAATGCTCTATCAGCCTTAAGGAACACATTCTCATCATGACGCTCGCGCTTCGCGCTCGATTTTCTGTATACATTTCAGTAACTTTTTAATAAATTACATATTTTGGTGAAAAAAAATCGAATTTTTTCAATATTAAAAATCAAAACATAAAATATACATCCTGTCTCGAAATGTCTCAATAAGAATGTGTTCTTTAAGCCTGATAGAGCTTTAAGTAAATTGAATTTCTTTGTTCATTTGAAATCAAAAAGAAATTTAGTAACTTTGAGAAAATGTAATTCACATCGATAATATTATAAAATTGACTTGAACTTAAGTATCAAATTACAAGTAATAAATTTAAATAATAATAAAATGGTATCTTGTTCTGTGTTTTTCTTCAAATTCCTTAATAGTTGTTTTTAACATAGCAGGTGTTAATATTTGAGGATGGATGATTCCATGTTTACCGTCGTTGATAGCGTTGATGGCCATGTCTATGTCTTCGCTTGTCTCGTCAATCATTATGGCTGCTATTAGCAGCTTACTGTTAACGAAGCTGTCCCTTGATACGGTGTTCAGTCCGCTACTCAGATTTCTTGCGAGCTCTCTTTCAGCATTCTGATTCCCAATGGGCTCTTTGTGGTTTACGGATGATGAATCTAGGATAAGTTGCAGGATTTTCGTGTGATTCGATAACACTGTTGCCAAGTTTTTATTGTCCATATATATTTTGTCAAATTCGTTATTTATGTTATCCAAGTCCCGCTCGCTTAGTGTACCAAATAATGTTTTGGATATATCGCCGACAAAGTTTGCCAGTCCTCTTTTCGTACGTTTATTTTTTCCCAGTAATTTGCCCAGAATCATATTCGTATATACTAATCTATTGTATCGATTCATTATAAGCTGTACTTCGTATTTGGGTGTACATTTCCCGTTACATGCTGATTCTGCTAACTCAGTGGTGCTGCTTATCGCTGATATACGTTGCTGGTTAGATATGAAGTTAGTTCCCACCACAAGGTCCCAAGTTTCATGGTACAAATGTACCTTGGAGATGTCTTCGACAAACAAATTGCTGGTTAACGGCAGTGTCTCCAGATCGTGGGATTTTTCGGCCCCCACCACGTTCCCATCTGGGAGAAACACATGCAAACGTGGCGTGTCAGTGTGTCGGCTCTGCTACACGCTGCGGTCACCAGCTTCGTGTAAAGCCGAAGGTGCACGAAGACGGACTTCGTTACAATGCTTGAGTTTTCAAGTTATTTTTAGATTTCATGCTTTCGTTTATCGAGTCGAAATTAAGAATTGTATTTTTCTCGAGTACGTGCAAAAGAGGCGTGAAGCAGACGACGAATTTGAATTTACGAAGTATATAGTTTAAGAAATAACACTTTTCTTCAATTTCTTGAAGAAAGTTTGTATGAAATAAACATCAGTATGATCTTGGAAAATTTCATGAGGATTTCAACACTTCAAAAATAAACTTTCAATGAAATTTAGTGACAATAAATGTATAAAATTTGAATCAATATATAATTTTCCATTCAAATTTATATACTTCTTACTAATTTTGTACATTTAACAATTTTTCAATTAGAACAATATTTTCTATCAAGATAAAATGAACATAAAATTCAAGTTCATAATTTATATTTTCAGTTATATGTTAGAAATATTTTCATCTCACATTTTTGTAGCCTAAGCACAAACTTTTCATTCCAAAACTTAAAATCTCTACGGAAATGGAAAATTGTGTAATAGCAGTAGATAAATTAAAAAGCTAAAATATGTGTTTATTGGTATTTCCATATTAACATATAAATATCAATCAACTTTAAATTTTACATAAAAATGTTCGTTCGAAGTGTTCAAATCTTGTTACAATTTGACAAGATTTTATGGAGGAGTGCAATCTTTTGGATGAAATATTTTGTAGTTCTTAATTTGTCTGTCCGTCTGAAATCGTAGTAAGATTTGAACAGTAAACAACAAATTTTCCAATAGAATTCAGGATCAATAATAATTGATTCAGGAAATACTTCAACTCTGTAGAGCATTTTTGTATTTCGAATTCAAAATGTGTGATTAAGCCACAAAAAAGTAAGCTGAAAATGTAGATATAAAACTAATTATGTCATGTTTATGTCTTCTTAATGGAAAATACTTTGCATATAATTCTCTAATTCGATATTTTTTTAATGTATGAACATTCAAGAAATTGATAAATATTCCATCTTTTTATAGGAACTAAAAATTTCCGGATAATGCTTTGATTGAGAAAGCTAAAAATTTGTCAAATATTGATATAAATTGCAATTTTACAATTGAATTATTTTTCAAATATTTTAACTTCTCTTCAATCTTGATAATTGTTACAGAAGTTTATTTCATGTGAGTGACTTTTTCTTTTTCTAATGAAAGATTTCGTAATTCTAAATTCGGCCCAATTCGTAACATTGTAAAAAGATTTTAAAACTTCATAAAAATTTTATTTCTGTTTTATTCAAAGTCAATAAATATTCAATGTTTGGAATCGAAATATTAAGTAAATGATTTTTAATTTCTGGGAATAAACTGCTTTTTTAAGACAATCTTTCTTCTTTGTGAGAAATCTCAATTTTAAAATTAAAATTCTACGCATAGGATACAAAAACATAATATGAAAATACTTTTATTACAGAATTTTGAAATATACAAGTTGACCAATTTTTAATCGAGTAAATCGGCTACTTTAAGCAAAAAATTATGTTAAAAATATTTTATCAAAAAAAATAAGACACATTAAATTACGGTTTAAAATCCACATTCATAGATTGATGGTAAAAGCAGTTTAAAGTTGTTTAATCTTACGTTTTAGTGACGTATGCACAGACTTTTAATCAGATAAATGAAATGCTTTATAGAAAGTCAAAATTTTCTTATTACTGCACTTAATCAAATTTATAATGTAAAAATATTTTTTAATTGATGCTTTCACTCAATTCTTTAAACATTCATTAATTGAAAATTGTACTCAAAATTTAATCTTGCAGCGTTCCAATATTCTCACAATGTTACAAAATCTTATTAATCATTATTTTAGTCGAATTATTTTCAAAATATTTAAAAAATAAATGTAAATATTTTGATTAAATACTCTGTCAAATTTTGCATTTGACTGATCTTGCAAAATTGTAGAAAGTTTTGAATACCGATAGAAGAAACTTTAAATGAAATTTTATGTCCATAAATGCTTAAAGTTCTATATAGAAATATCAACTACAACATTCTCAAATTTTATAAATAAACTACTAAATTCAAAAAGTTTCGGATTTTTTTAAAAACTGTACAAATTTCAAATATGAATCAGTCAAAATCTACTGATTATCAGTGAAATTTGACTGATTTAAATAACTAAAAACAGGTTACTGTGAATCAGTCAAATTTCACTGATTACTTCAGTGAAAAGTAACTGATTTAACAGTGAAAAATATTGTTTCCACTGATGATTCAGTGAAAAGGCGAATTACTGATTCAATCAGTGAAAATTTGACTGATTCAGATTTAGAGTGTATACAAATTTCAAATATACAGTGTGCTCTGTACATTAATCAAACAAATTTAGAAGATGAATATTTTAATAAATATTCCTAAATATTATTGGAATATGATACATATCGATTTAGAAAAACTTCTTCAAAGTACTCAGACATTTTTCTTATTTTACGACATTTTTGCACCATGTTTGACCTTTGGGTAGGACTCAAGAAAACAATTGTAGACATACTTTCATTACTTAGTAAAATACTATGAAGACTTGCTTTTTAAATTAAAGCGAAAACTTGTAAAACCTTTAACAATCGGTTGCATAGATTCGGCTCCAATCTTGCACGCAATTAGAGAAATAGGTTTTTTTTGGCTTTTTTTAGATCTTGTTTTTGCCTTAAAAATAAATTAATCAAAACACATTTTAAAAATTAAAATAAAAAAGCTGGTTCATTCTTAGAGAATCCCAAATATTCTGAAATAAAACTCCTTTCCACACCACCACGGAGGTAGAGTTTAAGGCTCGTTTTTTTTACGTGGTATCCCCTGTAGGCCTAGTCCACGTCCTACGAAACGAAAAGGATTTTTGCTTTCAAGCAAAAAGAAAAAAGGAAAAAAATGAAGCAAAGTGGTAAAAAACGCTACAAATGTAGCCCGTACGTCAGGCTTGCCTCTATCAAATGCCAGTATACGTCGAACAAAAATGTTTTGTTTTAAATCAAATAATGAAGAAGTTTGATTTATTCGTGTTGATTTGGGGTGCTTGATTATTGTGAGTCCCCTTGCCTCTCACTTATGCCCAAAGCGTCACATTACTCAATTTCAGTATGTTTTCTTACTTACAAAATAATAATTAAAACTAAACAATTTCCATACCCGAGGCACGCGAAGAAAGGAATAAAGAACGTATCTCTGATATAAGAAATAAAATGTCATTATTTTGTGAGTAAGAAAGGGGTTTGAAATTGATTAACGCCATGCCTTGGCCATTAGAATTAATCCTCTCCTTCGTGAGCGAAGAGCGACAAACCACTTTCCCTATCACTTTCTGCCATCTCATATAGATTTTCGGTCATTAATTGCAAATGCTTCGAAGTGATGCTCGTTGTTCTGGCTGTTTCAGCTCTCGCCTTTAGGGCTGATCGAGTAACACAAATTGAGTTGACCGTCCTGTTTCCTAAGCGATTTCTTTTGGGAGTTTTCGCGTCCGTGAGCATGGAGAAACCTCGCTCCGCCTCAGCATTTGAATGAGGAAGACTCCGAACATGATTCAATACTGAGGTCAAATTTGGAAAAAGTTTTTCTCCTGTACTCGTCGAAGATACACCGATACTAGACCACATTTCGTCAAAAGATAAATTCGACCACTTTTCTTTGAGTTCCTGTCTGATTTTGAGTAAAGAATCCCACTCTTTTTGTACACCTATTCTGTCAAACGACCCTAAATCTTGACAAACTTTCCAGACCCTAGGAAAAGTTTCGCTTCGATCAGCATAGAAAGCTACTTGAGGCCGGAAAACAGCAACGCAAGGCAAAAAGATGTCATCAAAAGGAAGTCGATTGCGAATTTCTTCGCTTGCTGTGACATAAAATTTCAAGCAATTACGAAGAAATAGATCAACTTCTACTATTTGCAACTTCTTGTTTGTAAGTTGCTGCTGGAAATATTCTCGCGTTTCCTTACCAACGTCAATGTCTTGAAGCGGCTTTTGATTACTAGGATCTGCAAAGTTAACATTTCTAATGATTTGAAAGAATAAATTCGATTGAAGAAGACCCTCTTTCAAATAACTGCTAAGAATCCATACGAATAAATTAGCCGAGTTTGTCTGGAGTTCCTGAACCATTGTTTCGCGACTTTGAAATTTCGCATCGTATACGTTGAACCTATTCAAAGTAAATTTCAAGAATATGCGAGTGTCAAAGGATTCTGCATTTTTCCTAACAAGTCTTTGGCCTTCTCTACCTTCTCAGATACGAGGACTATAAGATACTGAAGAATAACTTCCCAATTCTTTATTATAATATCTATGCATCGATAGCGGACAAGCCAGCGAGTTTCAGAATGACTAGGAATTTTTTGATAGTCATTTCCTAGTTCCAAAACAATCGATCGAAAAATAGCCGTTCGTTTGGAGCTAGCATTAAGAAAAGCTGGCAAATATTTGATTAAATCATCTACATCTGGGATTGTGGCACAAGAATATTTTTCTACAATTGCTGACGAATGCGAGACACACGTGAAAATAATTAAACTGGTACTTTTTTCCTTTAATTTTGTTTTAAATTAGGAGCTATAGCCGACCATCACCTGTGAATTATCACAAGCTAAAGAACAGATATGAGATAAAGGGATTTTCTGCCCGGACAATGCTTTTTCGAACGCATCAATAATTTTAGAGGCAGGAAAATCCGAAGAATTTACATTAATAAGCTGGAGCAATTCCACTCTGACAGAAAATGTCTTTGGATCAACATATAGAACCCTCAATGACAGAAACTTTTCTAGAGTACTTTCGGTAGTTTAGTATTCGTACACTGAAAATGATTGATTACGCAAAATATTTTCCATGCGATCAGTTTCAGCAGCACATACGACGTTATTTACAACTAGGACCATTTTAGTGTGGCTCAATCTAACGTCTTTTAAACCCGAAGGTTCCATATCTTGGAAAAGTCCTATCAATTCTGATGAAATCGCGAATGGTAAATTATGCTCTACGAAAAATGTACTAATCCTAATCTCTGCTTCTTGTACTTTCTGTTTGAAAGTAACACTTTCCGGAATCGTGGAATTTGTGAATTCTGAAGCAGAAGAACTTGCTACACAAGGTTCAACACTGTAAGAATTGGCAGTTACATTAGAAGAATTTTCACTTACTACTCCATAACATTCTAATTTATTTGAAAAATCTTGCTTCTTTCTGTGTGATAAAGATGCTTCATGCTTTTCAATTTCCGATTTGCCACATAGCAACGTTTTATTGCAAATTTTGCAATGAAATCTTGTTTCATCTGCTAATGTAACCACCCACTCTCTCCACGACGCAAATTCCTCAAACAGTCCCAACTGAAAGTTTTTTGCATTTTTCATGATCCCGAATTAATCAAACTTCTTCATTATTTGATTTAAAACAAAACATTTTTGTTCGACGTATACTGGCATTTGATAGAGGCAAGCCTGAAGTACGGGCTACATTTGTAGCGTTTTTTACCACTTTGCTTCATTTTTTTCCTTTTTTCTTTTTGCTTGAAAGCAAAAACCCTTTTCGTTTCGTAGGACGTGGACTAGGCCTACAGGGGATACCACGTAAGAAAAACGAGCCTTAAACTTTACCTCCGTGGTGGTGTGGAAAGGAGTTTTATTTCAGAATATTTGGGATTCTCTAAGAATGAACCAGCTTTTTTATTTTAATATTTCAAATGTGTTTTCTTTCTTTTATGTTTAAGGCAAGAACTAGATCTAAAAAAAGCAAAAAAACCTATTTCTCTAATTGCGTGCAAGATTGGAGCCGAATCTATGCAACCGATTGTTAAAGGTTTTAACAGTTTTCGCTTTAATTTAAAAAGCAAGTCTTCATAGTATTTTACTAAGTAATGAAAGTATGTCTACAATTGTTTTCTTGAGTCCTACCCAAAGGTCAAACATGGTGCAAAAATGTCGTAAAATAAGAAAAATGTCTGAGTACTTTGAAAAAGTTTTTCTAAATCGATATGTATCATATTCCAATAATATTTAGGAATATTTATTAAAATATTCATCTTCTAAATTTGTTTGATTAATGTACAGAGCACACTTTATATTTGAAATTTGTATACACTCTAAATCTGAATCAGTCAAATTTTCACTGATTGAATCAGTAATTCGCCTTTTCACTGAATCATCAGTGGAAACAATATTTTTCACTGTTAAATCAGTTACTTTTCACTGAAGTAATCAGTGAAATTTGACTGATTCACAGTAACCTGTTTTTAGTTATTTAAATCAGTCAAATTTCACTGATAATCAGTAGATTTTGACTGATTCATATTTGAAATTTGTACAGTTTTTAAAAAAATCCGAAACTTTTTGAATTTAGTAGTTTATTTATAAAATTTGAGAATGTTGTAGTTGATATTTCTATATAGAACTTTAAGCATTTATGGACATAAAATTTCATTTAAAGTTTCTTCTATCGGTATTCAAAACTTTCAACAATTTTGCAAGATCAGTCAAATGCAAAATTTGACAGAGTATTTAATCAAAATATTTACATTTATTTTTTAAATATTTTGAAAATAATTCGACTAAAATAATGATTAATAAGATTTTGTAACATTGTGAGAATATTGGAACGCTGCAAGATTAAATTTTGAGTACAATTTTCAATTAATGAATGTTTAAAGAATTGAGTGAAAGCATCAATTAAAAAATATTTTTACTTTATAAATTTGATTAAGTGCAGTAATAAGAAAATTTTGACTTTCTATAAAGCATTTCATTTATCTGATTAAAAGTCTGTGCATACGTCACTAAAACGTAAGATTAAACAACTTTAAACTGCTTTTACCATCAATCTATGAATGTGGATTTTAAACCGTAATTTAATGTGTCTTATTTTTTTTGATAAAATATTTTTAACATAATTTTTTGCTTAAAGTAGCCGATTTACTCGATTAAAAATTGGTCAACTTGTATATTTCAAAATTCTGTAATAAAAGTATTTTCATATTATGTTTTTGTATCCTATGCGTAGAATTTTAATTTTAAAATTGAGATTTCTCACAAAGAAGAAAGATTGTCTTAAAAAAGCAGTTTATTCCCAGAAATTAAAAATCATTTCCTTAATATTTCGATTCCAAACATTGAATATTTATTGACTTTGAATGAAACAGAAATAAAATTTTTATGAAGTTTTAAAATCTTTTTACAATGTTACGAATTGGGCCGAATTTAAAATTACGAAATCTTTCATTAGAAAAAGAAAAAGTCACTCACATGAAATAAACTTCTGTAACAATTATCAAGATTGAAGAGAAGTTAAAATATTTGAAAAATAATTCAATTGTAAAATTGCAATTTATATCAATATTTGACAAATTTTTAGCTTTCTCAATCAAAGCATTATCCGGAAATTTTTAGTTCCTATAAAAAGATGGAATATTTATCAATTTCTTGAATGTTCATACATTAAAAAAATATCGAATTAGAGAATTATATGCAAAGTATTTTCCATTAAGAAGACATAAACATGACATAATTAGTTTTATATCTACATTTTCAGCTTACTTTTTTGTGGCTTAATCACACATTTTGAATTCGAAATACAAAAATGCTCTACAGAGTTGAAGTATTTCCTGAATCAATTATTATTGATCCTGAATTCTATTGGAAAATTTGTTGTTTACTGTTCAAATCTTACTACGATTTCAGACGGACAGACAAATTAAGAACTACAAAATATTTCATCCAAAAGATTGCACTCCTCCATAAAATCTTGTCAAATTGTAACAAGATTTGAACACTTCGAACGAACATTTTTATGTAAAATTTAAAGTTGATTGATATTTATATGTTAATATGGAAATACCAATAAACACATATTTTATCTTTTTAATTTATCTACTGCTATTAGACATTTTTCCATTTCCGTAGAGATTTTAAGTTTTGGAATGAAAAGTTTGTGCTTAGGCTACAAAAATGTGAGATGAAAATATTTCTAACATATAAGTGAAAATATAAATTATGAACTTGAATTTTATGTTCATTTTATCGTGATAGAAAATATTGTTCTAATTGAAAAATTGTTAAATGTACAAAATTAGTAAGAAGTATATAAATTTGAATCGAAAATTATATATTGATTCAAATTTTATACATTTATTGTCACTAAATTTCATTGAAAGTTTATTTTTGAAGTGTTGAAATCCTCATGAAATTTTCCAAGATCATACTGATGTTTATTTCATGCAGACTTTCTTCAAGAAATTGAAGAAAAGTGTTATTTCTTGAACTATATACTTCGTAAATTCAAATTCGTCGTCTGCTTCGCGCCTCTTTTGCACGTACTCGAGAAAATTCTTAATTTCGACTCGATAAACGAAAGCGTGAAATCTAAAAATAACTTGAAAACTCAAGCATTGTAACGAAGTCCGTCTTCGTGCACCTTCGGCTTTACACGAAGCTGGTGACCGCAGCGTGTAGCAGAGCCGACACACTGACACGCCACGTTTGCATGTGTTTCTCCCAGATAGGAACCTGGTGGGAGCCGAAAAATCCCACGCTCTGGAGACACTGGTTAACGGTTGTAAGGTGTAGTTGGCTTTACAGTTGGCTATTGCCGCTATTAGAAGTACTAGGGTCCTCATCTGAAAAATAAGGCATACACTGATCTATGTGCACTCTCAGTATTTTATCTTTATTCCTAATGCGTAGATTATTATTATCTAGGTAATCTATAACTTCGTAAGGACCTTTCCAGGATTGTTCTAATTTGTTTTGTTTGGTGTTGTTAAGGATTTTGACTAGGTTTCCTGGCTTGTATAAAGGATGTGTTCTTATTATTCCTTCATCTAATGTTTTCTTAGTTTTTTCTAATTCCACTTGGATTCTTTCTTTAGCTTTTCTGATTTTTTCCTCGTGTTTTTTCCTCCATTTTCTAATCAGATCTTGATGGATTAAATTGGGTGAGTTTTCAATTTCAGATGGTATATTTGGTAACCTTCCAAACGTGAGTTCAAAGGGTGTGAATCCCGTGGTTTGATTTACTGTTGAATTTATTGCGAATGTTACATATTTTAGATTTTCGTCCCAGTTATTCTGATTTTCTGCCATGCTAGTTTTGATCAGATTATTCAGGGTTGAGTGCATTCTTTCAATGTTTCCGTTGGATTGTGGGTGGAAAGCTGTACTTTTAATATGTTTGATTTTCAAAGCCTTCTCAAATTGGTTCATTAACTCAGATAGAAAATTAGACCCTGGATCAGTGAGAATAGTTTTAGGGGATCCTTAAATGTGCAGAGCTTCTACTATTGCTGTTGAAGTTTCACTTTCTAACGGTATTAAAGTGGTGTATCTGGTCAATCTATCCTGAATACTAAGTATGTATTTGTTACCTCTAGGTGTAGTGGGTAATGGTCCAAAAATATCCAGTGCTATTTTATCATTTGGATTGAGTGGTATGTCGGGTATTATACTTTCTGATTAATTGTTAATTCGCGCGGTCTTTTGTAGTTGGCAAATAGAGCATTTTTTTACATAGTCCTTAATATCTTGGTCCATGTTGGTCCAAATTCCGATTCTCTTGACTTTTTCGATAGTATTTTGTTCTCCAGCGTGATCCCTATGAGCTTCTTTAATAATTTGTTTTCGTTCTTCCTTAGTTAATTCTCGCGTTATAGAGAAACAAATGTGGAAATTCCTATCTGGATAATAGTTTGATAGGAATTTCATTATTTCTTGAATTACTTCTCGCTCCAATAATGTAAATAGAGGATCTCCAAAGGATAATCTAACGATTGAAAGTTTTCTGTTAACGAATTCTTCGATAAACCAACTTTATTTATACAGCCAATCTTCTTCGTTGTACATAGGCATTTCATCCTTAGTTACTTCTTTCCAAAGTTTGCCGATAGTGTTAGGCTTTGTTAGCCTTTGACTGGTTGTAGTTTCCAATTTATAAAATCCGTATATAAATTGATATTGTCTCCTAGTGTTTGTGTGATTTCTTCTTCCGTTTCTGTGGTTTCATTTTCTGCTGGTTCTCTCATTCGCCTCACGGTTAATTTAATTTTTTCTTTTAAAATTTCGTCTTTTGTTATTCGCGGTGTGTTGAATGTTTCTATTTGCGGTAAGTGGTCTTCCAAGCTTGGTTCTTCTTCTTCAGTACTAATTCCGGTTTTTCCATTGCCTCTTGTAATGTGTCCTTAGTGATGGGAAAAAGTCTGGATAGACAATCCGCTACTTTAATTTCTTTTCCTTTTACATATTCTATTTCGTATTCGTATTCTTCCATACGAAGTCTCCATCGTAAGAGTCTTGAGCTAGGTTCTTTCACATTGTGCAGCCAAACTAAAGCACGATGGTCTGTTTGAATTTCTTTCCGAGAAGATATTGTCTGAGGCGTTTCATAGCCCATACAATTGCTAAAAGTTCCTTTTCAGAGGTGGTGTATTTTTCTTTGGCTTTGTTCAATGTTCTTGATATGAAAAGACAAGGGTGCCCGTCTTGGCTCAATACTGCTCCTAATCCACAGTTGCATGTGTCCGTAGTTAGTATAAATTGTTTGGAACAATCAGGGAATTTTAAAACTGGTGCGGTTATCAATGCGTTCTTCAAATCGTAAAATGCCTTTTCACAGTCTGGAATCCAATCGAATATTGTCTCTTTCTGAGTTAGCTTTGATAAGGGTCTCGCTATAGAAGAGAAATTCTTGATGAATTTCCTATAGTAACCTGCAAGTCCTAAGAATGATTGCACATCTTTTACAGTTTTCAATGGTCTGAATTCTTTTATGCAGTTTATTTTTTCGGGGTTGAGTTTGACTCCTTCTTTGATTATTATGTGTCCAAGGTATTCTAGTTCTGATTTGAGGTATTCCCATTTTTTCGGTTCTAATCTTAGTCCTAACTGGTAGATTCTTTCCATGACTGCTACTAAATTTTCATTATGTTCCTGAATTGAGCTTCTGAATATCACAATGTCATCTATGTACGCAAAGCATTTTGTTCCGATTAATCCTCTGAATGCATTATCCATCATTCTTTGGAAGGTGGCTGGTGCGTTCTTTAAACCGAAAGGCATGCGATTGTATTCGAAATGTCCTTGGATTGTAGAAAATGCAGTGTACTTTTTGTCTTCTTCCTTCATCGGGATTTGATGGAATCCAGCTGAGAGGTCAAAGGCAGAAAAGAACTTAGCTTTTCCTAAGTGATCTAGTATATCATCGATCATTGGTAATGGGTAAGCATCTTGATCCGTGTCTTCATTAATCTTTCTGTAGTCAATTACCATTCTTAATTTATTTCCTTTTTTCGGTACTATCCATAAAGGTGAGTTGTATGGTGATTGGCTTTCTCTTATAATTCCCTTTTTTAATAACTTTTCTGTTTCTTCTAGGGCAAACTGTCGGTGTTTTTCGGGTAATTTGTGGGATCTTAGATTGATTATTTTTCCACTTTTAAGTACTATTTGATGTTCGGTAAGGTTAGTACATGGAAGTGGGTCTGATTCTAACGTGAAAACTTCCGAATATCTGGCTATCATTTTTTTGATGAATTCTCTCTGGTCTTTTTCTAAATGATCTAATCTTGAAGCTTGTAATAATTCATTTAGTCTAAAGGTCATTTGAGGTCCGTTACTTTCATTTGTGATTATTTTTAATATAGGTTCGTAGCTAATCTGGAGATTTACTTCTTTAGGGTAATCCTCATTATTTTTCAATGGGATTTTTATTTGTCCGTTTCGTATAGTGTAGAGTCCGTCGGGGATTTCCTTATCATCTATAATGATAATATCTTGATCTTCTGCGTCAGTTGAAATGGTACATATCTTTTCGGATTTTCCTGGTATGAAATCATTGCTTAGGTGCAAAGGTAGCTTTATCTTATTTAGCACGAGGTGGCTGTTCGTGATCGCGTATCTTGGATATTTTTCAAAGAATTTGATTCCAATTATACCTCCTTCCGGTATGGGAAAATCGTTGGGTACTATGTAGAAAACGTGTTCTTGTCCAAAAAAGTTTAATTTTGTAGAATGTTTAGAGATATACTGATCGTTACCCATTAGGAATGTTTTGTGGGTAGATTTCCTTTCGTCTTTATCATCCAATATTTTTTCTTTGATTATGTTTATAGCAGCTCCTGAGTCTACTAATAATCTGTATCTTCCAGTTTTTCTTCTGGCATCGATTGTTCGTAATCTTCCGCATATGGAAGAAATTCGGCTGATTCCTCGAAGATCAGTTGCTCCGTTATTTCTTCCTCCGTCATGTTTTCCGCTTCTGTTTCTTCCTCTTGGATTGCTCTTACCGGAGGTGGTCGCTTGAAACCATGGCCTGGGGGAAAACCCTGCTTCACTTGGCACTGTGAAGATATATGACCTATTTTGCCGCACTTGAAGCAATTCATTTTAAATCTGTCACTCAGTGGTATGGTAGTATTCTGTGCTCTAGGTGTAGTATTTGCACTGAGTCGAGGTGGTCCGGGTGATTTGGCCTATATTTTTACTGGTGGTTTGATAATTTGTCTGACAGACTGGCTGTCTTTTAACCATGTTTCAGTTTCGATGGCTAATGCTTGAGCCTCGTTTACTGTGTTCGGTTTAACAGACGTACCTGCATCCCAATTTCTCTTTTTAAATTTAATAAGTAACGGTTAACGGCTTCTTCTTCTTCCCATTCTATTTTAAGTCTTCGTTTAGTGGGGTTTACGTGCTGGGATTGGACTAGGTAATTTATTTCATTTGTTATTTGTCGAAACCTCGTCGTGAAGTTCTGAACCGTTTCTGTTAAGCCTTGCTTGCAGCTTTCTAATTTAGATTTTAATGAAATTAATGAGCTGGTTTGTCTCACATTTTGTCTGAGTGCCGCATATAAATCTTCATAGGAGTTTATTTGCATATATGTAATGGCTTCTTCTGCCGCGTGTGTAATTTTCTTTGCTAAAATTAAATCTAGAAGAATTTCTGGTTCTTCGCATCTTATTCTAGCTCTCTTTACCGTTTTTATAAAATCTTCTACTCCCATGTCGTCCTGACCGTTAATTGGCTGTATCGTTTCAATTGCTAACTTGGCTCCCATTTTCCGTTCTTCGTGTGGTGCTGTTGGGACAGTTGTTGGGAAAAATTGTGATTGACCGTAAATATTTTCCTGTCTTGGTCTGAATGTTTCTTTTCTTTGGAATGTTTTTTCTTTGACCAAAGAATGGTCGTCTGTCGCTTCCGGTCGTTGCTGGAATTCACTATCTGTTTCTACTGTCCCTGCTCATCCTAATTTCTTTGATAATCTTGAAATTCCATCTATCCTATTTTCGTTTTCTTTTTTCAGTGCGTTGAATGAGATAGTCAGAGTTTCCATTTGGTTGAGAACCCTTACTAGTAATTCGTCACTGGTGTAAGAGGGGGACTGGGCCCTGACGGGAGATTGTGCTCGAGACATGAGAGTGGTTGTGATTGGAAAATTTAAAGAGGATGAGTCCGTATCGTAGGATGAGTCAGTTTGATAGAGCGTGCTATCTCGGTGTTTATCAAACGCCAGTGTACCTACTTATCTATTGTTTGTGACTCGGGTCTAGAATGTCGCGTTAAAATTTTAAATGTTTATTTTTTAATACAACAAAATGCAGTATAAGTTGCTACAAACCTACTGATTTTGAGGTAGTGATACTTAATTTGTTAAGGGTGGCCAGTGCTTGTGAACACACAGAGTATAGCCAACCCGATCATGCCTCAACTTTACCTCACCTGTACTGTAGTACAGTCGCCGTGCAACGTACGTAAAGAGGATTTATACTCGAAGGCCCAAGATCGATTGAAGGAATGTTTACTCATGGCCTGATGTGGGATCCGTAGACCGCCTGCCTTCCTTGACGTGTCGAAGAGATGAGTCAGCTTCTCACTGATGCTAACCGGTTGCCTGGCTGGGCGTTGGCTGCTTACCTATGAAGATGCGTCTTCCGCCTGATTGCGGGCCTCGTTCAGTTTTAATGGAATATTTCACTGATAATTTACGTGGAATAGTGGCTACTAAATTCACCAACTAATTTTTATCATCAGCTACTTATTCCTGTTTTCGGGCTTACCGTAGTGAAGTCCGGAGTTCTTCTTATTTTTAAAACTTCGTAAAGTTTCTTTAGCTTCTTGGGTCCGTATATTCCAAGTCTCGCACAGGTCCGCGTTCTATGTGGATTTCCGTAGAAATTAAAAGCCGAGAACTTAAGCGGATAGTGGTAGGATCGCCAAAATGTTCTAATGAAAACTAAACTTTCTAATTTTTAAAGGTAGTGACATCAAACTGATGTCACTTTGTATGTTTTTATTCGTGAGAGATTTTAGAGAAGAACTGACGAGGCCTGTCTGAACCTCTACATATATAGACAGCTAAACCTAGGAGGGGGAGGTCATCAACCTCTACATATATGGGTAACTAAACCTGGGGGAAGGAGGTCATCATCTGGCCTGGTAACAACATACTAAAAAAATTTAAGGTGTAAATTCATATTGCGAATTCAGATATAAATCAAGAATCGTTTTTTCAGGAAAAAGATTCAATACAACCTAGCCGTTTTCATATTTCTAAAATGAATAAGTTTTTATCAAATTCAGTAATTTTATTACAAGAATTTTGTTTTGGAAAATTTATTTTTAAAGGTTTCAGCCATTAAAGAATTTATTATAATTTCCAAAAAATGGAAACGGTTAAGTTGTAGAAAGCCTTTTTTTTGAAAAAATTATCCGTGATTTCACAGAATCACATCATTTTTTAAAATTTGGTATGAAGCAATAAGAAAACAAGTCTGGGTAAAAATAAAATTTGTTAAATGCATTATTTTTTTATGTTTTAATTTTTTTTCTTGGAAGCTAATATCTTTTCTTCCAAATGCTATCTTTAATAATAATATTGCTATACTTGAAAAAAAATTTATCTATTTTTGCCTGAAGTCTAATTTCAATCAGCAAACACTTCATTTACATTTATTTATCGAAATTTTCATACAAAAGTTGTTACCTATTATGAAAATGTCCAAACCCTTCATTTTTGAAACTTGTATCTCATCTTGAATGATATCTTATTATAAAATATTCTCTACATAATTTTTAAAAAAATGCTGAAATCGATATTTTGTTTCGAATCTTTAAGCATTTATTGACTTTAAATTCCATTAAAAAATTATTTTTCAAGTATCTTAAATCTAAAAATCTTAAAATTTCACAAAATCTTTTAGATACTTATTTCAGATCAATATGTTTCAAAGTATATAGAAAAAAGTGTAATTTTTTTAATGTTATATTCCGTAATTTTGAATTCTGTGTCTCTTTCGCGCCTCCTTTGAGTGAAGTCGAGAAAAATACAATTTCTGATTTTAAGTTTTTAACTCTCAGATATGGCTATATAGACACAGCAAGAAGCCACAACCAAGAAGAAGTTTTTAACTCGACAACAGAAAGCGTGAAATCGAAGCGCGCTAGTGGGGGTGTATGCCAAAATCCCGATGGGTCAAAAGGACGTATATCAAAATCCCGACGTCTCAAAGTCCCGACCAGCCACCTGTATCTTGCCACTAAATGCATAAAAAAAAAATTACGTGATAGAATTATCAGATTGAATTGAGCTTTGGTACACTTTATCGGAGTCGAAAAAGTAAGGACAAGTTCGTTAACCAGCCACATCCAATCAAAATTGAGGGATAGAGCACTACTTTTGTGTTTTTGAAAATAATTTTTTGAAAAAATCAAAAATTCCAATCCTAGTTTTTGATAGTGCTCATAAATCTCTACAAATTATCCTAATAATATTTTTTGATTAAATTAAAATTAGAAATGTTATAGCATATTCAAATTCGAAAAAAGTCAATATCAAAATTCCATTTATCAGTTAAATTGTACGAGATACGAAAAAACGTTATGATACAATATTATTGAATACATAAAGACCTACAAATTTGAATTATAACATTTTTTCATAAGATGCATATTTTTCTTTTTAATTAAAAAAAAACTATTGAAAATCCAAAATTCAATTTTTTAACAATAATATTGGAAATACCAAAAAAACGTAAGAATACAAAGTTGTTCGTTTCAAAAAGATCTACAAATTTTGTCTGACACAGTTTCTGATGAAAGATATATTTTTCGTTTCAATTCCAAAAAATACGATAAAAATGAAAAAATTCCATTTTTTAGACAAAATATGTGAGATGCAAAAAAAACATTTAGATGGAAAATTGTTTGCCTAAATGAGGTCTACAAATTCTGATAATGAAATTTCGGGACAGGATGTATATTTTATGTTTTGATTTTTAATATTGAAAAAATTCGATTTTTTTCACCAAAATATGTGAGATACGAAATAAGCGTTGTTCTGCAAAATCGTTTCCTAGAATAAAGTCTACGATTGTTTTTCCTTTTTAGATATGTGGAAGAAAGTCAATTCTTTTAATCATGTAATTTATTAAAAAGTTATACTGAAATGTATACAGAAAATCGAGCGCGAAGCGCGAGTGTCATGATGAGAATGTGTTCCTTAAGGCCGATAGAGCCTTAAGTAAATTGAATTTCCTGTTTCACTTAAATTCAAAAAGAAATTCAGTGACTTTGAGAAATTGTGTAATTCACATTGGGCAGAAGTTCGAGACGTCACCACAGACGAAATTGAAAAATAAATTAAAAAAATTCAAATCGGCACAGAAAAGTAAAATGACCATAGCTAACGTATATTTCATGCTTTTGCAATAAAAAAAAAATGTAACAACAAATTAAGGCTCGATAAAATAATTCGAGACGGTCGTATAGGACACGTATTTCAAATTTATGAAAAAACCAAAAGCGTGTCTTATCTATATTTGGCACCGACTGAAAGAGTACACAAAGAGACATTACTAAAAAAATATAAACTATAAAAAACTACCCCGCGTGGTAACATTAGGGCTCAGGAATTGAAGTCGAGACGGACGTATAGGACACGAATTTCAAATTTGTGAAAAAACCAAAAGCGTGTCTTATCTATATTTGGTACCGACTGAAAGAGTACACAAAGAGACATTACCAAAAAAATATAAACTATAAAAAACTACCCCGCGTGTTAACATTAGGGCTCAGGAATTGAAGTCGAGACAGACGTATAGGACACGAATTTCAAATTTATGAAAAAACCAAAAGCGTGTCTTATCTATATTTGGCACCGACTGAAAGAGTACACAAAGAGACATTACTAAAAAAATATAAACTATAAAAAACTACCCCGCGCGGTAGCATTAGGGCTCAGAAATTGAAGTCGAGACGGACGTATAGGACACGTATTTCAAATTTATGAAAAAACCAAAAGCGTGTCTTATCTATATTTGGCACCGACTGAAAGAGTACGCAAAGAGACATTACTAAAAAAATATAAACTATAAAAAACTACCCTGCGTGGTAGCATTAGGGCTCAGAAATTGAAGTCGAGACGGACGTATAGGACACGAATTTCAAATTTGTGAAAAAACCAAAAGCGTGTCTTATCTATATTTGGTACCGACTGAAAGAGTACACAAAGAGACATTACTAAAAAAATATAAACTATAAAAAACTACCCCGCGCGGTAGCATTAGGGCTCAGAAATTGAAGTCGAGACGGACGTATCGGACACGAATTTCAAATTTGTGAAAAAACCAAAAGCGTGTCTTATCTATATTTGGTACCGACTGAAAGAGTACACAAAGAGACATTACTAAAAAAATATAAACTATAAAAAACTACCCCGCGTGGTAACATTAGGGCTCAGGAATTGAAGTCGAGACAGACGTATAGGACACGAATTTCAAATTTATGAAAAAACCAAAAGCGTGTCTTATCTATATTTGGCACCGACTGAAAGAGTACGCAAAGAGACATTACTAAAAAAATATAAACTATAAAAAACTACCCTGCGTGGTAGCATTAGGGCTCAGAAATTGAAGTCGAGACCGACGTATAGGACACGCATTTCAAATTTGTGAAAAAACCAAAAGCGTGTCTTATCTATATTTGGTACCGACTGAAAGAGTACGCAAAGAGACATTACTAAAAAAATATAAACTATAAAAAACTACCCCGCGCGGTAGCATTAGGGCTCAGAAATTGAAGTCGAGACGGACGTATCGGACACGAATTTCAAATTTGTGAAAAAACCAAAAGCGTGTCTTATCTATATTTGGTACCGACTGAAAGAGTACACAAAGAGACATTACTAAAAAAATATAAACTATAAAAAACTACCCCGCGTGGTAACATTAGGGCTCAGGAATTGAAGTCGAGACAGACGTATAGGACACGAATTTCAAATTTATGAAAAAACCAAAAGCGTGTCTTATCTATATTTGGCACCGACTGAAAGAGTACACAAAGAGACATTACTAAAAAATTATAAACTATAAATACTACCCCGCGCGGTTGCATTAGGGCTCAGAAATTGAAGTCGAGACGGACGTATAGGACACGTATTTCAAATTTATGAAAAAACCAAAAGCGTGTCTTATCTATATTTGGCACCGACTGAAAGAGTACACAAAGAGACATTACTAAAAAATTATAAACTATAAAAAACTACCCCGTGCGGTAGCATTAGGGCTCAGAAATTGAAGTCGAGACGGACGTATAGGACATGTATTTCAAATTTATGAAAAAACGAAAAGCGTGTCTTATCTACATTTGGCACCGACTGAAAGAGTACGCAAAGAGACATTACTAAAAAAATATAAACTATAAAAAACTACCCCGCGTGGTAACATTAGGGCGCAGGAATTGAAGTCGAGACAGACGTATAGGACACGAATTTCAAATTTATGAAAAAACCAAAAGCGTGTCTTATCTATATTTGGCACGGACTGAAAGAGTACGCAAAGAGACATTATTAAAAAAATATAAACTATAAAAAACTACCCCGCGCGGTAGCATTAGGGCTCAGAAATTGAAGTCGAGACGGACGTATAGGACACGAATTTCAAATTTGTGAAAAAACCAAAAGCGTGTCTTATCTATATTTGGTACCGACTGAAAGAGTACGCAAAGAGACATTACTAAAAAAATATAAACTATAAAAAACTACCCCGCGCGGTAGCATTAGGGCTCAGAAATTGAAGTCGAGACGGACGTATCGGACACGAATTTCAAATTTGTGAAAAAACCAAAAGCGTGTCTTATCTATATTTGGTACCGACTGAAAGAGTACACAAAGAGACATTACTAAAAAAATATAAACTATAAAAAACTACCCCGCGTGGTAACATTAGGGCTCAGGAATTGAAGTCGAGACAGACGTATAGGACACGAATTTCAAATTTATGAAAAAACCAAAAGCGTGTCTTATCTATATTTGGCACCGACTGAAAGAGTACACAAAGAGACATTACTAAAAAATTATAAACTATAAATACTACCCCGCGCGGTTGCATTAGGGCTCAGAAATTGAAGTCGAGACGGACGTATAGGACACGTATTTCAAATTTATGAAAAAACCAAAAGCGTGTCTTATCTATATTTGGCACCGACTGAAAGAGTACACAAAGAGACATTACTAAAAAATTATAAACTATAAAAAACTACCCCGCGCGGTAGCATTAGGGCTCAGAAATTGAAGTCGAGACGGACGTATAGGACATGTATTTCAAATTTATGAAAAAACGAAAAGCGTGTCTTATCTACATTTGGCACCGACTGAAAGAGTACGCAAAGAGACATTACTAAAAAAATATAAACTATAAAAAACTACCCCGCGTGGTAACATTAGGGCGCAGGAATTGAAGTCGAGACAGACGTATAGGACACGAATTTCAAATTTATGAAAAAACCAAAAGCGTGTCTTATCTATATTTGGCACGGACTGAAAGAGTACGCAAAGAGACATTATTAAAAAAATATAAACTATAAAAAACTACCCCGCGCGGTAGCATTAGGGCTCAGAAATTGAAGTCGAGACGGACGTATAGGACACGTATTTCAAATTTATGAAAAAACCAAAAGCGTGTCTTATCTATATTTGGCACCGACTGAAAGAGTACGCAAAGAGACATTACTAAAAAAATATAAACTATAAATAACTACCCCGCGTGGTAGCATTAGGGCTCAGAAATTGAAGTCGAGACGGACGTATAGGACACGAATTTCAAATTTGTGAAAAAACCAAAAGCGTGTCTTATCTATATTTGGTACCGACTGAAGAAGTACACAAAGAGACATTACTAAAAAAATATAAACTATAAAAAACTACCCCGCGTGGTAACATTAGGGCTCAGGAATTGAAGTCGAGACAGACGTATAGGACACGAATTTCAAATTTATGAAAAAACCAAAAGCGTGTCTCATCTATATTTGGCACCGACTGAAAGAGTACACAAAGAGACATTACTAAAAAATTATAAACTATAAAAAACTACCCCGCGCGGTAGCATTAGGGCTCAGAAATTGAAGTCGAGACGGACGTATCGGACACGAATTTCAAATTTTTGAAAAAACCAAAAGCGTGTCTTATCTATATTTGGTACCGACTGAAAGAGTACACAAAGAGACATTACTAACAAAATATAAACTATAAAAAACTACCCCGCGTGGTAACATTAGGGCTCAGGAATTGAAGTCGAGACAGACGTATAGGACACGAATTTCAAATTTATGAAAAAACCAAAAGCGTGTCTTATCTATATTTGGTACCGACTGAAAGAGTACACAAAGAGACATTACTAAAAAAATATAAACTATAAAAAACTACCCTGCGTGGTAACATTAGGGCTCAGGAATTGAAGTCGAGACAGACGTATAGGACACGAATTTCAAATTTATGAAAAAACCAAAAGCGTGTCTTATCTATATTTGGCACCGACTGAAAGAGTACACAAAGAGACATTACTAAAAAATTTTAAACTATAAAAAACTACCCCGCGCGTTAGCATTAGGGCTCAGAAATTGAAGTCGAGACGGACGTATAGGACACGTATTTCAAATTTATGAAAAAACCAAAAGCGTGTCTTATCTATATTTGGCACCGACTGAAAGAGTACGCAAAGAGACATTACTAAAAAATTATAAACTATAAAAAACTACCCCGCGCGGTAGCATTAGGGCTCAGAAATTGAAGTCTAGACGGGCGTATAGGACACGAATTTCAAATTTATGAAAAAACAACAAGCTGGTTTTTTTTCATATTCTTTGGCGTGCACATATTTTAAAAACTGTATTAGTTTATAAACTTTTATTAGGAAAATTTTTAATTACATAAAAAATCTAAATTATGTCCTGCGTCTTGTGAATTGAGCTGGAAGATCGTATAGCATCGCATCAAATTGCCTCAAGCATTTCTGGATACTAAAGATGGCTTCTGATGCCTTCAGAGTGATTTTTGGAAATATTACATTATAAAACTTATTGCTGTGTAAAAAATTTCGTTGTGCACTTCCTCTTGTCTTAAAAAAAGTTTTATCTTCCACTGTTCTAACAAAAAGCACTAAAAAGTGGATTTTCGCACAATAAAATTTAATTAATATTTTCATATTTCCTCACATTCAAAGGTAGTGTCGCAAATGTTATTACATGAAAATTAGAGATAACTCTTTTAACTTTTCTTAAGTTTACTGGCCATTTCAAATAATTCTTTTTAAAAAACTTTATTACATACTAATGAATATTTCTTTCGCTTCGGGAAAGCGTTTACTCAAAATTCCCTCGATATACAAATCGATTGAACATTTTATAATACAGTTTTAATATTTCTTGTTGAAAAAATTAATAACATTTTTCTTACGTAAAAAGAATAATTTGAAATAGCCAGTCAACTTAAGAATATTTAAAAGAGTTATCTCCCTAATTTTCATGTTAAAATTTGGACACTATCTTTGAATGTGAGGTAATATGAAAATATTAATTAAATTTTATTGTGCAACAATCCACTTTCTAGTGCATTTTGTTAGAACAGTGGAAGATAAAGAATATGAAAAAAAAACCAGCTTGTTGTTTTTTTATAAATTTGAAGCAAGAGTTGCGAACGATACGTCTTTGTGTACTCTTACAATTCTTCCGAAATATACACAAGACACTATCTTCATTTTTTCATAAAATTGAAAGGTATTTTCCCCATGACTGTCTCGACTTCAATTTCTGAGCCTTAATGTTACCACGCGGGGTAGTTTTTTATAGTTTATATTTTTTTAGTAATGTCTCTTTGTGTACTCTTTCAGTCGGTACCAAATATAGATAAGACACGCTTTTGGTTTTTTCATAAATTTGAAATTCGTGTCCTATACGTCCGTCTCGACTTCAATTTCTGAGTCCTAATGCTACCACGCGGGGTAGTTTTCTATAGTTTATATTTTTTTAGTAATGTCTCTTTGCGTACTCTTTCAGTCGGTGCCAAATATAGATAAGACACGCTTTTGGTTTTTTCATAAATTTGAAATTCGTGTCCTATACGTCCGTCTCGACTTCAATTTCTGAGCCCTAATGCTACCACGCGGGGTAGTTTTTTATAGTTTATATTTTTTTAGTAATGTCTCTTTGCGTAATCTTTCAGTCGGTGCCAAATATAGATAAGACACGCTTTTGGTTTTTTCATAAATTTGAAATTCGTGTCCTATACGTCCGTCTCGACTTCAATTTCTGAGTCCTAATGCTACCACGCGGGGTAGTTTTTTATAGTTTATAATTTTTTAGTAATGTCTCTTTGTGTACTCTTTCAGTCGGTACCAAATATAGATAAGACACGCTTTTGGTTTTTTCATAAATTTGAAATTCGTGTCCTATACGTCCGTCTCGACTTCAATTTCTGAGTCCTAATGCTACCACGCGGGGTAGTTTTTTATAGTTTATATTTTTTTAGTAATGTCTCTTTGCGTACTCTTTCAGTCTGTGCCAAATATAGATAAGACACGCTTTTGGTTTTTTCATAAATTTGAAATACGTGTCCTATACGTCCGTCTCGACTTCAATTTCTGAGCCCTAATGTTACCGCGCGGGGTAGTTTTTTATAGTTTATAATTTTTTAGTAATGTCTCTTTGTGTACTCTTTCAGTCGGTGCCAAATATAGATAAGACACGCTTTTGGTTTTTCCACAAATTTGAAATTCGTGTCCTATACGTCCGTCTCGACTTCAATTTCTGAGCCCTAATGTTACCACGCGGGGTAGTATTTTATAGTTTATATTTTTTTAGTAATGTCTCTTTGTGTACTCTTTCAGTCGGTGCCAAATATAGATAAGACACGCTTTTGGTTTTTTCATAAATTTGAAATACGTGTCCTATACGACCGTCTCGAATTATTTTATCGAGCCTTAATTTGTTGTTACATTTTTTTTTTATTGCAAAAGCATGAAATATACGTTAGCTATGGTCATTTTACTTTTCTGTGCCGATTTGAATTTTTTTAATTTATTTTTCAATTTCGTCTGTGGTGACGTCTCGAACTTCTGCCCAATTAATTCACATCATCTGTAATATTATTATAAAATTGGTTTGAGCTTCAGTATCAAAATATAAGAAATAAACTTAAATGTATGCGAAGAGCACAAGAACGAGCGCGAAGCGCGAGGTCCAGAAAAAACGGAGCGCGAAGCGCGACGTTCAAAAATTCCGGAGCGCGCAGCGCGACGATCGAATCGCGCGCCCTAGGCGCGCTCAAACTTGCGAGCGAAGCGAGCTGCGCGCGAAGCACGCGATGAGAATGTGCCTGCGAAGCGGGCAGATTTTTTTATTATTGTTTTGCGTTCATTTAAATATTAATACTAATAATTAACCTCGTTACAATAAAATTTGATAATTTTTCATATTATATAACACATATATAATATAACATATAACAAAAACATATAATACATATACTATATATTACTACTGTAATTAAATGAAACTCCTTTTCAAAAAAAAACATTTCAAAAATACTGTTTGGAATTTGGACTAAAATTTGTTAATATTATACTATGAAATATATTTATAATATATTATAATTCAAAGCAGTCAAATAGTTTTAAAACAAATTGCACTTAGATTATTGTATAATTAACATCGAGTAAAAGTGATTTTTAATTGAATGGAGTTTATCTAATAAAAATAATTCTCTGATAACTTATATTAACGTCTAATTTTTTTGTTTAGATGATACGGTGTTCCCATCCATTTTGAACATCTCATAAATATAATCTTTGGTATGTGAGCACATTATTAAGTTAGGCCTCAGTCAGCTTTGCTGCCTTTTTCTTTTCAAGATTGGCCTTCTTTATATCAACCATCTTAATTTTTTAAAATTATAAATTTAAGTTTTCAATTCCTATTACTTTAGGAATTCTATGTAATTCAGTAAAACTACGAGCTATAAAAAGTAAGGAATCTAAATTAACAAAAAATCTATACATATTCTTTTATAAAGTTCAAAACTTTATTTTAATAACAAAATTGTTAGAAATCAGAAAATTTTTTTCCATTTCAACACAATCCAATTTTAACAGGCTCGCATTACCTTTAATTCAGAATTTTAAAAAATATTCTTTTTCTTCTATTCTTTATTTCAGTCACTTTCATTTATCTATTTTTTAACTTCTATCACACAAAATGTTTGTAACTGAATTTGTTTGAGATAAGTATTTGAGAGACATTTATTGCGGTGCAAAAAAAATTCATTGCACAACTAGATACAATTATTCAATATTGAGACATTAAACTTTATTATATTATGAAATTAATTGTTAATATCTCTATTAAATTAAATGTTTTATTTTAAACTAATTAAGAAAATAAACAATGTGTTCGATGTACTTACTCTTCCCAAAACTGTTACTCCATCGGGCATATAGGTTAACCTCTCTTGAAGAATATCTTCTGGCTTAAAATGCTTTTCCCAAATCGCATGACTTGCTGTTAATTTGATGTCATCGCGAAGGATAGGAATTTGCCATAATTTTATCGTATTTTCATCCTTTGGTACAATGAATAAACGAACTTTGTCAGAGCAAGACATATATCCGGATTTGCACCCAAAACACACACATTTCACCATTTTTTACATCAATTTTTTTGGAAATTTGTTTCTAAACTCGCGAACGTTATCTCATTACCGTTCAAGAACTCGAAAATTTGAAAATTTAAAGAGAAAAGCTTAAAAAACTATGTTTTGTAATGTGATTTTCGTGTAAGTCGGCCCAATGAACAGTCAGCGCCACCATGGCAGCCAGTCAGAATTCATGTCATTTTCAACTCAGAGATGCAGGGGGCTGGTTCCGACTAGTGTAGTGTGATCCAGTTTTCTATGTAAAATAAAAGCATGACCGAAACAAACAAGAGATGGGCGTGTGCTGTTTGCCGAGATATCCTATCTGCTCGCTAGGTGGTGCTGATCATCAAATAAACCCCATACGCATAAATGAAGAAAATATAGTGTATAATTTTTCGTAACAATAAAGAGTAGAATATAAAAATACAATTAGGATAAAATGATTAACATTGTTTTTAATAAAATTCAACATTAATTAAACCAAACTCGATTTGATTCAAACAGATGATAATCTTTTCACATAAAATCATTAGTTTTAAGGTTATGAATGAAAATTCACAATTAATTTGATCAAAATTTATTTGATTCAAACCACGAAGTAGTATAAGGAGCTCCAACTCTGATATAAGGATGGCCCCCATTTTTCCGAATCCACTTCCTATAGCATTCCATATAACGTATTCTAGCGCCTGTTATGGGAAAATTTGAAACTACTGAATTTTCAAAATGTCTGCCCACGTCATCTGCTACGTGCCTCAGGATAAACAACGTAATTTGACTCATTTTGAAAAATATGCGAAGTTCGGAATGAATTATGTGTACGTTTTGGTAATAATAATCCTTTTTGAAAAGAATGAACACAACGTAAAGTGTTAAAGAATATTAAGTTATATTTTGAATATATAAATCACTACATTTGGAGTATAGATAACACGGTCGAGCTTTTTTTTTTTAACCTTAGCCTTCTAAACCCGACCGGGTCTCTTGATGTTTATGAGAGTTGCATGCTTATCGTGTTATAATTATATGCATGAGCAATAAAATAACAGCTTGCTTTTATTATATTAATTTGAATTTAGTGGAATGATTAGTAGTAGTACATTGAGTAAAAAAAAGTATTATTTTTTCATCCTTTTGTAAGAAGAGTTTTGTTAAAATTGTTTAGGTTTTATCATTTTTGAACGTGAAATGGAAACCACAAAAGCATCAAGTCCAGGGAATGAAATGTTGACCTTCAAATATTTGCAAAACCGTATAGAATCAATCAATTTACCTTCGGCAAGCTGGTCTTATTCGAGAGGGAATGAATTATTCTTTGGCTTACAAAGAGTAGAAGATGATGGTACTATCAGAAAGAGAGTTGCAGTACTTCCTGATTTAAGTTTGAAGATCATTGTGGATAATAATTTAATGCCATTATGTAAATACATTAAAGTCCGTAGCATTGAAGAATTTGAAAATCTGTTGAAAGATGTCAACGATTATCCATGATTTTTTTCCCATTATTTATCAAAATTCAGTTTATTCATATGATGAAATTAGATTTACTGAATTCATTTGTGAATGAAAGCTGGAGAAATTGTAAATTTAACAATTAATATAATTTGAAGGAAAGTATCAAGTTCGTTTAACGCTTGTTTTTATGAGTGTAAAGAAAACTTAATTTATAATTCTGACCTTATAATTATATAATAATAAATTCAGCCTGTATGAAAAAAGTATTAGATTAACAACTAATACCTTTTTTGCATATGAGAACATTATAACGAAATCGTGAATCAATTATGTAAATATACTAAAATTGCACAACTTTTTGGTAGCTACTACCTGCATAGAGTGATTGAAATTGTATTATGCAATTAATTTTAAATGAAAGTGACATACACAAATTGTTAAGAAGGGAAATTATGTTTGAACTTTTTGATTTTATTTTTACTTACTATTTTAATTAATCGCTGTTTACACCGATTACACATTTTACATAAAATTTTTAACCTTTTTAACACTTATGTTGAATTTACATTGCTACATTTTTTTGTGAGCACTTGTAACAATTTTTTTTATAAACACTTTATATATAAATCAATAAATATTTCTGAGCAATAAAAATTACAGCGTGTAGTTATTCTACATTTTTAACACGTACATTTATCTATGTAGAAAGTAATTAACCGTTATTTTTAAAAGTTGCTTATATCCCGCAGTAGGATTTTCCGCTTTGGCTGATCAATACAATTCTTTGGACTTTTCTTTGGAATAGGTTCTTCTTTACATTTTGCTGAATTGGAAGAGCTTTTCGAAGTTTTATTTTTATTGCTTTTCTTCATGAGCACTTCAGGCTCTTGTGATAGTACTTCAGAAGAAACCGTGAGTTTCGCGGCTTTTCTTTTTTCTTTAGTCTTTTCTCTCTCCTCATTATTTTTATTGCACTGCCTGGCGACGAAGAACATTCTAGTGGTCAAATAAAAAGTAATGATTCGATGCGTTAAAGTTAGAGCGTGCTCCTTACATCCAACGTGTGGTACAAGAGGCATTTTTTCTAGATTTTCGGTTATCGTCGACAATGTCTGCGCATCAGGACTCTTTTGTTCGAGAACTGACATTATAGCTTTTTCGACAATATTTATTAGACACGTCAGTTTTCTCGAAGGATGTATTAGAAAGCCTTTCGACCTTATTTCAATAAGGAGGATCTGGTTCAGGAAAAATTGTCGGAATAGCATCATCTCTGAGTAGGGCTCGATCTCTTTTAATACGAATTTCTGTTCCATCTGGCATTTTTGTTATAAACTCCTTGATCACAGCACCTTCTTCAAAGTGAATATCACATATTTTGTTTATTTTTTGAAAACTGTCTCCACCGGGAATCAATTTCTTCCAGCAATACAGCATTTCCATCTGCTCAAAAAAACTAACAGTTAAGGTTTATTTTTTGTCTACATTTCCACTTATACAAAAAAGGAGTTCATGTTCACTATAAACATTGAGTAATATTAATTGACAAAATAATAATAAGCTAATAAAGTTTGGATTCATGCACTGACCCCTATTATTACAGGTACACTTAATATTTTCATATACTGACCGTATTGGGCGAAAATAAATGACGCTTTTCCAAGTCATCCTTTTGTCTCCGCATCCTACGCAACGATTTGTATTTACATACAAAACAACAACTTGACATCGTTATCCTTGAAAAATCAAATTATAACAGATATTACAGAGCATGTGATACAACTTACACGACTTCCTCGCATTAAAAATTACTTACTTTTATGATTGCACAAAACTTTTAAAAAACCATATTTGTATGGCAAACGCAACCGGTGAACGTAAGCCACTGACGACCATTTCGAAAATCCCCCCCGACCTATGTTATAACGGTTTTCCGCAAGAGGCGCTACAGTACGCTATCTGAAGTGCTATAGGATGTGGGTTCGGAAAAATGGGCATACAATTTCCTGAAGCTCTCAATAGAGTTGGAGCTCCTCATACTACTTCGTGATTCAAACAGATGGTAATCTTCCCATATGAACGCACTAGTTTTAAGGTTATGTGCGAAAAATCATCTATTGTTGGACAGAATTCGATTTCATTTGAACAGATGATAATCTTTTCATATCAAATCATTAGGTTTAAGGTTATGATTGAAAATTGACAATTAATTTGACCAAAATTGATTTGATTTAAACGGATGGTAATCTTTACATATGAACCCACTAGTTTTAAGGTTATGTGCGAAAAATCATCTATAATTGGACAGAATTCCATTTGATTTGGACAGATGATAATCTTTTCATACCGAATCATTAGGTTTAAGGTTATGATTGAAAATTCACAATTAATTTGGCCAACATTTATTTGATTTAAACAGATGGTAATCTTTACATATAAACGCACTAGTTTTAAGGTTATGTGCGAAAAATCATATATAATTGGACAGAATTCGATTTCATTTGAACAGATGATAATCTTTTCATATCAAATCACTAGTTTGTCTAATTTTCTTTAATGTAAACAAATCTATTTTTTTGGATCAAAGACATTTTTTTTTTGACCGTATATCAAAGAAATGTTTCTTTGATTTAAAGATTTCTCAGTGAACTCTTGATTTCTCATAAGGATATGTATAGAAAAATTTGGAATTTCATCAATATACTCAGAAAACTATTGTTATATCGATGAATACCTTAAAAAGATGGAAAAAGGCGAATTTGTTATTCTTTTATTAAAAAGTGGTTGATATGTCACAAAGGAAGTTTCGTGTTTTAAGAACTCCGATCTGCAGACTTGTTAGAAAGGCTACGAGAAAGCTTTCTGAAACATAATATACAAAAATGATTGAATAAATAATATGTGAATACCAGTTTTATTTATTTGTATAATCAGACAAACTAGTGATTTGATATGAAAAGATTATCATATGTTCAAATAAAATCGAATTCTGTCCAATTATAGATTATTTTTCGCACATAACCTTAAAACTAATAAGTTTATACGAAAAGATTACCATCTGTTTGAATCAAATCGAATTCTGTCCAATTATAGCAGCCCCCGGAATCTCTGGAGTTGAAAATGTCACAGATGTTGACCGTTGGCCACCGTAGCGCTGGGTGTTCATGAGGCCGACCTTATACAGATTAGCATTATAGAACATTGAAATTTAACGTTTTTTGTGCAAAATTGGTGTCTGAAGTGCTTTTGTGTGCTTTTTAGGTAAATTGGAATGGTTTTAACAATCGTTGATATAAAAATTTAAGTGAAAATGCGGAAATTTGTTGCTGTAGGTTGCAAAACAGGCTACACGTAATGATCTGAAAAAGTGCATTGTTTTGGGGTTTATTTATCATGAGCGCCTTTAACTTATTAAAATTTAATCTATACTAAATTTAAAACGCTTTGAATAAAAAAATCAACAAAGCTGACTGACTGAACTTAAGGTATTATAGATAGGGATGGGCGATCTTCAAGAAAAAGAATTGATTTTGAAATTATTGATTCAATTTGATCGATTAAGCGGTTAAAAAGATCGATTTTTGAATCGATCTTCAAAAATCGATACCTTTTTCTGAAAATGATAAATTTCTGTAAAATAACCATTTTTTAAAATGTTTTATAACAATTGGAGATATAATTGTTACTTGCATATTTTGTGAATTTAAATTATCAAAATAAAAAAGTGTTTATATCAATAAAAAAGGAAATTCGGCTTAAAAAACACACTATATTTGCGAATCAGGAACGTTTTTTATTTTTTTAAATTGCACAATTTCTAAAGCCAATGCGTATTATTAGTGATAAAGTTTCTGACATAAAAATGAAGTATTACTACAAAGTTTATAATATTAATATACTTTGAACTTTGCATATCACTTAAAGTATTATTTATGATAAAATTTCTGGCATAAATATGAAGTATTACTATAAAGTTTATAATATTAATATACTTTGAACTTTGAATATCACTTAAAGTATTATTTATGATAAAATTTCTGGCATAAATATGAAGTATTATTATAAATTCTATAATATTATTATACTTTGTATCTCACATTAAGGATATTCTCGTGGTGTTGTAAAAAAAATATGATCAAGTAGTTTTTATCCCCAAAAATTTAATTTTTATGCATTTTTCCCATGCATAAAAATGATTTCAGGCCTCATGAACAATCAGCGCCCCTAGCGGTCACGGTCAATTCTTGTGACATTTTCGTTTTGCGGATTACGTGCATTCTGGCTAAGATGCAGGGGACTGAATTATAGATGATTTTTCGCACATAACCTTAAAACTAGTAAGTTTATACGAAAAGATCACCATCTGTTTAAATCAAATCAATTTTGGTCCAATTAATTGGGAATTTTCGATGATAACCTTAAATCATTTCAGTTTTTATAAAAACATTACCACCTATTTAAATCGAATCGAGTTTGGTCCAATTAGTTGGGAAATCTCGATGATAACCTCAAAACATTTCACTTTTTATGAAAAGATTACCATCTGTTTAAATCAAATCAATTTTGGTCCAATTAATTGGGAATTTTCGATAATAACCTTAAAACATTTCACTTTTTATAAAAAAATTACCATCTGTTTAATACAAATAAATTTTGGTCAAATTAATTGTGAATTTTCAATCATAACCTTAAAACTAATGATTTGGTATGAAAAGATTATCATCTGTCGAAATCAAATCGAATTCTGTCCAATTATAGATGATTTTTCGCACATAACCTTAAAACTAGTGCGTTTATATGTAAAGATTACCATCTGTTTAAATCAAATCAATTTTGGTCAAATTAATTGGGAATTTTCATTCATAACCTTAAAACATTTCACTTTTTATAAAAAAATTACCATCTGTTTAATACAAATAAATTTTGGTCAAATTAATTGTGAATTTTCAATCATAACCTTAAAACTAATGATTTGATATGAAAAGATTATCACCTGTTTGAATCAAATCGAATTCTGTCCAATTATAGATGATTTTTCGCACATAACCTTAAAACTAGTAAGTTTATACGAAAAGATCACCATCTGTTTAAATCAAATCAATTTTGGTCCAATTAATTGGGAATTTTCGATGATAACCTTAAATCATTTCAGTTTTTATAAAAACATTACCACCTATTTAAATCGAATCGAGTTTGGTTTAATTAATGTTGAATTTTATCAAAAACAATGTTAATCATTTTATCCTAATTATATTTTTATATTCTACTCTTTATTGTTACGAAAAATTATACATTATATTTTCTTCATTTATGCGTATGGGGCTTATTTGATGATCAGCACCACCTAGCGAGCAGATAGGATATCTAATCTTCCACAGTTGTCTCGACACACAGCACACGCCCATCTCTTGTTTGTTTCGGTCATGCTTTTATTTTCCATAGAAAACTCGATCACACTATACTAGTCCGGACTTTGAGACGTAGGGATTTTGGCATCACCCGTTAGTGGGGATACACTGACATGAAGCGCTTCATTGTGTGTGCTCCCACATATTATTGCAGCAGTGCGGACCTTTAATTTTAGTTCGAAAAAGCCACGGAAAAAGCTTTACCAGAGATGAGTTGGGAGATTGCTAAAGTAATGTATTTAATTTCGAGTGATTTTCCGCAGCGCGCGCTATTGCGAAATGTTCTTGGGAACTAAAATGAAAGGTTCATGCTACTACTTGAAGGGTAAAACAGAGCTACTGTTTAACACTTTTGCAGCGTCCCCAATTGCGTAAAGCTTTTTCCGTGCCTTTTTCGAACTAAAATTAAAGGTCCGCACTGCTATAATAATATGTGGGAGCACACACAATGAAGCGCGTCATGTCAGTGTATCCCCAATAACTCGCTTCGATTTCACGCTGTCTGTTGTCGAGTTAAAATCAGAAATTGTATTTTTCTCGACTTCATGCAAAGGAGGCGCGAAATAGACACAGAATTCAAAATTACAGAATATAACATTAAAAAAATTACACTTTTTTTCTATATACTTTGAAAAATATTGATCTGAAATAAGTATCTAAAAGATTTTGTGAAATTTTAAGATGATTCAAATACTTGAAAAATAATTTTTTAATAAAATTTAAAGTCAATAAATGCTTAAAGATTCGAAACAAAATATCGATTTCAGCATTTTTTTTTAAATTATGTAGAGAATATTTTATAATAAGATATCATTCAAGATGAAATACAAGTTTTAAAAATGAAGGGTTTGAACATTTTTGTAATAGGTAACATCTTTGGCATGAAAATTTCGATAAATAAATGTAAATGAAGTTTTTGCTGATTTCAGGTAGTTCATCCACAAAAATTAGACTTCAGGCAAAAATAGATAAATTTGGAAGAAAAGAGATTAGTTTCCAAGAAAAAAAATTCAAACATAAACAAATAATGCATTTAACAAATTTTATTTTTACCCGGACTTGTCTTCTTATCGCTTCGAGTCAAATTTTAAAAAATAATGTGACTCTGTGAAATCACGGATAATTTTTTCAAGAAAAAGGCTTTCTACAACTTAACCGTTTCCATTTTTTGGAAATTATAATAAATTCTTCAATGTCTGAAAGCATTAAAAATAAATCTTCAAAAACAAAATTCTTGCCTGAGAAAACACTTACACTTTTTTTCTATATACTTTGAAAAATATTGATCTGATCTAATTGATTGATCTAATTTTTTTAAGAAAAAGGCTTTCTACAACTTAACCGTTTCCATTTTTTGGAAATTATAATAAATTCTTTAATGGCTAAAAGCATTAAAAATAAAATTTCCAAAACAAAATTCTTGTAAAAAAATTACTGAATTTGGTAAAAACTTATTCATTTTAGAAATATGGAACTGGCTAGGTTGTATTAGGTCTTTTTCCTGAAAAAACGATTCTTGATTTATTTGAATCACATCATTTTTTTTAAATTTGGTATGAAGCGATAAGAAAAAAAGTCGGGGTAAAAATAAAATTTGTTAAATTTATTTTTTCTAATGCTTCAAATATTTTTCTTGGAAATTAATCTCTTTTCTTTGAAATGATCTCTTCAATAATAATTTTTCTATATTTGAAAGCAAAATTATCTTTTTTTACCTAAGACATATGGCAATTTCAATAGATGAATGTAAATGAAGTGTTTGCTGATTTAAGAAAATACATAAATTGTATGTGAATTTACACCTCAAACTTTTCTTGATATGAAGCTAAGTCGACAAACGGTTGCTAAAAAATAAAATACATTGAATACAATTTTTTGGAATTTAACATCTTTTACATGACAATTCGTATGTATACATATATATATAAACTACCATCGGAAATTACAGATTGACCTGGAGTTTCAACTTTCGTCAAAATGTTTTATTTTTAGAAAGATATTACAAAAGAAATTTTAATTTAGATTTAGATTTCAAAAGGTTTTTTCAGTATGTCTTCATAGTGATTTCTTAACCTAATCAAAATATTTTTAGAAATTCTTTTCTGTTTTATCTTGAGGTTGAACAGAATTCAAAAAAGTCATGCAATTTTTAAAATATGTAGCTTCTTCAAGAAGTTTTTAAAAATCGACGTATATCATATTTTAATAAATTTAGAAATTTTTATCAAAATATTGATAGTTTGGATTTTTTGAATTCTTCAAATGAATGTAGTAAAATCATCATTTGAAATTTGATGATTTTTCATTACCATCTTTGATTCTAGAGCAGAATCTAGCAGAAAAATTCCAAAAACATCTTAATTAGTTAGAAAAATACTATGAAAACTTACCTTTGAAATGAGACTACAGACTTTTGACAATGTTAATTAATTTTAGAGTTATTAATATTATTAAGAAAGATCTAAATTTGATGTCTTTTAGATTCTCATCATATGAGAATTAAAGTTTTGGTTTTATGTGAAAAATCATTTTCGGAATTTTCGTCAAATCTTTACATTTTGAGACCCATTGAGTCAGAAAAAACGGTTTTTACAAAAGTGTCTGTCTGTCTGTCTGTCCGTCTGCAGTAGTAATAGGTCATATACTCTATAACTCTGGATAGAAAAAAATTGTCGGATTGAATTGAGCTTTATTGGCATACATTATCGCAGCTGAATAGGTAAGGACAAGTTCGTTAACCAGCTACATCTGACAAAAATTGTCAAAATGGGAGCATTTTTTGTGTTTTTGAAAAAAACTTTATGAAAAAATCAAAAATTTTAAGACTGGTTTCTGATAATTCTCGCAAAGCTCTACTAATTATCCTCATAATATTTTGCATTTAAAATAAAATTAAGAAAGTCACCGTATATTAAAACTTGAAAAAAGTCAATATCCATTTTCCAGTTAAATTATACGAGATACGAATAAAAGTTATGATAAAAAGTGGTTTTCTACATAAAGATCTACAAGAGCAATAACTATAAAGTAACATATGCTTGATAACATGTCTGCTATTATATTGACCCAAAATTCACAGAATTTTTGTTAATTTCTCATTTTTTTTGGCATTGGGTCAGCCTCTTTTTATTTTCTTCGATTAATATTATCAATGCTACTTACGATAAAAAACGCAAAAAAAGAGAGAAGGCAAACGTTTCGGCTACATATGCGGGGGCCCTCGTCAGTGCCATAAATTAAAAGATTAATTCAAAATTTTCGTAAAAGATAAAAATGTAGAAGATAGTTAAAATAAGGATAATAATGAAACTCAAAAACTGAACTCATTGCTTGCAATTCAAAATGAAGAAGTCCAGTAAGCAACAACACGAATTGGAAAAAATATGTAGAATTCACTGTATATAGAAAACCGGATAAAATGAACGAAAAACTTAGAAATTTGTAAACAACAGGCCAGAATTTTTGTTTGTTATTTTTCCTTTATAAAGAACGGATGATCATTTCTTCGACCGTTATATTATTATATCATATAGGTTTGGTTTCGTCGGTCTTAAGGTCAATAAAACAACATTAAAGAAAAATTATTGAATCAATTTATATCAATAAAAATATTAATATTTCAATAAATTTTAAGGCTGAAATTATGAATATTAATCGAATTTGCCATGAAATTATTTAACATATGATTTTCAAGTTTGTGTTCTCAAGCTTTAGCACAATTTTCATTGGTGAATTTAATTCAATTTAGCGTATCTTCGTCTCTCTATCCTACAGTTTGCGTTGCTTCATCGGATTGTACTTACACACCGTATTATAATGTAATTTTAAATTATTGAAGCCCTCAATCTTTGAGGCTTTAATTTTAATGACATTTTCAAGAATAACACTGAATCTTCATGTGTGCTTTCGTTTAATAGGAATTTATGTAAGTACTTATTTATTATATCAACACAACATAAAATAGTTTTCTTTGGAAAAAGAAATTTGATTGTAAATTGATTTGTTCAATTTTTAGTGACATATATATTCCTTGAAAAAGATTCGCAGTGAGGTTGAAACATAGGAGAATTTTTGAACAAATATAATGAAGGAGTTTTTCATAGAATGTTGTTTTATTGACCACAAGACCGACGAAACCAAACCTATATGATATAAAGATCTATAGAAGTTTGAACTGCAACATTTTTTCATAAGATGTATATTTTTCTTTTTAATTATAAAAAAAAATACCATTGAAAATACGAAATTCAATTTTTTAACTAAAATATGTGAAATACGAAAAAAACGTAAGAATGAAAAATTGTTCGTTTCAATAATATATACAAATATTTTCAGATATAGTTTCTGATAAAACGGATATTTTTCATTTTAATTTTAAAAAATACGATTAAGGGGGGAACCTGGTTTAGAGGGTAAAAAAAATCAATTTTTTGAAAGTCATCTCATTCGATTATAAATATATTCAGAAATATGTCTCCAAAATTTCAGAGCCAAATTCCAAATCGTTTCGCAGATATGGCCTCTGAGAGACCGTGCGCTCAGGAGACAGATAACTTTTGGAAAAAACTTTGAACGCGATTTTCTCGAAACAGCGTTTTCCTGCACTGCGTACACGATTAAGAATGTTGTAATTGACGCATGTTCATAAATGATAGCTCTTTTTAGAGCTGAAAGTGTAAGCTGCTATGAGAACCTAAAAAATCACATAAAAATTTTTTTTTAATAACTATTTTTTGTTAATTATCTCAAAATTTCGTCAGTTAAACGCGAATTTTTTTTAAACACTCATAAAATTTGCAATTTTTAACATTTCAATAAATTTCTTAGGTTTAAATAGAAGATAAACTCCTAAAGTGCAAAAAAAAGGTTTGGTTCCCCCCTTAAAATTCAAAAATTCCATTATATGAACAAAATATGTGACATACGAAAAAAACATTGAGATGGAAAATTATTTGCCTAAATGAGGTCTATAAATTCTCAGTTGAACATTTTTTGACAATATGTATATTTTATGTTTTGGTTTTAAAAAACACTATTGAAAATAAAAAATTCCATTTTTGAACCAAAATATGTGAGATACAAAATAAGCGATAATACAAAAAATCGTTTCCTCAAAAAGAGTCTATGAATTCTCTTCCTTTTTTAAATATTTGGAAGAAAATAGATTTTTTGTAATCTTGTAAATTATTAGAAAGTTACAGAAATGTATACAGAAAATCGAGCGCGAAGCGCAAGTGTCATGATAAGAATCTGTTCTTTAAGGCTGATTTTTTGAAAAAACCTTCAGAATACATAACATATTTTAAATGAAAATTTCAATATATAAGTATAAATAAAAGGTTTGATTATTCAAAAGTAAAATATATTATATCTAATATTTTATTGAACAGCACACTTTAAGATTTTATTGGTATGGAGATACACATTTTTAAAATTACACGACTTTTTGTAACATGTTCAACCCCAGCATATATAGAATCCAGAAAAGACTTTCTAAAAATATTTTAATTAGGTTAACAAATCACTATGAAGACATAATAAAAAAAATCTTTTAAAATTTTAATTTTTTTACATACTTATTAATTTCCTTCACAGAGATCTGAATTAAAATTTCTTTTGTAATATCTTTCTATAAAATAAATCACTTTAACGAAAGTGGAAACTCCAGGTCAACCTGTAATTTCCGATGGTAATTTATATATATACAAATTGTCATGTAGAAAATGTAAATTCCAAAAAATGTTATAGTTACAAAGCTTCAAAATTTTGTAATTAAAATTTTAATATAAAACTTTAAGCATTTATTGACCTTGAATTCCATTGGAAAGTTTGTTGTTTACTGTTCAAACCTTCCTCCGATTTCAGAAGAACAGACAAATTAAAAATTACAAAATATTTCATTAAAAAAATTGAACTCGTCCATATGATCTTGTCATATTGTAACAAAAGATTTAAATACTTCGGACAAAAATTTGTATGTAAAATTTAATATCGATAAATATTTACATGTTCATATGAAGATATTAATGAACACATATTTTAGCTTTTTAATTTATCCACATCTGTTGGAAAATTTTTCCTTTCCATAGACCATTTCATTTTTTTAATGAAAAGTCTGTGCTTAGGCTACAAAAATGTGAGATGAAAATATTTCTAACATAAAACTGAGAATGTAAATTTTAAACTTGAATTTTATGTTTATCTCTTCTTAATAGAAAATATCTCTCTAACTAAAAATTTTTTAAATGTACAAAATTTATAAGTATGGAAATTTGAATAGGAAAATATATATTGATTCAAATTTGGAACATTTATTGGCATCAAATTTTACTGAAAGTTTATTTTTGAAGTGTTCAAATGCTTATAAAATTTTACACGATATTTCAGATTATTATTTTAGGCAGATTTTTTTCAAAATATCGGAAAATAAAGTGTTGTTTCTTAAATAACATATTTCGTAAATTTGAAATTGTCATGTGCTTCGCGCCTCTTTTGCACGGTTTCGACAGAAATACACAATTCTCAATTCTGTTACGAGCCGCAACTAATGCGCATGATCGAAGGTATTCTGACGATTGGTTGGTTCATTCGCGAACAAATTGTAGGAACAAACCGGAAAATTTGAAATAAAATAACATTGATAATTTGTTATTTAGATTTAATCATAAGAAACCGAGGTAAGGCGAAGTCTGAATTTACAAAGAGTTTTAACGACTAACTCCGAAGCGTGACTCCTAACGACTGACTCTCAAGAGTGTCCAAAAAAAGAAAGCATGCCCTCTTTCAAAACTATGCACTAGTTTTCACACCCTTATTACTCTATTCACACGTGCGCACACAGACATACATACGAATACATGTTCCCAGCCTCCTTACAAGAATCTTAACCAAGTCAGAGACCAAGTCCTTTAGTCTACGACTCTCACCACTGAAATGGATTTTCTTGGAAACCTTTAAGTGCATCGGCTCCAGGTTTCATATAACATAGCCTTAAATTTAAACTAAATATAAAGAAATGTCTAAACTCGCGTCTGGAGTATCTCAATAATTTCTTGTATGTTTTTCTCTCAAAACTAACCCTAATCGAATTGATTGAAATATTAGTAATAAAACTGTCTTAACTAACGCGATTCTAATTCAGACATCACCTTTAGCTTAAAATCTATTAACAGAATGAAAGTTTATTACTGACAGAAAGTCCTTAAGTCTAATATTACAATTTATGATTTCGACAGCACATGAGAATATAAGATTTCTCAGATTTAACATTTCACAATTCTAGAAGATCGTTAAGATAAAATATAAGTTCTAAATGGCAAATATTTCTAAAAGCTAAAAGTAATCTATGTTACATGATTTATTAATTTTAAGTTAAATACGAGAGAGAGAATTTTATGATTCCTATTCAGGGATATTTTCAGATCAGTTCCATGTTAAGAATACTATTTCGTTTATAAATTTATATATTTTATAATTTGAACGTGAGTTTTAGCAATTTTGCACATATTTTATTTCAAATGATTGCGCGAAATTATGTATGTGAATTCTTGCCATCTAGTGAAGAACGAGCGAGGTATTAGTCGCTCGTTACAATTCCGACTCGATAACCGAAAGCGTGAAATCTAAAAATAGCATTGCACGGAGGAAGCGAGGAGAATAAGGAGAAGTGGGACGAGCCGTTCTCGCGTGCAAGAGCGACGAGGAAGAAACAAGGGCAGCGCGCGCCGTTGCCACTCCATAGAAATTCTGATGGTAAATCATTTCTGGAATTTCTAACTTTCATTATTTACCGACGCGCAAAGTACACCTTTTGCGCAACGCGTTCAGAGGGCGCGTTTATCAGCCCACTTTTGTGAAATTCTCTTATTCCATTACTTTAGCAATCTCTCAACTCATCTCTGACGTTAATTAACTTCTACGACTTCTACAAAACACACGCGGTCGGTGATTTTCCATCGGAGTTGATCGGAGTTAGCTCGAAGCCACAGTCTAGGGTGGGGTTTTTTGCAAGTGGAACAAGGATAGTTTCTATTTCCACATTGTTTTAAACAAAGACAGAGCGTTTCGCCAAAGAAGGGGAGGTTTTCCGTTTCCGGCTGTCACCCCGACGGACGCCTATCTCTGCCCGTGTGTTTATACTCCTGTTTTACCAAATTTCGTGACCATTTGTGCAAGATTTGTGAACCGTGTGTGTTCGTCTGTGCCAACTAATAATTTGTGAGTATTTATAGGATTTAAATCTGCTTATTTGTTCAGAAATCTGTTATCAAAGTGACGTTTAAATGATTCTTCACTGTGTTAGCAACCAAGGGTGGGGTGCACCCTCACCCCAAAATATTAGTCATGCAGCTTTTCTTGCTACCGGTTCTGTATAAAACTTATTTTGTTGTATTAAAACCTCTAATTTTACTTAAATCTGTTTTAGAATGTTTTTACATTACTGTTGCCTGTCAGATTTTTGAGCAAAAACGGTACAATATGCTTTCTGCATAGTGCTATCCGATTCGTAAAGTTAAGAGACTTTTATAAACTGAAGATACACTCCTTAATGCCAATTGGGAGTTTCTCTATTAGCGATAATGTTTTTTAAAATTGTCTTTCGATATCTAATAACTAATGTTAATTAACTTGAAATAGAAAGAAAAACTTTAATTGACTTTCTCATATATAGGAATTAGTCAAAAAAATATTTAATATGCTAAAAAATTTTTTTTTTATTATTTAATGATTTTACAATCACTTTTGTTAAATTAGAAACAAACGCGATTTTTATAATTAATTATTTAAAATTATTATTATTATTTAAAGAATTTGAAAATCTTTCTGTTTTTTAGAAAAAATTTTAAAATTATTTAAAAATTTGATACGTACTTCTATAAAAATGAAAGCTGAATGCAGTTAGTTAAAATACTCTTTAATCGATTACAATCTATAAATATTTGGAGCTTTTTCTTGCTTCTCAATGTCATTAAACAAATTTGTTTGCATAAAAAAATGTTCTCGAAACAAAATTTTGTTTCTGGAAACATATCATATGGCTTTTTATATTCAATTTATTTATATAAAAAAGATGAAATAGATAAAAAGTGTAAACTGACTTACAAAATATAATAGGTATTGATTTCTATGAGTTCAAGTGCATCACTTTAACCAGAATCAAGAAACAGGATTTTAAATGATATTGAAATTCAAATTACAATAAATCGAGCTATAGTTTTTAATATTATAATTTCCTTCAAGATACAGTTTCCATTCATAAATCAGCATTACATTTTTTTAAAGATTAATTTCTTATTTAATGTAACTGATAAAGATTAGAAAATTTTATAATATTTAATAGAAGAAGGTTTTTAAAATTCTAGAATGAATTTTCAATTACAAAGTTTAAAATACTCATAGGTAAATAAAATAATTTTGATCCATCTGCATTTTCCCTTACAGATTACATGAATCAAAAAACGCGTACTAAATTCTAAAAAGAGGAAATCGCACCATGGCCTGGCGGTTTAAGGCTTCCAAATACAAAAATGCTGCGCCTATCGTTCCCAAGCCAGAAGCCTGCATCCGCGATATTTTTGTCGGGTCATATCAAACTTATGGCAACAATATCGCAGCTTCGGCTGCTTTTATGGCATTTAATGTCGATCATAACGGTGAGATTTTTCGAACACGGATCAAAACTATGGTAAAAACCCTTAGGTGGAGAGCTTTTAATTAATTTTTCTTTGTTCATGTTAGGTTCTAGCTTGGCGGTATTGCCATTAGAAGATTGTGGAAGAAAGAGCAAAACCATGCCTTTATTACACGCTCATGCAGACACTGTAACAGACATAGATTTCTCGCCCTTTCACGATGGGTTGCTTGCTACCGGATCTCAGGACTGCCTTGTAAGTGTTCAATATTTTGATAAAAAAATATTAATAAAACAAAATTTTAATTCTAGTAAAGCAAATTATCTTTCAATTTCTAATTCACAGGTAAAATTGTGGCATATCCCAGAGTCTGGATTAGAAGAATCACTCTGCAACCCAGAGTGTACATTTTCACACAGACAGAGGCGAGTTGAAGTGGTTCGCTGGCATCCTACCGCAGAATATCTCTTAACCACCGTTTCTTACAAGAATCTATCTCTTTGGGACATTATCTCTCAAAAGGAACTTTTTTGTACGTATAAAAGAGCTTTTATAGAGGTTCGAACGCGGCTAGGAAATTAATATTAAAAGTTTAAAACGACGAGATCTGCAAAATTTGTTAAATATACAAAGTGCGCCCTCTTTTATTAACATCTGATATTTTTTAAATAGTGAACTTGATACAAAAAACTAAAAAATATAGATTAGTAATACAAGCATTTTTCCTTAGAATGTGTATTGAGTAACTACTAATATTTTCTGAACTGGCAATTAATTATCTGCTTTTCACGATTACTCAGCAGCATTCGATCGCCTTCTTAAATTCTAATTTTTATTTTCAATATCAAGATTTGTTTTATTGGTATGAATTAATTTTGAATCGCACAGCTACAAATGAGCATGCAGATGTGATTCAATCTATAAGTTGGAAGCAAGATGGTACGATGTTAGCAACGTCCTGTAAAGATAAACAAGTTAGAATCATCGATCCTCGAGCTCCTAAAAATATCATTAACTCATCAGCAAGTCATCAAAGTATAAAAGATTCAAGGATCGTTTGGTTGGGAAATGGAGAGCGTATATTAACAACTGGTTTCGATTCAGCTAGACTTCGCCAAGTTTACATCAGGGATCTGCGAAATCTCAGGGATCCGATGAAGACTTTAGAATTCGATTGCAGCACAGGGTAAAATATCATTTTTCCATTTAAAAAGTTGCATTTATAAAATTAGTATTGCAAATGACTTGCTGTAGAATTGTTTTTTTAAGATCATAAGTATTTATTGATTAATTATTTCTGGAACAAAAAGCTCCGCTGCAGGACATAATCCTATTCAAAATTATCTTGTTACTGTTGCCATTACTGTTATTTTCCCATTTTAAATTAATTATTGAATACATCATTTTGATTTCCTAAGAACCTTACAAAATTTTTTTAGTTTGAATAAAAGTGTTTAAAAAACTGAAAATTATATTCATATTTAATATTTTAAAGAATTTGAAAATCTTTCTGTGGAAAAAATGACGCTTTCGACTGCGCTGGGATTCGACTGCTGTCGACCGGCAATCGAAAGACCTGTGCTCGAATCCCAGCGCAGTCGAAAGCGTCATTTTTTCCACAGAAAGATTTTCAAATTCTTTAAAATATTAAATTTATTTGCATTATTTGCGATATAAGAGTTTGAAATTGTCTACGAGGACACCTGTCGACAACGTATCCTATCTGATACGCGACTAGTGATCCTCCGATAATGTAGGCAGTGACAAAAATTTCAAACTCAACTAATTAATTTTTTTATATTCATATTATAGAAATTTTTGTAAAGGGCAAAGTAGATGAGATGAATGTATTTTATTACAATTTAATAAAATTTTAATGGTAATACTTAATACTTGTTAATATATATTCTATCAGAAAATGACTATTTACCTGGAAAAAAGATTTTAAATTCAAAAATTCATTTGTTGCCTTAAATAGCGTAATTCATTACAACTTCAATCAATATAGACATTGTTATTTAATTCATATTCTAAGAGAAAAGCATTTACTTGATACATATAAAAATGTAAAAAATATTTTTTAATAATGAACAGAACTTATATCGACCCTTAGTATTAATGTTCAAATATTGTTGATGTTCTTAGTTGGCTCAAAGTTTCATATTTTCAAACGTTTCGACTTATATTGGAGTCCTCATCAGGGAGAATTTATTTCTATAAAAAATACAAAGGGACAAACTTAAAAATTGTCCGTGTGACGGATAAAAATTATGGTAAAAAATGACTTAAAAGAATTGCACCTGTGAAGCTATAAAATTAGTCTAAATAACTAAATTTACAAAAAAATAAAAGCTGTACAAACATTTTTTCTCTAAAAATACTAAGGGGAGTACTTGAAAAATAGCACGTGTGATGGATAAACATTGTGGTTAAAACGATATAAATGGATTGTACATGTAAAACTATAAAATTGGTCTAAACTGAATTTACAAAAAACTGTACAAACAATTTTTTCTATAAAAATAGAAAGAGAAAAAACTTAAAGAATTGCACATATGACCGGTAAACATTGTGGTAAAAATGATATAAAAGAATTGCACGTGTAAACTATAAAATTGGTCTAAATAACTAAATTCAACGAAATAAAAACTGTGCAAAATTTTTTACCTATAAAAATACAAGGAAGAAACTTAAAATAAGAGATTAATTTTGCACCTGTGGCGGATACACATTGTAGTAACAAATGATATAACGTGTGTGCAAGTGTGAAAGCTGTAAAAACGGTCTAAATAGCTAAATTCACAAAACTGTACAGAAATGCTTTTTTTTTTTAATCTACCCTAAGAAGGATAATATATACAGTAAGATTGTAGAAGTCAAGAAGAATTATTACAGAGTATAAAGACTGTTTATGACTCGTTTCAAATTTCATAGCCCTCTTCTGTCAAAGTATTCTGGTCATCTTGCGTACATCTTCACACACTTTTTTTCTCTCCTTTTCCTTTCACCGAGACTCTCCAAAGTAAAAAAACCTCACCCTCCACTTTACTTTAAAAAGCCTTTTCCAAGTCTGTTTTCCAAATGCAACTCAGTTTTGAAGAAAAATCCGTAGTGACAGGAGCGCTATTACAAAAATTATGTGCTTATCTTGTTCTCGACGAAAGAAAAAAAGGAAAAAAATAAGGAATTTGTTATTGTGTCACTTTGATTAATTTTATCACCAACGTTTGTCCAGCTACTTAACAAAATAACAGGTCGGTTTTTGTTTGGTAATATTTTATTGTGATGAGTTCGCCGTTTTAGACTTTTTACTCTGTAATAATTCTTCTTGACTTGTACAATCTTACTGCATGTATTATCCTTCTTAGGGTAGATTAAAAAAATTTTGTTGTCTCCAAACGGGCGAAAAAAGTCGCATTGCATGCTTGCGCGTAGAGCGGCATGCAGCCAATTGCGTTTCGGCGACGCAATCGGGCAAAATGTTCATACCGCCCGCTTCAATGGGCGAAAATGTTTATTTCGCCCTCTTCAACGGGCGAAATGTTCATACCGCCCGCTTCAACGGGCAAAATTCTAAATTCTAAAAACTAAATTCTAAACTAAATTCACAGAACTGTACAGAAATAGTAGATTGTGTACCTCGAGTGACATGGTTGCGATGTGACTCGTGTGAATACATAGTACACTTCGCATTCGTCAGAAACGCCACCATGCCGCCCTTGGTACACAATCTACTATTTCTGTACAGTTTTGTGAATTAAGCTATTTAGACCGTTTTTACAGCTTTCACACTTACACACACGTTATATCGTTTGTTACCACAATGTTAATCCGCCACACGTGCAAAATTAATCTTTTTTTTTTAAGTTTCTTCCCTTGTATTTTTATAGGTAATTAATTTTGCACAGTATCTATTTCGTTGAATTTAGTTATTTAGACCAATTTTATATTTTCACATGCGCAATTGATTTATATCGGTTTATTACAATGTTTATCAGTCACACGTGCAATTTATTAAGTTCTTATCTTTATATTTTTTAAGAAAAAAATTTTTTGTACAGCTTTTATTTTCTGTAAATTTAGTTATTTATTATTAACAACGACTTTTGTGGCCGCTAAATTCATCGTATAACTCGTTTGTTTAATTTGACTTCATGCAATTACACGAAAAATCAATATTAATATTGTTTTCTAAGAATACATTTTCTCTGGTATTTGTTAATTAAAAAAAAATTTGATTTAAAATTGTTTGTTTGCAGTTATTATATGATTGCATTTTATTTTAAATTTGTTTCTAATGCCTGTCCCGACCAGCAAAAACCTCGGCTTCGCCTTGGTTTTGCAAAAGTCGGGTGGACCTCCCCCTGCCCCCTACAAAACTCGGTTTTGAGCGTATTTTCGGCTGGAGATGAAGAAAAATAGTATACGACCCACGGCCAGAATGTTTGATGCCCTGACGTATGTGATGTAAATGCCTCGGCATTTATATCACATACACCAGGAACTCAAACTTTCTGGCCTAGGGTCGTAATATACTATTTGTACAGTTTTTATTTTTTTGAAAATTTAGTTATTAACTAATTAATTAATTAATTAATCATTAATTAATTATTAATTAATTAATTAATTTGAATATTTTTTAATTATAATTACTTCAGGTTGAAGTTATATATGCAAGATTTTTTCCAAGTTCAGTTTTAAAAGATGATAGGATTTTTTGATAAAGGCACTATTTATGTTTTAATTTTTCTCCAGTAAAGAAAACATTTTTCTTTTGCAATATGTCTTGAATAAGATGAATAATATTTTCAAAAGCGATCATTATGTTTTTTCACGACTCCCCAGACGCACTCGATTCTTTGCAATAAAATAATTTATGACTCTTTACAGGATTTTAATGCCTCTTTTTGATCCCGACACGAATATGCTTTTCCTTGCGGGGAAAGGCGACACCACAATCATGTACATGGAAGTCACGGAAAAAGACCCGTACCTCGTAGAGGGAATTCGTCATAGTGGCGAGCAAACGAAGGGCGTTTGTTTGGTCCCAAAACGTGCTCTGAACGTAATGCAGGCAGAAGTTAACAGATTACTGCAGTTAACTTCCAATATGGTTATTCCTATTATGTATCAAGTTCCGCGAAAAGTAAGTGATATTTTTTTAACATTTTTGGTAACTCTAAATTATTTAAAATATGTAAATGTGATTCTCTGCCTGGCACACACTTCAATGTCTCTGAATGTCAACAAAAATGAGTTTCTTATATGGATATCAATTTTGTTTGGAAAACTAATTTCTATGCCAATAAACAACGACCACTAATGTTTGTTATGTTTAATATTATATTTTTTCTTTAAAAATAGTTTCAATAGTCAAAACGTCATGGTCTAATTTGTCTATAATACAGTTTCCAAAACTAAAATTGTTTTTCTACGCAAACAAGAAAAATAATTTAATTACTGTTTTAAAGTGTCGATGTTCGAATTGCATGCAATGGGAAGAATCGCACACAAATTTAAATTGCAGTTAATAAATTCAATTATTATTTGTAAGTAATAATTGGATAATTTTATTTGTTTTAGACCTACAGAGATTTCCATGCAGATATTTATCCGGATACAGCTGGTTGTGTGAGTAATAATAATGCCGTATCATGGTTCAAAGGACATGACGAACCAGTTCCAAAAATTTCATTGGATCCTTCCAAAAGGGAAAAAGGAGAAGAGGCCATAGCGGTAAGTCTATATATATTTATAAAAACATTTAATTTTTAACTTAGTGTCTTAGTTATTACTGATATTTCATACCTTTTTCTTGATATTTAACCGTTCATCCAATATTTTATATTCATATTTTCACTTAAGTTTTTAGTCTTTTCTAGTTTGGTTGTTTGCTTATAATTTATTATGTATATTTAGTTTGCTTAAATATGCTGTATTATTTAATAAAATAAGCACTAGCTATACATTTATTTTCATAATTTCTCAATTCCATGATTTTTAATATTCTTCACTTAATGTTTAGCCTTTATTTTAAATGTAAGTGTGTGAAAGGGAATCTGTTTAATTCTAAAACTTAATTTAATTTTAGTTTTGATTTTACAAAACTCTGCCAGTGAAATTTTAAATCATTGATTTGTAAACACCAGAGCGTTTCCAATTCCTTTTCCAAACAAAGTATAATTCTGAACGGATTATTATACTACAAAAGAAAGTCAACCCTCAGCGTTAATAATAAAATTTTCCTGGTTTATCTCTTCAATTAGCAAATTTGAATGCGTCTGCTAATGTTTGAAATTTATTAGAGAGCTTGCATCGAGAAAATCTTTCATTAAAGCTTATGAATAATTCGTATTGCGTTTTTATTATATTTTCTTTATTGCTTAGATTATACTGTGAGTATTTTATGAACGATATTGCTTTTAGTGTACTTTTATTTATATTGTATTTTACTTTTAAATTGTCGAACTTGTAAAAGTGTGAAGTGCAGTTTATTATTTTAATTTTTATGTAAAAATCAAGTTCGTGAAGAAGAAAAAAAGTGGAACTCATAAAACTTGGGTTTAGATTGGGCTTGTTGTGATATTTTGCATGGTTTGACAATCAAGTGTGCGTGGTAAAAATATTATTTTAATGAAGAAATGTTCTTCTAATTTTTAACTATGTTTGTGGTAGTGACAAGCTATAACTAATCAATTTAAAATTATTTTATATGTATATTTATTATGTAGCAGATGTTTATGAAAGTAATATACTTTATGATATATTTTTTTATCATATCACGTATTATATATTTTTTACGTTTCAGATACCAAATTTATCTTTTATTATTTCATCATTAACACCAATCCGAGTATTATCCCTGGCACGTGTAATTTAGCAGGGCGATAGATGTTCAGTAGCTTATTCTATAAGTAAGTGGAAAGCTTCTAGTGCAGCTTTTCAATTTTGCTTGCATTTATCTGCTTTCCAATAGAAAAGTGTCAAATTGTCTGTATCAGTAAAAAAAAGCAATGACGGAGCTTTACTGTCCTCTTTAATTCTCCAATTTAAAAAAAATGTTTCCTAAGCTTAATTTAAAGACGCGCAGATGTGAATGCGTCTGTGAAAATTTGTAAATATTGTTTGTCAATATTTGGTATTTTTTGGTATAACGTGTTAATAAATAATGTTGCGTGATTGGTTTTGTTTTTGCACCAAATTATGGAGTGAAAAACTAGCTTATTGTTAATATTTTTGATGTCATCGAGTCACTAAGGAACTTAATGTACGTTCAGGTTCACAAAGGAAATTTATCCGCACTGAAAGATAATCAAAAGGAAGTCAAAGTTGAACAAATTCGCCAGCAAAAGTCCATTGCAATCGCCACGCCGAAAGGATACTCCAAAGCTCAGGCTATTATTTTAGAAAAAGACACGAAAATAGAAAAGTTTGTAGAAGAAATTGAAGATTCGAAAAAGCCTGAGAAATCAGAAAAACCAGAGAAATCAGAGAAACTAGAGAAGTTAGAAAAATCTGAAAAAGAAGACGATAAGGTTAAATTGCAGAATGGAGCTCACGCTATGCCACCAAAACCTCTTCCTCGTGCTTCAAGGGCTAATAGTCTTTCCGAGGATGAACCGAAACCTGTAGCTCGACCTCGCACTACCCCGAGTCCTGGAACAGTTGTAACTTCAGTGAATCCAAACGTTGTTGGAGGATACAAGGTTGGATTCTGTGGATAAAATTGATTTTGTAGGAATAGAAAAATTATTTTGTGCGCGTGCGATCTTTAACCCTTTGCGGACGAGTATCGGCAAATAGCCGCCCAAGCCGTCCAATTCTCGCGCTGCGGCTGGCGTACCTGTCGTCCACAGCAACGCTCGCCCGTCGAGTGGCTCCGTCCGCATAGGGTTAATATGAATTTTAAATATAAGATATTTCATCTAGAATAGAAATTCCCGAATCGCAGATAAATTAGGATTTTTTAAATACAATAAATCAGGTGATTTTGTTTTTAGAATTCGTAAAGCATTTTATTTTTTAAAGATTGTTCAGACTTTTAATTCAAATTTTATATAAAATTATTTTAGTGGATTTTACTAAAGTTTAATAGTGACTATTATGTACTGAAAAACATTTATTATCTCTTAGCCACGTCTCGGACCAAAACCGTTCCAAGCGAAAGATGGTAGTCAGGAGTTTTCCTTTGACAAAGTATTTTCCGTACCAGTGGCTCCAACAAGCGACATCAATGGATATTTAAACGGCTCTAATACACAGCTAGAGGCTAACATGGAAAAAACGGATGCAGAGAAATCACCAACTTTAGAAAATGATCGAGTAAAAGAGGCAGAGAATGGAAAAAGTGATTCGAGTTCGATAGAAGAAGACGCAAATTCTAGCGATTCTGGATATAAGCCAAAAACTCCTAGCACTGCTGAGAGGCGCAAACTGTTTGAAACTAAAGTTAAAGACGAGTCTCCAGAAAATGAAGAATCTGGAAATTTCGAAAGAGGAAACGTTAACAGAAATTCCATTGCTGAGAGAAGAAGGTTGTATGAAAGTCGTTCAGTATCTGTTACGGATGGAAATCTAGCTGAGAAAGCAATGGGATCACCAACACCTTTGAGACGAAGAGATTCGTTTAAGACAAAGAATGAGATTATTAAGGAGGACGAAGTTAAGAAGAGCATCCCGATTTTGAGGCAACAAAGCATGGATCCGAGATTGGAGAAACTGGAGCCTATCTCAACGCCTACGCCAAAGAGAACGTCGACTGTTTTTGGTCAGTTCATAAACTTAATTTGAAAAAAAATCATTTTTTTTTATTTTGAATTTACATATACTAAAGATTTTATTACTATTACAATCTTACAGGTCGCGTTTCGAAGTTCAGGCACTTGAAAGGGACTCCTGGTCACAAGTCTACTCACATTGAAAATATTCGAAACATTAGTCGACAAATATCCGGAGAATGCGACGGTTTTCATGGTAGGAACGACAGTTTGATTGTAAATCTTATTTCTAATAATAGACAATAGCTTATTCAAACAAAGGAAGTGATAATTGAAAAGAGATTAAATTTATTATAATTTTAGCAAACGCAGATCGTGTTGCGGTACCTTTGAGCGGACCGGGAGGAAAGATAGCAGTTTTGGAATTAAAGAAAACTGGAAGACTTCCAGATGGTGTTATGCCAGCCCTAGTACACGGAGCAACAGTTATGGACTTTCAATGGGATCCTTTTAATAATCAACGTCTTGCAGTCGGTGAGAATTACTTTTATGTAACTTTTGTCCAAATTCTTGTTAGTTTGTGCTCAAAGTAAAAAAAAAGTATCAATTCATCGATTTCATATTTTTATAGCTTGCGACGATGGAGTGATTCGGCTTTGGAAGATACCAACGACTGGATTAACCGAGCCAACAAACGAACCCGCTTATATAGTCGAAGCTCATGCAGATAAAATATACCTCATTAAGTTCCATCCCTTAGCCTTAGACGTTCTTGCCTCTGCCTCCTACGATATGACTGTCAAAATCTGGGATTTGGAGCCTATAGCTTCTGACGTGTCTGTCAAAGCTAAGATTACATTGACGGGACATACGGACCAAATATTTAGTCTAGCATGGTCTCCTTGTGGGCAATATCTCGCTAGTGCTTGCAAAGATGGGAAACTACGGATTTATAAACCACGAAGCAGTGACATTCCGATTAGAGAAGGAAAAGGTCCAGTGGGTACAAGGGGAGCAAGAGTTGTCTGGGCTCTCGAAGGGCGATATTTGGTTGTAATGGGATTCGATAAGTACGTAACAAAAATATTACACTTTTATAATTGAATTAATAGTAAAAAAAAATAAAATGAGACATTTTATCTAGTGACTTTGACAACTTAGAAACAACCTAGAATTTTTCGAGATAATTCGAATTTTGATTTATTTATTTTTATGAAGCAATACAATATTACTTTAAAAAGTCTTGGAGTTACCAAATTAATGGATTCGAATGAATATATCACGTGACTAATTTATCTTATTTAATCATCGTTGTTTTATACACCAATATTGGGCATATTTTCATTACTATGATAAAATTCAACAAGTCAAAAGTAGCAATTTGAATCATCATGAATACAAAATTTTGAAATTTAATTTTACCTATGCACTTGTTTTAGATAGAAATGTACTTTTTTTTAGTAGAAAATTCATTATTATTATTTTTTAGGAATAAAAAAATAAGGATTAATTGGTCAGAGCAGTCGACCGGCAATCGAAAGACCTGGGCTCGAATCCCAGCGCAGTCGAAAGCGTCATTTTTTTCCACAGAAAGATTTTCAAATTCTTTAAATAAGGATTAATACTTCTTTTAAGATAGAAATTTCATGACTTTTCCAGTCTCTTCCAAGATAAAAATAATAATTTTATACTTAATTCTTTTTTATGCATGCACAGAAATGACCACTTTTAGTCTGAAACGCGGGAAGAAAATCCCCTTTTTGGGGTATACACGAAAAATGCGGGAATTATCAATAACTCCCGCATATGGGGGAACAATAAAATTGCGTGATTTGCGTTAGCATCGTGATTTTTTCGTAATTTTTTGCACCATCAAGTGTTGCCATTTAATGGACCAAAAGGTAAGTTCGCAGCGAAAACTTGAAAGTATGGGCAACTAACTTCATCGTTGTAAAGACCTACAATTGGTGCAAAATTGTCTCTGTCGAATCTTCTGACTGACATTTTTCGTGTGTACCCCAAAAAGGGGATTTTCTTCCCACGTTTCAGGCATAAAACGTGGCCATTTCTGTTTATACATGAGAAAAAATAAAGTATGGTGCACGGGAGGAAGAGGATGATTCTCACTCGTGATTTTGCGCCCTCGCTTCGCTCGTGCGCAACTTCACACTCTTCAGAATCATCCTCTTCCACCCTTGTAGCATAAATATCTATTATATACGTTATTTTATGAAATTAAAAACATTGTTCAACCATTTTTTCAGAAATTCATAAGAATGTCCTGACTTTTATTTAATATGATGACTGTTACATTGATGAAGACATAATTTAGGGTTTCAGAAAGACAGATTCTCGTATTCAAAGCAGACAATCTCAATTCACCCCTGAATACTGTTGGCTTAGATGTCTCACCAGCAATTTTGATGCCATATTATGACGAAGATAGTTCGACCTTATTTCTAACTGGCCGAGTGCGTAAAAATATTTAATTCGTGCAATTTTGGTAAATTTTTAAAATAGGCTCAGAGATTGAATATTGTTGTTAACAAATACTTTCTAACTTATAGGGCGATTCGACAATCTATGCATTTGAAGTAACAGAGGAAGCTCCACATTGCTGCCCACTTAGTCATCATAGATGTGCAACTTTACACCAGGGATTGTCATTCCTCCCAAAAAATAAATGCGACGTGGCCAGTGTTGAATTTGCATCGGCTCTAAGGCTAACGAATAATACAATAGAACCATTGAGCTTTACAGTACCTCGAATCAAAGTAAAAAAGAGTGATAGTTTAGATAAATATTTCACAACTTCTAATAATCTTGCTATTTTATTAAATTATTGTTTTTCTAGAGTGAACTCTTCCAAGATGATCTTTTCCCACCGACTAAAGTCACGTGGAAATATACAATGACGTCAAGAGAATGGTTTGGAGGTAGTAATAAACAACCAACAAGAATCAGTCTCAAACCACCAGGAATGGATAGTTGTTAGTACTTTTAAAGCCTGCTTTACACTACCGTCGGAAATTGTGCGCACGGTGCTTGTGAGCGCTATTAAAAATCACTGCTGACTTTCAATCACGATATCTCGGTGAAAAAAAGAGATAGGGCATTTTTTAAAAAACAGTTGGAAAGCTTATGAAATTCCACGTCTAGTGATGCTCAACAAATATTTTTTTGACTTTCTGAAAATAATACAGCACGTGAGGAGTTAAAAAAAAAAATTCAAGATTTTTTCAAATTCTCTATCTCAACTTCAACTTTTTGTATGACCTAGGAAATTTTTTCTCAAAATCTAAAAATTATACGACATAAAGTCTAAAATCTTATCTTTAATTTAAGCCAAGGAAACTTGAAAAATATTCATGGGTACCCGAGATACGATTAAAAATGTTTAATCATATCTGAGTTGAATTTTAATCGACTATCACGGTTCTCGGCCGGTTTGTTGCTCGCCTCCTTCGTTGAGGCAGGACCGAATAGGCTAGTCACAAAGGTGGCGTTTAAGTGGAGCTCTCTTATATGTATTTTTGATGTGTTTTTGATTACTGTATTTTTAAAAATGCCCTATCTCTTTTTTTCACCGAGATATCGTAGTTCAAAGTCAGCAGTGATTTTTAATAGCGATGACAAGCACCGTGCGCACAATTTCCGACGGTAGTGTATATAAGATTACATTTTTAAAAATTATTATTCTGAAGTTTATTTCACTGTATATTAGTTTTATCCTGTAACTAATTATTCGTACATTTATTTTTGATTTTGCCCTTAGTGATAGAAAGTCAAGGGCAGGCTGTAGTTACAGCGCCCGTAGCAGCAAAACAAAATACGCATAATTCGTCTCAGCCATTTAGCAGACTAGGATGGAATGCAGATATCACTAGTCATACTAAAAAAAACGAGGTATGTTAATTTATGATCTCAAGGTACTTAATTTCAACTCAACGCAACTCTGATTTTCAGACTCTACCTACCTTCTTGAATTCTGTCTTTTTTCAACCTTATATGACTGAATTTTCCAGGGCAAACCATTGACCACCATAGTGCATAGTTATGCTAATTTCACCATGTTCACATATAGAGTAAACTGCATTCTCGAGAAGTTCACAAGAAATTTAAAGGGGTCTTTCTTTTTATTTGAGTGTAAAAATTGCGGCAGCACAAACATAGATGCGATTTCTTGATATTCGCGATCCTGAGAAACACTTGGCACGAAAAAAATATTCAAATCCTCCATTATTTTCAAGCATATTTTGAAATAATATATTCTCTATAGGGATAGTGACTAATCTGCGTTTAACAAAATTGAAAAACGTTGTCACACACTAAGGTCAAGATAAATAGAGATACAATAATAAGATAAAGAAGAATAAGAAGAAAAAAATACGATGTTTGAACTTCTGTTTAACCATCAACGTTCACACTTTACCAAAATTCATAACGTTCGTATGGAGTCTTTTAGGCACCTGTGACTTTAAATGCTTGCAGCAGCGAAATTACTTTTTTGTTTTAAATTTAAAAAAATTACGAAGTAGGTATTCTTCAAACATCCCTTTGAATGGCTCAAATGATCTTGTTCATAGAATTTTATTTTGAATGTAGAAAAAAATTGTTAAAGCAAAACAGATAAACGCAAAAAATAATTTTTCTTACTTAAACAATCATAATTTTTACATTTTTTTTTCTATTTTCTGTTGAAAATTTAATGTGATGGTATTTATTTTGTGAATCAAAGTAAGTAATATTAGCAATATTTGTATCTCTTTTATTAGGAAATTTTAATAACTTTTATCTTAGTAATTGTTCATATTGCAATTGACTTGACTAAGGGTGAAAATTTCCCAAGTGAGCCTATGATTTTCGATGCTGTGACAAAAATAAAAATAAAACTCTGAAATATAATCTACTCAGTAGTTGATAATTGCTAGGGTAAGTGTGGGTATTACTGTGGATGCCCCAGTTACTGCGCTTTCAAATAAAACTAATGATATACAATGTTTTAAAGATATATAGCGCTACAGAACAATTAAAAACAATCAATTTCTAATCCAAGCATAATAAGTATCAACGAATTATCAATAGTTACGATATTTGTAGCTAATTGATTGCAATTTAAAACTCTCATGTTCCCGATTCCCATAGTTTTAATGCTTAGATTTGTTGAAAGGTCATGAACAGGTTCTGAAAAACTTGTTATAATTCCGTTTCTGAAAATAAAAAATACGTTTTTTAATCATTTTTTTACCAAAACAGTATTTGGTACATGATTTTCATAGGTGTATGAATTACTGCGATCTGTCAGGCGGCACTGCATAACCTTTCAATCTATTACAAATGCTTCGCTATGCTTACTTTTTATAATTGAGATTAAACGTAATGTTGAAAATTCCAAAATCGTTGCTAATGAGGCAAGAGAAAGTCAAGTAATATAATTTTAAGGTAAATTAAATAAGAGTTATAATATTATTTAATCTTAAATTGTTAAAAATACTTCACGTTCACTTTTTATAATTTAGCTTAAATAAAATGTTCAACACTCCTTAATCGTTGCTAAAGATGCAAGAGGAACTCAAGTGATATAATTTTAAGTTAAATTAAATAAAATTAATAAAATTATTAATCTTAATTTGTTTCGAATGCTTCGTCGTGTTTACTTTTTATAATTGAGATTAAATAAAATTTTCAACACTCCTAAATTAATTGTAAGTTCACTCAAAATAATATCGCAGTATTATGTGCACAGAAATTGGGGTTTCCGCAGTAATTGGTGCGCAGTAATTCATGCAAACCCGCAGTAATACCTACATGGAACATTTTTTTTAGATTCGCATTTTCTAAGTAAATCTGGTTTCTTTTCAGGGTTTAAGGACTGCATGCTACTTACTTAATACCAAATACTGCTTTAAAAATTAATTCGTGACGACTTTTTTATCTCAAAATCTTTTTTTTTAACTTTAAAAGCCGTCTTGATTTTCGATCCGCAGTAATTGGCACACTTACTTACCCTACGTGAACATTTTTCTAAAAGCCTTATTTGTTTATTGACAATAAAAGTTTGAAAATTTTTGTACCCTTTGAATAAAACATAATTTTCTCCTTATCTATTCATGGAAAATTGATGAAAATTTGAGAGGATAGTTAAAAACAAATGCAACGAACAATGGAATTCCCAAAATTGTCCTAATGTTATTTCTTGCTACTTTTTATTTGTTTTTTTTTATAAACAAATGATGATTTGACCCTGTTCTACACATGATAAATCAAAATTTTGTACATCAAAAGAAGCTCTAAACGTTAAAGATTCTAAAATCGTTTAAACATTTTTGTGCTCGTTCTTTGGGTTGATGATAAATAATATTGTTTAGCGCCGCGCTGCGCGAGCTGCGGCGTTCGCTCGAGCAGCTCGTTTACAGGCGTATCTTTGTGTTTCATTAAGGGACGGTATAATTATTCAAATGACAAAAAGAGGTTTTATAAAAAGATTGGATAGTATTATTTTATACTTAAGATTATTTAATTCAAGAGTCATTGATTACTTGAAAAACAAATTTGGTGATGGAAATATCAAAAAGATTTTTAATTTTTCCGATGGGGCCGCATCGCAATATAAAAATAAATTCTATTTCATAAATCTTTCGAAACATCATTCGCGTCGGCATTTATATCACATACGCCAGGAACTCAAACTTTCTGTCCTAGGGTCGTAATATACTATTTATTCAAAGGGTACAAAAGATTTCAAACTTTTATTGTCAATAAACAAATAAGGCTTTTAGAAAAATGTTCACGCAGCAATTATCAACTACTGAGTAGATTATATTTCAGAGTTTTTTTTTATTTTTGTCACAGCATCGAAAATCATAGGCTCACTTGGGAAATTTTTACCCCTAATTGAGACAAAATAACTAAAGTAACAATTGAAAAAAAGCAATTAATGTTGTTATAAAGAGCATTAAGTGATTACACAGCTCTTGGTACACCAAAATCATGAGTGTTTTTGGGGGATTTTCAAGATAGAAATTGCATTTTATTTACAAATGAAACCTTACATATTTTTAACAAGTATTTAAAAAGGTATAAATATTTATTATTTATTAAGAAATAATTATAATTTAATAAAAAATTTGCCGTTGAGTGAAGTTTTTCAAAGGACCAGTAATTCATTGTGGTTTTTGCAGGTCGCAACGTTTATTTTGAATTAAAATTTCGGGTAACATTTTGTATTAAGTGAATAAAAACGCATGGAGTTACGTAGATAAGTCTGAAGTTTCAGACGTATATTCTGATGATATATATTTTTTTTCTTTTTCGACTTATTATGTTTAAACTTTAATAACAATAGATGTAAGACCCGTCTAACGTTTCTAAATTCAGTATCTTGCTCAAAAACACAAAAACTGACCCGAAATTCGTTAATTTAAAATTAGACGGTAAATTCTCGCCTGATAATAAAAACTTCTGACAATTTTAACGTGTCCCATTTAAAAGGTGATAAGAAAAGCTACTCAAAAAAAAAAAAATTTCTAAAATTTTACTTGCCGGAAGACAGTCAAAATGACTAAAAACTGACCCGAAATTCGTTGATTTTAAGTTAGACGGTAAATTTTCACCCAACACAAAGAACTTCTGACATTTTTCACATGTCCCACTCGAAAAGTGATAACAAAAGCTACTCAATAAAAATTTCACTTGTCGGAAGACAGTCAAAACGGGCAATAACTGGCGCAGTAATTCGTTGATTTTAAGTTAGACTGTAAATTCTCACCCAAAACAATGAACTTCTGATATTTTTCACGTGCCACACCCGAAAGATGATGTCTTCCGATATGTGAAATTAAAAAAAAAAAAATTTTTTGAGTAGCTTTTGTCATCACCTTTAAGGTGGGACATGTGAAAAATGTCAGATGTTCTTTGTTTTGGGTGAGAATATACCGTCCAACTTGAAATCAACGAATTTCGGATCAGTTTTTGTGTTTTTGAACAAGATATTGTATTTACAACATAATTGTACATAATAACTCGAAAAAGAAAAAAAAAATTCCGTCAGAATATACGTCTGAAACTTCAGCCTTATGTTACGTAGGTTTTTAAGAAAATTCCAAGTACTTCAATTTGAGCGAATCTTATGAAAAAGGCAATTTCGTTTATAAAAAAATTATGCAAGTTCTATAGATAATTAAGTCTGAAACATTGTCTACAAATTTCAAGTAAATTTCAGTACCTGTTTTAAATTATAATGCACGTAAGTATAATGCATGAGGAAAACGTTTGCCAGGATTTCATGATGGTCAATGGTTTGGCTTGAAACGTATATAATTCATCCTCTCTAATTCTAAACATTTTTTAAATGAGGAATTAACCAAAAAATAATAAGTCGTGAGAGGCCGTCCATAAATTATGTAATAGAGGACATTTGAGGGGGCTATAAATCGAAAAGGTAACTCAATATTTTTACCATATAAATACGCTGTGTTAATTACTAGCTATTATTTAAAATTTCAAAATTTGCTTAAATTTCATTTGTTTCATGAGTAGAGCTTAAAATGTTATTTGACATAAAATCTTTTAAAATTTTCTGTTCAAAAATATAAACAAAACTTGTTGTTTTATTTCGTCTCTTATGTAGTATCATCTATTGGCAAAACAAACGTCCACCGCGGGCTTAGGGGCGCTGCTGCATGAAAACAATCATGGCTGCCGCAGGGCTTCGGCGTTCACGTATTTACTGTTGATCTGAATATGACTTTTCAAATTACGTTTATCTGTAATTCCTAAAAATGCTTTTGTTGTCGTTAAATACGTTATGCGAGTACGTACAAGCACTGCCTTTACGAATAAAGTCCTTTCCTTTCCTGTGCTTCGGCGAGAACTCCATTTTCACGCTTATATTTATTTATGCACTTGTCACTTACTTTTTATGTTAACTATATATTTATTTGGCAAACAATTGATGAATTATTGCGTTACACTGTGAGCATCTGGCTTTAGTATAGTATACACAATGCTGCGCGAAGCCCAACGGTAGCCATATTGATAAGTTCGCTTGTCGACCACCAGGTCTCGCATTGCAAGTTTGAATTGCCAATTCTTTTTATATTAACACATACTTGAAATTTTTATTATATTCTTAATTATTTTGTCATTACCTAAGGTGTCTCAGGTAACAAGATATTAAATTGAATTGAGTAATGTATATACAGTACCGGTCAGAATTGCCCGGCCAACTGTTTTTCGATAATTGCTTAAATTATCCTGATTTGAATTATGTAAGTGAAGAAATTTGTTCTCTTGATTAAATTTAAAGCTATCAAAATTCTTTATAAAATGAGCCCAGCATGAATTCGTTTTGTTAAATTTTGAAGAAGTTATTGCAGAAATAGTCAAGATTTCAATGCTTTCTTAAATTTTAAATAACTTTCAAAGTAATCAACATTTTTTAATGTCCTTGGACTAATTTCAAAGCTAAATTTCTACAAAATCGATCAAAATTCTTGGAATTGATGTGTAATTTTTTTCTTACATACTGCACGAGGTTAAAGTTCAAATAAAAAAGTTGGAAAAATTCCAATATTGCTTTTGCTTAGAAAAACATTTTTATAAGATATATAAAACATATAATCATGAATTTTGTATCGAATCCCCATAAAATATATATTCATATGATCTTTATTATGATTTACCTACAGATGAAATGTTTTCGAAATTTCCCTACTTTTTTGTTACAATTTTAACTCCTTGCATTATGCAAGACAAAATTTATAGATTTATAATGATAATTTAATGCGATTCTCTAGAATCTTATCTCTAAAATGAGCCCAAGAATATTAAAAATGTTGATTACTTCGAAAGTTATTTAAAATTTAAGAAAGCATTGAAATCTTGACTATTTCTGCAATAACTTCTTCAAAATTTAACAAAACGAATTCATGCTGGGTTCATTTTATAAAGAATTTTGATAGCTTTAAATTTTATTAAGAGAACAAATTTCTTCACTTACATAATTCAAATTAGGATAATTTAAGCAATTATAGAAAAATAGGTGGCCGGACAATTCTGACCGGTACTGTATCTAAGAAAAATGAACAACAAAAAAGGGCGGAGGGGTTCAAAATGAGCAAAAAATGTATTAGATAATTTATGCACGGCTCTTAATAACATTTTGAAGATACGAAAATTTCTACCCTACACCCTTAAGAATTTCTTCCTTTGTTTCTTGACTTTTATCAGTTTATTAGTTTACGTACTATTGTGTTTATTAGATTCAAAAAGCTTTGAGCAATCTTTTGGGAGATGTAATTCAATGTTCTCTGGAGCAGGATCAAATGGATGGTGTGGATGATCACGAATGGGTATGCCATTTTACGTACACGTAGTAAAAGTAGTTTCACTACATCTACATTAAAATAAAAAGAATCTCAAATTTTCTAAAATTAACGAATTTATTTTACAGGATGAGTGAATGCAAAATAGAAAGCGAGAGCGAGTTACAAAACACGGTGATAATCTAATTTAACCTGAGTTTCTCATTTTATTAGTAGTTTTTACTAATGAAAAATCCAAGTAGGTGTATGCAATTTTTTCAGCTCACTGGTTCTGCTTTATGGGCCGTGCCATAAATGTATTTTTCTATTTATTCTGTCATGTAACTAAAATTTTAATTTTCCAGTCTAAGAGTTCTATGTCTATAATAGTGCTCTATAATTTTATTTTTGTTCGATAATACGTATATATTTCAGAAACTGTCAATGACGTTGTTTCGCCTAATCAAATTATGAAACAATACGTATTTAGCAGAATACGCTTAGTTAATATTCAACTATTTGCAAACAATTATGTATCCATGACAAAATTTAATTATTGCCGATTTGCTGCGCTCAAATCAAATAGAAATCACATTAGGTAAAAAATATCATTTTTTCTCCATATATTTCTTCCAACGTGTTTGCTTGAAAAATGCAATGGATGAAGTGATGAGAAATAAGTGTGATTATAGCTCTAGTCTGGAGGTAATTTTGTAGTACTTTACATTATGGTTAATCTTAAAGCCAATAACTCGTATAAATATGATACAAATCTATACATTAGTGTATTGGACTTTTTAGAATAAGAAATTGAAAGATCTAAATTAAGAGGCAATTTAAAATGCGAAATACCTAGATTGAAAGGTAATTTATAATCCAAATTTCGAAGTCTTGAATAGAGATTAAAAAAACTCAATATATGCGTGCAATCTATCGAATCGGTTTAATTACAGTGCTCTTTTCTTTTGTACTTTGAATCAAGTTTTATTCACAGTAACGTGTAAAACTGAAGCTAGAGCATAGGATTTTTTCCTCAACCAATTTGTTGGAATAAAATTATCGATCTTAAAATTGAGGCAAATTGTTTTTACTAAATCGGTTTTGAGCAGTGATTGATACATTTTTTTGCTTCTATTTAAAAATGAAGGATTTTTAAACAGAAGCAAAGTTTTGATTAAGATTTAAGAGAAGTGTGCATCATTGCTATCACATTGATGTAAAGTTATATCAAGTGTGTGATACTAGTAATTGTTACTGAGATGAATGAAAATCTTTATATCTTGTGAATTTGCACGCACATTCTATCATATTGTAAGAGGAATAAATATTGACGATAGAAAAATATCGATTATTGACAAAATTACAACAAGTAAGATAACAATAAGTAAGACAAAAATACCAGTAAGTAATTAAATAATATGCTTCAAATACAATAAGAAACTTTGTACCACATGCTCTGAAGAAAGATAGCGAGTCGAGCACCCAAGAGTCTCATCTATTCTGCACTTTTTACATTTTTTCGAAACTTCATTTTCAAAAAGTAAACGTAAGACAAAACATTTTTGCTACAACGTATTTTATTACGAAAGGTTTTTACGTCATTTCGATGTTGTATTAAAACATGTAGTTAGCAGTTGTTAATGTGACACAAGATCTTTTAGACCAGTTTTTTAGATTATAAGCATTTTTGTGTGACGCTAGCAACTCGATTTTTTATAACCTCAACTGGTGCCAAAAATTTCCGGTACTCATGACTAAGGCAAGAATTTATTCCGAAAAAAAGTATTCAAGTCTTTTATGTGCATTCCATTTTGCAAGTGTCGTAAATAATGCAAGGCTGAAATTCTGTTAAATATGAAGACTTCCAGACAAGAAGGGAACATAGATTCTGAATCAGGGTGGGGGTTGGCCCCTTAAAATGGTAAATTCAGAAGTACCTTTTGTTAAATAAATTTTATACCGACCGAATAAATAATTTGTTATTTTGTAACAAATGGAGGTAACAACTTTTAATTTATAGTGTCATACCAGGGTTACTAAAGAGAGTAGTTTTTTAAAATTTCAATCAAAAATTTAAAAAAAACTGAATTTTATTACAAGATAAAGAGAAAAAATCTGCATGCTTCGCGGGCACATTCTCAACGCGCGCTTCGCGCGCAGCTCGCAAGTTTGAGCACGCCTAGGGCGCGCGATTTGATCGTCGCGCTTCGCTCTCCGTTCTCCCTGGACCTCGCGCTTCGCGCTCGGTCTTGTGCTCTTCGCATACATTTAAGTTTATTTCTTGTAATTTAATACTGAAGCTCAAACCAATTTAATGATATTAAAGATGATGTAAATTAGTCATTTTCTCAAATTCACTAAGTTTCTTTTTCAGTTTAAGTGAAACAGGAAATTCAATTTACTTAAGGCTCTATCGGCCTTAAGGAACACATTCTCATCATGACACTCGCGCTTCGCGCTCGATTTTCTGTATGCATTTTTGTAACTTTTAAATAAATTACATGATTATTGATAAATTTATTTCCTTCCAAATATCTCAAAAAGGAAAAACAATCGTAGACTTTATTTAAGGAAACGATTTTGCAGAACAACGCTTATTTCGTATCTCACATATTTTGGTGAAAAAAATCGAATTTTTTCAATATTAAAAATCAAAACATAAAATATACATCCTGTCGAGAAATTTCTCGCAGTGATCCCAGAACGTGGGAGCTGGCGGCCCCCACCATAGATGCCTCGAGCTCATTGTGTCTTCCTCACTCAACCAACCTATGGCAGTCGAGCGAGGAAGAAGCCATGAGCAGGTGGAGTCTATGGTGGGGGCCGCCAGCTCCCACGTTCTGGGAACACTGATTTCTCGATAAGAATGTGTAGACCTTATTTAGCCAAACAATTTTTCATCTAAACGTTTTTTTTCTATCTCACATATTTTGTCTAAAAAATGGAATTTTTGAATTTTAATCGTATTTTTTGGAATTGAAACGAAAAATATATGTTTTATCAGAAACTGTGTGAGACAAAATTTGTAGATCTTTTTGAAACGAACAACTTTGTATTCTTACGTTTTTTTCGTATTTCACATATTATTGTTAAAAAATTGAATTTTGGATTTTCAATAGTTTTTTTTTAATTAAAAAGAAAAATATGCATCTTATGAAAAAATGTTACAATTCAAATTTTTAGGTCTTTATTTATTCAATAATATTGTATCATAACGTTTTTTCGTATCTCGTATAATTTAACTGGAAAATGGAATTTTTATATTGACTTTTTTCGAATTTGAATATGCTGTAACATTTCTAATTTTGATTTAATCAAAAAATGTTATTGGGATAATTTGTAGAGATTTATGAGCACTATCAAAAACCAGGATTGAAATTTTTTATTTTTTCAAAAAATTATTTTCAAAAACACAAAAGTAGTGCTCAATCCCTCAATTTTGATTGTATGTGGCTGGTTAACGAACTTGTCCTTACTTTTTCGGCTCCGATAAAGTGTACCAAAGCTCAATTCAATCTGATAATTCTATCGAGAGTTATGCCGCACACGACCTACTACAGACAGACAGACAGACAGATAGACAGACAGACACTTTCGTAAAAACCCTTTTTTCTGACTCAGGGGGTCTCAAAACGTAAAGATTTGATGAAAATTTCGAAAGTCATTTTTCACATAAAACCAATACCTTCTCATCCATGATGAGAATGTAAAAATTAATTAAAAACTAACTTACGAAAAAAGGCCTTTTTTATATTCAATAGGAAAACTATAAACAATACAACTTTTTAGAAAAGAAAAAAAAGGTGCGGCTTTATATTTATTTATTTATATATTTATATTATAAGGTATTTTTCAAAATTTCCAATTTGAATTTTCCATGTCAAGGGCCAACTTCCCACCCTAATTCAGAATCTATGTCCCCTTCTTGCATGGAAGCCCTCAATTATTTTAAAATTCAATTTCTAATATTAAGTGAAAGACACCGAAGATCGAATTAAAAATAAACTTCAGTGATTAAATTCGTATTTAAAAATATTTATAATAGGTAATAGAAATTTTCATAATTCAAGTATAATTGCAAATATGTGAATATTTTTTATACTTACGAATTTTACGTACAATTTGTATAATTGAGATGCAAATAGTGTATTTGTTTTTTTTTTTGTCTAAAAATGTGAGTATTAGGAAAAGTAGAAAATGATTCAACACGTAATATTGTTTTTAAAAGCTTCGTCGTGTAAGATAAACAGTAGAAACCTTGAAACGACACTCAACAGTTATTGTTAATCTAAATTATGGCAACTGATTTATGTAAAATGGATTTGAATTTATGCTTTAAACATGACACTTCATTCCTTTTTTCTATTAAGGATTTTTTCCTTTTGTAAAGACTCGTGCTGACCAAGTACATACAAATAATTCTTCAGCACCAATTTTGAGATAAAAAGAAAACTGTCGATCATGGTTAGAAAGCAGACAGCTTCAAAGCTGAGTTATTACCTGATTCAACTTTTTACATAGTTATGTCTTTGTATCGACTTTGTACCCTACATGTATTTCGTCTATAAAGTATTCCTACTATTAAAATTGCATTTTTCTTTCGTCCTGTCATTGAAATATAATTTTAAAATTTTACTTTTTTATAAAGGACTCATTAAAAAATAATATTGATTAAATAAGAGATTTTATCAGTTAAAAATCATGCATTTATTTATATATAAATATATCATAAAGCAATGATATTACATATTTGAAAAGTAAAAATAAAATTATCTTATATGTATATAAATTCCCTACAATCAACTGATTCCTCCGACTCGATCTCTTGGTATTAATCTTAGTTCTGCACCATGTTTCAGAAAGACGTTTCCTGCAACGGATAGGAATATTTTTGGTCAAAATTCATTCAAACTATGGCAAATTAATTCCGTTATTTTTTTCATCTACCAACTTTATTTTTGGTTGTTTTTAAAGGATCTGACTTTTCTACTTCATTGTTAGACCTGAATCAGTAACATTTTTTCGAAGAATCTGCGCAATATCGTTTTTATGATTTCCATTGAATGTATTCGATACCATGTGTGATTTTCAGCACTTTTCACAAAAAAAGTTTCAGGCGCTGGTCTAACTACGCAGTAGAAAACTCAGATTCTTTGTAGCACTCAAAATTGAAGAGATTCAGCAGAAAAAACGGGAATTAATTAATTAATTGCCATATTTCTACCGTTAGAAATCAATACAGATTTATTTAATTGTGATAAATCGTAGAGTGGGACGCAACTACATTTGTCTAATGCTGATTCTGATCATTTCTCTATTTTATACTTTTCATATTTTAACATACCCGCTGTTTGCTGAGGATTAATTCCGACGCCATCGTCAGTTATTATTGCCGACGTAGCTGGTGTCACTTTGAACTCCTCTGCAGCAAACTTTAAAACAGCAGTAAAAGGAGTATTTTGTGGTACGCTGAGTCTGCAACATGTACCCAACGATTGTAAACAGACTTATTGTTAATAGTATCAAAAAGTTGATTGTTTGCGTATTTAAATTTTTAAATGTAACGTTTTGAAGGAATGAGAAAAGGTGATTTCAAATTTTAGTCAAATTTGACAGTTGTCATGAATAGAAAATTTTTTGAACTTCACATCTAATTGTAAAAATTATTTTTCATAACAATAAATAAATATTTCCTTATTAAATAACATTGTATTAATAATAGGCCAAGAACGCAGCAAAAACAGCTCATATTTCCCTCTTCTTAATTTCCGTTCTAAATAATCTTATGCAGTCCCTTTCAATATCTTCCCAAAATTCCCCATCCATTTCCTTTGCTAGATCTAATCTCTCTTTGGTTTGTTTGCAAACATCGTCTGATCCTTCCAGAAGGATTCTGAACATTTTAGCGATATCTTTGTATTTAACGCCTTGATCAGATATCCAATTATCTTCTTCACGTGCCATACTCCGTCCAAAGTAAAACACAGTGTCCAGAAAGTTAATGCAGAAGTCGGAATTATCAGAAAGAATTTGGAGAAGTGATTTTGCATCGACTGTCATGAGCTCTTTAAGAAACTGGGAATCATTGTTAAATGCTCTTGAAGTAAATATTTTTATAATAATATTTTTGGTCATTGGATTAATATCATTGTTCAAAACGAAATTAACGAGTTTTAGAATGTGACCATCGTCGAGCATTTTATCAACGCATTCGGAAACCCCTATTAATTTTCCACTGCAGATATCCTTATCCCACGTGGCAAGCAGAGCTTCATCATGTAATTCTGAAATAGCAACTCCTAATTCAACCATGGAGTTTATTATTGAGTTAACACACATCGAACTGATGAGAGTTTCTTCAAGAAACACTTTTAATCTTTCTTTACCAAAGTTTTGAATATACAGGTTGAAAAGCATATCTACTTTTTCAGTTGGAACTCTGGCATCTTTCATATAAATCTCAAGCATCTTATCGCAGGCTTTTTCGAAGTCCGAACATTTGTATGTGCTATATATTCCTTTTTGTGCCAGCCCATGATTTAAATTGTCTTCGAAAATTTTTACTTTTTCTTCTTGACGAACTTTTGAAATTAAAATTTCTATGAATTTGGAACACTCGAAAGCTTTGCTAAGTCTACCCCATTCCATTTGTTCAGTCATGGTTGGAATTTCAAGTATATTTAAGTAAACTTCGAATGTTTTAAGTATCTGATCAAATTTATCAACGCTCATTTTAAAATTTTCGACTGTTTTTCCAACTTTTTCAAGAGAATAATATTTTTCTCAAATTTTGTTATAGTTGATGATTCGGAAATGTATTTTAAAGAATATTGTAATATGAAGAGTTCAATAATCAAACTTACACTTTAAACGGCAGCTTCGGATCAGACGTTAGCGTAATTTTAAAAGTGACTTTTGACCTGGAAACAAATACCAAAAATTGTATTTTTTAAATAATGTAACACTTTTTGAATTCGTAATATATTACGTTTTTTTCTAACCTATCCCTCTTTTGCAGTAACCTCTTAAATATATTTAATAAGTTCATTTATTATCTTATACATATCCAATAATTCTGTATTATAAATGAATATATTTCTCAAATTTTGATCGTCACGAAAAACAGTATTAAATCTAAACAATTAGAAAATTTAAAAAACCAAGTTTTATAATTTTTTGAATGTAAAAACGTAAAATTCTCTGGCATTTAAATCTCTAAAAATAATAAAAGGTTCTGCAAGTAAAATGCATTACATATTTTATTTAATAATAGCCATAATAACTGAGAAATTTTAGGTATGAAATGTCAAAACATATGTTTAATGTTTAATACCCCCAAATTGCATCATATATTAAGATATTGAATGAAACTTTGAGACTAAAAATATAGGTAAATTAAAGAATTGTTACTCACTCCATAATTGCTTACAGATTAATTTAAAAATTGTTTTAATTCCTACGAAAAACGTGATTTTACACAGGAAACTTAACCTCGATTTGTTAAACAGCTTCTTCTTTCTTTCTTTCTTTGTCATACCCAGCCCCCTGCATCTTAGCCAGAATGCACGTAATCCGCGAAACGAAAATATCACAAGAATTGACCGTGGCCGCTAGGGGCGCTGATTGTTCATGAGGCCTGAATTCATTTTAATGCATGGGAAGAATGCATAAAAATTAAATTTTTGGGGATAAAAACTACTTGATCATATTTTTTTTTACAACACATTAAACTAGAAAGTTTTAAATATTATTTAAAGCAATTTTTACTGATATAAAGGGTAATATGCTTGAAATTTGGGCGAAAATTGTCTTTGTAATTCTGGCTGGAAATTGAAATCAAAGTTCTGTTATCTTCGTTTTAACATTAATATTTACATTGTGATTATTAAATAAAAATACAATATTTATTTATATTATCAATATTATTGATATTATATCAGTCTTACATATTATAATAGAAAAATTGGCTATTGAAATTCCATCAAATTGAATTATAATACGGGTATTAATTATATCATCCTGATTTTGTTAGAAAAATTAGATTTTATTATAGGACATTTTGTATTTTATATTTTAAAACTTCTCAGTAATTGAAAAAATTACATTTTTATGAACAAAACTTTCACATAAGGAATGAACGTACATTTGAAAAAGTAACAAATATAAAGAATTTATAAAATTCCTTTATAAGTATTTGAAAACACTAATAACAAAGATGTTTGTAATAAATAATAATTAACATAATATACTATATTTCATAATAATATAAAGGATATTTAGATCTCACATGCACATAATTTATTATGTGTATTTTATCTATAATTAGGGATGGGCGATCTCGATTCGATTCTACGGAGATCGATCTTTTTTACTCGATTAATCGGTTGGATTGATATTTTTTTTCGATCTTTACGAACGATTCTCCTTTCTTTTTTTCCTGTTTCCTATTTCTATGAACTATTCCTATGAACTGTTTTTTAGTTTAAAAGTGAAATCAAGGGGTCGACCACGAGAATATCCTTAATGTGATATACAAAGTATATTAATATTATAAACTTTATAATAATACTTCATATTTATGCCAGAAATTTTATCATAAATAATACTTTAAGTGATATGCAAAGTTCAAAGTATATTAATATTATAAACTTTATAGTAATCCTTCATATTTATGTCAGAAACTTTATCACTAATAATACGCATTGCTTTAGAAATTGTGCAATTTAAAAAAATAAAAAACGTTCCTGATTCGCAAATATAGTGTGTAGTGTTTTTATTGATATAAACACTTTTTTATTTTGATAATTTAAATTCACAAAATATGCAAGTAACAATTATATCTCCAATTGTTATAAAACATTTTAAAAAAAGGTTATTTTACAGAAATTTATCATTTTCAGAAAAAGGTATCGATTTTTGAAGATCGATTCAAAAATCGATCTTTTTAACCGATTAATCGATCAAATTGAATCAATAATTTCAGAATCAATTCTTTTTTTTGAAGATCGCCCATCCCTATCTATAATACCTTAAGTTCAGTCAGTCAGCTTTGTTGATTTTTTTATTCAAAGCGTTTTAAATTTAGTGTAGATTAAATTTTAATAAGTTAAAGGCGCTCATGATAAATAAACCACAAAACAATGCACTTTTTCAAAGCATTACGTGTAGCCTGTTTTGCAACCTACAGCAACAAATTTCCGCATTTTCACTTAAATTTAAAACCATTCCAATTTACCTAAAAAGCACACAAAAGCACTTCAGACACCAATTTTTCACAAAAAACGTTAAATTTCAATGTTCTATAATGCTAATCTGTATAAGGTCGGCCTCATGAACAGCCAGCGCCACGGTGGCCAACGGTCAACATTTGTGACATTTTCAACTCCAGAGATTCCGGGGGCTGGTCATACCCAATTGAAAGCAGGGAGGAGAAGTGATAGCCTAGGTCAGGAGAGTATAGGGACCGAGCGTTCGGTGGGAGGGGATAGAAGAATCGATCGCCGCGCTCGCAGTGGCGAAAAGTGAAACTTATGGAGTAAATATATGTACGTGTTGTTATAGCAAAATTCAATAACAATTGGTTTTTCATGTTGTATAGTTAACTGTAAAAATACAGCTTCGAATAGCAATTACAAATTTTTTCGATTCCCAACTGCCGCACACAAAATACAGGAAAGAGTTCAATGGATTTCTGCAATAAGACTTATATTGTTAAAGCAAAAACTTTAACGATACCCAGTCAGAAGAAGATAAAGAAAAAATGTTGCTGTACGGTAACCAAGGAGTATGCTGAGATAAATCATTGAGTGGAGAACCCCAAGAGATGGGAACAGGAAGACGTTATTTTCAAGGCTACGAGTCACTGTAAAAAGAGGAACAACTTTTGGACTTGGCTGGAGTTAGTTATGGCACTTCTGATTTTTTGCAGAGATGAGTTGGGAGATTGCTAAAGTAATGTATTTGATTTCGAGTGATTTTCCGCAGCGCGCCCTATTGCGAAATGCTCTTGGGAACTAAAATGAAAGGTTCATGCTACTACTTGAAGGGTAAAACAGAGCTACTGTTTATCACTTTTGCAGCGCCCCCAATTGCGTACAGCTTTTTCGGATCTTTTACGAACTAAAATTAAAGGTCCGCGCTGTTATAATAACATGTTGGAGCACACACAATGAAGCACGTCATGTCAGTGTATCCCCACTAACTTGCTTCGATTTCACGCTGTCGGTTGTCGAGTTAAAATCAGAAATTGTATTTTTCTCGACTTCATGCAAAGGAGGCGCGAAATAGACTCAGAATTCAAAATTACGGAATATAACATTAAAAAAATTACACTTTTTTTCTATATACTTTGAAAAATATTGATCTGATCTAATTGATTGATCTAATTTTTTTAAGAAAAAGGCTTTCTACAACTTAACCGTTTCCATTTTTTGGAAATTATAATAAATTCTTTAATGGCTAAAAGCATTAAAAATAAAATTTCCAAAACAAAATTCTTGTAAAAAAATTACTGAATTTGGTAAAAACTTATTCATTTTAGAAATATGGAAACGGCTAGGTTGTATTAGGTCTTTTTCCTGAAAAAACGATTCTTGATTTATTTGAATCACATCATTTTTTTTTAAATTTGGTTTGAAGCGATAAGAAAAAATGTCGGGGTAAAAATAAAATTTGTTAAATTTATTTTTTCTTATGCTTCAAATATTTTTCTTGGAAATTAATCTCTTTTCTTTGAAATGATCTCTTCAATAATAATTTTTCTATTTTTGGAAGCAAAATTATCTTTTCTTACCTAAGACATATGGCAATTTCAATAGATGAATGTAAATGAAGTGTTTGCTGATTTAAGAAAATACATAAATTGTATGTGAATTTACACCTCAAACTTTTCTTGATATGAAGCTAAGTCGACAAACGGTTGCTAAAAAATAAAATACATTGAATACAATTTTTTGGAATTTAACATCTTTTACATGACAATTCGTATGTATACATATATATAAACTACCATCGGAAATTACAGATTGACCTGGAGTTTCAACTTTCGTCAAAGTGTTTTATTTTATAGAAAGATATTACAAAAGAAATTTTAATTTAGATTTAGATTTCAAAAGGTTTTTTCAGTATGTCTTCATAGTGATTTCTTAACCTAATCAAAATATTTTTAGAAATTCTTTTCTGGATTCTATCTTGGGGTTAAACAGAATTCAAAAAAGTCATGCAATTTTTAAAATATGTAGCTTCTTCAAGAAGTTTTTAAAAATCGACGTATATCATATTTTAATAAATTTAGAAATTTTTATCAAAATATTGATAGTTTGGATTTTTTGAATTCTTCAAATGAATGTAGTAAAATCATCATTTGAAATTTGATGATTTTTCATTACCATCTTTGATTCTAGAGCAGAATCTAGCAGAAAAATTCCAAAAACATCTTAATTAGTTAGAAAAATAATATGCAAACTTACCTTTGAAATGAGACTACAGACTTTTGACAATGTTAATTAATTTTAGAGTTATTAATATTATTAAGAAAGATCTAAATTTGATGTCTTCTAGATTCTCATCATATGAGAATTAAGGTTTTGGTTTTATGTGAAAAATAATTTTCGGAATTTTCGTCAAATCTTTACGTTTTGAAATCCCCTGAGTCAGAAAAAACGGTTTTTACGAAAGTGTCTGTCTGTCTGTCTGTCTGTCCGTCTGCAGTAGTAATAGGTCATATACTCGATAACTCTGGATAGAAAAAAATTGTCGGATTGAATTGAGCTTATGCATACATTATCGCAGCTGAAAAAGTAAAGACAAGTTCGTTAACCAGCTACATCCGACAAAAATTGTCAAAATAGGAGCATTTTTTGTGTTTTTGAAAAAAACTTTATGAAAAAACCAAAACTTTTAAGACTGGTTTCTGATAATTCTCGTAAATCTCTACTAATTATCCTGATAATATTTTGCAATTAAAATAAATTTAAGAAAGTTACAGTATATTAAAACTTGAAAAAAGTCAATATCCATTTTCCAGTTAAATTATACGAGATACGAATAAAAGTTATGATAAAAAATGGTTTACTACATAAAGATCTACAACAGTAATAACTGTAAAGTGACATGTTTGATGACATGTCTGCTATTATATTGACCCAAAATTCACAGAATTTTTGTTAATTTCTCATTTTTTTGGCATTGGGTCAGCCTCTTTTTATTTTCTTCTATTAATATTATCAATGCTACCTACGACAAAAAACGCAAAAAAAGAGAGAAGGCAAACGTTTCGGCCACATATGGGGGCCCTCTTCAGTGCCATAAATTAAAAGATTAATTCAAAATTTTCGTAAAAGATAAAATTGCTTGCAATTCAAAATGAAGAAGTCCAGTAAGCAACAACACGAATTGGAAAAAATATGTAGAATTCACTGTATATAGAAAACCGGATAAAATGAACGAAAAACTTAGAAATTTGTAAACAACAGGCTAGAATTTTTGTTTGTTTTTTTCCCTTTATAAAGAACGGATGACCATTTCTTCGACCGTTATATTATTATATCATATATAGGTTTGGTTTCGTCGGTCTTAGGGTCAATAAAACAACATTAAAGAAAAATTATTGAATCAATTTATATCAATAAAAATATTATTATTTCAATAAATTGTAAGGCTGAAATTATGAATATTAATCGAATTTGCCATGGCATTATTTAACATATGATTTTCAAGTTTGTATTCTCAAGCTTTAGCACACTTTTCATTCACGGAGAAACTTTTTATATCAATTTTTACTATAGTATTTTTCAATTTAGGGAAAGACGTATCACTTTGAGGATTTTTGTTAGTAAAAATACTAAACTTTATTATAATGATATGAAACTTCAGCATAGTCCATAGCAAATTTTACTATAGTTTATACTAAAGTTTCATATCATTATTATAAAGTTTAGTATTTTTACTAACAAAAATTCCCAAAGTCATAAGTTTTTCCCTAAATTGAAAAATACTATAGTAAAAATTGATATAAAAAGTTTCTCCGTGTTGGTGAATTTAATTCAATTTATCGTATCTTCGTCTCTCTATCCTAAAGTTTGCGTTGCTTCATCGGATTGTACACACCGTATTATAATGTAATTTAAAATTATTGAAGCCCTCAATCTTTGAGGCTTTAATTTTAATAACATTTTCAAGAATAAGACTGAATCTTCATGTGTGTTTTCGTTTTTTTGTAATTTATGTAAGTACTTATTTATTATATCAACACAACATATAAAATAGTTCTCTTTGGAAAAAGAATTTTGATGGTAAATTGATTTGTTCAATTTTTAGTGACATATATATTCCTTGAAAAAGACCCGCAGTGAGGTTGAAACATAGGAGAATTTTTGACCAAATATAATGAAGGAGTTTTTTATAGAATGTTGTTTTATTGACCGCAAGACCGACGAAACCAAACCTATATGATATAAAGATCTACAAGTTTGAACTGCAACATTTTTTCATAAGATGTATATTTTTCTTTTTAATTAAAAAAAAAATACCATTGAAAATCCGAAATTCAATTTTTTAACTAAAATATGTGAAATACGAAAAAAACGTAAGAATGGAAAATTGTTCGTTTCAATAATATATACAAATATTTTCAGATATAGTTTCTAATAAAACGTATATTTTTCATTATAATTTTAAAAAATACGATTAAAATTCAAAAATTCCATTATTTGAACAAAATATGTAACATACGAAAAAAACGTTGAGCTAGAAAATTATTTGCCTAAATGAGGTCTACAAATTCTCAGTAGGACATTTTTTGATAAGATATGTATTTCATGTTTTGGTTTTAAAAAATACAATATTGAAAATAAAAAATTCCATTTTTGAACCAAAATATGTGTGATACAAAATAAGCGATAATACAAAAATTCGTTTTCTCTAAAAGAGTCTATGAATTCTCCTCCTTTTTTAAATATTTGGAAGAAAATAGATTTTTTGTAATCTTGTAAATTATTAGAAAGTTACAGAAATGTATACAGAAAATCGAGCGCGAAGCGCAAGTTTCATGATAAGAATGTGTTCTTTAAGGCTGATAGAGCTTGAAGTAAATTGAATTTCTTTTTTCATTTGAAATCAAAAACAAATTTAGTAACTTTGAGAAAACGTAATTCACATCGATAATATTATAAAATTGACTTGAACTTAAGTATCAAATTACAAGTAATAAATTTAAATAATAATGAAACAGGACTTATATCGACCCTTAGTATTAATATTCAAATATTGTTCATGTTCTTAGTTGGCTTTACGGTCCGAAGAATATAAGACCGAGTGCGACGATCGAATCGCGCGCCCCAGGCGCGCTCAAACTTGCAAGCGAAGCGCGCCATGAGAATGTGCCCACGAAGCGGGCAGATTTTTTGTAGTATATTTTTACAAAATTGATATTATGCTCTTAACTTGGGATTATTAGAAGCAAAACTGTGTTAACTTTTATTTTAGCATCATGAAAAAATGTTAACCTTTTATTATAAAAATTAAGTTACTTTAACAATAGCTTAAATAACATATGAACCTCTAATTTCCGATGGAAGTGTCTGTGTAAAGAAAGGTTTTAAATATTACAAAAAAAGCATAAATTGTATTTGAATTCGCATGCGATCTTGCACTTTGAGATTTATTCGGTGTGAAGTAAATTCGACAAATCATTACTATAAAGTAAAATACTTGAAAAAACATTTTCAAAATATTTAATATTTTTACACGAATGTACATACAGTCGACCGGCAATCGAAATACCCGGGTTTGAAACCCGGTGCATTCGAAAACGTCTTTTTTCCACAGAAAGATTTTAAATTCTTTAAACTTAAGTATGTAACTATGAACGTATTAATATGTTTAATGTTTTTAAATTATTCAATGTTTTATTAAAAGAATTAAAATAGTAAATTGTAATGACCCTTGATTTAATTTATAATAGACTTCTTCATTTATGGACCCTAAAGCCAATGCAATTTATTAAAACATTTTGAATTCAAAATAATACTGAATGTTTGAGTATAAAAGGTTTAAATATTTGAAAAATACATAAATTATATCAAAATTAGCACACGAAATCGTACACTAACTTTAATTTGGTATGAAGTAAAATTGAAAATAAATCCTTTAGAATAAAACATTTTGAAAAAACTTTCAGAATACATAACATATTATAAATGAAAATTTCAATATATAAGTATAAATAAAAGGTTTGATTATTCAAAAGTAAAATATATTATATCTAATATTTTATCGAACAGCACACTTTAAGATTTCATTGGTATGGGGATACACATTTTTAAAATTACACGACTTTTTGTAACATGTTCAACCCCAGCATATAGAATCCAGAAAAGACTTTCTAAAAATATTTTAATTAGGTATACATATACATACTGTAAGCTATCACTATGAGACCCCTGTGAAACTGCAACACCATGAATCGCGCAAGCACACAAGAGAGCACGTCGATCTACCAGAAGGAGCCACCAAGGTGCGCAGGCGCTGCATCCCTCACCATCCTCCCATGGATCAGAGTGGGAGATGATGCAGTGGATTGAGAGATCCAGCGGAAAGTATAAAAACGGGATGCTGTAAAGAAAGAAGCATTCCGGCGGCTCGAGATCGAGCCGTAAGCATCAAGAGGAATACTCTTGAGACAGGGATAAGGTTTTCTGCCTTTGACTGAGTCTCAATTTATTCCTGGGGACGCTTTCGAGACAGGGAGAGGGTTTTCTGCCCTCGACTGAGTCTTGATTCGACTCCTTGAAGACGCTTTTGAGACAGGGAGAGGGTTTTCTGCCCTCAACTAAGTCTCGATTCGGCTTCTGAAACGTGGTGCTTGCGGTAGAAAATCCGAACTTCAAGGAAGCAACGAAGACATGAAATAGAGAGAGAGAGAGAGAGAGAGAAAAGAGAGAGTCTGTACTGAATAGGCTAGTAGATGAATAAGGATAGTGAGATAAGTAGAGTAAGGGAGATGATGATAGCCAAATAGAGAGAGAGGGAGAAATATATAAAGTAGCAATAGATAAGTAAAGTAAGGGAGATGGCAATAGGCTAAGAGAGAGAGAGAGCGAAGGACGTTGGATTAGACAGTTAGATTAAAGGAGATAGAAGTAGAAAAATATAATAAGGAAAATTGTAATAGGTAAATTAAATATAACGAACATTCGGACGATTTGTTAGTAAGTAAGCATCGCGTTGTTAGATATAGGTAATAGGGAGATGTAGACTGTTTTCTACCACTAAAATAGATGTTATTGAAGCGTAGATAATTTTGTAAAGAAGGCAGTCTGTGATCTGGTATTAATTAATTAAATCGTTTCTTGTATTAAAACGACTGTTTTCTCATTCCTACTCTTGTGTAGACTACCACATCCCGAGATATCAATAATCCTTTAAGGAATAACAAAAGTAGAAAGTTACAATGGCGCCCAACGTGGAACACAAAGAGTCGTAAATAGGAACTAAAAAACAGTAGTAGAATAAAAAAAACATTAATGGACTTCGAAATTGTATAAAAAATCATCGATTAGCATGGTAAACGAATAAAACTACAAGAATCAGGAGGTGATTAAAAAAAAAATATATAAATAAATAAAAAGCGAAAACATTTAACGATAGAATACAATGAGTCGTCAGGGTCTGCGATCAGCGACTAGTGGGAACGACCAGAGCCAAGAGGACTTGGACAGAACACTGGTAGAAATACAAGAAACTAGAGGATCATCAAGCAACATGGATTCAGAGGGGTACGCAGTCAACAGGAGCCAAGGAAATGAGGAACTATCAGACTCTTTGGCAAAGAAACTTGAAGAGTTAGAGAAGAGAGTCAAGAAAATGCTTGAAGAGGAAAGAAAAAAGAGGGAGAGGCAAGATACAGAAAAAGAAAGAAACTTGCAGAAGAAGCTAGTAACGATGGAGGCTGGGATAAGCCGATCACTGGAAGTCGCCACAGGCATCACTCAGACCTTAGAAGAAAGAATCAATAGAATGGAAACGCAATTCAACAGACTAGAAGCTCAGCAGACGAGAATAATAGAACGGATAAATTCAGAGGGAGGAAGAAGAGAAGAAGTTAGAAATCTAGAAAGGAACTCCAGCATCAAATATATTCTTCCGGAGTTTCAAGGGGATACAAGCCCAATCCGCTACATAAACCAGTTGAAACAGTACTGGGAAGCAGTGAAACCAAGAGACACTGACTTACATTACCTTATTGAAAGATCCTTAGCAGGGCCACCAGGGGATTGGTGGCAAATTATAAAGGATGACGTCAACAACTTCCAGACATTCTTAGAGAAGTTCCTGAAAAGATATTGGAACGAACAGGCACAACACGAGCTAAGACGGAAGCTTGAGTTTGGATCACATGCACGAGATAAGACAGGATCAAGAACAGAATACGCCATTCGCATATACGCAGAAGCAAAGGAGTTGAGGCCCATGATGTCTCACGGCGAAATCATTCAAAAATTAGCGAGACATTACAACGAGGAAATTAAATACGCCATTATCGGACGAGGAATAACACGCATCGGTGAACTAATAGAATTACTGGAGAATTTTGATCGGATAGGCCCAAGCAACATTAACAGGGAAGGTGAGAGAGCCGCAGTAGAAAGAGAACGAAGGAGGATAGATGAGACGAAATACAAGCATCAGATAAGTGTACCTCAGGGGCAACAATCATGGAGAACACAAGCAGGGGGAAACTTTCAAGATAAAACAAGGCACCCACAACCTCAAAATACATCCACATGGCAGCGAAACACGCAAGGAAATTACGGTAATCGGATGGAAAGAAATCCAGGACAGAATACCAATAGGCCGACCGAGAACAAATCATGGACAAATAATCCACAGTCAACGTATCAGGTCAGGAACATGGAGCTAGAAACAGACACGCCCCAGGAAAACATTGAAGAAGGGATAACCTCAGAAGTAGAGGCGGGAAACGAGCAACAGCCACGTCTATAGGAAATAAAGAGGACCAACAAATAGACGTGGCACAAGAAGTGGTAATTCGGACTAACGTGCTCCAAAGACCAAGAGAAGAACTTTTGGAGGAAACAGAAGGTATAGAAACAAAGAAACGTTCGAAATGTTATGTGGCAAATATCCTCATCGGGGGAATCCTGACAACAGCCCTGATAGACACAGGAGCTGAAGTAACATGCTTATCTAAAGAATTTGTCAATAAAAACAGAGAAAAACTGCAAGAATGTCCGACACTACCCATCAACGGAGTAACTCTCGTAGGTCCACTTGGAGGAAAAGCCATCAGACTAAATAAACAAATTTACGCAGATATTCAACTACCGAATAACATAATTCAAGTGACCTTTTTAGTAGTCCCTAAATTATCAAGACCATGCATCATAGGCATCGATTTACTCGACGAATTCAGAAGTCACATCAACCTGGACAGCAAAACAATATCTTTCCCCCAGTTGGAAGGAAAACCATCAATCAGGATCATAAACGAAGAAGGTAGAATTCCATCCGAAGAAAAAAAACAAACCCTGAATGTAATACAAACGACAAGAGATGAGATAGAAGTAGAGAGAAGAGAAATTAGATTAAAAATAGAAGAAGTAAGTACCACAAACCCAGAGATGAGAGAACGACTAGAAGACATCCTCTGGAGGCACAAAGCAGTCTTCAGAAAGGAGCCAGGTCGACTAAAATCATATCAACACATCCTACAAGTAAAGGAAAAGCAACCTTTCATTGGGCGAAGCTACCCAATACCTATAGCTTATCGTGAGAAAGTAGATGAAGAGATCAGAAAAATGTTAATTATGGGAATCATCTAGAGATCGAGCAGCCCATACATAAACCCAATTGTACCAGTAATCAAAAAAGATGGGTCAGTACGACTATGTCTGGATGCAAGAAAACTAAATGAAATTTTGCTAGAAGACTGGGAATGCCCAGAAACTGCTGAGGTTCTCTTTCAAAAATGTAGAGGAACAAATATTATGTCAAGTCTGGATATGACAAGTAGCTTCTGGCAAGTACCATTGCATGTGGAATCTAAGAAATATACAGCTTTTCAACATAGAGGTAAAAGCTATGAGTTCAATGTAGTGCCGTTTGGTTTGAAAACAAGTACAGCAGCATTGGTAAGAGGTTTGGATCATGCTCTGCAAGGAATCGGAGATCATATTATCTCGTTCGTCGATGACACACTCGTAACATCCGAATCAGTGGAACAGCATCTTGAACACTTGGAAGAATTACTGACTCGTCTAGAAAAAAACAATTTAACCCTGAATCTGAGTAAGTCAAACTTCTTCAAAAAAGAAACAAAATTTTTAGGGTTCATTCTAACCACTGAGGGGATTAAACCGGATCCAGAAAAAATCCAAGGAATTAAGGAATTTCCAGCACCTAAAAATGTCAAGCAACTCAGAGGATTCCTGGGATTAATAAATTTCTATTCGAAATTCAGCAATAAACACGCAGAAGAAACGGTACCTCTACTACAACTGATAAAGAAAGGAATACCCTGGGAATGGAATGAAAATATGCAAAAAAGTTTCGATAGAGTGAAACAACTCTTCTGTGACTCCATCACTCTGTACTTCCCTGATCCAAAGAAGACATACTACTTGGAGACGGATGCCAGTAACTATGTACTAGGGGCAATACTATATCAAAAAAACAACAAACAGGAAAAGGAAATAATTACATTAGCGAGTCGGACTCTCAAGGGCCCAGAGTTGTCATACTTCACGACGGAAAAGGAGCTCTTAGCAATCGTGTGGGCTCTACAAAAGTTTCGGACATACTTACAAGGAGCACACATAATAAATCGTACAGATCACATGGCCCTCACTTTCCTACGAACATGCAAGTTCACGAATGCAAGATTAACCCGGTGGATACTGGCCATTCAAGATTATGACATCGAAATGGAGCACTGCCCAGGAAAAGAAAACGTAGCCGCAGATCTTCTTAGCAGGTTGCACCCTGAAAAAGACTGGGAGAAAGAGAGAGATATAACACAAATCACCATAAATACGCTCAAATGCGAGTGCTCGGAAGAACTGAAAAATGATCTACAAAACTTACAACAACGGCAACGAGAAGATCCACGAATTAATAGAATTATCCAGGCACTAAAAGAGGACAGGGAGAGGGTTTTCTGCCCTCAACTAAGTCTCGATTCGGCTTCTGAAACGTGGTGCTTGCGGTAGAAAATCCGAACTTCAAGGAAGCAACGAAGACATGAAATAGAGAGAGAGAGAGAAAAGAGAGAGTCTGTACTGAATAGGCTAGTAGATGAATAAGGATAGTGAGATAAGTAGAGTAAGGGAGATGATGATAGCCAAATAGAGAGAGAGGGAGAAATATATAAAGTAGCAATAGATAAGTAAAGTAAGGGAGATGGCAATAGGCTAAGAGAGAGAGAGCGAAGGACGTTGGATTAGACAGTTAGATTAAAGGAGATAGAAGTAGAAAAATATAATAAGGAAAATTGTAATAGGTAAATTAAATATAACGAACATTCGGACGATTTGTTAGTAAGTAAGCATCGCGTTGTTAGATATAGGTAATAGGGAGATGTAGACTGTTTTCTACCACTAAAATAGATGTTATTGAAGCGTAGATAATTTTGTAAAGAAGGCAGTCTGTGATCTGGTATTAATTAATTAAATCGTTTCTTGTATTAAAACGACTGTTTTCTCATTCCTACTCTTGTGTAGACTACCACATCCCGAGATATAGCATAATTATCAATAATCCTTTAAGGAATAACAAAAGTAGAAAATTTCTTTTGTAATATCTTTCTATAAAATAAATCACTTTAACGAAAGTTGAAACTCCAGGTCAACCTCTGTAATTTCCGATGGTAGTTTATATATATAAAAATTGTCATGTAGAAGATGTAAATTCCAAAAAATGTTATAGTTACAAAGCTTCAAAATTTTGTAATTAAAATTTTAATATAAAACTTTAAGCATTTATTGACCTTGAATTCCATTGGAAAATTTGTTGTTTACTGTTCAAATCTTCCTCCGATTTCAGAAGAACAGACAAATTAAAAATTACAAAATATTTCATTAAAAAAAGATTTGAACACTTCGGACAAAAATTTTTATGTAAAATTTAATATCGATAAATATTTACATGTTCATATGAAGATATTAATGAACACATATTTTAGCTTCTTAATTTATCCACATCTGTTAGAAAATTTTTCCTTTCCATAGACCATTTCATTTTTTTAATGATTAGTCTGTGCTTAGGCTACAAAAATGTGAGATGAAAATATTGCTAACATAAAACTGAGAATGTAAATTTTAAACTTGAATTTTATGTTTATCTCTTCTTAATAGAAAATATTTCTCTAACTAAAAAGTTTTTAAATGCACAAAATTGATAAGAAGTATGGAAATTTGAATAGGAAAATATATATTGATTCAAATTTGGAACATTTATTGGCATCAAATTTTACTGAAAGTTTATTTTTGAAGTGTTTAAATGCTTATAAAATTTTACACGATATTTCAGATTTTTATTTTAGGCAGATTTTTTCCAAAATATCTGAAAAAAAGTGTTGTCTCTTAAATAACATATTTCGTAAATTTGAAATTGTCGTCTGCTTCGCGCCTCTTTTGCACGGTTTCGACAGAAATACACAATTCTCAACTCCGACTCGATAACCGAAATACCGAAAGCGTGAAATCTAAAAATAGCATTGCATGATGGAAGCGAGGAGAATAAGGAGAAGTGGGACGTGTCATTCTCGCGTGCAAGAGCGACGAGGAAGAAACAAGGGCACCGCGCGCCGCTGCCCCTCCATAGAAATTCTGATGGTAAATCATTTCTGGATTTTCTAACTTTCATTATTTACCGACGCGCAAAGTACACCTTTTGCGCAACGCGTTCAGAGGGCGCGTTTATGAGCCCACTTTTGTGAAATTCTCTTATTCCATTACTTTAGCAATCTCCCAACTCATCTCTGTTTTTTGTTAGAAAGAACACTTCGACCATCAGATAACTGTAAATTTAGTAGAAAGAATCTACTAAATTTACAGTTATCTGATGGTCGAAGTGTTCTTTCTAACAAAAAACAGAGAATTCTAATCCTAAAATCCATAATTAAATTTTTCAAATCTGGTCATATTTTTGATTTACTGAAAAAATCTTACCTACTGAATGTAAATACATATACAGAAAATAATTACAGTACCGGTCAGAATTTTCCGGCCACCTGTTTTTCGATAAATGCTTAAATTATCCTAATTTGAATTATGTAAGTGAACAAATTTCTTCTCTTAATTAAATTTAAAGCTATCAAAATTCTTTATAAAATGAGCCCAGCATGAATTCGTTTTGTTAAATTTTGAAGAAGTTATTGCAGAAATATTCAAGATTTCAATGCTTTCTTAAGTTTTAAATAACTTTCAAAGTAATCAACATTTTTTAATGTTCTTGGACTAATTTTAAAGCTAAATTTCTACAAAATCGATCAAAATTCTTGGAATTGATGTGTAATTTTTTTCTTACATACTGTACGAGGTTAAAGTTCAAATAAAAAAGTTGGAAAAATTCCAATATTGCTTTTGCTTAAAAAAACATTTTTATAAGATATATAAAACATATAATCATGAATTTTGTATCGAATCCCCTTAAAATACATATTCATATGATCTTTATTATGATTTACCTACAGATGAAATGTTTTCGAAATTTCCCTACTTTTTTGTTACAATTTTAACACCTTGCATTATGCAAGACAAAATTTATAGATTTATAATGATAATTTAATGCGATTCTCTAGAATCTTAGCTCTAAAATGAGCCCAAGAATATTAAAAATGTTGATTACTTCGAAAGTTATTTAAAATTTAAGAAAGCATTGAAATCTTGACTATTTCTGCAATAACTTCTTCAAAATTTAACAAAACGAATTCATGCTGGGTTCATTTTATAAAGAATTTTGATAGCTTTAAATTTTATTAAGAGAACAAATTTCTTCACTTACATAATTCAAATTAGGATTATTTAAGCAATTGTCGAAAAACAGGTGGCCGGAAAATTCTGACCGGTACTGTACAAGCTAACGACCTTGCAATCGTCGTGTAAACATATCACGAACATAACCTTACATGATCGAGTCTATCTTAGTAAAATCACAATTTTCCACTGTTATATTTACTGTTTATAATTTTTATATATTGACACTCGATGTTGTTAATACGATTGAACTCCAATCGATGCTCTGTAACTGTTCTATTTTAATATACAAATTATGTTCATGCTATTTACCTGGCATTGCTGCAAAAACTTTACTCCATTAGTTCGTCTGTTTCAGTCACCAGATAGCACGACATGCTTTTCTCGGTCCCTATACAATCTCCTTGCTGCACTGGAAAAAAAACATGGTGAAATCAACGGGAAGGAGTCCCGTCGCCAATTTCACGTTGGCGTAGCGTTGCGTTGAATCGCCGGTGCTATTCAACGTTGTACTGACGGTAGAGCCAACGTTAAATCACCCAAAAATGATCAGCTGTGGCAATACTCGCGATTGTTCTTGTCAGTTCTTTTGTTTTCCTAATAAAAGTTTTCCTAATTATATATTGGTATTTAAAAGCAAAGCACTGCCAATTTCATTATGGATATGAAATTGCATCATCGTGTGATATTTTCAAATAACACGGCGTTCCAGCGTTAATATTCCCGGTAAATTGACGGGGCTGACATAGCACAATAGGCGGTAGGCGCCAAACGGGGCACCAGTATTCGGAGAGTATTTAATCTTTTTTTAATCTCTTGACACTCAAATACATTTTAATTGATCCCAAAGTATCCAAAATTAATAATAATTTTGTACTGCATTAAAGAATTTAAATTTAAATAAATTTTAAATAAAACATAATATTTGATGAAAAACAAATTTAATTGTTTGAAAAGTATCCTCTGATTGCTACAAATTTTTCATTCTTAAACAAAATTTAATTTATTAAAATGTTTAACTATATTTCTTGATGATACCTACAATTTTTCGCAGAGGTCTATACAAATATTTTATTTCTAAATAAAGAGCCCTTAAGGTGGCTTCAGCGTTTGGTGTCCTATGAAGTGAGGGGCACCGTGGGGGCACGTGTTACATGAATGCTCATTGCTACTTATTTGTTTAATAATCATATGTATTATAGTTACATCTGAGTAGAAGGGTAAGAAATCACGGAAATGTCCCCTGGAAAAAGTAATAGTAAAAATTTATTAGTTTCACTTCGAGGCGGTTTTTTATATTCTGTACTTTTCTCGCAATTTTCTCTTGATTGAAGTCGTCAATTTTTTGTTTTTATAATATTAATAGATTCCTCGAAATCGAAAGTACTATTATATATCTGATTTATGGGGACTTGTGTTTTGTTCCGGAGTTTCGCCGATTTTGATGAGGAATCCCATAAAACTACGTGTTAAACTGACATTTTTTCGGTAGCGATTTTTTCGGCATTGACATCGTCAACCACGGTATTTCTTTTTTCCAAATGAATCTAGCATATTTTATTAAGATAATCTCTAAGTTTCAGAGCAATCTGTAATTTTTTTCAAAAATGATCAAGCCACCTTAAATAAAGAAAGGAGATAAATTATGGGGCCCACAACTTAATATAGAACGCCCACTACACTTTTTTCACGGAAGACACTTATTATTTCATCGAGGACGATGATTATTCTAAGGAGGGAGGACTGTTACATCCCAGTAACTTTTAAAATTTTATTGCCCCTGTGCAAGGGCAACACGCCAAACACCGACGATAACGAGGAAGACATCATTCAAGTATAAGAGTGTTCCTATGATAAATTATCATATGAACCGGGTAGCTGTGCGCATGAGGTAAACCTATGTATACCTCACGTCGACGAATCGGTTTGACATATGGTAATAAGAGATAAAGAAGAACAGCGCTCTGTCTATATGGTAATTACACCCGTGGTAATGAGTCAGTAACTCACACCGCGTGCCGATAAAGTAGTAACGCTGTGCTAATAACCTAATGAGAGAATCAGAAGTTATCGGCACAGCCTCACTAATTATAATGACTAAATATTATAATCATTATTATGTTAATATTAATTATGTATCAACATTACACCAGAACCATTATTAATATCTAGGGTAGTAAAATAGTATTGATCAATATTATCGCCATTATGTATTGATTGCCGATGAGTCGATCACGATCAATGAATAAAAATCGATTATTGATTATGGATCATAGATAAGAAATTGATTGACTGATCATTGGCAACCAATTGATGATCATACTTCATAAAATAAGTAACACAAATTGTAAACAAATAAATGCAGAAATGAGTAATTAAAAATGCATTTATTTGGAAACTAGATATAAAATTGGGCAATAGAAGAGATGAACTCATGAACCCTTGCAGACATCGTGCATGGCCACCGATTCGCAATTCGTACGTGCCTTGCCACCGATTTGCGATTCGAACGTGCCTTGCCACCGATTTACGATTCGAACGTGCCGTGCCACCGATTTACGTTGATCTGCTCCCACTAATATAAGCATCAATAGTATATATACCCCAGATTCACCTCTGGAGGTTTGTCATTAAGTAATTCAACGTCGTGAGCAGACCCTTCGACAAACGTAAGTCTCATTGGATTTCTATGAGCAACTCAACATTCGGTACTTGGTAAATAAAATCCTTGGTCCTTAAGTGGTGCAAGTCCGGAAACCATAGTGCTAGATAGTTCCTTTGGATTACGTGTATCGTCGTATTTAGTCGTGTCGGTTAATAGTGATTCATTTCTGAAATCAGGACGAACTAACCTATCTTGTTAACAAGTGCATGTTTGATTCATTTCTCATGTACTTAGCAAGATACGTAAGAGGATAGTTGATCACATCAGTTGCTGGTGGACTTGCATCCCTTACACCATACCTCCTGCAAGATTTATCGTTGTTTTGCTACTTCACGGAGACTTAAACGAAACCCAACTATCCTGCAAGGATTTGTGCCGTTGACTTGCAATTATAGGAGTAATAAACGACAATTCTCTGTTTTGCCCTCTAATTTAAGAGGTAGACAAGTAAGTTATGTAAATATAATTAAGCATCTCAAAACTTATTATATTAACTATAACGTTAAATGTGGAGCGTGAGTTGTATACCTAGGCATCTCAAAACCTAGTATATTAGCGTAAAACGTCCACAGTCAACTGCGGAAGTTATATATATAAGTAAGCATCTCAAAACTTATTATATTAACTATAACGTTAAATGTGGAGCGTGAGTTGTATACCTAGGCATCTCAAAACCTAGTATATAAGCGTAAAACGTCCACAATCAACTGCGGAAGTTACATATATAGGCATCTCAAAACCTGTATATTTGGCTCATAACCGCATAAAACTCATAACATTGCCTTCTCATCTTGAGAAGTAGTATAAGTTACCAACTAAGTATCATTTTATGAAAACTTGTACAACAACTTATTTATTTATAATAAATTACCTTATATATTCGTAAATTCAGTGTTTTATTATCATTGTGAACAACTCAGGGCCCATAGACCTGACAAGTGACAACGTACCCACAAACAAAAATAAATTATCAGGCCTTACCAACCTGATATAATCAGCTAACCTCCTCCCTTACATCCAAAAGTCCAACCTACCCTCGCCTTTTGCTCGGGACGTAACAGCTGATTTGGTGGCAGCGGTGGGATTGTCACTTTTGTTGTCACAATTGATAATAAATTAAAAATTATTTAATTGAAGCTAATAAAATTATATGTGCAATTTTTTCGATTAAAAATTGTACATAAATAAAAGCTTCGAAATTTAGGAATTTTCAAAATTACAAAATTATAAGTTTAGTAGAAATAATTGGATAACATATTTCTACTTGTCAAAATTTAAATATTTAGGACTAAAATCTTAAAATAAATTATTTTATTTTAAGCGTTGGTATACTCCGTGTGATCACAAGCTCTGCCATCGTCAATAACATCATCAAATTACCCCGAATAAACCTTGCATGTATTCTTTATAGCAAGATTGTGCAAGTGAAGGGTTTAAAAAGTATAAGAAAAAGTAAAACATCATTATTTTGATTTAAAATAAATTTAAAGTTCAGAAGTTTTTCTACCTAGAGTTTACGCAGGCAATTGTGTCTCAACGATTACCTGAATAAACTTATAGTATTAAAACATTGAATATTTAAATTCAAAATATTAAAATTATCTGAATTTCTGAAAGTACAAAATTACACAAGGTTTTGAGCTTGAGCCTGGCTTGTTTAATTTCGTACTACTGAAATTTCCAAATTGTTAACTAAGTTTGAATTTAAGTTTAAAACAAAACAAGAACAGCACACGAGAGTATAAGTCACGAAGGAATAATAAGGAGACCTATCTCCATGTAAGCGACTTGGCAGGAGCAACGGCACGGTAAGTGCCCGGCTTGTAAGTTGGAAGTAGTGGAAAGGAGTGCGCAAGTGCGCAGTTGTCCTCTTCGTACTCACAAGAAAATGTGAGTGAGACGAATTTGTCAAATTGATCTAAACCAGACTGGTTATGTTGATTGATTTTTTGATCATTTGCAAGCGGCAGATATTTGTTCAATTTCAATTTAGTTTAAAAAAAAATTCTATCTCAGGACTCTTATAAAGCTAAAGGAGTGCATTATAAAAGTGGTATGTATATATCAAATATAATAAGATTGTAAATCTTGAAATCATGGTATTTGTTATTACTTCGTAAATCGTGTGTAAAATAATGTTGAATAATTTTTTCCTTTAAAGGTGAGGGAATTTAATCCTAGAAATTTTCAAGATTTTGAAGATCGCATATAATATAATATAATCCATTTAATATAATACATTTTTTTCTTAGAAATGTCGTGTAGCGTATCGGGTTGCATAACCTCTCTGGCTTAGATCAATTTGACAAGTTCATCTCACTCGCACATTTTCCCGTGAGTAAGAAGAGGACAACTGCGCACTTGCGCACTCCTTTCCACTAATTCCAACTTACAAGCCGGGCACTTACTGTGCCGTTGCTCCTGCCAGATTCGGAAAAGTTTCCCATGGTAGTTTGGTCTCCTTATTATTCCTTCGTGGTATAAGTCAGTGCTCCCAGATCGTGGATGAAATTTACCCTCTCCATACCTACCAGTTTGGAGCCGCAAAACGAAAACTCAATGATTACCACTGTCTGTGACGTCACTGCTTCGGGTAATGCCGAAAATGTACGAAGACGAACGATTCGAACTTGTAATTTCTCGTCGTCCTCGCCTCGGTCGGCTATTTGAAGCTTTGAAGGTTTGAGATGATTTCTGTCAATTTCTGTTTACAAAACTTGACAAGCTGACAGAAATTTTGAAATTATGAAATAATTAATGTTTATGACTTTCAGGAATTATTATAAATGGTTTGTGAGTGTGCAATTTGCGGGAAATATATTATAAGGCACTATAGGTTTGTAAAGTTGTAATATATTGAATGTATTATGTAAAGGAATTTGAGGTTGGGTTACTAATCTGTCATTCTCAGGTGGTTTTAGTTCACATTGTTTATGTTGTATATTTCAATCGATTTGAAATATTGTTAATTTAGAATTCTACTAAATTATATGAATTTTTAATTTATCAAAATATTAAATATTATCACTGCATAATTATCTTTAATACTTACCTTTCTTCTAATGCTATTTTCTTGAAGATGCATATAGACTAAAAGTTATTTATTAAATAATAAATTGAAAATAAATAAAAACCTAAGTTATTTCTTCGCATATATGCTTTCTTAAATATTGATTTGTATATTAATTGAAAATATTTCGAAAAGGTGAATGAAACGTAGCTGAAAATATGTGACCACAATTTTGAGAAGAAAAGTTATGAATTTAATGTTTTCTCACAAAAACTTTACAAACCCTTTAACGGCTTAAAATATTTATTTCCTTAGACTTCACTTACAATTCATTATATAAATAATTAATTATTTACAAGAAGATCATCGCTTATTCATATGCAACTTACCTGTGCAATGACAAAATATAAAATTAAAAATAAATCGCCAAAAATCATAAAATTATATGTTTGCACTATTAGGGTTGACAATCCAAATTTTGTGAGGCATCCTTATATTTTATATCTTATTTTGCATGTAAGAAAAACATCTTTATACTCATAAAAAGAAAGTAATCAATATGTGCGACTTTTCTACAATTAGTTGTAAGTAAGAAAAAAACAGTTACATAAAACATTATTTAAATGATTCTTTTTCCTCAGATTCAAGTTTTCCTTGTATAAAAAAAATGCTTTTCTTTTCATGAGACAGGACTAACAATATCATTTCGAATCTTGAAATGATGGAAAAACTTTTTTTTTCAAGAGACCTGATTTTTGGTACAATAACTACCTTTATTTTAATTTGTAAGATTTTAGTTTAAAACAGTCCATTTATAATGTAATTCTGCTCTCCTTGTAAATAATTAATTATTTATGTAATGAATTGTAAGTGAAGTCTAAGGAAATAAATATTTTATGCCGTTAAAGGGTTTGTAAAGTTTTTGTGAGAAAACATTAAATTCATAACTTTTCTTCTCAAAATTGTGGTCACATATTTTCAGCTACGTTTCATTCACCTTTTCGAAATATTTTCAATTAATATACAAATCAATATTTAAGAAAGCATATATGCGAAGAAATAACTTAGGTTTTTATTTATTTTCAATTTATTATTCAATAAATAACTTTTAGTCTATATGCATCTTCAAGAAAATAGCATTAGAAGAAAGGTAAGTATTAAAGATAATTATGCAGTGATAATATTTAATATTTTGATAAATTAAAAATTCATATAATTTAGTAGAATTCTAAATTAACAATATTTCAAATCGATTGAAATATACAACATAAACAATGTGAACTAAAACCACCTGAGAATGACAGATTAGTAACCCAACCTCAAATTCCTTTACATAATACATTCAATATATTACAACTTTACAAACCTATAGTGCCTTATATTTCCCGCAAATTGCACACTCACAAACCATTTATAATAATTCCTGAAAGTCATAAACATTAATTATTTCATAATTTCAAAATTTCTGTCAGCTTGTCAAGTTTTGTAAATAGAAATTGACAGAAATCATCTCAAACCTTCAAAGCTTCAAATAGCCGACCGAGGCGAGGACGACGAGAAATTACAAGTTCGAATCGTTCGTCTTCGTACATTTTCGGCATTACCCGAAGCAGTGACGTCACAGACAGTGGTAATCATTGAGTTTTCGTTTTGCGGCTCCAAACTGGTAGGTATGGAGAGGGTAAATTTCATCCACGATCTGGGAGCACTGGTATAAGTCCTTTTTAGATTCGTTGAACGGTCACCATGGAATACAATCGACATGGTAAGGCAAAGTTCGAAGTATTTGCATTATAATTATTTATAACTTCCATTTTCACTTTGTTGACTAACAGAATATTTTTGATTGCAAAGATTGTCCAAGAATTTGTGCTTGAGTCTAGCTTGTCCAATCTTGCATCTCTAAAATTCTGTGACATTAAACAAATTTTTTTTGTTTATTAAAAATAAACATTTTCTGTAATTTTAAAGATTAATTAAGGGTTTGTGCTTGAGTCTGGCTTAATTAATTTTGTATCACCAAAAACGCAAGTTGTTAATACACATAATCAAATTATAAATTCAATAATTGCAAAAACTTGCTCAGGAATTCGCGGTCGCGGCCGGCCTGACCCGCCTTATATCACTGAAAACATATAATCCAAGGTTAAACGCTGCAGCGACTGCGCGCGCCACAGCAAGAATTTGCAGTGCAGTAATAGCTAGGAAAAAACATTTACAATAATAGTTCAAACATTAGTATTTCCGCATTCATTTAAAAATAAACAATTACAGACAAATAAATAAACGAATTCAGCAATAAATAAAATTTTCTAAATTAACAATTAAAAATAACATTCAAGGTAACCACGATATTATAGTATATAATAATAATTGGATTATAATAGTTTTTTTTAAAATATAAATTCAACACTTTGAACAGATTCCCATACAAAAACAATAAAAAATCAATTTCAATACCATAACAGCAGATTTGCTAGCAGCAATCAAAATTATACGGTCAAGGAACCTAGGAAGAAAAGGTCTACAGAATAGTTTATCAAAATTTTAATAATAAAAAAAAAATTCTCAATTTTGCTTACAAAAGGACAACATTTAGGGACAATTATATAAAATATTATTATCCGGAATAAGTTGAAAAATTAAGATCGGTAAATTACAATTAAAAATAGGAACATAGAGATAAAAATTGTATGGCACATAAAAACTCACATATAGTGTTTAAACACGATTCAAACACTATAATTTCAGTTTATTCCGACTTATTAAAAAGCAAAATAGGCGACTTTTTATACGACCCAAATTTAACAATTAATCTAATCCAGAAGGAAAAATTAGCCTCTTTTAACAATATCAATCATCTCAAAATTTACATTATACACAACGCCACCCTTACAACAAGTGGTGTAGTAAAAATTCCCATATTAAAGCAAGAAATCGAATTCAACATTATAAATCCGGAAATAGGTACAGGTGTATCCGGAGTAATTGGAAAATCATTTCCAACTCTTTTCAAAATAAATATTCCGGACAAAGTCTAAATATTTCTTAGAAAAATTACAATACTGGAAATAAAAATAGATATAATTATAATAATTAAAAACAATAAGCATTTTATATAAGGCAACCTAATTTTGGAAGGACTAATTTCAAAAACAATTTTGTTTCAAAAACAAATTTTGGCATTACACTGGCAATTTAATTAATTTATTAATTTTTTTTAATCAATAATAATTAATAATTAATAATAATTAATTAAATCAATTTAATTCATTTTTGAAAAAGTCTGTTTTTTTCTCATTAACAATCGAAATTGAGTATCAGGTATTAAATTCAATATAATTTCACACACAAGGAGCATTCGAAACTCCCGTTTTCTGGAAAAACTATATTATAACGGATTGCATTTAACTTGCCGAATAACTAAAAATAAATCAAAATGCCTCACGACAAAAATAGTACCACTCATGACAAAACGCAGGGTGGAGAGTTCACAGGGAACATCTCACGCACCCTTAGTGACGTAATGGTCACTTCAATGGCGGAATGTTTTGCTATACAGCAGGGAGTGATGAATATACCCACTTTTAACGGAAAAAATATGCCAGTTAGGGACTTTATTCAAGATTTTCTAAACGGAGAATCCAGTGTACCTGCAAACTGCGAAAGGCAGTACATAATGTCGGTACTAGCGCGATTAAAAGGTGCTGCAAGAGATAGTACACACGGAAAAACATTTTCCACAATAAGCGATTTAATACAGCATCTCAAACAGCGTTTTGCCCCCCACAAAATTTACTCGTGGTATTTGCACGAGATATCTACAATTAGGATGTCTCGCAGCGAAAGTGTAAGCGAGTTTTATGACAGAATCACCCTACTTAAATCCGGAGCTCAAGCAGCGTTAGAAGAGAAATATCAGAACGCGGAGCAAATGTTACTACCCTTAAATGATTGCGCCTTAGAAGCTTTCATCCGAGGACTACCCGATGTAATATCAGGAATGGTGGAATCACGGAATCCATCGTCTTTGGAATCAGCATTAAAATACGCACTCGGGTATGAGACTCGACATCAATTAAACCCCCATTTTCCTATGAATAATATTGCGGAAAATCGATATTCCACACCCTATACAGGATCAAGGGATAGAAGCCCGAGCCCTCATGTTAGGTTTGCGTCGTCACCGGATAGGAATAGAGTAATGGAACCCAGACAAGGACCAACAGGGATAATAAGGAGACCTACATCACCAATAGTGCCTAATTACTTAAATAATTACGCACCCCCATTTCAATACCCACCTTATTTACCCTATCAACCTTATCCGTACTATCCAGGTTCGCTCGCATCAAACCACCCTTACCCTAACCACAATTACCTATATAAAGGAAGTAATACACCCCCGAGAGCACAATCACCCGCTCCAGCTAATAAAAATGATTTAAACTTCGACTCCGCTCGCCGAACAGACGCGACGACGAGCGTGTAGAAAACAGAGCGTCAGAGCAGCGTGAGATTTCTCAAGAAGCGAGAAAAATCTTCTGTACCAAACTCAGTCGAGAATCCCCAGTAGTAGAGCTTTCGTCAAAGGAACTTTTACAGTCAAAGGCAAGGTTTCTAGTGGACACAGGTGCAGACATAAATGTTATTAAATTAGATGCTTTAGATGAGGACCTACATCTTTAATTCTCGCCCATAGTTCAAATAGGCGGGTGAGTGGCCGGTGGATCCGTGTTGGACGCTATTGTAGGCGAACGCCAGTTCGGGCACGTTCCTATCCCAGGTCTTCTGGTTCTTCGCGATGGTCTGGGCTGTCATAGTTTTTATGACCCGGTTCGTCCGCTCCACGGGGTTGCACTGAGGTGTATACGTCGGGGTCGGCTTGTGCTTGACGTGCCATGCCTTAAGGAGGTCTTCGAACTCGTGACTCATGAACTGGCGGCCGTTGTCGGTAACTATAACGTCCGGGCATCCGTGTCGTAGGCAGATCTGGTCCCTCACGGTTTCTGCCACGGCTCTTCCGGTGGCCCTCCTTATGGGGCGTAGCTCGACCCACTTTGTGCATCGATCCTGCATTACTAAGAGCCAGGTGTGCCCCGCAGTAGAGCGAGGTAGAGGGCCCACCAAGTCGACGGAGACTTCTCCCCACGGTTGCTCCACGTTTGTTGCGTGCATTTTTCCAGCTGGGGCCCGTTGTTGTGGCTTGAATCTCTGGTAGCTGGGACAGGTGCGGACGTATTTGGCGGCGTTTCTTAGCATGCCTGGCCAGTAATACTTCCGTTCTAGCCGGGCAAGGGTTTTGGCTATTCCTAGATGGCCCGCTACAGGTTCGTCATGTTCCTCCTTCAGTACTCTCCCTTGTTCGGCTCGGGGCACGCATATCTTCCACTGGCTACCGGGGTCGGCCTCGTTGAAGTCTAGCGTGTGGAGTATCAGACGGTATAGCCTTCCGTTCTTGATGGTGTACTCGGAGTGTGCCTTTGGGTCTTCTTCCACCATCCTCTTCCGTCGATGGTACCAATCGTCCTGGCTCGTGACTACGCAGGTTGTCGCAGCCTTTCCGGTATTTGATGATGAAGTCCCACTGACTGAGTTCCATCGCCCACCGAGCGAGTCGGCCGGAGGGGTTGTCCATCTGTCCCAGCCACTTTAGCGATAGGTGATCCGTTAGGATAGTAAAGTGGTAGCCCTCGAGGTAGTCTTTCATCTTCCAAATGCCCCATTTAACCGCCAAGCACTCGAGTTCAGTGGTTGAATAGTTTTGCTCGGCTTTTGTTAAAGAGCAACTTATCGTCGCATAGGCGACGATTTTTTCCCCTTGCTCTCCTGGCTGGGACAGGGCGGCTCCAAGTCCTTCTTTGCTGGCGTCCGTCTAAAGTGTGAACGGTTTGCTCCAGTTGGGGCATACGAGTACTGGTGCCGTAGTCAGGCTTTCTTTGAGTCTGTCGAAAGCGGCCTGGTGTACATCGGTCCATTCCCATTTAACTCTTTTTTTCAGGAGTCGGTGCAGTGGAGCTGCGATGTGGGCGACGTCCTTGATAAAACGCCGGTACCAGGAAACGAGGCCCAGGAAGCGGCGTGCCTCTTTCAGGTTTTTTGGTGGTGTCAGGTCCTTGATTGCGGCTACCTTGCCGGTGTCTGTTCGAAGCCCGTGCTGGTCAACAATATGCCCTAAATATTTGAGCTCTGCCCGGAAGAATTTGCACTTTTCCGGATTAGGTCTTAAACGGGCGTTGCGCAGTTTTTGGAAGACAGTCTCCAGTATTTCTAAATGCTTTTCGTATGTAGCCGTGCATACGACTATGTCGTCTAAGTAAGCGAAAGCGTGCGGGGCAATATCGGGAGTAATGACACGGTCTAGAAGTCGCTGGAACGTAAATGACGCGGAGTGTAGACCAAAAGGCATGGCGTTAAACTCAAAGAGACCTCTCCCGTAGACGGTGAATGCTGTAAGCGGTTTACTGTCCTCCGCTAGTGGCACGTGCCAGTAGCCATTCTTCAAGTCGATCGTTGACAGGTATCTGGCCCCCCGCAGTTTGTCTAGAGTTGCGTTCACTTGCGGGAGCGGGTAGGCATCCCTCCTGGTGACGCTGTTTAATTTCCGGAAGTCGATGCAAAACCTCGGATTGCCGTCCTTCCGGCGAGTTATAACAACCGGAGAGCTCCAAGGGCTGTTTGAGGGCCGCACTACCCCTTCTTCTAACATTTTGTCCAATTCCTCATCGATTATTGCCTGCATGGCGGGATTCCTCGGGCGGTATCGTTGTTTGATCTGGTGCTCGATGAGGGGGTTGTTCCTCTGACCTGGTTAAAACGTCTCAGATGTTTTTCCAGGAACCGCTCGGCCTGGGTTTGTTTTTATTTTTCCAGGTCGGTCATTGGGATTGGCCCGCTGATGGCGAATGTGGCTCCTTTGTCTTTGTTTCTTCCTGGTGTGATGTCGGTTCCATTTAGAAGCATCTGGAGTCTTAATTTGGACAGGATGTCCCTCCCCAGGAGAACGGCGGGTTTCAAGGACGGTAGCTCGAGGAACTCCGCCGGTATAGTGAGGCCAGCTGCGGTGATGTCTCCGATGAGTTTGTCCCCCAAGGATACTTCTGACCCGTCAGCGAGAATCGCTACCTCGTCGCCTTCCTCCCTCTGCCAGCCGTCTTCTCGGCATCGGTGGCTCGTCCTTCGGTCCAAGTAGGAGCAGACGGATCCTGGATCTATTAGTGCTGTCGCTCGTCGTGCGCCTATTTGGACCTGGATGAAGGCCCTGGGGTCGCGGGCGTTGATTCTTTGGACCGGGCGGTGAGTGTGGTGGGCCCGGTCCTCCTGGCGTTTCCCGGCTTTGGGCAAGGGCAGTCTCGCGTTAGTACGTCCTCCTTTCCGCACCACGAGCAGAGCTTTTTTGGTGGGTTGCGGCATTTGAATCTATCGTGCCCTCGCTGCCCGCATCTCCAGCAGCAGTCCTCCCTTACGAAAGCCGCTTGGAGGGCGTGTCCCACTCGGCTCGTTTTTGCTTGTGCCCTGGCTTCGCTCTGGGGTCCTCGCGGCAACTGTGCCTGTACCTCTTCGATCTCCTGGACCTGCTGTATGAGGTCCTCGGGGGATGAAACCTCCTTCAGGCGTATGTGCAGTCGCAACTCTGGCTTCATGTTGTAGTAGAGGGACTCCATTCCCTCTCGAGGTCGAATCCGCCTCGTCGCCTAAGAAGGGTGAGCAGTGCTGTAGTGTATGCTCGGATGGGCTCCCGGGCACCTTGTCGCCGCTCGCTTATCTGTTGGTCAAGGTGCCTGCGTTCCCCCAGCGACAGGTAGAAGCTCCGAATTTGGCGCTCGAGGTCGCCCCAGGTCGTCAGGGATGAGGCGCAGTTACAATACCACAGTTGGGCGTCCCCTCGGAGGAGTTCCGGGAATCCCCGTAACAGCTGCTGGTCCGTAAGCTGGTAAGCCCTCTGAAGTTCCCGGACGCGTTCCAAGAACTCGTAGACCCCCTTTCCGTCAAAGTGGCAGTTCCACTTTCTCATTTGGTCGAGGGTGTGACCGGTGTTTTGCCTGGGGTTTTCCGGACTTGGTATGCCTAGGGTTTCTGGCGCCCTTTCCCGACTGGTGCCTGGAAGGTGGTTCAGTAGACGCAGTTGGCCTAAAAGACCTTGGTCGAGGTCGGGCCCTAACTGCGGGCTGGTCGGCGGTTCTTCTTCGGTGCTTGGAGCTATCACCTCCCTCCGGGTTGATGAGGCGACTAGGACTTCTCTTAACTCCTGCAGTTCTTCCTCTATGTTCTCCAGGTCCTTGGTCCGGTCTGGGTCTTCCTTATAATCAGGTGGGTCCTTTGGTTTCTCAATAAAAAGGCCAGGATTTTGCCTGGCGAATGATACCATGCGGTTCCTGAGGACGGCCAGAGAACCGCTGGTATCAAGCTCCTGCTTCTCGAGCTCTTGTGTGAGCTGCTCCTTGTTGAGGCGGTAGATCCAGGACACGACCATGTTCGAGGGTGATGTTTCTCTCTTTCGAGGGCGAAGTACCTCTTACTATGAGGCAAGGACTAGTGGTATCTCGTCTTTGAGAGCAAGATACCTCTTACAATGCGGTAAGAGCTGGGGGTCTCTCTTTCTCGAGAGCGGAAATACCTCTTACTATGCGGTAAGTAACTATTCGGGATTGGTGGTCTCTCTTCCTTGAGAGCGAAATACCTCTTACTATGTGGTAAGAGCGGGTGGTCTCTCTTCTTCGAGAGCGAGATACCTCTTACTATGTGGTAAGAGCTGGTGGTATCTCTTCCTAGAGAGCGAAATACCTCTTATTTTGTGGTAAGAGCGGGTGTCTCTCTTCTTCGAGAGCGAAATACCTCTTACTATGTGGTAAGAGCTGGTGGTTTCTCTGGAGCGTTCAAGGTGGTCTTGCTGGCTTGGCTTTAGACGAACGACTGTGTCTGCCATGGAGTAGTTCGCGTTTATATCCCCGTTAGACCTGTGCCCCCACTTTATTTCATGATACTGGTCCCTGTTCGGGCGCCATTTGTAACATCCCTACTTTCCCCCTTGCTGCCAGACGCTTCAGTCAGCCAGGGTTCGGTAGGAGTGGGGGAGTAGGTGATGAAATAATCGAGTCTGGTTATGTGAAAAATAATAAAACATTTATTCAGAAAATTGTATTAAACAAAAGATAGTGTGTTCGTGTGAGTGTACATAATAAAAGTTAAGTGTGCCGGTGTCAGTGCGATGAGTGGAATGGGTGTGTTTGTGTGTGCGTGTTTGTGTAAGGTGAGATGTGAGGCACAGGCCTGGCGGTCGCTTCGCGTCGTAGACCGATCATCTTGCCGCCGCAGTTTACAACGTTGATCTTCTGAAAAACCCAGTACAAAATATTCATTTCTCGGGCTAGGTCGTCGCGCGTGAAGGATACAGCGTTGAGGCCGGCCTCTTATCCATGGCGCGTTGACCTTTCGTCTGGGTCGTACGTCTGTAAGTCTGTCGTGGCCTTGGTCAGCTGTCCGGCTTAGGGACCCTCTAGACCTCGGCCGCAGCGGTATCCGTAGGGCCGAGGTTTCAGGTGAGTCAGGTCGGTCGGTCTGTCTGTCGTGACGGCTGGGTCTAGATGCCCTGGTAGAGGTCGGTTACACGCGATATGTGCTCGGAGGTGCTCTGTAGTGCGTCGGAAGCGTTCGGGAGTATTCGGGAGTGCGTCGGGAGCGTTCGGGAGTGTTCAAGGGTACGTCGGGAGTGTTCGGGAGTGCGTCGGGAGCGTTCGGAAGTGTTCAAGGGTGCGTCGGGAGTGTTCGGGAGTGCGCCGGGAGCGTTCGGGAGTGTTCAAGGGTGCGTCCGGAGTGTTCGGGAGTGTTGCCACAGGAAAGAAGAAATGGAGAATAGTAATTGATTTTCGGCTTCTAAACGAGAAAACAATTGGTGATGCATACCCATTGCCAAATATTGCAGATATTTTAGATCACTTAGGTACTGCACAATATTTCTCTATTTTTGATCTGGCCAGTGGTTTCCATCAAATAGAACTAGACTCGAAGGATAGACAAAAAACAGCGTTTTCATCATTGAATGGGCGCTACGAGTACGTCAGAATGCCCATGGGATTGAAAAAATTCACCGGCTACATTCAGGCGCCTAATGGACCAAGTCCTATTAGGGCTACAGGGGACAAAATTATTTGTCTACCTGGACGACATAGTAATATACGCCAAGGACTTAGACGATCACGGAAAAAAGGTAAGACGTCTCCTCAAACAACTGAGAGAAGCCAACCTGTCACTACAACCGGAAAAGTGTGAATTTCTTTTCAAAGAAATAGCATATCTAGGGCACATAATTACAGACAAAGGAGTAAAGCCAGATCCTAAAAAGATCGAGGCTGTTCAAAATTTTCCCAGACCAAAAACACCAAGAAACATAAAACAATTTTTGGGACTAGCTGGATATTACAGAAGATTCATCAAGGACTTCTCAGCAAGAGCAAAACCTCTATCAAACTTATTAAAAAAGGAAGTAGTATTTAAATGGGGACCGGAGGAAGAGAAGAGCTTCAAGGATTTACGACAGGCTCTGTGTAAGAGCCCCATATTACAATACCCTGACTTTGAAAAACCCTTTACAGTAACCACTCACGCTTCTGACTACGCAATAGGAGCCGTTCTAAGCCAAGAAAAGGATGGAATGGATCTCCCTGTGGCATATATGTCAAGGGTGTTAGTTGGACCTGAATTAAATTATTCTACCACAGAAAAGGAATGCCTTGCGGTTCTTTACGCGGTACAACAATTTCGACCCTACATTTATGGAAGAAAATTTACCCTCATGAGCGACCATGAGCCCCTCAGGTGGATAGATTCTGTAAAAGATCCAGGCCAAAGACTGATCCGCTGGAGACTAAAATTAAGAGACTACGAATATGAATTTAAATACAAACTAGGAAAATTAAATACTAATGCTGACGCCCTATCAAGAAATCCAATCGTAGAAAATTCGGGCAAAGAAGGCGAAGACGAAAAACAGCCTGCCAGGTTACAGCCAATGTTGACTAGGCAAGCTAATAAACGAGAGGAAAACAGCACGAAGCTTGGTTCAAAACCTGAAGCCAAGAATAAACCCGCGGTTCACACTAAAAAAGGATTCACGTCTAGGATTTTACCCTCTAAACCATCTACTTCCAAATCGCTAGGTCTAAATCTAGTGCATCAACATCAGCTGATCTGGACAGGAGCACCATTACTAAAGTCACAGCAGTTTCGGAAGGAGAAAATAATCAAGAGCTCCTTGATGCCATTGAAGAAATGGAACCTGAAAGCGAAACGAATTCAGGAAACGAATTGAATCAGCTATAAAAATAGCTGAAGAATTACTAAAAGAAACTCAGGAAAAAAGAAAGGCGGTAAATTCCGAATGTAAGGAAAATCTGGACCCCGGTATTTCATCTTCAGATGAAGAAGCCCCGGCCAGAAATCTACACGCTCACACCAGAAAAAGTGTCACTTTTCACCCTGGAATAGCTTCAAACCCCGGATGCTTTAGGGAAATATACCCCCTCAGCACTAAGAAAACCCAGAGCTATTTCCACGCCCTTTCCAGAAAAACTCGATAACGACCCTAATTTCAATCTATCAACTGACAAAAATAATACTCGCAGAATGGGAATAAATATACCTACATACTCAGACGAACTTACCATGGATACCACTAGTTTCCCGTCTGACCATTCGCGACCGTCAATCTCTTGCATCCCTTCGGCACTGCCTAGGGCCTGTGAAATGTCCAGTAGAACGGAGACGTACAGTAGTAAAAACATGCCGGTCAGACTAAATAGCTGTCGAGAGAATCTCACTTATTTAAAAAATAACTATGAACATTTTCTCTCGGCTGACTGTGAGTTTGTCACCCCCGTAAGCCGACTACTGGTGGACTTGGGAGAAGTAGACCCTCAGGATCTGAAAGATAGGAAACCTAAAATAGGAGAAGTGCTTATCACTCCCTATAGACGCTTTAACATATATTCACTTATAGTTAAACAAAATCATTTTGATGAGATAAACGAAGAATACGTTAAGGTAGCCGTGCATAATTTGAGAATAGCTTTAGAAAATGAAAATATTTCGGAATTTCGCATTTCTAAAAATGGAGATTTTAGCGACACACTACCAAAAGGAAAATTGCGCGAGATACTGGCTCAAGAATTCACTAACTCAAAAGTAGAAATAACGATATGTTATGGCAACGTAAACATACCTCCCGAGGAGTTACGTACTCAAATTATTTCTGAAAATCATGAGAGTAAAATTGGGGGTCACAAAGGCATAAATAAAACGTATCGAAGAATTAGAGAAAGATACATGTGGCCAGGACTAAAAGATCAAGTTACTGGATTTGTCAGAAAATGTGACAATTGCCAGAAACAAAAAATTGTACGGGCAAAAATTCACGAACCCATGTTAATCACCGATACACCCCTCGACACCTTCGACAAAGTATCCTTAGACACGGTAGGAAAATTGCCTACCACCCCTGACGGTAATAAACATATTCTCACTATGCAGGACAATTTATCTAAATACTGCATAGCCGTCCCTATACCTGATATTTCGGCAACTACTATCGCCCATGCAATAGCAAAACACTTATTCTCCCAATACGGAGCCCCGAGAGCCATGCTCACAGACAGGGGAGGAAGTTTCATCAATAATTTACTCAGAAAATTATCAAAAATTTTCGGGGTAAAACAAGTTACCACCTCTGGATATAGACCGCAATCAAACGGATCCCTGGAAAGGAGCCATGCCGTATTGATGGATTACATAAGGACGTATGCAGAAACCTACGACGATTGGGACCAACTTCTACCCTTCGCGATGTTTGCATACAACACCTCGATACATGAAGCCACTAAATTTACACCCTTCGAAATAGTATTTGGAAAAACCGCACGCACCCCCAGTTCATTTCCAGACCCCGAAAAATTAGAAACCTACGGAACCTATCTGCAGGAATTGATATTAAGACTATCGGAAATTAAATTAATAGCAGCGAAAAATTTGATCACCGCGAAGGAACACTCAAAAGAAAATTATGACCGAAAGGTAAAGCCATTTTTAGGAAAGGTAGGAGATCAAGTATACGTACAAAGGGAAGTTAAAACGCACGGGAAATTGGATAGTAAATATCATGGCCCCTACACCCTTATAAAAATATTAGACAAAAACAACGCCATCTTGGAAAAACCCGACGGAAAACTATTCCAGAAACATTTTAATAAACTTAAGTTGGTACACAACTAAAATTTAAAATTACTAACCCAATTTTCTTTTACAGGAATGTCATGTCCGTCGTTAATACGCAACCACTAAAGGGAAAGATATACCCCGCTACGCTCCATCCAAAAGGGGAGATAAATAACCTACGATTCGCTAAAGGGCAGTTAGAGGAGCTGGCGGCAGATTACAGTTTTACTAAACCAAAATACACATTAGAGGAAACCACGGGAGCCGATAACGCAAAAATGTTCGTCGTTAGGTGCGAAGTAGAAGACCGCAGACGCGAGAATAAATTCAGTACCATAAGCAACGGGGAAAGAAAAATACGTAGCGCAGAACATGAGGACGCGAGAAAAATGTTAACGGCCCTTGAAAAGCTGTATTTTTTTAGCGAAAAAAAAAATGATTGTATTATTAGGGAGGAACAGTACGTTATTTGTATGGACAACCCCGCGACTTTATTAATCAAATTGTACAAATGGGAAACTTGCTGCGAATACTGTTATTTGAGGGGCCATACTATGGCAAATTGTAAAAAACAAATTAAACGAAACAAGCGGCTTCCTGACGATCAGGAACCAACTGAAGAAGACTTCTGGGGTCCTCCACAAGGGGATGAAAATACAAATCTTATCTATCTGACGCCCTAAAGAAGTCTTCCTTCAATAGAAAATTCACAGAATACAACTTAGCTAGTAAAATTCGCTAGGAAACCCCTACTATGCAACATAACAAACAACTATCTTCATTATTATCTTTCAACTTATAAAGCTATATATTATAGGATTAACAAATTTATAATTAGTTAGCATTACCCATGATTCATACCATATATCTCTACTAGTATTATAGATATATTCTCAGATACACATTACAACTAGATTAGGCGTAGATATTATACCCATCTATACAAACTTTGTAAAATAAATTTGAAAGAGTTTAAACATAAAATGTTCAAGCAATAATTCAAATCCCAAAACACCTATAGTATTTGATAAAATTTATGCAATTGATTGGTAGTCTCAAAAACTCATTAACTATTTAATATTCATATATATAACTATATCACATTTATATTAAATAATTTTGTTATTTTACATCAGCATATTCTGATTTCACGAAAATAAGGGAATAAAGAAATCAAGGGAGAGGATATGGAGGTTGCCTTATTTTTTCTTCCCTTATCAACACAACAAAGTAACAAAAGATAACACCCCTGATAAAACTTTAATAAAATTCTAACACAAACCTTACTTTTGTAGACAAGTAGACAAGCAACAGGATGATTGCCCAGATCCTAGGCCAAGCAACAATGATCTGAACAGGAATACTCCTGATCATGACAGGCACGTCAGGAAACCCACAGAACTACGAAATCCAACCATTCAATAACAACTCAGGACTATTCTACGAAAAATTGGAAACTATCCTCACTACTCAGAACCATTGGAGGTTTTTTATATTCATGGACCCCCAAAAACTACAGGAACATATTCAATTCGACAAAATAAAATCAGAAATTCAGAAAATCTACAAGACATGCCCAAATCGATTGAAAAGTACTAATTGCAAAGATATGATAAAATTGGATCGCCTCAATGAAAAGCTACATCAACTTGAAACTATAAATGAGGATTTAAGTACAATATTAATGTAATTACACCAGGACATACCCCATGAAATAATCCCTCCCAGGACCATGCTTAGGCGAAGAGCACCTCTTCTAGGATTCATAGGCAGCATTCTAGGAACAGTAATAGGAGTCATGACTTCCGACGACGCAGAGGAATACAACGAAGCAATAAGTGATATTTATGAGAAGCAAAATAACATCAGTAAAATAATTGGAAAACAAACCCACATAATAAAAGCAGAAGTGAATAATATTCACCAAGATTTAACCAAGAAAACTAACCAAATTCAAATCCTTCAAAAAAAATTAAATGAAACTATCAACAAAATAGAATCGCAAGGACAATACTGGAATGAATACATGTATTATGAAAAAATTATGCAATGGTCAACACATTTGGAACTAAAATTGGAAAATTTATATGAAATAATAAAACAATTAATTAAAATATCATAATACTCACGAGAAGTAAATCTACAACCTTCGACAATTTCAAAAGCCCAACTACAAGAAGTAATCACTGAAAGACACACTAAAATGGAAGATTATGAATTTCCGAGTCCTACTTCACACATTAGAGTGGAATTACTTTCACAAATTGGCAAGACAGACCTGAAAATTAAATCTGGAAAATTACTAATATCAGTAGACATTGCATTGCTAGATAGAAAAGCACTACAATTATATAAAATTTACTCATTTCCGGTGTTCCAAGACATTTCAGGAAACTATACAAGAGCCATCTACATTTCGCCAAGAAAACAATATATTGCCCTGACAGAAGACGAAAGAAAATTCTTTTTGGCAGATAAAGAGTACTATGACACCGGCCAGAAAACAAGCTATCACACAATTTGCGAAAACACCCAACCAATACACGAAACAGTCACAACTACGTCCTGCGAATGTCTAATGCTGACGCGCCCTTCAATGAAAAATTTAAAGCAATGTGATATAAAAATAAACACAAAAAATTCAGTTTTTTGGAAGCATATTCCATCTTTAAACGCATGGATATTTTCAACTAAAACACCAGAGCCAATCAGCATCACCTGTAAAAAGGGAAGAACAGAAAAAGGACATATTACAAATTCAGGAATATTAAGATTAAGTGCAGGGTGTATTGCCAGAACGGAATAGACAACTTTAATTGGAACTCAAATAAATGTAAACTCAGAAGAATTTATCTACAACCCAGGATTTTCATTAAATATATCAGAAATTTCCCCAATAATCTATAAAACGATGCATATTCCTAGCATAAAATCATTTTTTTGGGAAACAGAAAAGGATAAAAAATTAAAAACTCTGCATACGGAAGAATCACTCTCTATCATAGAAGAACAACTTCTCGACATGGAAAACAATCATTATAGACATAAACTAACCCAAAAATATTGGTTAGGAGGGTCCAGTATCCTAACCTTATTAACAATAACAACAATAATATATCTCACACAAGGAATAATCCGTAAAAACCGTAAAACCTGTAATAATAAAAATATAAACATAAAAGAAAACCATGAGGAGGTAGAACTACAACCCCTTTCGGTAGACCACCAAACAAACACAGAAGAAATTCACCCCCTTCCAAGAGTATTAACAATCCCAACAACAAATGTTAGAATTGCATAAACAAATGCAAGTCGTTGAGGACAACGACACTTTTAAGGAGGGAGGACAAGTACCCAAGTAGACAAAAATTTTTGCCAAAAATCATCCTGAATTACGATACATCATTACGGATACCACCAGGAAAATACAAAAAATAATCACGAAACAAAATAGCAGCTATAATAAAATAAAAATCAAAGCAACAGAGAAAAAAGAATAAGGATCATAGAAAGTACGAGGAGTTTAGCCGTAGCAAGCCAACAAACCACTCCCACTTGAGAAAGACATTAATCACACCCACCGAGAGCAACCATAATGAATTATAATCCAATCATATAAAGAAATGCAATGTGACACCTTACAGAACGCAGCGTATCACTAGCAGTCGAGACTCCCGACAACATGGCCAGAGCGTAACTCGAACCGCCCAGCGCTAAGAAGACTCGCGACCGCCTGCAATGAATCATATATACTAAGCAGTTCTCCTGTATCTATATGAATGCCTATTACAAGTTCTTTATTAGACTTGCCAAAAACCCACATGGCAGCGGGCCTTATACCAATGGATGCACCGAAAAAATGGCTATCATTATCAAAAACTCCATGGCAGCCCCGCAACAATGGCCACCTAATATACAGGTATTGATGGACATGCCACCATCATGGAGGCACAAGTGATACATATAGGTATGCAGAACAGCGAACTCCACATACGGTATGTTATCCGATCAGAAAATTTTAAACGAACAATCAAATTCGGGAGATTCCATTAACAATAATTGAATAATATCCGCGAAGAATAAAAGATGTGCATTGCCATATATCCATAAACTTTTAATCATGTGGATCAATGAGAATTGAGCCACATAATTAAGGGTTTCTCCGAACTATAAGGGCACATATCTCCATTGTTAACACAATACTAGAAATAACCACAGAGATATTTCAAGTAATTGATTAACTAACTATTTAATGGGATAGGGCCAAAAATTTTGTAAAGAGAATATTTACGAGCATGGCGATTAATAAAGCCAATATTGGTAAAATCGGATAACGCAAAACTTAACCATGAATTGTCAATTATAAATTACCCGATTTGGCCAATAAATGAGCTCGTGCCAGCCAAATTAACCTAGATATAAGCAATAAATGGGATCACTAAAATGACCATAAAATGGATTCCCAGAATCTGGATTATAATCAGGTTATAAGTTAAAAATAGGGTAGAATTTTGTAAAATAACAATACTTTTAAGAAAATGTTTTAATTTTAATTACACAGAACTAAGATAACATTTTAGTCAACTGAAGTTTTATGCAGTGACATGAAAAAGGAAAATTCCTTGCAAAATTGTAATTTACGATGAATTTTATACTGAATTACAGTTTCGTAATTCATTATCTCAATCCAAAAAGCAATGTCGAGATTGCATACGTATATTATATGAATTGTATGTATGATGCAAATAATGTTGTGAATGCATATGCAATTTCGACATACTACAGACAGCTTCAAGGAGATATAACAGCAGGAATGCTCAAGCATTATGCTACCCTACTAAATCCTTACTAGTTCCACGCTCAAATTCGGGTGGTCCTACATTAAAATTGCGGAAATACACCTAGGAACCTGAAAATATCTATTATCAGAAACCGATACACCCTCAATCAGGTATCCCAGTCGAATTCGAGATGCATGAATTTGGGGCTCCACATGCGTGTGTACACTCATACATGTGTGCGTATACAGGCGTGTAAATGGGGGCAACCATCACAGGTGGATGAGCCCATAAGTAGAGGTATGATAATTATAACCTAGAACTAATAGTTAGTAGTATAATATATATAAACAAAAGGGTTTTCTTTTAACAAAAAAAAGAGAGAATTAAATTCATTTTAAAATAAGTAAAATTTAAAGTAAAGTAAATCAAACAATAAGAGAGACCGGAAGAGAGGGGTTACCTCATACCAAAAATTAAACTACACTGACACCCCCCCCTCCACCTCTCAACCGCTTTCATTGTGTTTATATTGATAAGAAAAAGTTTCAAAACATCTTATAGCTTTTAGAGTAAAATTTATTTGACTAATATAACCTAGCTATTAAACTAATAGGAAGGAAAATGATAACACAAAAATAAGAAAGACGCGCAGAGGAGACAAAAAAAAATTGCTTTCTTGAAAATGCCTCGTCTGCCAGTCTTTGAAGCTATTATATAAAGTTAAAATTTTTATATAAATAAGGAAAAATTTACAAATAAGTACAATATACTAAAATATAAATATAAGATACATAACCTAGGTGTTTACAACTAAGATATATGTACATAAAAAGGTATATATGAATTCAAAAAAAAAAAAATTAATATTAATGGTAACTGGGAGGCAGCACCGGATCCTCCGTTGGCACCAGGACTTCCTCAGGCCTCGGGTCTGAAACAAGAATTAATAAATAAGAAACAGGAAATCGAAGACAAGAAACAGAAAAGAAGAAGGGAATTTTAAATGGAACAAGATTGGAAACGAAATCTACAACTTACACCACGGAGCATCATAGTATGTCCCGCATCGGCACGGGAGGACATGGAAGAAGCCACGCAGGTAGCGCCCGCAGTGACAGAAATCCCCCATGTACCAGGCACCACTGAAACATTCAAAAACAAAGGGGAAATAATAAATAAAATATGCCAAATCAAGGTAATTCCAACGAGCACACGACGACTTACCTAAGGCAAACAGAAGGCACCAGGGGTGAGTGTATACACTCCTGCGCGGCAGGCGTGCCCATATGCGCTTCCGTAAGCGCTAGTAGCTCCAGTGCTCGCGCATGTGCCACCTCCTGCGCTCGCCTAGCAGCCTGGCTCGCCAGAGAGTACCAGCATCCTCGAATTAGCCTGTTTCGGCGCCCACCTCGGTTCTCCCGGGCCACCTGTCTCCAGTTTTGGTGAAGCTGCCCCTGCTGGACAATTTCCGTGGAAAGGAGCAGGAATCGGGCCAGGAACAAGCCCAAGGAACACCGGGGGAGTTGACGCGGACGCCTCTGCACGCCTGAAACAGATAGATACAAATAATTAAAAATTAATTAATTAAAATTAATAATGAACGAAATAGGAGCTTTGATGCACCGCCCTGCTCAATGCACCTAAGCTAATCCCACCACTAAACCTCGACATTTTAGGGCATCCTTACACCCTAAAATGCAGTGTTTTAGCTCCAGGGAAGCCACACGCAACAACACCCCGGGATTCCTCGAATCTAAAACCCGGACTACCGAAAAGGAATCACAAGAAATAGCTGGATCGAACAAGGCTTGACAAGCCAGGGTCATCGACTCCACGACTGGGCTTGAACGCACACCGCGAACCGACACATAAAAAACTCCTAACCGATCTTCGATTTCAGAGACCCGCACCTGGAGACTGTCAGGTCGCGGCAAAAACAAAGTGAAATTATAGTGAATACTACTTCAGCCCTTGCAAACATCAGCTTGCAGCTACAATATGACATCACTATTCGTTAAGAAATATTTACTTACCAAAGAGATTCCGGAAGTGCAATCCACACCACAAATTATGGGGCCCACAACTTAATATAGAACGCCCACTACACTTTTTTCACGGAAGACACTTATTATTTCATCCAGGACGATGATTATTCTAAGGAGGGAGGACTGTTACATCCCAGTAACTTTTAAAATTTTATTGCCCCTGTGGAAGGGCAACACGCCAAACACCGAGGATAACGAGGAAGACATCATTCAAGTATAAGTGTTCCTATGATAAATTATCATATGGACCGGGTAGCTGTGCGCATGAGGTAAACCTATGTATACCTCACGTCGACGAATCGGTTTGACACATGGTAATAAGAGATAAAGAAGAACAGCGCTCTGTCTATATCGTAATTGCACCCGTAGTAATGAGTCAGTAACTCACACCGCGTGCCGATAAAGTAGTAACGCTGTGCTAATAACCTAATGAGAGAATCAGAAGTTATCGGCACAGCCTCACTAATTATAATGACTAAATATTATAATCATTATTATGTTAATATTAATTATGTTTCAACATTACACCAGAACCATTATTAATATCTAGGGTAGTAAAATAGTATTGATCAATATTATCGCCATTATGTATTGATTGCCGATGAGTCGATCACGATCAATGAATAAAAATCGATCATTGATTATGGATCATAGATAAGAAATTGATTGAGTGATCATTGGCAACCAGTTGATGATCATACTTCATAAAATAAGTAACACAAATTGTAAACAAATAAATGCAGAAATGAGTAATTAAAAATGCATTTATTTGGAAACTGGATATAAAATTGGGCAATAGAAGAGATGAACTCATGAACCCTTGCAGAGATCGTGCCTGGCCACCGATTCGCAATTCGTACGTGCCTTGCCACCGATTTACGTTGATCTGCTCCCACTAATAGAAGCATCAATAGATATACCCCAGATTCACCTCTGGAGGTTTGTCATTAAGTTCCGAACAGTTGTACGGCTGTTAGATCTGGACCGGTAATTCAACGTCGTGAGCAGGCCATTCGATAAACGTAAGTCTCATTGGATTTCTATGAGCAACTCAACATTCGGTACTTGGTAAATAAAATCCTTGGTCCTTAAGTGGTGCAAGTCCGGAAACCGTAGTGCTAGATAGTTCCTTTGGATTACGTGTATCGTCGTATTTAGCCGTGTCGGTTAATAGTGATTCATTTCTGAAATCAGGACGAACTAACCTATCTTGTTAACAAGTGCATGTTTGATTCATTTCTCCTGTACTTAGCAAGATACGTAAGAGGATAGTTGATCACATCAGTTGCTGGTGGACTTGCATCCCTTACACCATACCTCCTGCAAGATTTATCGTTGTTTTGCTACTTCACGGAGACTTAAACGAAACCCAACTATCCTGCAAGGATTTGTTCCGTTGACTTGCAATTATAGGAGTAAAAAACGATAATTCTCTCTTTTGCCCTTTACATTAAGAGGTAGACAAGTAAGTTATATAAATATAATTAAGCATCTCAAAACTTATTATATTAACTGTAACGTTAAATGTGGAGCGTGAGTTGTATAATGTATACCTAGGCATCTCAAAACCTAGTATATTAGCGTAAAACGTCCACAATCAACTGCGGAAGTTATATATATAAATAAGCATCTCAAAACTTATTATATTAACTATAACGTTAAATGTGGAGCGTGAGTTGTATACCTAGGCATCTCAAAACCTAGTATATAAGCGTAAAACGTCCACAATCAACTGCGGAAGTTACATATATAGGCATCTCAAAACCTGTATATTTGGCTCATAACCGCATAAAACTCATAAAATTGCCTTCTCATCTTGAGAAGTAGTATAAGTTACAAACTAAGTATCATTTTATGAAAAATTGTACAACAACTTATTTATTTATAATAAATTACCTTATATATTCGTAAATTCAGTGTTTTATTATTATTGTGAACAACTCAGGGCCATAGACCTGACAAGTGACAACGTACCCACAAACAAAAATAAATTATCAGTCCTTACCAACCTGATATAATCAGCTAACCTCCTCCCTTACATCCAAAAATCCAACCTGCCCTCGCCTTTTGCTCGGGACGTAACAGTAGTACGATTACTAAAATTAGACCTCAGGCAAAAAAAGATAATTTTGCTTTCAAGAATAGCAATATTATTATTGAAGGGCTAATTTGAAAGAGAAAAGATTATTTTTCATAAAAAAAATTTGAGAAACAAAAAAATAATGTTATTAATGAATTTTATTTTTGCCCAAACTTATTTTCTTATCGCTTCGAGCCAAATTTTAAAAAATGATGCGATTCTAATAAATCATGGTTCATTTTTTTAGGAAAAAGATTCTATACAACTTTACCGTTTCCAATTTTTGAAAATAAATTCTTTAATGGCTAAAACTATTAAAAACAGTTTTTCAAAACAAAATTTTTATAAACAAATTGCTGAATTTGACAATATTTCATTCATTTTCAAAAATTGGAAACGGTCAAGTTGTACAGAATCTTATTTTTTAAAAAGTGAACCGTGATTTATTAGAATCGCATCATTTTTAAAAATTTGGCTCGAAGCGATAAGAAAATAAGTTTGGGCAAAAATAAAATTCATTAACAACATTATTTTTTTGTTTTTCCAATGTTTTTTATGAAAAATAATTTTTTCTCTTTCAAATCAGCCCTTCAATAATAATATTGCTATTCTTGAAAGCAAAATTATCTATTTTTGCCTGAGGTCTAATTTTCGCAATCTTACTACCTTAAAAATCTAAAATTCAATTTCTTAAACAGAATTTAGAATGCAAAATTGTTCGCTTTAATAAGATATACAAATGTTGTCTGACACAGTTTCTCATGAAATGTGTAATTTTCGTTTCAATTTTAAAAAACGATTAAAATTTTAAAATTCTATTTTTCAAACAAAATATATGAGGTTCGAAAAAAACGTTCAGACGGGAAATTGTTTACCTGAATAAGGTCTATGAATTCTCATCAGGACATTTTTTGATAAGATTTATATTTTATGTTTTGATTTTCAAAACACTGTTGAAAATCAAGAATTCGATTTTCTAACAAAAATATGTGGGGTACGGAATGAGCGTTAAAATGCAAAATCTTTTGCCCAAATAAAGTCTACTATTTCTTTTCTTTTTTGAGATATTTGGAAAAAAATAAATTATTTAAATTATATAATCTTTTTTTATGCAAAATTGAATAATTACAAGTACAAATAATAATGTTCTTTCATGTCATAATTTTGTAGACCTGAAAACTAAGTTAAGATTTTATAAATCCTTTGTAAAAATTCTTTCATAACGCCTATACTGTGCACCTGCAGGTAGGTGGATCTGAGATTTATAATCTGAAAAAATGACGATCGAAGAGATGATTCTTTATAATTACATTGCTGCTGTACAGTAACTGCTAAGTAGTCGTAAAAGAGCCGTTTCGCATATCTTACTGTCAAAGTCTATAAAATAACTTCAGGTCTGAAGCTGGTCATTTACATTCTCTAATAAATTATTATATATTATGAGCAATACTTTGTTTTAATTTTAATTTCTCTAAGAATTGCCAATTTCTTAAAAAAAGCAATTATTATTGTATCCCTATAGAGAATAATATTAACTTTGTAACCATATTGTATAAACGAAAATTATATTGTATGAATATTAAACTTTTAAAATATCATCATTGATAATTTATTTCCATTATCTATATGTCTTCAGTATTGTAATCAAGATAATGAAAGAATATTGAAAACAATTTGTCAATAAATATGTAATAAATTTCAAAAAAAAAATTGTTAATTTCAATAAATGGTTTATATATATTTAATATTTATATATATTCATATTCTGGACTTACATTGACCCTTAATTAATAATTGAAGATATATGTTGATGTTGGTAATTGGCTTTAGGGTCCAAGGTTGATAAAAACTCAGAGTTTTACATGGAAAACAAAATCTGTTTTCTTGATGTTCTTGTTATTAGAGACGGAGAAAACATAAAAACCAACTGGTACCAGAAACCAACATGGTCCGGCCGCCTTCTTAACTTTCATTCACATCACCCGCTCAAATACAAAATCAACATAATTAACAACTTAGTCGACAGAGGAATTACTCTAGCACACAAAATCTTTCACACAAAAAACATTCAAAAAATTAAAATGACTTTGATTAAAAATAATTACCCACGAAAAATCATCAATTCAACGATCAAAAAAAGATTAAATTACCTATCGAAAAAAGCCTCTGTTACAAACGCACACACACGAAAACTACCCAAGAGCGACACAATCACAGACACACACTCCAGCACAGCAGGTCAACTTTCAAAGTACATACCATTACCTTACGTACAAGGACTCACTGAAAAAATTTCGGGTATCCTAAAACCATTTAATATAAAAATTGCTCCCCGTAATATCAACGACCTATCACACCTTTTCAAATCAGCCAAGGACCCGATCCCGTTGCTTGATGCCGCTGATGTCGTCTACAATATACCTTGCACAGATTGTAAAGCTACTTATATAGGCACGACCAAACGCCCCTTAAAAACCAGAATCCATGAGCATAAGAAAGATGTCTACAACCCTCCAGAAAAATGGACTGCCTTAACAAAACACGCATGGCACCAAGATCACAAATTTAATTTTGATGAAGTCACAATATTAGACAGGTCGGATAACTACAAAAAACGCATGATTCTAGAAATGGCCCACATAGCCAGTACCTCACATTCTGTAAATCAAAGGACTGATACAGAAAATCTATCAGTTTTTTATCTCCCTCTTTTAAACAACCAAGTCTAACCCCATTCAAAATTCATATTAAAACATTCTGAAATTCCACAAACTTTCTGAAAAGACCCAAAATGTGGCGACGGAACCGTTATGTCTCAGGTTACATTTTATGATCTCCTCATTGTCCTAACAGTCCAGCCATCTCCAGCACATCCTTTTCTTTCTCCAAATAAAATCCCTAAAAAGGGGGGAAAAAATCTTACCCTCCACTCTCATCCCACTATGCATGCCTAAAAACCAAAACATAACTCAGTTTACGAGTCAACCTCCCAGGAGAGAAGTGTGTGCAGTTTAAGTTATGTGGCTTCCCAGAAAACGAAAAAAGAAAAAATGGAATAATAACATTTATACAAAAATCGTAATTTTAATCAAGGTCAGTCCTACTTTTTTACTTTATATATAGTCTGCGATAGGATTTTAAAAAATTTGGATAAATTGTGCAAAAATTTAAAAAATTTAAAAAAAATACTATACCTACACATTTGAACATTCTATGTACAATTGCATCTCAATTCCTTACGCAATTTATAATTGTTTACAAAGTTTTTTACTTACATCTACTTGTTAAGCAAAAATCGGCAATTTATTCCCAAAAACTGTATTTTATGCAGTGTTATTCTCATTGCTTCACACCAAAGAAATATTTACATAGGTATTTTAGTTCTAGACTCAAAGCAAAGAAAAATCTATGTGCAATATTATATGTAAATTTATGTCCTTTCTGTGTACATTCTAAGTAAGCAGCCTCATTGTCTATACCCACGATTGAGAAAAACCTTTTGTATAACACTACGGACTCTAAGTCATCGCAAAAAAACTGTCAATTCTTTTTGCTAAAAAAGTATCACAGGAGACAAAATTCCAAGGAAAATATGCCAAAGAAAAAATGCTAAATTAAATTTTTTTACACATTTCACTTCATATACCAAAAGAGATTTGGCTGTTTTGTATATTTTTAAGAAAGAATGTTAAAAAATTGTATATCTACATATTTAAGCAGGATTTGGCAGTTTTAACGTTGAAGAATGTTCATTTTTTAAAAAAGGTATTTTATCCTGTGACAGTCTTGCCCTCAACTAGCCATGAAAGATAGATATAATCACTGATATATTTCAATACTTAGCTTCAAATAAAGAAAAGTCAATGTTGTGTATAATATTGCATATATGTAGTATGTATATAATATTGTATATATATATATGTATATGTATATATATGTATGTGTGTATGTGGGTATATGTGCATATATATTGTATTAAAAATTACACCAAAAAATTTCAATCTACAACTTCATGCACGAATGTCAATTTAAAAATATTTTTATACTTAGACACTTACAAGAAATCCTATGTTAGCAAACCTTTTTCTTTCTGTATTTTTTAGATTTAAATAAATCACTGATGAGGGCTCCGATTAGAGCCGAAACGTCTGATTATGTAAAACTCTGAGTTTTTATCAACCTTGGACCCTAAAGCCAATTACCAACATCAATATATATCTTCAATTTATATATATTCTTTTATATATTATAATACAAAATTTATAATATAAAATATTTTATATATTTATTATATTATAAAATTTATAATATAAAATATTTTATATATACTCTTTTATGTATTATTATATATATATATATTTGAAAAATATATGTCCGATTTTAGGAAAAGACTAGTAAAGAGCGAAGTAGAAGGAAAAGAGGTACACTGAGAAAAATATATCTTAGTTTCTTCTTTTTTTAGACGAAATTCTCCTATAATTTATGGCACTCAAACCCCAGAAAATCCTTATAGAACATTTTCCTATTTTTTATCGGACTTTACTTACCACCGGAAATTGTTCTATAAAATAAAGGGCTTTTTCCGAAAAAACATCATATAATTTCCTACTCAAATGTCTAATTAATACTTTTTCAAAACAATAAAATATCACTGTTTTGATTCCGGAATTTTTACTGTTTTTTATCGGACTTTTTCCGATGATTTCATATAAATTTGTCAGAATTTTTCCTCTTTTTTATCAGACTTTTCCTTCTTTTTATCGGACTTTTTCGACGCAAAAAAAGCAAAAATTTATTTTCCCTTTTATCGATCCTTTTCTCCTTCTTCCCTCTTCTCTTTACAACGTTTGTAGCTTCATTTTCCTCCTTATCATTGACAACCTGTGTGAAAGGAGAAATTATTCAGACTCATTATCATGCACAATTATGAAACAATGTTAGTAATTATATTAGGGAATTTGAACATTTATGTAGTAAAGCTGAAGAAATCTGAAAATAATTCTTCTCCAAGCTGGGTTCGAACTCGCGCACTCGTGGTCCGTAGGCTACAAGGTGCGTTCCAAAATAAACGAGACTGGCCATTTATAGTGGCGCTATCTTCTGATGAGAGTAGGAGTTGGAAAGGTACATCCTTCACTGACGTTCTGTCAAAATTTCATGACCAACGGACAATTAGAAGCCGAGTTATTGCTTTATAAGGGATAGTTTGTTTATAGCATCAGTCGAAAAATGAACTTCGGACAAAGAGCAAATATTAAGTTTTGTTTGAAACTTGGTAAAACTTTTACTGAAAGGTTTGAATTAATGAAACAAGTGTATGGTGACAATTTTTTATTCCGTGCCAGAGTCCATGAGTGGTTTAAACGATTCAAAGAAGGTCGTGAAGACATCAAGGACGACGAACATCCCGGTCAGGAAAGTTTCGTGATTACACCAAGTAATATTGAAATTGTGCGTGAATTTATAAAAAATGAGCCAAAATCTTCTTTGCGACACATGGCAATGGAATTAAACATGTCAAAAGATTCAATTCATCGCATTTTGACCGAAAATTCGCCGTGTGAGGCCGTAATACCGTGAAAATTGCAGTTGGCGCCTTTTGCACGATAATGCGCCGGCCCACCGTTCAACGCGTATCACTAATTTTTTGACCAAAAATCACATTTTATCCGTCAACCACTCACCGTATTCGCCTGATATGGCTCCCTGTGACTTCTACCTATTCGGAAAATTGCATTTGGCCATGAAAGGAAAACGGTTTGCGTCCGTAGAGGCTGTCCAAAAGGCTTGTACCGACATCCTGAAGAACATTCCGGTCAAGGACCTGAAACACTTTCGAGAAGCTTTTGGATCGCGCAAAACAGTGTATCGAGGCCGGAGGGGACTATTTTGAATAAATAAACTTGAATTTATCAGAACAAAGCTCCTGTCATTTCTATTTTAGCTCAGTCTCGTTTATTTTGGAACGCACCTTGTAGAACGTAGACCACTGACCTGTGGAACCATTCCAACGGCACTTCGATTATTAGTTACATGACCCACAGCCTGAGATGTCACATTTTTTTACGAGTTTTACTTTGAAAATCCACCTGTGTTGTTGGTGAAATCGTTTCCCAACCGTAAAAAAACAAATTTGTTTTTCTAAATGTAGATTCTACATAGCGATATACAGATGGTTCTTAGTAATTAAAAACTTTATAAAGCCACTTATTTAACATAAAAATTTTACGAAATTAGTGACTTTTTATGAAGTCAACTTTATGAAAATGTTTATAAAAATTGTCTTTATGAAATGCGTTTTTTTTTATAAAAATATAAAACTTTATAAAATCACTGACTTTTATGAAGTTTTGTCTTTTTATAAAGGTACGATTCTTTATAAAAACTCTAAACTTTGTAAAATTTTCATATAGTTTTTTTATGAAGTGAATATTATAAAAAAATGTATACATTATGAGTATTAATAATGTAATTTTATGAAAACTGAATAAATTTACCAATTTTGTATATAGTAAACCTTATGAAAGTTTCATAAAGTTTTCTATTTTTGTAAAGAACTTTTTTTTATTAAAAGACTAAACTTTATAAAATTTTTGTATAGTTGACCTTATGAAAAGACAGTATTTTTATGAGGATTTGTCTTTTTGATAAAAAATCGCATTTCATAAAAAGACCGGACTCTGAAAAAAAATTTAAGTTAACTTTATAAAAAGTCGTTAATTTTATGAAGTTTTGTGTTTTCATATAAAGTAGCGTTTTATAAAAAAAGCAAAAATTTATAAATATTTTTTGAAGTTCATTTCTTCAAATAGGTACACGTACACATGTACGCTAAGTCACTTTGTACGTAAAATTATATTACGACATTCGAGCATGACGCACGTCTGTATACACACGCACGCAAGTACACTGTTCACGCAAGCACGCCGCACACTAATGCTCGGAGTCGTGTATAGTTGATGCCATCAGTCCGAAAAAACCAGTAAAATCTGCGCGTGAACTTGAGGTTTTTATTCCGATAATTTATCGGAAATCTGACGGACCATAGAAAGTCCCATAATTTATCGGACTTTTTTAGAATCAGTTACTGTACATATTTTCTTTAAGTAAGGTACTATTTCCGTCAAAATTTGAATAACAACTTTCCTATAAAAAAAAGTAAATACTTTCATTTTTTATCCTCTTATTTCACATTCGCAATAGTATATACTTCATTTCAAATAGCAAAGGAGGAGGGTCAATGAGGCCGATTTTTGGGCCAGACACCAATTGGCCTCAAAGTGCGTGATTATAGTCGTCTAAGTGAGTCTCATAATCCCTTGCAAGGGTTTGTTCTAGAAGTGATTTCATTAAGAGAAATGGGCATTTTTCGATTTCCAATTTACATGGGTTTTTGTACCATCCAGCATATGATATCAGGTTTCACAGGGTTATTATTGAGAACGCATGATCCTACTTTCCCAAAAACTACGCATATATATGCACTACAAAATACGTCAGAGCCATCATTGTCCGCGTGGTACTTCACCTTAAAACAAACGCATGATTCCATGCGTCAGGTAGGTCAGACCTGACGTAGGTTGACCTGACCTGTAAAAATGACAATTGTTTATCTATTGTATCAAATAGAATGACAGTAATTATCCTAAACTGTTTTAAACGAGTTCAGAGAGGGAGTTTCTTTAAGGAGGAATGTGGAAATGGGCTTCAAACATCCAAAACTAGCTATTTTTCTGGTGTGATTAATATTTTTCAGTTAGTTGTTTATTGATGCGAATAAAATTCGAAGGAATAAAGTTGCAAGCTTTCATGTAATGACCGGAGGTCCTTTCTGTGAAATGAAGACCCTACATCTCGCGTACGACTTTATCGTCAGTCTTTTTTACACTCGTGCCTTTAACAGAAGACAAAAATATACTTTTGCATACGACGTTTTTCGCACGATCTTAAGCATAGTACCCCTAACATAGAATTTTTCGTTGAGAAGGGAGAGGCCCGTAGCATTTTGCGATTAAGCGTCGTGCGGAACCCCCCTTCCCCTCCCTCTCCCACTCTTGGACAAAACTTTTTATTTCTTTTTATTGCACGAAAAATCTCAACTGAGATTGCAAAGAGGAAGAGGGAGGAATTCAGCGACCTCCCTATTCTGTGTTCAACGATTGCGCAAACAACACGATTTTGCAAGTACGTGTGACCGCGTCTGCGCTGACTTCCCCCTCTCAATGGTACATGACGGGGTAGGCCCCACTTGCTTGTTCTTTCTATTCCATCACCATTCTTCTTCTATCGTTCGAACGATACGGAGGTTCTTTAGTATATGAGTTATACGTTACTGTCTCTAGATATTTTTGTGCCGAATTCCATTCAACTGGATTACGCTTGTCAGTTCCTACTAGTTTCATCCATTCTTCGACTTTAATTATCATAGAGCATTTTACACATTTTTTCCGTCTGTTTTTTTCTCTTTTATTTTTCTTTCTCCGTTTTCCCTCTTTTTGTTTTACTTATTACAAGTCCTTAAAGAATTATTTCACAGATTGACAGAAGTCGTCTACCACAATGCCAAAACTAAAATGTTTTTGTTGCAATAAATACCTAAAGCCAAAGTGTCATCTATGGGCAGTTCCAGATGAACGGGCATTAGATATTTTGAAAAAGGCTTTTAACTACTCGTTGACGTTTAAGGCAAAAATATGCGATGCATGTCCTTCTTATGCTACCAAAAAGATTCGATTTTCGGATACAGAAGAAGATATTAGACAACCGACTGAGAGTCAATCATCTGTAACGACAGTTCCGTCACAATCCATCAGCGTAGCTGGCCCATCAGATCCCCAGAAAATAAAGAAACACAGGCTTCAAACAACAAGAGGACTTCGAAGCGCGTCTCGCCCGCCAGGTCGGGCGACACCATCAAGGTGTCGGCGAAGGATGGCCAGTCCTACGCCGACATCTTGAAGGAGATGAAGGCGAAAGTCGACCCCCGGATGGCAGGCCTTGAGGTTCTGTCTATCCGGAGGACCAGGAAGGAAGAAGTCCTTCTGGTCCTCAAAAAGGGGGAGACGTTTCGGCCTTCCGAAAGGAGCTCGACCTGGCGGTCGGGGAGAGGGCAGAGATTTCGGCCCTGGAATGAACGAGGTCCCTCGAAATGCTGCAGCAACCCCGACACGAAAAACGCCTGTTGGAGGTGCGGCGCCACGGGACACTTGGCCAGGAGTTGTAAGGTGCCACCAAGGTGCCTGACATGCGCCGACAGGGGCGACAAAGATGTCGCCCATGAGTCAGAAAGCGGCTCCTGCCCGGTCTTCCGGGAAGAGCTTCGGAGGTTGAGAGGCAGGAATTGAACTTCCTGAAGCTCTACCTCGGAAAGGGGAAGGATGCCCAGGACCTCCTGATGCAGACTGCCAGGGAGAGGGGGGCCGATGTGCTGCTCATTAGTGATCAGTACAAGTGGTCCGAAAACTCTGCTTGGTATCAGGATGCATCAAGGAGGGCCGGCATCCTTGTTTGTAACCCTGATTTGGGCGTCGGGGACTTCCTGGAGACCGACGCAGGGTTCGTCTGGGTGGAGGTGGCGGGTGTGCGTGTGTACAGCTGCTACTTCTCCCCCGGCGATCCCTTCGATGTCTTTGAGACCCAGATCCTCCTCCTTGAGGAAAGCCTCCGTGAGGCCATCGGGCGATCCTTCATAGGGGGTGACTTCAACAGTAAGTCGCCCGAGTGGGGTGAGGCCCGCCTAGATAGGAGGGAAGTCTTGGTTGGCGAGATGGTCGCTAGGAACGAACTGATCGTCTTGAATCAGGGCGGGGAATTTACGTTCGGTCGAGGAGCGGAGGGGGTCAATAATTGATCTCACAATTGCCGCACCTCGCTTCGCTTCAAGGATAAGCGACTTTTCGGTCCTCGATGTAATAACCTTGAGTGACCACCGGTGCATCGAATTTACACTTGAACAACGGTGTCAGGCGGTGGATAAGGGTAGGGGCGGCGAAGGAAGGAGCCCCTCCTGGAACACGAGACGACTCAGCAGGGAAAGACTTTGCGAACACCTCGAAGAAACCAGGCTCATCGATGAGCTTGGTTGGGTCTGCCCTGCTGGGTCGTTTGAAGCTGCTGTGCGCTTGGTGAGGCAGAGAGTGGTCACGGCTTGCGACTACTCGATGCCTCGCCGTGAGCGCAGGCAAGCCAAGGGTTTGATGTACTGGTGGAACGACCAGTTGGCAGCCCTACGTCGAAAATGCCTCGCAGCGTGGCGGAAATTGCACGAGGCATGGAAAGGGGCAAAAACAGCTTTGAGGCAAGGCATAAAGAAAAGCCGACTTCAATGCTGGAAAGACTTGATCGGTGAGGTCGAGAAGGACCCATGGGGTCTCGCCTTCAAAATAGTCACCAAGAGATTGGTGGCTAGAAGAAAGACCCCGGGCCTGGATAATCCCGATCGAGTCCAGTACATTGTGCGAAGCGTGTTTCCACACGTGGAGCCGTTCCAAAGACAAGACCGAAGTTCCTGCGTGGTCCGGCGCGAAGAACTCTTCACTCTCGAAGAACTAAAGAGAGCGAGTGGGAGGCTTAAGGCAAATACAGCGCCGGGTATCGACGGGGTGCCGAACGAGATCCTCAAAGAGGTGATCGGGGCATACCCGGAGATCCTCCTAGAAGCCTTTAACTCCTGTCTTCGGGAGGGGAGGTTCTTCGCAGATTGGAAGAAGCAGAGGTTGGTCCTGCTGAGGAAGGGCAACAAACCTCTAGGGGTTGCCTCGTCGTATAGACCAATATGCTTATTGGATACGATGGGGAAGCTTCTGGAGGAGTTGATTCTACAACGGCTTCAGGCTCTCTTCGTCGGGGAGAACGAGCTCTCGGAAAACCAGTTCGGATTCAGGAAAGGCAGGTCCACTGTGAACGCCATCCAGGCTGTGGTTAACATCGCCACAAATGCAAGAAAAGGAACTGGTAAGCGTAAGGGATTCTGTGCGTTGATTAGCATTGATATACGCAATGCGTCCAATACCGCAAGATGGGACATCTGCATCTAGGCGATGATGCGGAAAAAGGTTCCAGACTACCTGTTGCGAATGATAGATGACTATCTGAGCGACAGGTGGGTGATATACGAGGGCGACAAATGGTCTCTTGGAGAAGAGATGACATGTGGCGCTCCTCAAGGGTCGAGGGTGGGTCCACTCGTTTGGAACGTCATGTACGATGACTTTCTGCGCATGGACCTGCCTGCTGCAACGAGCATCGTCGGCTTCGCGGCTGACGCACTTGTCGTGTGCGCCGCTGACGACGTCGCAATCCTAGAGCTGAGGACCAATGAAAGTCTGTGGCGAGCAAAGCGTTGGTAGGATGGCAGAGGCCTTAAAATGGCCCCTGAGAAAACCGAGGCTTTGCTCGTTACGGACAGGAGATCCTTCCAATACCCGAGGATCGTTCTCGGAGAGCATGAAGTAAAGTGGAAAACAAGCATTAAGTACCTGGGGGTGCAGCTGGATCGTAGGCTTAGCTTTGGCGAACACCTAAAGATCGCAGCTGCCAAAGCCATCCAATGTGGAGCGAACTTGGCCCGGCTTATGCCAAACATTGGTGGACCCAGGAAAGCGAAAAGAAGATTGGTGGCGAGCGTGGTCCATTCGAAGCTGCTTTATGCAGCTCCGGTCTGGGCCAATGCCTTGCAAAACCATGCTATCCAGAAGAAGCTGTTCTCGGCGCAGAGACTTTTCACGCTGAGAATAGTTTCGGCATATAGAACTATCTCGACGAGTGCTGTACTAGTCGAGTAGAAAAAGAAGGCTGGATGAGAAAAAAAGTATTATGGGTTCCCTTAACGGAAGATTAACTTCATGATTTCCCAAGGTTGACGCTAGATAAATTGCGCTACATCACACTCGGTGTGTACCAATTAAAACAAGCTGAATCATATACTAATGAACACCTATCAGATAAAGGAATGTACACACTTTTTTCTCATAAAGAAGATGAAAACATCTTAAGAATACAGATTCGTTCTCGCCACACATCATCTAAAGTCTATAACTTATGTATAGAGACGAATGCTGGACCAAATCCCATAATTGGGTGGTTTTGTCAATGCAAAAGTGGTGCAAGGGTAGTTGGCTGCTGTGCTCACATAGCCAGTGTCTTGTGGTACCTAGGCTACTCTAGGCATTGTCTTGACCAGACTTCCAAACCTTCCAGCACCTTTGAAAAATACATTGAAGATGCTTCATGCTGGTCAGAAGCTGATGAAGAACCAGAAAAAGCATCATCATCTGATAGTGACAACGATTAAAGGATAATAAAAATTCTTTATTCAATCTTCTTTTTTTCAGCTGCAAAACAAAATAAGAAAATCTGACCTTTATCATCAGCACTTCAGGGTATATTCAAGCCCATTTCCACATTCCTCCTTAAAGAAACTCCCTCTCTGAACTCGTTTAAAACAGTTTAGGATAATTACTGTCATTCTATTTGATACAATAGATAAACAATTGTCATTTTTACAGGTCAGGTCAACCTACGTCAGGTCTGACCTACCTGACGCATGGAATCATGCGTTTGTTTTAAGGTGAAGTACCACGCGGACAATGATGGCTCAGACGTATTTTGTAGTGCATATATATGCGTAATTTTTGGGAAAGTAGGATCATGCGTCCTCAATAATAATACTGTGAAACCTGATATCATATGCTGGATGGTACGGAAACCCATGTAAATTGGAAATCGAAAAATGCCCATTTCTCTTAATGAAAACACTTCTAGAACAAACCCTTGCAAGGGATTATGAGACTCACTTAGACGACTAAAATCACGCACTTTGAGGCCAATTGGTGTCTGGCCCAAAAATCGGCCTTATTGACCCTCCTTCTTTTCCTATTGTCTACCCCCTAAGGTAGAATTCCTATAAAAAACAAGAAAAATTTAGATATATTTTTCTCAGTGTAAAAACCTATTTTGTGAAATTCTGTCGACAAGCTAGAGTTGAATTGCCGAGGACTACCAAACCCATCATAAATGCAGCAGACTCGCCAACACAAGTTTGTGCCTTACTTCTTCAACTTACTTCTTATCCGTGAGATTTTGGCGACTTTCGAAAGTGTCGATTCCCGTGTTTGGTTCTGGAACTTTACCTACCCCTGGCGTCTTTACCGGCAAGGTTTGGACCATTCAATCGCCCTGGATGTCTCCTCTATACGCTCTGTGCGTGATTGAAGCGCCATAGCATGAGTGAACTAAAGGAGGCTGTTCGAGAACTTTTATAGTGTATTATAATGGGGCTTAGTTATAAAAATATTTATTATCAATAAAAAAAAAAAAACAAAAAAAACAATTTAATTCACTTTAAAATTCAATTGTTTTTCCTTGTGAAGTATTTGTGTGAAATCAGCAGTAAAAAGTATTATTCATAACAAAAATGATATAGAAACCAGTAAATATATAAGGTTAAGTTAATGACAGATTAAAACAGACATCACAACGTAATGAAAAATTTCTACAAACAGCATTATTGAAGGCTGAAGAATTTTATTTTAAAAATTATTTAAATGCTTTATATAAGGCTGTGATTGCCGAAGAACTCAATGCTGAAAATAATACTGAAAATTTAAAAAACTGTGAAAGTTTAAGTAATAGTAAAGATGAAGAGATATTATTTAAGCGAAGTTTTACTGGAACTGATATCAGCAATACTTTAAACAAATAATACAGCTTCTATGACTTCAAGTTTAGGTGCATGTTAAGTTAAATAAATATATTTAAACGTTTGTTACACATACTTTATTCCAAAATATTTTGTTAAAAGTCGAAGAATTTATGTTACAAAATTTATTAATATTATATCAAATACTAAATTATGATAAATTAGATGAATACATTTTACAATTATTACTTGTTACAGCTTAAAAAATATATACTGCAGCTACCCACTTATTCCTTTGATTTATTTTCCATTTAGACGTTGGAAATTTGTAAAATTTACACTCACTTTTCCTGCTTGTATTTTTACAATTCACAACACAACAACTTCGGTGGCTCACTTTAGCTATATTTTTTAATTTAAAACAAAATTTAGATTTGCATGTCTATTTTGATTGCTCGGAAATATAAAACAGCCTCCTTTAACGCCAAAATTATCCACTGCGTACGCTGGCGTCGATCTGACTCTCCCTACCATGACTTCGCACGGAGCGTATACCTATCTTCCATGGAGACTAGATATAAGGAGACCAATCTCTTATGGCCGTACTTCACAAAACACGAAATGAAGTTCTGCCAAGTACTTAGTTAAAAAACTTCCCGATGAGGGCACGTGTGATCCCTGGGTGCAAAATGGCGACGCCTAATACACGGTGCTTATAAACCGTAGATGCCGCCATTTTGCACCCAGGGAACACACATGCCCTCATCGGGAAGTTTTGTAACTATGTACTTGGCAGAACTTCATTTCGGGAATGGATACATGGAGATTGGTCTCCTTATATCTAGTCACCATGCTATCTTCACTCAACGGTATAATGCGTTTGTAGAGCGTGCCGCGTGCAGCGCCGCTCTGGTGAGAAGACTTCGCATATACAAATTATAATCAATAAGGAACCGCCATTTTGTTTTTAGTCGGACAGGGCTGGTTGGGAGATAGCCAAAGTAATGGACTAAGAGAATTTCACAAAAGTGGGCTGATAAACGCGCCCTCTGAACGCGTAACTTTGAGTCACTTTAACGGTGAACCTTTTGCGTCGGTAAATAATGAAAGTTAGAAAATCCAGACATTATTTACCATCAGAATTTCTATGGAGAGCAGCGGCGCGCGCTGCCCTTGTTTCTTCCTCGTCGCTCTTGCACGCGAGAACGACTCGTCCCACTTCTCCTTGTTTACTCCATGCAATGCTATTTTTAGATTTCACGCTTTCGGTTATCGAGTCGGAACACGGTAGTATAGACAGGACTGGCAACTCTCGTGGTGGGGAATGTTCCCTTCTTGTAGTCAGAATGTTTCATATTTTCGCTACGAATAGCACTAGTATCGAGTAGTGGCCTGAATGACCGCACTATAGCATGTATGTATATAGATATATCCACAACGTAGTCAGCTGTGAAAGCTCTCTGTAAACCACGGGCATTTCTTCAACTACTCGATTGCAACGCTGCCCAAGCGGTCACTTTCGAAACTACTTCCACAGTAGTTGAACTTTTCGTTAGAATCGAATAACAGATAAAATAGACTGCGACATTAGTTCCAGGTAATAAACTTCATTGGAGCACGAGTCATCAGAGAAGGCAACTCATCCGATCTTAATATCAAATGTGGAAAAGGTGGTACATCTTGTTTTTCACTCCCATCATAGGTGAACTTTCAAAGTTCTATAAAAAGCGAAAGTTCCAATAGAGATCAATTCAGTTAATAGTCAACGTGCGATTTCTACAATGTAAACAACGCGAGTTCAGTCCAGTACCATCATCTCTACGCAGCGAGTCTAGTCCAGTTTTATTATCTTTACACTACGAGTTCAGTCCAGCTTCATTATCTCTACGTTACGAGTTCAGTCCGGCCTCATCAGATTTTATCGCTACTCAGACGAATTCTTACTCGACGCTGAGTTCAACGACATTAGAAAGTGAAGGGGAATCACCTTCCAAAATTCTCTCTAAAACTAGGATCAAGAATCGACTAGACCAACCGTCTCAACTACGAATTTCCCATCAAACAAGTCCTATTTCAAAGATTTCAACGAAGACTCAACTGACCACCTTCTCTCCACTGGACCCAATAAATCATCAGGCAAATTTCACTCGGGGTAATTATATAGGTACATCTAAATTTCAATTCGATTTCCAATTCCATGATGCTTATTCGTTTCTCAATTTGATTGTCAATGAACATACTTGATATCAATATCCATTCTCAATCACTGACTTCTCGTCATCGCTTAGAGAGGATCATTTCGCTCCTTGCATGACACGAAGAATCTTTTAAGAAGTGAAATGTTACGTTTCTGACGTAACAAATCAAACCTTTTATTTATACTTACACGGAAAAAAATGAATATTGACCCATAATATCTAGATATTGAGGCACAATGTCAGTAGCATCCAACTATGTGACAAACATTTAGATATTCTACTTCAATGCCTGCAGATATTGAAAAAAAGATATTAACGCCCTGTATCTCAGATATTGAGCTTGATTATTTCAGATATTAAAAATGAATATTCAAGATACTAAACTCCTGAATATCCTCGTTAGTTAACTTGAATGTCTGAGGTACTGAAGTTGAATATCTCAGATATTTAACATCAAAATCAGGTATACTGAAAAGGTAAGTTATAGATATTACAGATCAATGTCTAAGATACTCAAAAAAATATTTTAAAGGTTATGAAATAAGTAAATATTAAGTTTTTAGAAAAAATTCAAATTATATATTATCATGTAAATAAGTATATAGCAGATTTATACTTCGCTCTCATTTTCATTATTTGGCACGTCTAAAATTAATTTAATGTTCTTGTTAGAAAATTAACCTTAACACTAAGGTTAGATTTCATTCTCGGCTATAAACCACATATATAGAGGAAATATATAACTTATATCTTTTACTTACTGCATCTCAAGTTAAACACCCGATATTTATTCAATTGAAAACACTTATTAGAATTTTTACGAAACTTTCAAAATTTTTCTTTACGGTACGCTGCAAGCATGCAAGTAGATTTCAATAAGCGCGAAAAAGTGATAACATGACCTTTATATATATGCGCGCGCACTTCATGCCTCAATATCTAAACTATGGAACTTGAATATCAAGTGTTACTTCTCGGAAAAATCTTATATATTGAAAAAAAATTTTTTAATATTGCGTGTCAATATCTAGATATTATGTTATATATATTATGAATATTATGATATATTATGAATATCTACTTTTCAATATCCATTTTTCTCCGTGTATATATTGAAATTTTCATTTAGAATATGTTATGTATTCTAAAAGTTTTTCCAAAATGTTTTATCCTAAAGGATTTATTTTCAATTCCTTCATTATATTTGGTCAAAAATTCTCCTACGTTTCAACCTCACTGCGGGTCCTTTTCAAGGAATATATATGTAACTAAAAATTGAAAAAATCAATTTATAATCGAATTTATTTTTCCAAAGAGAACTGTTTTATGTTGTGTTGATATAATAAATAAGTACTTACATGAATTACAAAAAAACGAAAGCACACATTAAGATTCAGTCTTATTCTTAAAAATGTCATTAAAATTAAAGCCTGAAAGATTGAGGGCTTCATCAATTTAAAATTACATTATAATACGGTTTGTACGATCCGATGAAGCAACGCAAACTGTAGGATAGAGAGACGAAGATACGATAAATTAAATTAAATTCACCAATGAAAAGCGTGCTAAAGCTTGAGAACACAAACTTGAAAATCATATGTTAAGGGGCTCTACCAGTGTGACACTTTCAAAAAATTGGTTTTTTTTTGGCTTATTCGACAGTTTGCACTTTTAAGAATATCTTGTGAAAATTTCAAAGTCGCATCTGTGATATTTTTTGAATGGCAGTCTTTCAAAGAGGAACCGCTCGCTAGCGTAAAATTTATAGGTAAATCTTTAAACGCGTTTTTCTCAAAATGAGATTTTTCCAATTTGCGGCCATTCTAACTCGAAGAATAATTATCCGATTGACTTAAAATTTTAACTGACTACTCTTGACTATATTTGACTATATATATTACAGTGAACTTTTTATTGTTCGCTTTCAACCTTTTATGCTATATTGAATCGTGTATTATCGAAGATGTCAAATACCAGAATAACTGTTTTTAGCATCACGAGAAGTAAAAATGTTCACATACTACGCAATGTTTGAGTAATGTTTAGTTTCGAACCTTGAAACGTGCATGCTTAATAAACTGAAAAATCGTATTTACACTTTCGTAGGTTAAGCACGAAGTAGTATTGTTCGGTTTCTCCTTTTCATGCTATATTGAATTGTGTATTATCGATGTTGCCAAATATGAGAGTAACAGTTTTTAGCTTCGCGAGAAGTAAAAATATTCACATATTCTGCAATGTTTGCATATTATCTAGTGTCGAACATAAAAAAGTGAATTATGTCAAATACGTAAAAATCGTATCCACATTTTCGTATGTTAAATAAAAATTTTATTGTTCGCTGTCTTCGTTTTTTTCTCTATTGAATCGGTAATCATCTAAAATATCAAATATGCGAATAACTGTTTTTAGCATCACGAGAAGTAAAAATGTTCACATACTACGCAATGTTTGAGTAATGTTTAGTTTCAAACCTTGAAACGTGCATGCTTAATAATCTTAAAAATCGTATTTACACTTTCGTATGTTTAGTACGAAGTTATATTGTTCGGTTTCATCTCTTCAAGCTATATTGTATCCTGTATTATCGAAGATGTCAAATACCAGAATAACAGTTTTTGGCTTCACGAGAAGTGAAAATATTCACATATTATGCAATGTTTGCATATTTTCTAGTGTCGAACCTACAAAAGTGAATTAGGTCAAAAACCTAAAAATCGTATCCGCATTTTCGTATGTTAAACAAAAAGTTTTATTGTCCGCTTTCATCCTTTTATGCTATATTGAATCGTGTATTATCAAAAATATCAAATATGCGAATAACTATTTTTAGCTTCACGAGAAGTAAAAATGATCACATGCTACGTAATGTTTAGTTTCGAACCTTGAAACGTGCATGCTTAATAATCTTAAAAATCGTATTTACACTTTCGTATGTTTAGTACGAAGTTATATTGTTCGGTTTCATCTCTTCAAGCTATATTGAATCCTGTATTATCGAAGATGTCAAATACCAGAATAACAGTTTTTGGCTTCACGAGAAGTGAAAATATTCACATATTATGCAATGTTTGCATATTTTCTAGTGTCGAACCTACAAAAGTGAATTAGGTCAAAAACCTAAAAATCGTATCCGCATTTTCGTATGTTAAACAAAAAGTTTTATTGTCCGCTTTCATCCTTTTATGCTATATTGAATCGTGTATTATCAAAAATATCAAATATGCGAATAACTATTTTTAGCTTCACGAGAAGTAAAAATGATCACATGCTACGTAATTTTTAGTGTCGAACCGTGAAACGTGCATGCTTAATAATCTTAAAAAATCGTATTTACACTTTCGTAGGTTTAGTACGAAGTTATATTGTTCGGTTTCATCTCTTCAAGCTATATTGAATCCTGTATTATCGAAGATGTCAAATACCAGAATAACAGTTTTTGGCTTCACGAGAAGTGAAAATATTCACATATTATGCAATGTTTGCATATTTTCTAGTGTCGAACCTACAAAAGTGAATTAGGTCAAAAACCTAAAAATCGTATCCGCATTTTCGTATGTTAAACAAAAAGTTTTATTGTCCGCTTTCATCCTTTTATGCTATATTGAATCGTGTATTATCAAAAATATCAAATATGCGAATAACTATTTTTAGCTTCACGAGAAGTAAAAATGATCACATGCTACGTAATTTCTAGTTTCGAACCTTGAAACGTGCATGCTTAATAATCTTAAAAATCGTATTTACACTTTCGTATGTTTAGTACGAAGTTATATTGTTCGGTTTCATCTCTTCAAGCTATATTGTATCCTGTATTATCGAAGATGTCAAATACCAGAATAACAGTTTTTGGCTTCACCAGAAGTGAAAATATTCACATATTCTGCAATTTTTGCATATTGTCTAGTGTCGAATGTTAAAATGTGAATTATGTCAAAAACCGAAAAATCGTACCCGCATTTTCGTATGCTAAACAAAAAGTTTTATTGTTCGCTTTCAACCTTTTATGCTATATTAAATCGTGTATTATCGAAGATGTCAAATACCAGAATAACTGTTTTTAGCATCACGAGAAGTAAAAATGTTCACATACTACGCAATGTTTGAGTAATGTTTAGTTTCGAACCTTGAAACGTGAATTCTTAATAAACTGAAAAATCGTATTTACACTTTCGTAGGTCAAGTACGAAGTTATATTGTTCGGTTTCATCTCTTCATGCTATATTGAATCAAAGATGTCAAATACCAGAATAACAGTTTTTGGCTTCACGAGAAGTGAAAATATTCACATATTATGCAATGTTTGCATATTTTCTAGTGTCGAACCTAAAAAAGTGAATTATGTCAAAAACATAAAAATCGTATCCGCATTTTCGTATGCTAAACAAAAAGTTTTATTGTTCGCTTTCAACCTTTTATGCTATATTGAATCGTGTATTATCGAAGATGTCAAATACCAGAATAACTGTTTTTAGCATCACGAGAAGTAAAAATGTTCACATACTACGCAATGTTTGAGTAATGTTTAGTTTCGAACCTTGAAACGTGAATTCTTAATAAACTGAAAAATCGTATTTACACTTTCGTAGGTTTAGTACGAAGTTATATTGTTCGGTTTCATCTCTTCAAGCTATATTGAATCCTGTATTATCGAAGATGTCAAATACCAGAATAACAGTTTTTGGCTTCACGAGAAGTGAAAATATTCACATATTATGCAATGTTTGCATATTGTCGAACGTTAAAAAGTGAATTATGTCAAAAACATAAAAATCGTATCCGCATTTTCGTATGCTAAACAAAAAGTTTTATTGTTCGCTTTCAACCTTTTATGCTATATTGAATCGTGTATTATTGAAGATGTCAAATACCAGAATAACTGTTTTTAGCATCACGAGAAGTAAAAATATTCACATATTCTGCAATGTTTGCATATTATCTAGTGTCGAACCTAAAAAAGTGAATTATGTCAAATACCTAAAAATCGTATCCACATTTTCGTATGTTAAATAAAAATTTTATTGTTCGCTGTCTTCGTTTTTTTCTCTATTGAATCGTTAATTATCTAAAATATCAAATATGCGAATAACTGTTTTTAGCATCACGAGACGTAAAAATGTTCACATACTACGCAATGTTTGAGTAATGTTTAGTTTCGAACCTTGAAACGTGAATTCTTAATAAACTGAAAAATCGTATTTACACTTTCGTAGGTCAAGTACGAAGTTATATTGTTCGGTTTCATCTCTTCATGCTATATTGAATCGTGTATTATCAGAGATGTCAAATACCAGAATAACAGTTTTTAGCTTCACGAGAAGTGAAAATATTCACATATTATGCAATTTTTGCATATTGTCTAGTGTCGAACCTAAAAAAGTGAATTATGTCAAAAACCTAAAAATCGTATCCGCATTTTCGTATGTTAAACAAAAAGTTTTATTGTTCGCTTTCATACTTTCATGCTATATTGAATAGTGTATTATCTAAAATATCGAATATGCGAATAACTGTTTTTAGAATCACGAGAAGTAAAAATGATCACATACTAAGCAATGTTTGAGTAATGTTTAGTTTCGAACCTTGAAACGTGCATGCTTAATAAACTGAAAACTCGTATTTACACTTTCGTATGTTTAGTACGAAGTTATATTGTTCGGTTTCATCTCTTCAAGCTATATTGAATCCTGTATTATCGAAGATGTCAAATACCAGAATAACAGTTTTTGGCTTCACGAGAAGTGAAAATATTCACATATTATGCAATGTTTGCATATTGTCTAGTGTCGAACCTTAAAAAGTGAATTATGTCAAAAACATAAAAATCGTATCCGCATTTTCGTATGCTAAACAAAAAGTTTTTATTGTTCGCTTTCAACCTTTTATGCTATATTGAATCGTGTATTATCGAAGATGTCAAATACCAGAATAACTGTTTTTAGCATCACGAGAAGTAAAAATGTTCACATACTACGCAATGTTTGAGTAATGTTTAGTTTCGACCCTTGAAACGTGCATGCTTAATAAACTGAAAAATCGTATTTACACTTTCGTAGGTTAAGCACGAAGTAGTATTGTTCGGTTTCTCCTTTTCATGCTATATTGAATTGTGTATTATCGATGTTGCCAAATATGAGAGTAACAGTTTTTAGCTTCGCGAGAAGTAAAAATATTCACATATTCTGCAATGTTTGCATATTATCTAGTGTCGAACATAAAAAAGTGAATTATGTCAAATACCTAAAATTCGTATCCACATTTTCGTATGTTAAATAAAAATTTTATTGTTCGCTGTCTTCGTTTTTTTCTCTATTGAATCGTTAATTATCTAAAATATCAAATATGCGAATAACTGTTTTTAGCATCACGAGAAGTAAAAATGATCACATACTAAGTTTGAGTAATGTTTAGTTTCGAACCTTGAAACATGCATGCTTAATAATCTTGAAAATCGTATTTACACTTTCGTAGGTTTAGTACGAAGTTATATTGTTCGGTTTCATCTCTTCAAGCTATATTGAATCCTGTATTATCGAAGATGTCAAATACCAGAATAACAGTTTTTGGCTTCACGAGAAGTAAAAATATTCACATATTATGCAATGTTTGCATATTTTCTAGTGTCGAACCTAAAAAAGTGAATTATGTCAAAAACCTAAAAATCGTATCCGCATTTTCGTATGTTAAACAAAAAGTTTTATTGTCCGCTTTCATCCTTTTATGCCATATTGAATCGTGTATTATCAAAAATATCAAATATGCGAATAAGTATTTTTAGCTTCACGAGAAGTAAAAATGATCACATGCTACGTAATTTTTAGTTTCAAACCTTGAAACGTGCATGCTTAATAATCTTAAAAATCGTAATTGTTCGGTTTCATCTCTTCAAGCTATATTGAATCCTGTACTATCGAAGATGTCAAATACCAGAATAACAGTTTTTGTCTTCACGAGAAGTGAAAATATTCACATATTATGCAACGTTTGCATTTTGTCTAGTTTCGAACGTTAAAAAGTTAATTATGTCAAAAACCTAAAAATCGTATCCGCATTTTCGTATGCTAAACAAAAAGTTTTATTGTTCGCTTTCAACCTTTTATGCTATATTAAATCGTGTATTATCGAAGATGTCAAATACCAGAATAACTGTTTTTAGCATCACGAGAAGTAAAAATGTTCACATACTACGCAATGTTTTAGTGATGTTATTTTTCAAACCTTGAAACGTGCATGCTTAATAAACTGAAAAATCGTATTTACACTTTCGTAGGTTAAGCACGAAGTAATATTGTTCGGTTTCATCTCTTCAAGCTATATTGAATCCTGTATTATCGAAGATGTCAAATACCAGAATAACAGTTTTTGGCTTCACGAGAAGTGAAAATATTCACATATTATGCAATGTTTGCATATTGTCTAGTCTCGAACCTTTAAAAGTCAATTATGTCAATAACATAAAAATCGTATCCGCATTTTAGTATGCTAAACAAAAAGTTTTTATTGTTCGCTTTCAACCTTTTATGCTATATTAAATCGTGTATTATCGAAGATGTCAAATACCAGAATAACTGTTTTTAGCATCACGAGAAGTAAAAATGTTCACATACTACGCAATGTTTGAGTAATGTTTAGTTTCGAACCTTGAAACGTGCATGCTTAATAAACTGAAAAATCGTATTTACACTTTCGTAGGTTAAGCACGAAGTAGTATTGTTCGGTTTCTCCTTTTCATGCTATATTGAATTGTGTATTATCGAAGTTGCCAAATATCAGAGTAACAGTTTTTAGCTTCGCGAGAAGTAAAAATATCCACATATACTGCAATGTTTGCATATTATCTAGTGTCGAACATAAAAAAGTGAATTATCTCAAATACCTAAAAATCGTATCCACATTTTCGTATGTTAAATAAAAATTTTATTGTTCGCTGTCTTCGTTTTTTTCTCTATTAAATCGTTAATTATCTAAAATATCAAATATGCGAATAACTGTTTTTAGTATCACGAGAAGTAAAAATGATCACATACTACGCAATGTTTGAGTAATGTTTAGTTTCGAACCTTGAAACATGAATTCTTAATAAACTGAAAAATCGTATTTACACTTTTGTAGGTCAAGTACGAAGTTATATTGTTCGGTTTCATCTCTTCATGCTATATTGAATCGTGTATTATAAGAGATGTCAAATACCAGAATAACAGTTTTTAGCTTCACGAGAAGTGAAAATATTCACATATTCTGCAATGTTTGCATATTGTCTAGTGACGAACTTAAAAAAGTGAATTATGTCAAAAACCTAAAAATCGTATCCGCATTTTCGTATGTTAAACAAAAAGTTTTATTGTTCGCTTTCATACTTTTATGCTATATTGAATCGTGTATTATCAAAAATATGAAATATGCGAATTACTGTTTTTAGCATCACGAGAAGTAAAAAAGTTCACATACTACGCAATGTTTGAGTAATGTTTAGTTTCGAACCTTGAAACGTGAATTCTTAATAAACTGAAAAATCGTATTTACACTTTCGTAGGTCAAGTACGAAGTTATATTGTTCGGTTTCATCTCTTCATGCTATATTGAATCGTGTATTATAAGAGATGTCAAATACCAGAATAACAGTTTTTAGCTTCACGAGAAGTGAAAATATTCACATATTCTGCAATGTTTGCATATTGTCTAGTGTCGAACCTAGAAAAGTGAAATATGTCAAAAACCTAAAAATCGTATCCGCATTTTCGTATGTTAAACAAAAAGTTTTATTGTTCGCTTTCATACTTTTATGCTATATTGAATCGTGTATTATCAAAAATATGAAATATGCGAATTACTGTTTTTAGCATCACGAGAAGTAAAAAAGTTCACATACTACGCAATGTTTGAGTAATGTTTAGTTTCGAACCTTGAAACGTGAATTCTTAATAAACTGAAAAATCGTATTTACACTTTCGTAGGTCAAGTACGAAGTTATATTGTTCGGTTTCATCTCTTCATGCTATATTGAATCGTGTATTATCTAAAATATCGAATAACTGTTTTTAGAATCACGAGAAGTAAAAATGATCACATACTAAGCAATGTTTGAGTAATGTTTAGTTTCGAACCTTGAAACGTGCATGCTTAATAAACTGAAAACTCGTATTTAAACTTTCGTAGGTTAAGCACGAAGAAATATTGTTCGGTTTCTCCTTTTCATGCTATATTGAATTGTCTATTATCGAAGTTGCCAAATATGCGAATAACTGTTTTTAGCATCACGAAAAGTAAAAATGATCACATACTACGCAATGTTTGCATATTTTCTAGTGTCAAACCTACAAAAGTGAATTATGTCAAAAACCTAAAAATCGTATCCGCATTTTCGTATGTTAAATAAAAAGTTTTATTGTTCGCTTTCATCCTTTTATGCTATATTGAATGGTGTATTATCAAAAATATCAAATATGCGAATAACTGTTTTTAGCATCACGAGAAGTAAAAATGATCACATACTACGCAATGTTTGAGTAATGTTTAGTTTCGAACCTTGAAACGTGAATTCTTAATAAACTGAAAAATCGTATTTACACTTTTGTAGGTCAAGTACGAAGTTATATTGTTCGGTTTCATCTCTTCATGCTATATTGAATCGTGTATTATAAGAGATGTCAAATACCCGAATAACAGTTTTTAGCTTCACAAGAAGTGAAAATATTCACATATTCTGCAATTTTTGCATATTGTCTAGTGACGAACTTAAAAAAGTGAATTATGTCAAAAACCTAAAAATCGTATCCGCATTTTCGTATGTTAAACAAAAAGTTTTATTGTTCGCTTTCATACTTTTATGCTATATTGAATCGTGTATTATCAAAAATATGAAATATGCGAATTACTGTTTTTAGCATCACGAGAAGTAAAAATGATCACATACTACGCAATGTTTGAGTAATGTTTAGTTTCGAACCTTGAAACGTGAATTCTTAATAAACTGAAAAATCGTATTTACACTTTCGTAGGTCAAGTACGAAGTTATATTGTTCGGTTTCATCTCTTCATGCTATATTGAATCGTGTATTATCAGAGATGTCAAATACCAGAATAACAGTTTTTAGCTTCACGAGAACTGAAAATATTCACATATTCTGCAATTTTTGCATATTGTCTAGTGACGAACTTAAAAAAGTGAATTATGTCAAAAACCTAAAAATCGTATCCGCATTTTCGTATGTTAAACAAAAAGTTTTATTGTTCGCTTTCATCATTTTATGCTATATTGAATCGTGTATTATCAAAAATATCAAATATGCTAATAACTGTTTTTAGCATCACGAGAAGTAAAAATGATCACATACTACGCAATGTTTGAGTAATCTTTAGTTTCGAACCTTGAAACGTGCATGCTTAATAATCTTAAAAATCGTATTTACACTTTCGTAGGTCAAGTACGTAGTTATATTGTTCGGTTTCATCTCTTCATGCTATATTGAATAGTGTATTATCTAAAATATCGAATAACTGTTTTTAGAATCACGAGAAGTAAAAATGATCACATACTAAGCAATGTTTGAGTAATGTTTAGTTTCGAACCTTGAAACGTGCATGCTTAATAAACTGAAAACTCGTATTTACACTTTCGTAGGTTAAGCACGAAGTAATATTGTTCGGTTTCTCCTTTTCATGCTATATTGAATTGTCTATTATCGAAGTTGCCAAATATGCGAATAACTGTTTTTAGCATCACGAAAAGTAAAAATGATCACATATTATGCAATGTTTGCATATTTTCTAGTGTCAAACCTACAAAAGTGAATTATGTCAAAAACCTAAAAATCGTATCCGCATTTTCGTATGTTAAATAAAAAGTTTTATTGTTCGCTTTCATCCTTTTATGCTATATTGAATGGTGTATTATCGAAAATATCAAATATGCGAATAACTGTTTTTAGCATCACGAGAAATAAAAATGTTCACATACTACGCAATGTTTGTTATTGTCTAGTGTCGAACCTAAAAAAGTGAATTATGTCAAACTCCTAAAAATCGTATACGCATTTTCGTATGTTAAACAAAAAGTTTTATTGTTCGCTGTCTTCGTTTTTTTCTCTATTAAATCGTTAATTATCTAAAATATCAAATATGCGAATAACTGTTTTTAGTATCACGAGAAGTAAAAATGATCACATACTACGCAATGTTTGAGTAATGTTTAGTTTCGAACCTTGAAACGTGAATTCTTAATAAACTGAAAAATCGTATTTACACTTTCGTAGGTTAAGCACGAAGTAGTATTGTTCGGTTTCTCCTTTTCATGCTATATTGAATTGTGTATTATCGATGTTGCCAAATATGAGAGTAACAGTTTTTAGCTTCGCGAGAAGTAAAAATATTCACATATTCTGCAATGTTTGCATATTATCTAGTGTCGAACCTAAAAAAGTGAATTATGTCAAATACCTAAAAATCGTATCCACATTTTCGTATGTTAAATAAAAATTTTATTGTTCGCTGTCTTCGTTTTTTTCTCTATTGAATCGTTAATTATCTAAAATATCAAATATGCGAATAACTGTTTTTAGCATCACGAGAAGTAAAAATGATCACATACTAAGTTTGAGTAATGTTTAGTTTCGAACCTTGAAACGTGCATGCTAAATAATCTTTAAAATCGTATTTACACTTTCGTATGTTTAGTACGAAGTTATATTGTTCGGTTTCATCTCTTCAAGCTATATTGAATCCTGTATTATCGAAGATGTCAAATACCAGAATAACAGTTTTTGGCTTCACGAGAAGTGAAAATATTCACATATTATGCAATGTTTGCATATTGTCTAGTGTCGAACCTAAAAAAGTGAATTATGTCAAAAACCTAAAAATCGTATCCGCATTTTCGTATGTTAAACGAAAAGTTTTATTGTCCGCTTTCATCCTTTTATGCCATATTGAATCGTGTATTATCAAAAATATCAAATATGCGAATAAGTATTTTTAGCTTCACGAGAAGTAAAAATGATCACATGCTACGTAATTTTTAGTTTCAAACCTTGAAACGTGCATGCTTAATAATCTTAAAAATCGTAATTGTTCGGTTTCATCTCTTCAAGCTATATTGAATCCTGTACTATCGAAGATGTCAAATACCAGAATAACAGTTTTTGGCTTCACGAGAAGTGAAAATATTCACATATTATGCAACGTTTGCATTTTGTCTAGTTTCGAACGTTAAAAAGTGAATTATGTCAAAAACATAAAAATCGTATCCGCATTTTCGTATGCTAAACAAAAAGTTTTATTGTTCGCTTTCAACCTTTTATGCTATATTAAATCGTGTATTATCGAAGATGTCAAATACCAGAATAACTGTTTTTAGCATCACGAGAAGTAAAAATGTTCACATACTACGCAATGTTTTAGTGATATTATTTTTCAAACCTTGAAACGTGCATGCTTAATAAACTGAAAAATCGTATTTACACTTTCGTAGGTTAAGCACGAAGTTATATTGTTCGGTTTCATCTCTTCAAGCTATATTGAATCCTGTATTATCGAAGATGTCAAATACCAGAATAACAGTTTTTGGCTTCACGAGAAGTGAAAATATTCACATATTATGCAATGTTTGCATATTGTCTAGTGTTGAACCTTAAAAAGTGAATTATGTCAAAAACATAAAAATCGTATCCGCATTTTCGTATGCTAAACAAAAAGTTTTTATTGTTCGCTTTCAACCTTTTATGCTATATTGAATCGTGTATTATCGAAGATGTCAAATACCAGAATAACTGTTTTTAGCATCACGAGAAGTAAAAATGTTCACATACTACGCAATGTTTGAGTAATGTTTAGTTTCGAACCTTGAAACGTGCATGCTTAATAAACTGAAAAATCGTATTTACACTTTCGTAGGTTAAGCACGAAGTAGTATTGTTCGGTTTCTCCTTTTCATGCTATATTGAATTGTGTATTATCGATGTTGCCAAATATGAGAGTAACAGTTTTTAGCTTCGCGAGAAGTAAAAATATCCACATATACTGCAATGTTTGCATATTATCTAGTGTCGAACATAAAAAAGTGAATTATGTCAAATACCTAAAATTCGTATCCACATTTTCGTATTTTAAATAAAAAGTTTTATTGTTCGCTGTCTTCGTTTTTTTCTCTATTAAATCGTTAATTATCTAAAATATCAAATATGCGAATAACTGTTTTTAGTATCACGAGAAGTAAAAATGATCACATACTACGCAATGTTTGAGTAATGTTTAGTTTCGAACCTTGAAACATGAATTCTTAATAAACTGAAAAATCGTATTTACACTTTTGTAGGTCAAGTACGAAGTTATATTGTTCGGTTTCATCTCTTCATGCTATATTGAATCGTGTATTATAAGAGATGTCAAATACCAGAATAACAGTTTTTAGCTTCACGAGAACTGAAAATATTCACATATTATGCAATGTTTGCATATTGTCTAGTGACGAACTTAAAAAAGTGAATTATGTCAAAAACCTAAAAATCGTATCCGCATTTTCGTATGTTAAACAAAAAGTTTTATTGTTCGCTTTCATACTTTTATGCTATATTGAATCGTGTATTATCAAAAATATGAAATATGCGAATTACTGTTTTTAGCATCACGAGAAGTAAAAAAGTTCACATACTACGCAATGTTTGAGTAATGTTTAGTTTCGAACCTTGAAACGTGAATTCTTAATAAACTGAAAAATCGTATTTACACTTTCGTAGGTCAAGTACGAAGTTATATTGTTCGGTTTCATCTCTTCATGCTATATTGAATCGTGTATTATAAGAGATGTCAAATACCAGAATAACAGTTTTTAGCTTCACGAGAACTAAAAATATTCACATATTATGCAATGTTTGCATATTGTCTAGTGACGAACTTAAAAAAGTGAATTATGTCAAAAACCTAAAAATCGTATCCGCATTTTCGTATGTTAAACAAAAAGTTTTATTGTTCGCTTTCATACTTTTATGCTATATTGAATCGTGTATTATCAAAAATATGAAATATGCGAATTACTGTTTTTAGCATCACGAGAAGTAAAAAAGTTCACATACTACGCAATGTTTGAGTAATGTTTAGTTTCGAACCTTGAAACGTGAATTCTTAATAAACTGAAAAATCGTATTTACACTTTCGTAGGTCAAGTACGAAGTTATATTGTTCGGTTTCATCTCTTCATGCTATATTGAATCGTGTATTATCTAAAATATCGAATAACTGTTTTTAGAATCACGAGAAGTAAAAATGATCACATACTAAGCAATGTTTGAGTAATGTTTAGTTTCGAACCTTGAAACGTGCATGCTTAATAAACTGAAAACTCGTATTTAAACTTTCGTAGGTTAAGCACGAAGAAATATTGTTCGGTTTCTCCTTTTCATGCTATATTGAATTGTCTATTATCGAAGTTGCCAAATATGCGAATAACTGTTTTTAGCATCACGAAAAGTAAAAATGATCACATACTACGCAATGTTTGCATATTTTCTAGTGTCAAACCTACAAAAGTGAATTATGTCAAAAACCTAAAAATCGTATCCGCATTTTCGTATGTTAAATAAAAAGTTTTATTGTTCGCTTTCATCCTTTTATGCTATATTGAATGGTGTATTATCAAAAATATCAAATATGCGAATAACTGTTTTTAGCATCACGAGAAGTAAAAATGATCACATACTACGCAATGTTTGAGTAATGTTTAGTTTCGAACCTTGAAACGTGAATTCTTAATAAACTGAAAAATCGTATTTACACTTTCGCAGGTCAAGTACGAAGTTATATTGTTCGGTTTCATCTCTTCATGCTATATTGAATCGTGTATTATCAGAGATGTCAAATACCAGAATAACAGTTTTTAGCCTCACGAGAAGTGAAAATATTCACATATTATGCAATGTTTGCATATTGTCTAGTGACGAACTTAAAAAAGTGAATTATGTCAAAAACCTAAAAATCGTATCCGCATTTTCGTATGTTAAACAAAAAGTTTTATTGTTCGCTTTCATACTTTTATGCTATATTGAATCGTGTATTATCTAAAATATCGAATATGCGAATGACTGTTTTTAGCATCACGAGAAGTAAAAATGATCACATACTACGCAATGTTTGAGTAATGTTTAGTTTCGAACCTTGAAACGTGAATTCTTAATAAACTGAAAAATCGTATTTACACTTTCGTAGGTCAAGTACGAAGTTATATTGTTCGGTTTCATCTCTTCATGCTATATTGAATCGTGTATTATCAGAGATGTCAAATACCAGAATAACAGTTTTTAGCTTCACGAGAAGTGAAAATATTCACATATTCTGCAATGTTTGCATATTGTCTAGTGTCGAACCTCAAAAAGTGAATTATGTCAAAAACCTAAAAATCGTATCCGCATTTTCGTATGTTAAACAAAAAGTTTTATTGTTCGCTTTCATCATTTTATGCTATATTGAATCGTGTATTATCAAAAATATCAAATATGCTAATAACTGTTTTTAGCATCACGAGAAGTAAAAATGATCACATACTACGCAATGTTTGAGTAATCTTTAGTTTCGAACCTTGAAACGTGCATGCTTAATTAACTGAAAAATCGTATTTACACTTTCGTAGGTCAAGTACAAAGTTTTATTGTTCGGTTTCATCTCTTCATGCTATATTGAATAGTGTATTATCTAAAATATCGAATAACTGTTTTTAGAATCGCGAGAAGTAAAAATGATCACATACTAAGCAATGTTTGAGTAATGTTTAGTTTCGAACCTTGAAACGTGCATGCTTAATAAACTGAAAACTCGAATTTACACTTTCGTAGGTTAAGCACGAAGTAATATTGTTCGGTTTCTCCTTTTCATGCTATATTGAATTGTCTATTATCGAAGTTGCCAAATATGCGAATAACTGTTTTTAGCATCACGAAAAGTAAAAATGATCACATACTATGCAATGTTTGCATATTTTCTAGTGTCAAACCTACAAAAGTGAATTATGTCAAAAACCTAAAAATCGTATCCGCATTTTCGTATGTTAAATAAAAAGTTTTATTGTTCGCTTTCATCCTTTTATGCTATATTGAATGGTGTATTATCAAAAATATCAAATATGCGAATAACTGTTTTTAGCATCACGAGAAATAAAAATGTTCACATACTACGCAATGTTTGTTATTGTCTAGTGTCGAACCTAAAAAAGTGAATTATGTCAAACTCCTAAAAATCGTATCCGCATTTTCGTATGTTAAACAAAAAGTTTTATTGTTCGCTGTCTTCGTTTTTTTCTCTATTAAATCGTTAATTATCTAAAATATCAAATATGCGAATAACTGTTTTTAGTATCACGAGAAGTAAAAATGATCACATACTACGCAATGTTTGAGTAATGTTTAGTTTCGAACCTTGAAACGTGAATTCTTAATAAACTGAAAAATCGTATTTACACTTTCGTAGGTCAAGTACGAAGTTATATTGTTCGGTTTCATCTCTTCAAGCTATATTGAATCGTGTATTATCGAAGATGCCAAATACCAGAATAACAGTTTTTAGGTTCACGAGAAGTGAAAATATTCACATATTATGCAATTTTTGCATATTGTCTAGTGTCGAACCTAAAAAAGTGAATTATGTCAAAAACCGAAAAATCGTATCCGCATTTTCGTATGTTAAACAAAAAGTTTTATTGTTCGCTTTCATCATTTTATGCTATATTGAATCGTGTATTATCAAAAATATCAAATATGCTAATAACTGTTTTTAGCATCACGAGAAGTAAAAATGATCACATACTACGCAATGTTTGAGTAATCTTTAGTTTCGAACCTTGAAACGTGCATGCTTAATAATCTTAAAAATCGTATTTACACTTTCGTATGTTTAGTACGAAGTTATATTGTTCGGTTTCATCTCTTCATGCTATATTGAATCGTGTATTATCGAAGATGTCAAATACCAGAATAACAGTTTTTAGCTTCACGAGAACTGAAAATATTCACATATTCTGCAATTTTTGCATATTGTCTAGTGTCGAACCTACAAAAGTGAATTAGGTCAAAATCCTAAAAATCGTTTCCGCATTTTCGTATGTTAAACAAAAAGTTTTATTGTTCGCTTTCATACTTTCATGCTATATTGAATAGTGTATTATCAAAAATATCAAATATGCGAATAACTGTTTTTAGCTTCACGAGAAGTAAAAATGATCACATACTACGCAATGTTTGAGTAATGTTTAGTTTCGAACCTTGAAACGTGCATGCTTAATAAACTGAAAAATCGTATTTACACTTTCGTAGGTCAAGTACGAAGTTATATTGTTCGGTTTCATCTCTTCATGCTATATTGAATCGTGTATTATCTAAAATATCGAATAACTGTTTTTAGAATCACGAGAAGTAAAAATGATCACATACTAAGCAATGTTTGAGTAATGTTTAGTTTCGAACCTTGAAACGTGCATGCTTAATAAACTGAAAACTCGTATTTAAACTTTCGTAGGTTAAGCACGAAGAAATATTGTTCGGTTTCTCCTTTTCATGCTATATTGAATTGTCTATTATCGAAGTTGCCAAATATGCGAATAACTGTTTTTAGCATCACGAAAAGTAAAAATGATCACATACTACGCAATGTTTGTTATTGTCTAGTGTCGAACCTTAAAAAGTGAATTATGTCAAAAACCTAACAAACGTATCCACATTTTCGTATGTTAAATAAAAAGTTTTATTGTTCGCTGTCTTCGTTTTTTTCTCTATTGAATCGTATATTATCTAAAATATCAAATATGCGAATAACTGTTTTTAGCATCACGAGAAATAAAAATGTTCACATACTACGCAATGTTTGTTATTGTCTAGTGTCGAACCTAAAAAAGTGAATTATGTCAAACTCCTAAAAATCGTATCCGCATTTTCGTATGTTAAACAAAAAGTTTTATTGTTCGCTGTCTTCGTTTTTTTCTCTATTAAATCGTTAATTATCTAAAATATCAAATATGCGAATAACTGTTTTTAGCATCACGAGAAGTAAAAATGATCACATACTACGCAATGTTTGAGTAATGTTTAGTTTCGAACCTTGAAACGTGAATTCTTAATAAACTGAAAAATCGTATTTACACTTTCGTAGGTCAAGTACGAAGTTATATTGTTCGGTTTCATCTCTTCATGCTATATTGAATCGTGTATTATCAGAGATGTCAAATACCAGAATAACAGTTTTTAGCTTCACGAGAACTGAAAATATTCACATATTCTGCAATTTTTGCATATTGTCTAGTGTCGAATGTTAAAATGTGAATTATGTCAAAAACCGAAAAATCGTATCCGCATTTTCGTATGTTAAACAAAAAGTTTTATTGTTCGCTGTCTTCGTTTTTTTCTCTATTGAATCGTTAATTATCTAAAATATCAAATATGCGAATGACTGTTTTTAGCATCACGAGAAGTAAAAATGATCACATACTACGCAATGTTTGAGTAATGTTTAGTTTCGAACCTTGAAACGTGAATTCTTAATAAACTGAAAAATCGTATTTACACTTTCGTAGGTCAAGTACGAAGTTATATTGTTCGGTTTCATCTCTTCATGCTATATTGAATCGTGTATTATCTAAAATATCGAATATGCGAATAACTGTTTTTAGAATCACGAGAAGTAAAAATGATCACATACTAAGCAATGTTTGAGTAATGTTTAGTTTCGAACCTTGAAACGTGCATGCTTAATAATCTTAAAAATCGTATTTACACTTTCGTAGGTCAAGTACGAAGTTATATTGTTCGGTTTCATCTCTTCATGCTATATTGAATCGTGTATTATCTAAAATATGCGAATAACTGTTTTTAGAATCACGAGAAGTAAAAATGATCACATACTAAGCAATGTTTGAGTAATGTTTAGTTTCGAACCTTGAAACGTGCATGCTTAATAAACTGAAAACTCGTATTTAAACTTTCGTAAGTTAAGCACGAAGAAATATTGTTCGGTTTCTCCTTTTCATGCTATATTGAATTGTCTATTATCGAAGTTGCCAAATATGCGAATAACTGTTTTTAGCATCACGAAAAGTAAAAATGATCACATATTATGCAATGTTTGCATATTTTCTAGTGTCAAACCTACAAAAGTGAATTATGTCAAAAACCTAAAAATCGTATCCGCATTTTCGTATGTTAAATAAAAAGTTTTATTGTTCGCTTTCATCCTTTTATGCTATATTGAATGGTGTATTATCGAAAATATCAAATATGCGAATAACTGTTTTTAGCATCACGAGAAATAAAAATGTTCACATACTACGCAATGTTTGTTATTGTCTAGTGTCGAACCTAAAAAAGTGAATTATGTCAAACTCCTAAAAATCGTATCCGCATTTTCGTATGTTAAACAAAAAGTTTTATTGTTCGCTTTCATACTTTTATGCTATATTGAATCGTGTATTATCAAAAATATGAAATATGCGAATTACTGTTTTTAGCATCACGAGAAGTAAAAAAGTTCACATACTACGCAATGTTTGAGTAATGTTTAGTTTCGAACCTTGAAACGTGAATTCTTAATAAACTGAAAAATCGTATTTACACTTTCGTAGGTCAAGTACGAAGTTATATTGTTCGGTTTCATCTCTTCATGCTATATTGAATCGTGTATTATCTAAAATATCGAATATGCGAATAACTGTTTTTAGCATCACGAGAAGTAAAAAAGTTCACATACTACGCAATGTTTGAGTAATGTTTAGTTTCGAACCTTGAAACGTGCATGCTTAATAATCTTAAAAATCGTATTTACACTTTCGTAGGTTTAGTACGAAGTTATATTGTTCGGTTTCATCTCTTCAAGCTATATTGAATCCTGTATTATCGAAGATGTCAAATACCAGAATAACAGTTTTTGGCTTCACGAGAAGTAAAAATATTCACATATTATGCAATGTTTGCATATTTTCTAGTGTCAAACCTACAAAAGTGAATTATGTCAAAAACCTAAAAATCGTATCCGCATTTTCGTATGTTAAATAAAAAGTTTTATTGTTCGCTTTCATCCTTTTATGCTATATTGAATGGTGTATTATCGAAAATATCAAATATGCGAATAACTGTTTTTAGCATCACGAGAAATAAAAATGTTCACATACTACGCAATGTTTGTTATTGTCTAGTGTCGAACCTAAAAAAGTGAATTATGTCAAACTCCTAAAAATCGTATCCGCATTTTCGTATGTTAAACAAAAAGTTTTATTGTTCGCTGTCTTCGTTTTTTTCTCTATTAAATCGTTAATTATCTAAAATATCAAATATGCGAATAACTGTTTTTAGCATCACGAGAAGTAAAAATGATCACATACTACGCAATGTTTGAGTAATGTTTAGTTTCGAACCTTGAAACGTGAATTCTTAATAAACTGAAAAATCGTATTTACACTTTTGTAGGTCAAGTACGAAGTTATATTGTTCGGTTTCATCTCTTCATGCTATATTGAATCGTGTATTATAAGAGATGTCAAATACCAGAATAACAGTTTTTAGCTTCACGAGAAGTGAAAATATTCACATATTCTGCAATTTTTGCATATTGTCTAGTGTCGAACCTAAAAAAGTGAATTATGTCAAAAACCGAAAAATCGTATCCGCATTTTCGTATGTTAAACAAAAAGTTTTATTGTTCGCTTTCATCATTTTATGCTATATTGAATCGTGTATTATCAAAAATATCAAATATGCTAATAACTGTTTTTAGCATCACGAGAAGTAAAAATGATCACATACTACGCAATGTTTGAGTAATCTTTAGTTTCGAACCTTGAAACGTGCATGCTTAATAATCTTAAAAATCGTATTTACACTTTCGTAGGTTTAGTACGAAGTTATATTGTTCGGTTTCATCTCTTCAAGCTATATTGAATCCTGTATTATCGAAGATGTCAAATACCAGAATAACAGTTTTTGGCTTCACGAGAAGTGAAAATATTCACATATTATGCAATGTTTGCATATTTTCTAGTGTCGAACCTACAAAAGTGAATTAGGTCAAAAACCTAAAAATCGTATCCGCATTTTCGTATGTTAAACAAAAAGTTTTATTGTTCGCTGTCTTCGTTTTTTTCTCTATTGAATCGTTAATTATCTAAAATATCAAATATGCGAATAACTGTTTTTAGCATCACGAGAAGTAAAAATGATCACATACTACGCAATGTTTGAGTAATGTTTAGTTTCGAACCTTGAAACGTGAATTCTTAATAAACTGAAAAATCGTATTTACACTTTCGTAGGTCAAGTACGAAGTTATATTGTTCGGTTTCATCTCTTCATGCTATATTGAATCGTGTATTATCAGAGATGTCAAATACCAGAATAACAGTTTTTAGCTTCACGAGAACTGAAAATATTCACATATTCTGCAATTTTTGCATATTGTCTAGTGTCGAACTTAAAAAAAGTGAAATATGTCAAAAACCTAAAAATCGTATCCGCATTTTCGTATGTTAAACAAAAAGTTTTATTGTTCGCTTTCATACTTTTATGCTATATTGAATCGTGTATTATCAAAAATATGAAAAATGCGAATTACTGTTTTTAGCATCACGAGAAGTAAAAAAGTTCACATACTACGCAATGTTTGAGTAATGTTTAGTTTCGAACCTTGAAACGTGAATTCTTAATAAACTGAAAAATCGTATTTACACTTTCGTAGGTCAAGTACGAAGTTATATTGTTCGGTTTCATCTCTTCATGCTATATTGAATCGTGTATTATCTAAAATATCGAATATGCGAATAACTGTTTTTAGCATCACGAAAAGTAAAAATGATCACATACTACGCAATGTTTGAGTAATGTTTAGTTTCGAACCTTGAAACGTGCATGCTTAATAATCTTAAAAATCGTATTTACACTTTCGTAGGTCAAGTACGAAGTTATATTGTTCGGTTTCATCTCTTCATGCTATATTGAATCGTGTATTATCTAAAATATCGAATATGCGAATAACTGTTTTTAGAATCACGAGAAGTAAAAATGATCACATACTAAGCAATGTTTGAGTAATGTTTAGTTTCGAACCTTGAAACGTGCATGCTTAATAAACTGAAAACTCGTATTTAAACTTTCGTAAGTTAAGCACGAAGAAATATTGTTCGGTTTCTCCTTTTCATGCTATATTGAATTGTCTATTATCGAAGTTGCCAAATATGCGAATAACTGTTTTTAGCATCACGAAAAGTAAAAATGATCACATACTACGCAATGTTTGAGTAATGTTTAGTTTCGAACCTTGAAACGTGCATGCTTAATAATCTTAAAAATCGTATTTACACTTTCGTAGGTTTAGTACGAAGTTATATTGTTCGGTTTCATCTCTTCAAGCTATATTGAATCCTGTATTATCGAAGATGTCAAATACCAGAATAACAGTTTTTGGCTTCACGAGAAGTAAAAATATTCACATATTATGCAATGTTTGCATATTGTCTAGTGACGAACTTAAAAAAGTGAATTATGTCAAAAACCTAAAAATCGTATCCGCATTTTCGTATGTTAAACAAAAAGTTTTATTGTTCGCTGTCTTCGTTTTTTTCTGTATTAAATCGTTAATTATCTAAAATATCAAATATGCTAATAACTGTTTTTAGCATCACGAGAAGTAAAAATGATCACATACTACGCAATGTTTGAGTAATCTTTAGTTTCGAACCTTGAAACGTGCATGCTTAATAATCTTAAAAATCGTATTTACACTTTCGTATGTTTAGTACGAAGTTATATTGTTCGGTTTCATCTCTTCAAGCTATATTGAATCCTGTATTATCGAAGATGTCAAATACCAGAATAACAGTTTTTAGCTTCACGAGAACTGAAAATATTCACATATTATGCAATGTTTGCATATTTTCTAGTGTCGAACCTACAAAAGTGAATTAGGTCAAAAACCTAAAAATCGTATCCGCATTTTCGTATGTTAAACAAAAAGTTTTATTGTTCGCTGTCTTCGTTTTTTTCTCTATTGAATCGTTAATTATCTAAAATATCAAATATGCGAATAACTGTTTTTAGCATCACGAGAAGTAAAAATGATCACATACTACGCAATGTTTGAGTAATGTTTAGTTTCGAACCTTGAAACGTGAATTCTTAATAAACTGAAAAATCGTATTTACACTTTCGTAGGTCAAGTACGAAGTTATATTGTTCGGTTTCATCTCTTCAAGCTATATTGAATCCTGTATTATCGAAGATGTCAAATACCAGAATAACAGTTTTTGGCTTCACGAGAACTAAAAATATTCACATATTATGCAATGTTTGCATATTGTCTAGTGACGAACTTAAAAAAGTGAATTATGTCAAAAACCTAAAAATCGTATCCGCATTTTCGTATGTTAAACAAAAAGTTTTATTGTTCGCTTTCATACTTTTATGCTATATTGAATCGTGTATTATCAAAAATATGAAATATGCGAATTACTGTTTTTAGCATCACGAGAAGTAAAAAAGTTCACATACTACGCAATGTTTGAGTAATGTTTAGTTTCGAACCTTGAAACGTGAATTCTTAATAAACTGAAAAATCGTATTTACACTTTCGTAGGTCAAGTACGAAGTTATATTGTTCGGTTTCATCTCTTCATGCTATATTGAATCGTGTATTATCTAAAATATCGAATATGCGAATAACTGTTTTTAGCATCACGAAAAGTAAAAATGATCACATACTACGCAATGTTTGAGTAATGTTTAGTTTCGAACCTTGAAACGTGCATGCTTAATAATCTTAAAAATCGTATTTACACTTTCGTAGGTCAAGTACGAAGTTATATTGTTCGGTTTCATCTCTTCATGCTATATTGAATCGTGTATTATCTAAAATATCGAATATGCGAATAACTGTTTTTAGAATCACGAGAAGTAAAAATGATCACATACTAAGCAATGTTTGAGTAATGTTTAGTTTCGAACCTTGAAACGTGCATGCTTAATAAACTGAAAACTCGTATTTAAACTTTCGTAAGTTAAGCACGAAGAAATATTGTTCGGTTTCTCCTTTTCATGCTATATTGAATTGTCTATTATCGAAGTTGCCAAATATGCGAATAACTGTTTTTAGCATCACGAAAAGTAAAAATGATCACATACTACGCAATGTTTGAGTAATGTTTAGTTTCGAACCTTGAAACGTGCATGCTTAATAATCTTAAAAATCGTATTTACACTTTCGTAGGTTTAGTACGAAGTTATATTGTTCGGTTTCATCTCTTCAAGCTATATTGAATCCTGTATTATCGAAGATGTCAAATACCAGAATAACAGTTTTTGGCTTCACGAGAAGTAAAAATATTCACATATTATGCAATGTTTGCATATTTTCTAGTGTCAAACCTACAAAAGTGAATTATGTCAAAAACCTAAAAATCGTATCCGCATTTTCGTATGTTAAACAAAAAGTTTTATTGTTCGCTGTCTTCGTTTTTTTCTCTATTAAATCGTTAATTATCTAAAATATCAAATATGCGAATAACTGTTTTTAGCATCACGAGAAGTAAAAATGATCACATACTACGCAATGTTTGAGTAATGTTTAGTTTCGAACCTTGAAACGTGAATTCTTAATAAACTGAAAAATCGTATTTACACTTTTGTAGGTCAAGTACGAAGTTATATTGTTCGGTTTCATCTCTTCATGCTATATTGAATCGTGTATTATAAGAGATGTCAAATACCAGAATAACAGTTTTTAGCTTCACGAGAAGTGAAAATATTCACATATTCTGCAATGTTTGCATATTGTCTAGTGTCGAACCTAAAAAAGTGAAATATGTCAAAAACCTAAAAATCGTTTCCGCATTTTCGTATGTTAAACAAAAAGTTTTATTGTTCGCTTTCATACTTTCATGCTATATTGAATAGTGTATTATCTAAAATATCGAATATGCGAATAACTGTTTTTAGAATCACGAGAAGTAAAAATGATCACATACTAAGCAATGTTTGAGTAATGTTTAGTTTCGAACCTTGAAACGTGCATGCTTAATAAACTAAAAAATCGTATTTACACTTTCGTAGGTTTAGTACGAAGTTATATTGTTCGGTTTCATCTCTTCAAGCTATATTGAATCCTGTATTATCGATGTTGCCAAATATGAGAGTAACAGTTTTTAGCTTCGCGAGAAGTAAAAATATTCACATATTCTGCAATTTTTGCATATTGTCTAGTGTCGAACCTAAAAAAGTGAATTATGTCAAAAACCGAAAAATCGTATCCGCATTTTCGTATGTTAAACAAAAAGTTTTATTGTTCGCTTTCATCATTTTATGCTATATTGAATCGTGTATTATCAAAAATATCAAATATGCTAATAACTGTTTTTAGCATCACGAGAAGTAAAAATGTTCACATACTAAGCAATGTTTGAGTAATGTTTAGTTTCGAACCTTGAGACGTGAATGCTTAATAAACTGAAAAATCGTATTTACACTTTCGTAGGTCAAGTACGAAGTTATATTGTTCGGTTTTATCTCTTCAAGCTATATTGAATCGTGTATTATCGAAGATGCCAAATACCAGAATAACAGTTTTTAGGTTCACGAGAAGTGAAAATATTCACATATTATGCAATTTTTGCATATTGTCTAGTGTCGAACCTAAAAAAGTGAATTATGTCAAAAACCGAAAAATCGTATCCGCATTTTCGTATGTTAAACAAAAAGTTTTATTGTTCGCTTTCATCATTTTATGCTATATTGAATCGTGTATTATCAAAAATATCAAATATGCTAATAACTGTTTTTAGCATCACGAGAAGTAAAAATGATCACATACTACGCAATGTTTGAGTAATGTTTAGTTTCGAACCTTGAAACGTGCATGCTTAATTAACTAAAAAATCGTATTTACACTTTCGTAGGTTTAGTACGAAGTTATATTGTTCGGTTTCATCTCTTCAAGCTATATTGAATCCTGTATTATCGATGTTGCCAAATATGAGAGTAACAGTTTTTAGCTTCGCGAGAAGTAAAAATATTCACATATTCTGCAATTTTTGCATATTGTCTAGTGTCGAACCTAAAAAAGTGAATTATGTCAAAAACCTAAAAATCGTATCCGCATTTTCGTATGTTAAACAAAAAGTTTTATTGTTCGCTTTCATCATTTTATGCTATATTGAATCGTGTATTATCAAAAATATCAAATATGCTAATAACTGTTTTTAGCATCACGAGAAGTAAAAATGATCACATACTACGCAATGTTTGAGTAATCTTTAGTTTCGAACCTTGAAACGTGCATGCTTAATAATCTTAAAAATCGTATTTACACTTTCGTAGGTTTAGTACGAAGTTATATTGTTCGGTTTCATCTCTTCAAGCTATATTGAATCCTGTATTATCGAAGATGTCAAATACCAGAATAACAGTTTTTGGCTTCACTAGATGTGAAAATATTCACATATTATGCAATATTTGCATATTGTCTAGTGTCGAACCTAAAAAAGTGAAATATGTCAAAAACCTAAAAATCGTATCCGCATTTTCGTATGTTAAATAAAAAGTTTTATTGTTCGCTTTCATCCTTTTATGCTATATTGAATGGTGTATTATCGAAAATATCAAATATGCGAATAACTGTTTTTAGCATCACGAGAAATAAAAATGTTCACATACTACGCAATGTTTGTTATTGTCTAGTGTCGAACCTAAAAAAGTGAATTATGTCAAACTCCTAAAAATCGTATCCGCATTTTCGTATGTTAAACAAAAAGTTTTATTGTTCGCTTTCATCAGTTTATGCTATATTGAATCGTGTATTATCGAAGATGTCAAATACCAGAATAACAGTTTTTGGCTTCACGAGAACTGAAAATATTCACATATTCTGCAATTTTTGCATATTGTCTAGTGTCGAATGTTAAAATGTGAATTATGTCAAAAACCGAAAAATCGTATCCGCATTTTCGTATGTTAAACAAAAAGTTTTATTGTTCGCTGTCTTCGTTTTTTTCTCTATTGAATCGTTAATTATCAAAAATATCAAATATGCTAATAACTGTTTTTAGCATCACGAGAAGTAAAAATGATCACATACTACGCAATGTTTGAGTAATTTTTAGTTTCGAACGTTGAAACGTGCATGCTTAATAATCTTGAAAATCGTATTTACACTTTCGTAGGTTTAGTACGAAGTTATATTGTTCGGTTTCATCTCTTCAAGCTATATTGAATCCTGTATTATCGAAGATGTCAAATACCAGAATAACAGTTTTTAGCTTCACTAGATGTGAAAATATTCACATATTATGCAATGTTTGCATATTGTCTAGTGTCGAACCTAAAAAAGTGAAATATGTCAAACTCCTAAAAATCGTATCCGCATTTTCGTATGTTAAATAAAAAGTTTTATAGTTCGCTTTCATCCTTTTATGCTATATTGAATGGTGTATTATCAAAAATATCAAATATACGAATATCTGTTTTTAGCATCAAGAGAAGTAAAAATGTTCACATACTAAGCAATGTTTGAGTAATGTTTAGTTTCGAACCTTGAGACGTGAATGCTTAATAAACTGAAAAATCGTATTTACACTTTCGTAGGTCAAGTACGAAGTTATATTGTTCGGTTTTATCTCTTCAAGCTATATTGAATCGTGTATTATCGAAGATGCCAAATACCAGAATAACAGTTTTTAGGTTCACGAGAAGTGAAAATATTCACATATTATGCAATTTTTGCATATTGTCTAGTGTCGAACCTAAAAAAGTGAATTATGTCAAAAACCAAAAAATCGTATCCGCATTTTCGTATGTTAAACAAAAAGTTTTATTGTTCGCTTTCATCATTTTATGCTATATTGAATGGTGTATTATCAAAAATATCAAATATGCGAATAACTGTTTTTAGCATCACGGGAAGTAAAAATGTCACATACTACGCAATGTTTGTTATTGTCTAGTGTTGAACCTAAAAAAGTGAATTATGTCAAACTCCTAAAAATCGTATCCGCATTTTCGTATGTTAAACAAAAAGTTTCATTGTTCGCTTTCATCATTTTATGCTATATTGAATCCTGTATTATCGAAGATGTCAAATACCAGAATAACAGTTTTTAGCTTCACGAGAACTGAAAATATTCACATATTCTGCAATTTTTGCATATTGTCTAGTGTCGAATGTTAAAATGTGAATTATGTCAAAAACCGAAAAATCGTATCCGCATTTTCGTATGTTAAACAAAAAGTTTTATTGTTCGCTTTCATACTTTTATGCTATATTGAATCGTGTATTATCAAAAATATCAAATATGCGAATGACTGTTTTTAGCATCACGAGAAGTAAAAAAGTTCACATACTACGCAATGTTTGAGTAATGTTTAGTTTCGAACCTTGAAATGTGAATTCTTAATAAACTGAAAAATCGTATTTACACTTTCGTAGGTCAAGTACGAAGTTATATTGTTCGGTTTCATCTCTTCATGCTATATTGAATCGTGTATTATCTAAAATATCGAATATGCGAATAACTGTTTTTAGAATCACGAGAAGTAAAAATGATCACATACTAAGCAATGTTTGAGTAATGTTTAGTTTCGAACCTTGAAACGTGCATGCTTAATAAACTGAAAACTCGTATTTACACTTTCGTAGGTTAAGCACGAAGTAATATTGTTCGGTTTCTCCTTTTCATGCTATATTGAATCCTGTATTATCGAAGATGTCAAATACCAGAATAACTTTTTTCAGCATCACGAGAAGTAAAAATATTCACATATTCTGCAATGTTTGCATATTTTCTAGTGTCAAACCTACAAAAGTGAATTATGTCAAAAACCTAAAAATCGTATCCGCATTTTCGTATGTTAAATAAAAAGTTTTATTGTTCGCTTTCATCCTTTTATGCTATATTGAATGGTGTATTATCAAAAATATCAAATATGCGAATAACTGTTTTTAGCATCACGAGAAATAAAAATGTTCACATACTACGCAATGTTTGAGTAATCTTTAGTTTCGAACCTTGAAACGTGCATGCTTAATAAACTGAAAACTCGTATTTACACTTTCGTAGGTTAAGCACGAAGTAATATTGTTCGGTTTCTCCTTTTCATGCTATATTGTATCCTGTATTATCGAAGATGTCAAATACCAGAATAACAGTTTTTAGCTTCACTAGAAGTGAAAATATTCACATATTATGCAATGTTTGCATATTTTCTAGTGTCAAACCTAAAAAAGTGAATTATGTCAAACTCCTAAAAATCGTATCCGCATTTTCGTATGTTAAACAAAAAGTTTTATTGTTCGCTGTCTTCGTTTTTTTCTCTATTAAATCCGTAATTATCTAAAATATCAAATATGCGAATAACTGTTTTTAGCATCACGAGAAGTAAAAATGTTCACATACTACGCAATGTTTGAGTTTGAATTCTTAATAAACTGAAAAATCGTATTTACACTTTCGTAGGTTTAGTACGAAGTTATATTGTTCGGTTTCATCTCTTCAAGCTATATTGAATCCTGTATTATCGAAGATGTCAAATACCAGAATAACAGTTTTTAGCTTCACGAGAACTGAAAATATTCACATATTCTGCAATGTTTGCATATTGTCTAGTGACGAACTTAAAAAAGTGAATTATGTCAAAACATACATCAATCAACATTTTTACTTCTCGTGATGCTAAAAACAGTTATTCTGGTATTTGACATATTCGATAATATAGGATTCAATATAGCTTGAAGAGATGAAACCGAACAATATAACTTCGTACTAGACCTACGAAAGTGTAATTACGATTTTTGAGATTATTAAGCATGCACGTTTCAAGGTTCGAAACTAAAAATTACAGCATGTGATCATTTTTACTTCTCGTGAAGCTAAAAACAGTTATTCGCATATTTGATATTTTTGATAATACGCGATTCAATATAGCATAAAAGGATGAAAGCGAACAATAAAACTTTTTGTTTAACATACGAAAATGCGGATACGATTTTTAGGTTTTTGACCTAATTCACTTTTTTAGGTTCGGCACTAGAAAATATGCAAACATTGCATAATATGTGAATATTTTCACTTCTAGTGAAGCTAAAAACTGTTATTCTGGTATTTGACATCTTCGATAATACAGGATACAATATAGCTTGAAGAGATGAAACCGAACAATATAACTTCGTAATAAACCTACGAAAGTGTAAATACGATTTTTAAGATTATTAAGCATGCACGTTTCAAGGTTCGAAACTAAAAATTACTCAAGCATTGCGTAGTATGTGATCATTTTTACTTATCGTGATGCTAAAAACAGTTTTTCGCATATTTGATATATTTGATAATACACGATTCAATATAGCATAAAATGTTGAAAGCGAACAATAAAACTTTTTGTTTAACATACGAAAATGCGGATACGATTTTTAGGTTTTTGACATAATTCACTTTTTAAGGTTCGACACTAGACAATATGCAAACATTGCATTATATGTGAATATTTTCACTTCTCGTGAAGCTAAAAACTGTTATTCTGGTATTTGGCAGCTTCGATAATACACCATTCAATTCATTCAGAAGAAACCGAACAATACTACTTCGTACTAAACCCACGAATGTGTAAATACGATTTTTCAGTTTATTAAGCATGCACGTTTCATGGTTCGAAACTAAACATTACTCAAACATTGCGTAGCATGTGAACATTTTTACTTCTCGTGATGCTAAAAACTGTTATTCTGGTATTTGACATCTTCGATAATACACGATTCAATATAGCATAAAAGGATGAATGCGAACAATAAAACTTTTTGTTTAGCCTACGAAAATGCGGATACGATTTTTAGGTTTTTGACCTAATTCACTTTTGTAGGTTCGACACTAGGAAATATGCAAACATTGTATAATATGTGAATATTTTCACTTCTCGTGAACCTAAAAACTGTTATTCTGGTATTTGGCATCTTCGATAATACACAATTCAATTCATTCAGAAGAAACCGAACAATACTACTTCGTGCTTAACCTACGAAAGTGAAAATACGATTTTTCAGTTTATTAAGCATGCACGTTTCAAGGTTCGAAACTAAACATTACTCAAACATTGCGTAGTATGTGAACATTTTTACTTCGCGTGATGCTAAAAAAAAGTTATTCTGGTATTTGACATCTTCGATAATACACCACTCAATATAGCATAAAAGGATGAATGCGAACAATAAAACTTTTTGTTTAGCATACGAAAATGCGGATACGATTTTTAGGTTTTTGACCTAATTCACTTTTTGTAGGTTCGACACTAGGAAATATGCAAACATTGCATAATATGTGAATATTTTCACTTCTAGTGAAGCTAAAAACTGTTATTCTGGTATTTGGCATCTTCGATAATACACGATTCAATATAGCTTGAAGAGATGAAACCGAACAATATTACTTCTTGCTTAACCTACGAAAGTGTAAATACGATTTTTCAGTTTATTAAGAATTCACGTTTCAAGGTTCGAAACTAAACATTACTCAAACATTGCGTAGTATGTGAACTTTTTTACTTCGCGTGATGCTAAAAAAAGTTATTCTGGTATATGACATCTTCGATAATACACCACTCAATATAGAATAAAAGGATGAAAGCGAACAATAAATCTTTTTGTTTAGCATATGAAAATGCGGATACGATTTTTATGTTTTGGACATAATTCACTTTTTAAGGTTCGACACTAGACAATATGCAAACATTGCATAATATGTGAATATTTTCACTTCTCGTGAAGCTAAAAACTGTTATTCTGGTATTTGGCATCTTCGATAATACACGATTCAATTCATTCAGAAGAAACCGAACAATATAACTTCGTACTTGACCTACGAAAGTGTAAATACGATTTTTCAGTTTATTAAGCATTCACGTTTCAAGTTTCTTAACTAAAAATTACTCAAAAATTGCGTAGCATGTGATCATTTTTACTTCTCGTGAAGCTAAAAACATTTATTCGCATATTTGATATGTTTGATAATACACGATTCAATATAGCATAAAATGTTGAAAGCGAACAATAAAAATTTTTGTTTAACATACGAAAATGCGGATACGATTTTTAGGTTTTTGACATATTTCACTTTTTTAGGTTCGACACTAGACAATATGCAAAAATTGCATAATATTTGAATATTTTGACTTCTCGTGACCCTAAAAACTGTTATTCTGGTATTTGGCATCTTCGATAATACACAATTCAATTCATTCAGAAGAAACCGAACAATACTACTTCGTGCTTAACCTACGAAAGTGAAAATACGATTTTTCAGTTTATTAAGCATGCACGTTTCATGGTTCGAAACTAAACATTACTCAAACATTACGTAGCATGTGATCATTTTTACTTCTCGTGAAGCTAAAAATAGTTATTCGCATATTTGATATTTTTGATAATACACGATTCAATATAGCATAAAAGGATGAAAGCGGACAATAAAACTTTTTGTTTAACATACAAAAATGCGGATACGATTTTTAGGTTTTTGACCTAATTCACTTTTGTAGGTTCGACACTAGAAAATATGCAAACATTGCATAATATGTGAATATTTTCACTTCTAGTGAAGCTAAAAACTGTTATTCTGGTATTTGACATCTTCGATAATACAGGATACAATATAGCTTGAAGAGATGAAACCGAACAATATAACTTCGTACTAAACCTACGAAAGTGTGAATACGATTTTTAAGATTATTCAGCATGCACGTTTCAAGGTTCGAATCTAAAAATTACTCAAACATTGCGTAGTATGTGAACATTTTTACTCCGCGTGATGCTAAAAAAAGTTATTCTGGTATTTGACATCTTCGATAATACACCACTCAATATAGCATAAAAGGATGAATGCGAACAATAAAACTTTTTGTTTAGCCTACGAAAATGCGGATACGATTTTTAGGTTTTTGACCTAATTCACTTTTGTAGGTTCGACACTAGGAAATATGCAAACATTGCATAATATGTGAATATTTTCACTTCTCGTGAACCTAAAAACTGTTATTCTGGTATTTGGCATCTTCGATAATACACAATTCAATTCATTCAGAAGAAACCGAACAATACTACTTCGTGCTTAACCTACGAAAGTGAAAATACGATTTTTCAGTTTATTAAGCATGCACGTTTCAAGGTTCGAAACTAAACATTACTCAAACATTGCGTAGTATGTGAACATTTTTACTTCGCGTGATGCTAAAAAAAGTTATTCTGGTATTTGACATCTTCGATAATACACCACTCAATATAGAATAAAAGGATGAACGCGTACATTAAACCTTTTTGTGTAGCATACGAAAATGCGGATACGATTTTTAGGTTTTTGACCTAATTCACTTTTGTAGGTTCGACACTAGGAAATATGCAAACATTGCATAATATGTGAATATTTTCACTTCTAGTGAAGCTAAAAACTGTTATTCTGGTATTTGGCATCTTCGATAATACACGATTCAATATAGCTTGAAGAGATGAAACCGAACAATATTACTTCGTGCTTAACCTACGAAAGTGTAAATACGATTTTTCAGTTTATTAAGAATTCACGTTTCAAGGTTCGAAACTAAACATTACTCAAACATTGCGTAGTATGTGAACATTTTTACTTCGCGTGATGCTAAAAAAGTTATTCTGGTATTTGACATCTTCGATAATACACCACTCAATATAGAATAAAAGGATGAAAGCGAACAATAAATCTTTTTGTTTAGCATATGAAAATGCGGATACGATTTTTATGTTTTGGACATAATTCACTTTTTAAGGTTCGACACTAGACAATATGCAAACATTGAAAAATATGTGAATATTTTCAATTCACGTGAAGATAAAAACTGTTATTCTGGTATTTGGCATCTTCGATAATACACGATTCAATTCATTCAGAAGAAACCGAACAATACTACTTCGTGCTTAACCTACGAAAGTGTAAATACGATTTTTCAGTTTATTAAGCATTCACGTTTCAAGGTTCGAAACTAAAGATTACTCAAACATTGCGTAGTATGTGATCATTTTTACTTCTCGTGAAGCTAAAAATAGTTATTCGCATATTTGATATGTTTGATAATACACCACGCAATATAGCATAAAAGGATGAAAGCGAACAATAAAACTTTTTGTTTAACATACGAAAATGCGGATACGATTTTTAGGTTTTTGACATATTTCACTTTTTTAGGTTCGACACTAGACAATATGCAAAAATTGCATAATATGTGAATATTTTCACTTCTCGTGACCCTAAAAACTGTTATTCTGGTATTTGGCATCTTCGATAATACACAATTCAATTCATTCAGAAGAAACCGAACAATACTACTTCGTGCTTAACCTACGAAAGTGAAAATACGATTTTTCAGTTTATTAAGCATGCACGTTTCATGGTTCGAAACTAAACATTACTCAAACATTGCGTAGCATGTGATCATTTTTACTTCTCGTGAAGCTAAAAATAGTTATTCGCATATATGATATTTTTGATAATACACGATTCAATATAGCATAAAAGGTTGAAAGCGAACAATAAAACTTTTTGTTTAACATACGAAAATGCGGATACGATTTTTAGGTTTTTGACCTAATTCACTTTTGTAGGTTCGACACTAGAAAATATGCAAACATTGCATAATATGTGAATATTTTCACTTCTAGTGAAGCTAAAAACTGTTATTCTGGTATTTGACATCTTCGATAATACAGGATACAATCTAGCTTGAAGAGATGAAAGCGAACAATATAACTTCGTACTAAACATACGAAAGTGTAAATACGATTTTTAAGATTATTAAGCATGCACGTTTCAAGGTTCGAAACTAAAGATTACTCAAACATTGCGTAGTATGTGATCATTTTTACTTCTCGTGATTCTATAAACAGTTATTCGTATATTTGATATTTTTGATAATACACCATTCAATATAGCATAAAAGGATGAAAGCGAACAATAAAACTTTTTATTTAACATACGAAAATGCGGATACGATTTTGAGGTTTTTGACATATTTCACTTTTTTAGGTTCGACACTAGACAATATGCAAAAATTGCATGATATGTGAATATTTTCACTTCTCGTGAACCTAAAAACTGTTATTCTGGTATTTGGCATCTTCGATAATACACAATTCAATTCATTCAGAAGAAACCGAACAATACTACTTCGTGCTTAACCTACGAAAGTGAAAATACGATTTTTCAGTTTATTAAGCATGCACGTTTCATGGTTCGAAACTAAACATTACTCAAACATTGCTTAGTATGTGATCATTTTTACTTCTCGTGATGCTAAAAACTGTTATTCTGGTATTTGACATCTTCGATAATACACGATTCAATATAGCATAAAAGATGAATGCGAACAATAAAACTTTTTGTTTAGCCTACGAAAATGCGGATACGATTTTTAGGTTTTTGACCTAATTCACTTTTGTAGGTTCGACACTAGGAAATATGCAAACATTGCATAATATGTGAATATTTTCACTTCTCGTGAACCTAAAAACTGTTATTCTGGTATTTGGCATCTTCGATAATACACAATTCAATTCATTCAGAAGAAACCGAACAATATTACTTCGTGCTTAAACTACGAAAGTGAAAATACGATTTTTCAGTTTATTAATCATGCACGTTTCAAGGTTCGAAACTAAACATTACTCCAACATTGCGTAGTATGTGAACAATTTTACTTCGAGTGATGCTAAAAAAAGTTATTCTGGTATTTGACATCTTCGATAATACACCACTCAATATAGCATAAAAGGATGAATGCGAACAATAAAACTTTTTGTTTAGCATACGAAAATGCGGATACGATTTTTAGGTTTTTGACCTAATTCACTTTTGTAGGTTCGACACTAGGAAATATGCAAACATTGCATAATATGTGAATATTTTCACTTCTAGTGAAGCTAAAAACTGTTATTCTGGTATTTGGCATCTTCGATAATACACGATTCAATATAGCTTGAAGAGATGAAACCGAACAATATTACTTCTTGCTTAACCTACGAAAGTGTAAATACGATTTTTCAGTTTATTAAGAATTCACGTTTCAAGGTTCGAAACTAAACATTACTCAAACATTGCGTAGTATGTGAACATTTTTACTTCGCGTGATGCTAAAAAAGTTATTCTGGTATTTGACATCTTCGATAATACACCACTCAATATAGAATAAAAGGATGAAAGCGAACAATAAATCTTTTTGTTTAGCATATGAAAATGCGGATACGATTTTTATGTTTTGGACATAATTCACTTTTTAAGGTTCGACACTAGACAATATGCAAACATTGCATAATATGTGAATATTTTCACTTCTCGTGAAGCTAAAAACTGTTATTCTGGTATTTGGCATCTTCGATAATACACGATTCAATTCATTCAGAAGAAACCGAACAATACTACTTCGTGCTTAACCTACGAAAGTGTAAATACGATTTTTCAGTTTATTAAGCATTCACGTTTCAAGGTTCGAAACTAAAGATTACTCAAACATTGCGTAGTATGTGATCATTTTTACTTCTCGTGAAGCTAAAAATAGTTATTCGCATATTTGATATGTTTGATAATACACCACGCAATATAGCATAAAAGGATGAAAGCGAACAATAAAACTTTTTTTTTAAAAGACGAAAATGCGGATTCGATTTTCAGGTTTTTAACATATTTCACTTTTTTAGGTTCGAGACTAGAAAAGATGCATACTTTGCATAATATGTGAATATTTTCACTTCTCGTGACCCTAAAAACTGTTATTCTGGTATTTGGCATCTTCGATAATACACAATTCAATTCATTCAGAAGAAACCGAACAATACTACTTCGTGCTTAACCTACGAAAGTGAAAATACGATTTTTCAGTTTATTAAGCATGCACGTTTCATGGTTCGAAACTAAACATTACTCAAACATTGCGTAGTATGTGATCATTTTTACTTCTCGTGAAGCTAAAAATAGTTATTCGCATATTTGATATTTTTGATAATACACGATTCAATATAGCATAAAAGGATGAAAGCGAACAATAAAACTTTTTGTTTAACATACAAAAATGCGGATACGATTTTTAGGTTTTTGACCTAATTCACTTTTTGTAGGTTCGACACTAGACAATATGCAAAAATTGCATAATATGTGAATATTTTCACTTCTCGTGAACCTAAAAACTGTTATTCTGGTATTTAGCATCTTCGATAATACAGGATACAATATAGCTTGAAGAGATGAAACCGAACAATATAACTTCGTACTAAACCTACGAAAGTGTAATTACGATTTTTAAGATTATTAAGCATGCACGTTTCAAGGTTCGAAACTAAAGATTACTCAAACATTGCGTAGTATGTGATCATTTTTACTTCTCTTGATGCTAAAAACAGTTATTCGTATATTTGATATTTTTGATAATACACCATTCAATATAGCATAAAAGGATGAAAGCGAACTATAAAACTTTTTATTTAACATACGAAAATGCGGATACGATTTTTAGGAGTTTGACATAATTCACTTTTTTAGGTTCGACACTAGACAATATGCAAAAATTGCATAATATGTGAATATTTTCACTTCTCGTGAACCTAAAAACTGTTATTCTGGTATTTGGCATCTTCGATAATACACGATTCAATATAGCTTGAAGAGATAAAACCGAACAATATAACTTCGTACTTGACCTACGAAAGTGTAAATACGATTTTTCAGTTTATTAAGCTTTCACGTTTCAAGGTTCGAAACTAAACATAACTCAAACATTGCGTAGTATGTGAACATTTTTACTTCTCGTGATGCTAAAAACACTTATTCGTATATTTGATATTTTTGATAATACACCATTCAATATAGCATAAAAGGATCAAAGCGAAAAATAAAACTTTTTTTTTATCATACGAAAATGCGGATACGATTTTTATGTTTTTGACATAATTCACTTTTTTAGGTTCGACACTAGACAATAACAAACATTGCTTAGTATGTGAACATTTTTATTTCTCGTGATGCTAAAAACAGTTATTCGCATATTTGATATTTTTGATAATACACCATTCAATATAGCATAAAAGGATGAAAGCGAACAATAAAAATTTTTGTTTAAAATACGAAAATGCGGATACGATTTTTAGGTTTTTGACATAATTCACTTTTGTATCAAAATATCAAATATACGAATAACTGTTTTTAGCATCACGAGAAGTAAAAATGATCACATACTAAGCAATGTTTGAGTAATGTTTAGTTTCGAACCTTGAGACGTGAATGCTTAATAAACTGAAAAATCGTATTTACAATTTCGTAGGTCAAGTACGAAGTTATATTGTTCGGTTTCATCTCTTCATGCTATATTGAAATGTGTATTATCAGAGATGTCAAATACCAGAATAACATCTTTTAGCTTCACGGGAAGTGAAAATATTCACATATTATGCAATTTTTGCATATTGTCTAGTGTCGAACCTAAAAAAGTGAATTATGTCAAAAACCGAAAAATCGTATCCGCATTTTCGTATGTTAAACAAAAAGTTTTATTGTTCGCTTTCATACTTTTATGCTATATTGAATCGTGTATTATCAAAAATATGAAAAATGCGAATTACTGTTTTTAGCATCACGAGAAGTAAAAAAGTTCACATACTACGCAATGTTTGAGTAATGTTTAGTTTCGAACCTTGAATCGTGAATTCTTAATAAACTGAAAAATCGTATTTACACTTTCGTAGGTCAAGTACGAAGTTATATTGTTCGGTTTCATCTCTTCATGCTATATTGAATCGTGTATTATCTAAAATATCGAATATGCGAATAACTGTTTTTAGCATCACGAGAAGTAAAAATGATCACATACTACGCAATGTTTGAGTAATCTTTAGTTTCGAACCTTGAAACGTGCATGCTTAATAATCTTAAAAATCGTATTTACACTTTCGTATGTTTAGTACGAAGTTATATTGTTCGGTTTCATCTCTTCAAGCTATATTGAATCCTGTATTATCGAAGATGTCAAATACCAGAATAACAGTTTTTAGCTTCACGAGAACTGAAAATATTCACATATTCTGCAATATTTGCATATTTTCTAGTGTCGAACCTACATTAGGTCAAAAACCTAAAAATCGTATCCGCATTTTCGTATGTTAAACAAAAAGTTTTATTGTTCGCTGTCTTCGTTTTTTTCTCTATTGAATCGTTAATTATCTAAAATATCAAATATGCGAATAACTGTTTTTAGCATCACGAGAAGTAAAAATGATCACATACTACGCAATGTTTGAGTAATGTTTAGTTTCGAACCTTGAAACGTGAATTCTTAATAAACTGAAAAATCGTATTTACACTTTCGTAGGTCAAGTACGAAGTTATATTGTTCGGTTTCATCTCTTCATGCTATATTGAATCGTGTATTATAAGAGATGTCAAATACCAGAATAACAGTTTTTAGCTTCACGAGAACTGAAAATATTCACATATTCTGCAATTTTTGCATATTGTCTAGTGACGAACTTAAAAAAGTGAATTATGTCAAAAACCTAAAAATCGTATCCGCATTTTCGTATGTTAAACAAAAAGTTTTATTGTTCGCTTTCATACTTTTATGCTATATTGAATCGTGTATTATCAAAAATATGAAATATGCGAATTACTGTTTTTAGCATCACGAGAAGTAAAAAAGTTCACATACTACGCAATGTTTGAGTAATGTTTAGTTTCGAACCTTGAAACGTGAATTCTTAATAAACTGAAAAATCGTATTTACACTTTCGTAGGTCAAGTACGAAGTTATATTGTTCGGTTTCATCTCTTCATGCTATATTGAATCGTGTATTATCTAAAATATCGAATATGCGAATAACTGTTTTTAGAATCACGAGAAGTAAAAATGATCACATACTAAGCAATGTTTGAGTAATGTTTAGTTTCGAACCTTGAAACGTGCATGCTTAATAAACTGAAAACTCGTATTTAAACTTTCGTAAGTTAAGCACGAAGAAATATTGTTCGGTTTCTCCTTTTCATGCTATATTGAATTGTCTATTATCGAAGTTGCCAAATATGCGAATAACTGTTTTTAGCATCACGAAAAGTAAAAATGATCACATACTACGCAATGTTTGAGTAATGTTTAGTTTCGAACCTTGAAACGTGCATGCTTAATAATCTTAAAAATCGTATTTACACTTTCGTAGGTTTAGTACGAAGTTATATTGTTCGGTTTCATCTCTTCAAGCTATATTGAATCCTGTATTATCGAAGATGTCAAATACCAGAATAACAGTTTTTGGCTTCACGAGAAGTAAAAATATTCACATATTATGCAATGTTTGCATATTTTCTAGTGTCAAACCTACAAAAGTGAATTATGTCAAAAACCTAAAAATCGTATCCGCATTTTCGTATGTTAAACAAAAAGTTTTATTGTTCGCTGTCTTCGTTTTTTTCTCTATTAAATCGTTAATTATCTAAAATATCAAATATGCGAATAACTGTTTTTAGCATCACGAGAAGTAAAAATGATCACATACTACGCAATGTTTGAGTAATGTTTAGTTTCGAACCTTGAAACGTGAATTCTTAATAAACTGAAAAATCGTATTTACACTTTTGTAGGTCAAGTACGAAGTTATATTGTTCGGTTTCATCTCTTCATGCTATATTGAATCGTGTATTATAAGAGATGTCAAATACCAGAATAACAGTTTTTAGCTTCACGAGAAGTGAAAATATTCACATATTCTGCAATGTTTGCATATTGTCTAGTGTCGAACCTAAAAAAGTGAAATATGTCAAAAACCTAAAAATCGTTTCCGCATTTTCGTATGTTAAACAAAAAGTTTTATTGTTCGCTTTCATACTTTCATGCTATATTGAATAGTGTATTATCTAAAATATCGAATATGCGAATAACTGTTTTTAGAATCACGAGAAGTAAAAATGATCACATACTAAGCAATGTTTGAGTAATGTTTAGTTTCGAACCTTGAAACGTGCATGCTTAATAAACTAAAAAATCGTATTTACACTTTCGTAGGTTTAGTACGAAGTTATATTGTTCGGTTTCATCTCTTCAAGCTATATTGAATCCTGTATTATCGATGTTGCCAAATATGAGAGTAACAGTTTTTAGCTTCGCGAGAAGTAAAAATATTCACATATTCTGCAATTTTTGCATATTGTCTAGTGTCGAACCTAAAAAAGTGAATTATGTCAAAAACCGAAAAATCGTATCCGCATTTTCGTATGTTAAACAAAAAGTTTTATTGTTCGCTTTCATCATTTTATGCTATATTGAATCGTGTATTATCAAAAATATCAAATATGCTAATAACTGTTTTTAGCATCACGAGAAGTAAAAATGATCACATACTACGCAATGTTTGAGTAATGTTTAGTTTCGAACCTTGAAACGTGAATGCTTAATAAACTGAAAATCGTATTTAGACTTTCGTAGGTCAAGTACGAAGTTATATTGTTCGGTTTTATCTCTTCAAGCTATATTGAATCGTGTATTATCGAAGATGCCAAATACCAGAATAACAGTTTTTAGCTTCACGAGAACTGAAAATATTCACATATTCTGCAATTTTTGCATATTGTCTAGTGTCGAACCTAAAAAAGTGAATTATGTCAAAAACCGAAAAATCGTATCCGCATTTTCGTATGTTAAACAAAAAGTTTTATTGTTCGCTTTCATCATTTTATGCTATATTGAATCGTGTATTATCTAAAATATCGAATATGCGAATAACTGTTTTTAGAATCACGAGAAGTAAAAATGATCACATACTACGCAATGTTTGAGTAATTTTTAGTTTCGAACGTTGAAACGTGCATGCTTAATAATCTTGAAAATCGTATTTACACTTTCGTAGGTTTAGTACGAAGTTATATTGTTCGGTTTCATCTCTTCAAGCTATATTGAATCCTGTATTATCGATGTTGCCAAATATGAGAGTAACAGTTTTTGGCTTCACGAGAACTAAAAATATAGTAATAGAAGTAAATATTCTGCAATGTTTGCATATTATCTAGTGTCGAACATAAAAAAGTGAATTATGTCAAACTCCTAAAAATCGTATCCGCATTTTCGTATGTTAAATAAAAAGTTTTATAGTTCGCTTTCATCCTTTTATGCTATATTGAATGGTGTATTATCAAAAATATCAAATATACGAATAACTGTTTTTAGCATCAAGAGAAGTAAAAATGTTCACATACTAAGCAATGTTTGAGTAATGTTTAGTTTCGAACCTTGAGACGTGAATGCTTAATAAACTGAAAAATCGTATTTACACTTTCGTAGGTTAAGCACGAAGTAGTATTGTTCGGTTTCTCCTTTTCATGCTATATTGAATTGTGTATTATCGATGTTGCCAAATATGAGAGTAACAGTTTTTAGCTTCGCGAGAAGTAAAAATATTCACTTATTCTGCAATGTTTGCATATTATCTAGTGTCGAACATAAAAAAGTGAATTATGTCAAATACCTAAAATTCGTATCAACATTTTCGTATGTTAAACAAAAAGTTTTATTGTTCGCTTTCATCATTTTATGCTATATTGAATCGTGTATTATCAAAAATATCAAATATGCTAATAACTGTTTTTAGCATCACGAGAAGTAAAAATGATCACATACTACGCAATGTTTGAGTAATCTTTAGTTTCGAACCTTGAAACGTGCATGCTTAATAATCTTAAAAATCGTATTTACACTTTCGTATGTTTAGTACGAAGTTATATTGTTCGGTTTCATCTCTTCATGCTATATTGAATCCTGTATTATCGAAGATGTCAAATACCAGAATAACAGTGTTTAGCTTCACTAGATGTGAAAATATTCACATATTATGCAATATTTGCATATTGTCTAGTGTCGAACCTAAAAAAAGTGAAATATGTCAAAAACCTAAAAATCGTATCCGCATTTTCGTATGTTAAATAAAAATGTATTATTGTTCGCTTTCATCCTTTTATGCTATATTGAATGGTGTATTATCAAAAATATCAAATATACGAATATCTGTTTTTAGCATCAAGAGAAGTAAAAATGTTCACATACTAAGCAATGTTTGAGTAATGTTTAGTTTCGAACCTTGAGACGTGAATGCTTAATAAACTGAAAAATCGTATTTACACTTTCGTAGGTCAAGTACGAAGTTATATTGTTCGGTTTCATCTCTTCAAGCTATATTGAATCGTGTATTATCGATGATGCCAAAGACCAGAATAACAGTTTTAAGGTTCACGAGAAGTGAAAATATTCACATATTATGCAATTTTTGCATATTGTCTAGTGTCTAACCTAAAAAAAGTGAATTATGTCAAAAAGCGAAAAATCGTATCCGCATTTTCGTATGTTAACCAAAAAGTTTTATTGTTATCTTTCATGATTTGATGCTATATTGAATGGTGTATTATCAAAAATATCAAATATGCGAATAACTGTTTTTAGCATCACGGGAAGTAAAAATGTCAAAAAATACGCAAAGTTTGTTATTGTCTAGTGTTGAACCTAAAAAAGAGAATTATGTCAAACACCTAAAAATCGTATCTGCATTTTCGTATGCTAAACAAAAAGTTTTATTGTGCGCTTTCATCTCTTCATGCTATATTGAATCCTGTATTATCGAAGATGTCAAATACCAGAATAACAGTTTTTGGCTTCACGAGAAGTAAAAATATTCACATATTCTGCAATGTTTGCATATTGTCTAGTGTCGAACCTAAAAAAGTGAAATATGTCAAAAACCTAAAAATCGTATCCGCATTTTCGTATGTTAAACAAAAAGTTTTATTGTTCGCTTTCATACTTTTATGCTATATTGAATCGTGTATTATCAAAAATATGAAATATGCGAATTACTGTTTTTAGCATCACGAGAAGTAAAAAAGTTCACATACTACGCAATGTTTGAGTAATGTTTAGTTTCGAACCTTGAAACGTGAATTCTTAATAAACTGAAAAATCGTATTTACACTTTCGTAGGTCAAGTACGAAGTTATATTGTTCGGTTTCATCTCTTCATGCTATATTGAATCGTGTATTATCTAAAATATCGAATATGCGAATAACTGTTTTTAGAATCACGAGAAGTAAAAATGATCACATACTAAGCAATGTTTGAGTAATGTTTAGTTTCGAACCTTGAAACGTGCATGCTTAATAAACTGAAAACTCGTATTTACACTTTCGTAGGTTAAGCACGAAGTAATATTGTTCGGTTTCTCCTTTTCATGCTATATTGAATCCTGTATTATCGAAGATGTCAAATACCAGAATAACAGTTTTTGGCTTCACGAGAAGTAAAAATATTCACATATTATGCAATGTTTGCATATTTTCTAGTGTCAAACCTACAAAAGTGAATTATGTCAAAAACCTAAAAATCGTATCCGCATTTTCGTATGTTAAATAAAAAGTTTTATTGTTCGCTTTCATCCTTTTATGCTATATTGAATGGTGTATTATCAAAAATATCAAATATGCGAATAACTGTTTTTAGCATCACGAGAAATAAAAATGTTCACATACTACGCAATGTTTGAGTAATCTTTAGTTTCGAACCTTGAAACGTGCATGCTTAATAAACTAAAAAATCGTATTTACACTTTCGTAGGTTAAGCACGAAGTAATATTGTTCGGTTTCTCCTTTTCATGCTATATTGTATCCTGTATTATCGAAGATGTCAAATACCAGAATAACAGTTTTTAGCTTCACTAGAAGTGAAAATATTCACATATTATGCAATGTTTGCATATTTTCTAGTGTCAAACCTAAAAAAGTGAATTATGTCAAACTCCTAAAAATCGTATCCGCATTTTCGTATGTTAAACAAAAAGTTTTATTGTTCGCTGTCTTCGTTTTTTTCTCTATTAAATCGTTAATTATCTAAAATATCAAATATGCGAATAACTGTTTTTAGTATCACGAGAAGTAAAAAAGTTCACATACTACGCAATGTTTGAGTTTGAATTCTTAATAAACTGAAAAATCGTATTTACACTTTCGTAGGTTTAGTACGAAGTTATATTGTTCGGTTTCATCTCTTCAAGCTATATTGAATCCTGTATTATCGAAGATGTCAAATACCAGAATAACAGTTTTTAGCTTCACGAGAACTGAAAATATTCACATATTCTGCAATTTTTGCATATTGTCTAGTGACGAACTTAAAAAAGTGAATTAAGTCAAAACATACATCAATCAACATTTTTACTTCTCGTGATGCTAAAAACAGTTATTCTGGTATTTGTCATCATCGATAATACAGGATTCAATATAGCTTGAAGAGATGAAACCGAACAATATAACTTCGTACTAAACCTACGAAAGTGTAATTACGAATTTTAAGATTATTAAGCATGCACGTTTCAAGGTTCGAAACTAAAAATTACGCAGCATGTGATCATTTTTACTTCTCGTGAAGCTAAAAATAGTTATTCGCATATTTGATATTTTTGATAATACACGATTCAATATAGCATAAAAGGATGAAAGCGGACAATAAAACTTTTTGTTTAACATACGAAAATGCGGATACGATTTTTAGGTTTTTGACCTAATTCACTTTTGTAGGTTCGGCACTAGAAAATATGCAAACATTGCATAATATGTGAATATTTTCACTTCTAGTGAAGCTAAAAACTGTTATTCTGGTATTTGACATCTTCGATAATACAGGATACAATATAGCTTGAAGAGATGAAACCGAACAATATAACTTCGTACTAAACATACGAAAGTGTAAATACGATTTTTAAGATTATTAAGCATGCACGTTTCAAGGTTCGAAACTAAAAATTACTCAAGCATTGCGTAGTATGTGATCATTTTTACTTCTCGTGATGCTAAAAACAGTTTTTCGCATATTTGATATATTTGATAATACACGATTCAATATAGCATAAAATGTTGAAAGCGAACAATAAAACTTTTTGTTTAACATACGAAAATGCGGATACGATTTTTAGGTTTTTGACATAATTCACTTTTTAAGGTTCGACACTAGACAATATGCAAACATTGCATTATATGTGAATATTTTCACTTCTCGTGAAGCTAAAAACTGTTATTCTGGTATTTGACATCTTCGATAATACACAATTCAATTCATTCAGAAGAAACCGAACAATACTACTTCGTGCTTAACCTACGAAAGTGTAAATACGATTTTTCAGTTTATTAAGCATTCACGTTTCAAGGTTCGAAACTAAAGATTACTCAAACATTGCGTAGTATGTGATCATTTTTACTTCTCGTGAAGCTAAAAACAGTTATTCGCATATTTGATATTTTTGATAATACACCATTCAATATAGCATAAAAGGATGAAAGCGAACAATAAAACTTTTTATTTAACATACGAAAATGCGGATACGATTTTTAGGTTTTTGACATATTTCACTTTTTTAGGTTCGACACTAGACAATATGCAAAAAATTGCATAATATGTGAATATTTTCACTTCTCGTGAACCTAAAAACTGTTATTCTGGTATTTGGCATCTTCGATAATACACAATTCAATTCATTCAGAAGAAACCGAACAATACTACTTCGTGCTTAACCTACGAAAGTGAAAATACGATTTTTCAGTTTATTAAGCATGCACGTTTCATGGTTCGAAACTAAACATTACTCAAACATTGCGTAGTATGTGAACATTTTTACTTCGCGTGATGCTAAAAAAGTTATTCTGGTATTTGACATCTTCGATAATACACCACTCAATATAGCATAAAAGGATGAATGCGAACAATAAAACTTTTTGTTTAGCCTACGAAAATGCGGATACGATTTTTAGGTTTTTTGACCTAATTCACTTTTGTAGGTTCGACACTAGGAAATATGCAAACATTGCATAATATGTGAATATTTTCACTTCTCGTGAACCTAAAAACTGTTATTCTGGTATTTGGCATCTTCGATAATACACAATTCAATTCATTCAGAAGAAACCGAACAATACTACTTCGTGCTTAACCTACGAAAGTGAAAATACGATTTTTCAGTTTATTAAGCATGCACGTTTCAAGGTTCGAAACTAAACATTACTCAAACATTGCGTAGTATGTGAACATTTTTACTTCGCGTGATGCTAAAAAAAGTTATTCTGGTATTTGACATCTTCGATAATACACCACTCAATATAGCATAAAAGGATGAATGCGAACAATAAAACTTTTTGTTTAGCATACGAAAATGCGGATACGATTTTTAGGTTTTTGACCTAATTCACTTTTGTAGGTTCGACACTAGAAAATATGCAAACATTGCATAATATGTGAATATTTTCACTTCTAGTGAAGCTAAAAACTGTTATTCTGGTATTTGGCATCTTCGATAATACACGATTCAATATAGCTTGAAGAGATGAAACCGAACAATATTACTTCTTGCTTAACCTACGAAAGTGTAAATACGATTTTTTTGTTTTTTAAGAATTCACGTTTCAAGGTTCGAAACTAAAGATTACTCAAACATTGCGTAGTATGTGAACATTTTTACTTCGCGTGATGCTAAAAAAGTTATTCTGGTATTTGACATCTTCGATAATACACCACTCAATATAGAATAAAAGGATGAAAGCGAACAATAAATCTTTTTGTTTAGCATATGAAAATGCGGTTACGTTTTTTATGTTTTTGACATAATTCACTTTTTAAGGTTCGACACTAGACAATATGCAAACATTGCATAATATGTGAATATTTTCACTTCTCGTGATGCTAAAAACAGTTATTCTGGTATTTGACATCTTCGATAATACACGATTCAATTCATTCAGAAGAAACCGAACAATACTACTTCGTTCTTCACCTACTAAAGTGTAAATACGATTTTTCAGTTTATTAAGCATTCACGTTTCAAGGTTCGAAACTAAAGATTACTCAAACATTGCGTAGTATGTGATCATTTTTACTTCTCGTGAAGCTAAAAATAGTTATTCGCATATTTGATATGTTTGATAATACACCACGCAATATAGCATAAAAGGATGAAAGCGAACAATAAAACTTTTTGTTTAACATACGAAAATGCGGATACGATTTTTAGGTTTTTGACATATTTCACTTTTTTAGGTTCGACACTAGACAATATGCAAAAATTGCATAATATGTGAATATTTTCACTTCTCGTGACCCTAAAAACTGTTATTCTGGTATTTGGCATCTTCGATAATACACAATTCAATTCATTCAGAAGAAACCGAACAATACTACTTCGTGCTTAACCTACGAAAGTGTAAATACGATTTTTCAGTTTATTAAGCATGCACGTTTCAAGGTTCGAAACTAAACATTACTCAAACATTGCGTAGTATGTGAACATTTTTATTTCTCGTGAAGCTAAAAACAGTTATTGGCATTTTTGATATTTTTGATAATACACGATTCAATATAGTATAAAAGGATGAAACCGAACAATAAAACTTTTCGTTTAACATACGAAAATGCGGATACGATTTTTAGGTTTTTGACATAATTCACTTTTATAGGATCGACACTAGAAAATATGCAAACATTGCATAATATGTGAATATTTCCACTTCTAGTGAAGCTAAAAACTGTTATTCTGGTATTTGACATCTTCGATAATACAGGATACAATATAGCTTGAAGAGATGAAACCGAACAATATAACTTCGTACTAAACCTACGAAAGTGTAAATACGATTTTCAAGATTATTAAGCATGCACGTTTCAACGTTCGAAACTAAAGATTACTCAAACATTGCGTAGTATGTGATCATTTTTACTTCTCGTGATGCTAAAAACAGTTATTCGTATATTTGATATTTTTGATAATACACCACTCAATATAGCATAAAAGGATGAAAGCGAACAATAAAACTTTTTGTTTAACATACGAAAATGCGGATACGATTTTTAGGAGTTTGACATAATTCACTTTTTTAGGTTCGACACTAGACAATATGCAAAAATTGCATAATATGTGAATATTTTCACTTCTCGTGAACCTAAAAACTGTTATTCTGGTATTTGGCATCTTCGATAATACACGATTCAATATAGCTTGAAGAGATAAAACCGAACAATATAACTTCGTACTTGACCTACGAAAGTGTAAATACGATTTTTCAGTTTATTAAGCATTCACGTCTCAAGGTTCGAAACTAAACATTACTCAAACATTGCTTAGTATGTGAACATTTTTACTTCTCTTGATGCTAAAAACAGTTATTCGTATATTTGATATTTTTGATAATACACCATTCAATATAGCATAAAAGGATGAAAGCGAACTATAAAACTTTTTATTTAACATACGAAAATGCGGATACGATTTTTAGGTATTTGACATAATTCACTTTTTTAGGTTCGACACTAAACAATAACAAACATTGCGTAGTATGTGAACATTTTTATTTCTCGTGATGCTAAAAACAGTTATTCGCATATTTGATATATTTGATAATACACCATTCAATATAGCATAAAAGGATGAAAGCGAACAATAAAACTTTTTGTTTAACATACGAAAATGCGGATACGATTTTTAGGTTTTTGACATAATTCACTTTTGTATCAAAATATCAAATATACGAATAACTGTTTTTAGCATCACGAGAAGTAAAAATGATCACATACTAAGCAATGTTTGAGTCATGTTTAGTTTCGAACCTTGAGACGTGAATGCTTAATAAACTGAAAAATCGTATTTACAATTTCGTAGGTCAAGTACGAAGTTATATTGTTCGGTTTCATCTCTTCATGCTATATTGAAATGTGTATTATCAGAGATGTCAAATACCAGAATAACAGTTTTTAGCTTCACGAGAAGTGAAAATATTCACATATTCTGCAATTTTTGCATATTGTCTAGTGTCGAACCTAAAAAAGTGAATTATGTCAAAAACCGAAAAATCGTATCCGCATTTTCGTATGTTAAACAAAAAGTTTTATTGTTCGCTTTCATCATTTTATGCTAATCGTGTATTATCAAAAATATCAAATATGCGAATAACTGTGTTTAGCATCACGAGAAGTAAAAATGTTCACATATTCTGCAATGTTTGCATATTGTCTAGTTTCGAACCTTGAAACGTGAATGCTTAATAAACTGAAAAATCGTATTTACACTTTCGTATGTCAAGTATGTGAACATTTTTACTTCTCGTGATGCTAAAAACAGTTATTCGTATATTTTATATTTTTGATAATACACCATTCAATATAGCATAAAAGGATGAAAGCGAACAATAAAACTTTTTATTAAAAATACGAAAATGCGGAGACGATTTTTAGGTTTTTGACATAATTCACTTTTTTAGGTTCGACACTAGACACTATGCAAACAGTGCCGAATATGTGACTATTTTCACTTCTCGTGAAGCTAAAAACTGTTATTCTGGTATTTGACATCTCTGATAATACACGATTCAATATAGCATGAAGAGATGAAACCGAACAATATAACTTCGTACTTGACCTACGAAAGTGTAAATACGATTTTTCAGTTTATTAAGCTTTCACGTTTCAAGGTTCGAAACTAAACATAACTCAAACATTGCGAAGTATGTGAACATTTTTAATTCTCGTGATGCTAAAAACAGTTATTCTGGTATTTGATATTTTTGATAATACACCATTCAATATAGCATAAAAGGATGAAAGCGAACAATAAAACTTTTTATTTAACATACAAAAATGCGGATACGATTTTTAGGTTTTTGACATAATTCACTTTCTTATATAATGTAGGCACAGGCTGGTTGGTACGTAGGTGAGAAAGAGACAAAGAATAAAGATAGAGAGAGAGGTTCGGTACCTTTATGATTCGTAAGTTGTGTTGAGGTTTAATCCACACGGCGGTGAGTTGTAAGTACTGGATCCCCACAGGTGTATTCCAAGTGTGTGAGAGAGACGGAGTTATAGGCCGCACAGGTATATTCCGTAAAGGGCGGCGATTCAAATTTACGACACTGTTCGAAGATCTTTACAAGATCTATTCAAGTCTACGATGACTTTTACGACTCCCGAACTTGGATTTTAAATTGTCCCAATCGAATTTTATTAATCTCAAACTCAGAGATTTCCGAAGTTAAATTGAAATACCGCACTGGACTATTGTCGCGAGACCGGTTATAAATCCGAAGGAAAATTTAAGTGTCGAACTAGACGAAGAATTTACTGACTGCTTCCTCTTGGTGTGGATCTCTTTTATATTTTTTCATACAAATTGACGGTCAGCGAAAATCGTGACGTAGTCATATCTTCTTAGAGGAGAAGGGGCCCTATACTGCTCCCTACTTCCCCTGCTCCTTATTCCCCTTTATCGATTTTCTCATAGATTTCTTAACTCAATCCAGCCTGTGTGTATTATATACATTCAAATACGTCGCGGGACGTGACACCTGCCCCCTCAGTTCGAGCGCGGGGAGTTAACGATCCGCGATCGAAACTTCGGTAGAAGAATACATTTTTAATCCAAGATGCTTACTCGATCAAGTACATATTTTCAATTTAATTTGCCAATTTATATCATAAAAATTTTGTTTATACATAATTATAGGAATTGACATTTTCAATTATTGTTGCGAATTAAAAATTTATAACAAGTTTTATATAAATTCATAGTAATAATGGAGGATACAAGTCTGGAAATATTACAATCATTGATTACATATGTTATAGTGGTGATTAGGTAATTTAAAAATTTTTTCTTTGATTGATAATAACTATTTAAACTTACAACATGATGATTGTTGAAAAAAAGAAGATTAAAAATTGTAAAATTTCATCGATTAGATATAAAATAGTAAAGAGCAATTTACAAGTATTACGTTGGTTGATGTATACATTAGTAAAAAGAGAAATTGACGTATATAATATTAATAATACAGATTAAAAATAATATTTAGATCGTTGATAACATATATTAATTAATAGACGTTGTAACTTGGTACATTGAAGAGAAAAACTTGGTTAACTCTAAAATTGATTTCTTTAAAACATGGCATAGCTATTGCTTATTATTACTTTTACATGTTTCTAAAAATTAATTTCATGAACTTCAATTTCATTGGTGTATTATTAAATGAATAAAATAATCATAAGAAAAACAATTTTACATAATCACAGGGTAATAGATTTTCCTACAATTCTTGTACTTTTAATTGTTTTTCTAATCTTTCTTGTAAAATTAATATGCATGAAACATATGAAGAATAGTAATTATTCAATTTGTTATTGTTGCACATTAATTTCTATTGGAAAAGCAATTTTTACATTAACAATTTTGTAACGCCATCGCATAGTATACATTTACAGACTCAATATTTGTAGAAACTGTTCTTCCAATAGGATGGGAATCAAGAAAAGTTCCCTTGATGGAAGAAAAAACAAAATTGAAATTATATTTATGATGGCACCGATTAAGAAGTGCTTATTTATTCTTGTCAGAAAAAGTCTTTTTTTCTCATCCAAAAAAGAAGAAAAATACAAATATTTCTATATTTTTCTTTAAGTGATAAAATATAATGTTGACTCGAATGAAAACTAGCATTTGTCTTTCTAAAAAGGTTATTAGTTTGTTTTTTTGAAAGGTTGGTGAACAAAAATAAAATTGATTAAATTAAATGCAAAGAAATTACACATAAGAATTTTAATGAAATATAATTTCTTTGTGATGATATTGGATTATTAGTTTTTGCTGAACAGAAGAGAAAAGTTAAAAATTTTTGATTAATTTGATAGATACTTGCTAGTTTGAGAAGTTTAATTTACTCTGAAAAAAAAGACACGAAATATATTGAAATTTTTTGATTGGTATTTGAAGGTACAGTGAGCTTCTCGAATCTCTGAAATAGAAAAAATAAGATTAGAATAAAATTTCAAAAGATCTTTTGTTTAAAACATTTCCTGGTTTAGTTATTCTAAACGCTTTGGTTTTATGCAAAGTTTATATTATTTTAGGTTTGGATTCAAATTCAGTTAATCAATTTTGTATATTCATGTGCGATCTTTTTATTCGATTGATGTGAACTACTGTCGGTTTTCCTTTTACGTTGATTTTTACATTTCCTTTTCCTAGTACATCTAAAACTTCCTGAGGTCCTGTGTATTGATTATCCAGCTTTTTAATTTTTCCTCCTTTTAATAAAAATACGTTGTCTCCAATTTTTACTTCTAAAGGATTTATTTTTTTATCATAATATATTTTCGATTTTTCTTTTGCTGAAATAAGATTCTCTCTTGCTTGTGTTCGCATTTCGTGTAGTTGAGTTACGAAATTAATTAAATAATCATCATACGTTTGTAATTTTACTTGTTGTGATAAAGGTTCGCTGGAAGGTTCACGAGCTAATTTACCAAAAACCAATTCATAGGGTGTGCATTTTGTGCCTTCATGTACACTAGTATTATACGAGAACATTGCTAGTTCAAGCCAATCATCCCATTCTGAATTTTTTGCAACAAATTGTTTGAGATATTCTCCTAAAACATGATGTGAACGTTCTAATGATCCGTTTGATTGAGGATGAAAAGCTGTGGTACGAAATTGTTTAATTCTAAAACGTTTTGCCAATCTTTTTAATAAATTACTTAAAAAATCTCTGCCTTGGTCAGTAAGTACTCCTTTTGGTGATCCAAATATGCAAATAAATTTGCAAATTATTGCTAAAGAATATTTGGTAAAATTGTCTTGTATCGTTAGAATATATAAGTTACCGGATTTTGTTTCAGGTAGTGGGCCAACAATGTCCATTGATATTTTTTCAAAAGCAGTAGTGGGTGTGTCTGTGATTACCATAGGATTTTTTGTTTTGACTCTGATTAATTTTTTCAGTTGACATTGTAAACAGTCTTGAATATATTTTTGAATGTCTACTTTCATATTTTCCCAAAAAAATTTTTGGCGAATTCGGCTATAAGTTTTTGTAACGCCTTTATGGCCTCCTAATGCCGAAGAATGAGCTTCTTCAATTAAATGAGTTCGTTGTTCCTTTGTTGGATATTGCGTTATTCCATTGCAAACTATAATTTTTGTAGTTGAATTTGAAAAAATTGAATTGAACACTGATTTCACTTCTTCCCAAGGTATATGATTAATTCTGGAAGTTTTTGAAATACTAATTGATCGTAATTTAAATTTTTGAGATAATTCATGTAATGAGTGAATTGATAATTTCATATTATTTAAGGTTTCTGATAAATTGTCCTTAGTTTCTTCTTCAATTGGAAGTGCAAAATGGTAGTAGTTTCCTTTTTTAATCTCTTTTGCTATTCCCTTTTGTAAATTTTTAAATTTTGGTAATGTTTCACGTTTTTCTAAAGTTTTTGATCCGTTGTCGCGAGGAGTTCCATTTGTTGTAACAAAGTATGCATAATTATCTTTTCGCATAGTTAATTGATCGCGACATTCAACTAAATTTTTCCTTGTTATAATTTTTTCTGTTTGAGAGTTTATAGGAGGAGGTTCTGGGGGTGGGCGATTATAATTATCATGATCTTTATCGATTTTTTCACAATTTATTTGAGATCTTCGGTTTAATCTCAAATTTTCTTCAAAATAAGGCTCTTCAAATTCTTCTTCCAATTTTTCTTCTTGGTTTTCTTCAAACTTCTCTTCAAAATTTTCCTCAAGATTGTCTTCAAAATTTTCTTCAAAATTCTGTTCGAAATTCTTTTCGAAATTGTCTTCAAGATCATCTTCAAAATTATCTTCCAAATTTTCTTCATAATTTTCTCCATCATTTTCTTCGTGTGAGGTTTCAATGTCGTTGATTTCATCTTCTGAGGTAGAAAAGTAATTCTCACTTTCTTCGCTTTCAAATTCATTAATATTTTTTCGCTTCTTGGCATTCTTCTTCATTTTGTTTTTTGCTCGAGGTTTTTTCACAAGAGGTTTAGAAGAAAAATTTTTGTCTAATTTTTCTTGGATTTCATTTTGATTCAAATTTTTTGCTTTTTCTTGTTGTATTCTCTTTTGAGCTCTTGTGGTAATAGTTTTCCATGATAAATTTTCGTATTTTTTGGAAAACATTGGACTTAATAAACATATTGTCATAAAAATAAGTCTTGAAGCCATATTTTTGAATAAATTTGTGTATTTTAAAATATTCTTACCAATCTCACTAAATGATTCTTCACTAAGGAATTCTTGTAAAAATTCTGGAATTTTTGTGTCAATATTTAATATTTGGGCTTCTGGAATTTCGCTAAAATGATCTACGTCGTCTGGTACCATTCCCGGATTCAAGTTTTTTCGTTTTAAAGGTCTTACCTTATTTTTAGAGTTTTCTTGTTTATTTCTTGTAAAAGTTTTCTTGGAAAACGTTTTTTCTTGAGAAGTCATGAAAGTATCATTGTCATCAACTTGTAAATATTTTGATTTTTCCTGGCTATCATCAATAGGGTTTCTTGAGAGAGCATCTGCATTTACATTCATTTTTCCTGCTTTGTAAATTACATCAAAATCATATTCTGCGAGTTTTAATCTCCAACGTGATACTCGTGAACACGGGTCTTTAGAATTTTGAAACCAAACTAGAGGTTTGTGATCAGTCACTAAGGTAAATTTTCTTCCATACAAATAAGGACGAAAATGAGTTACACAAAATATTATAGCAAGGGCTTCTTTTTCATATGTATCATATTTTTTCTCAGTATCACTTAGACTACGTGAAGCATATGCTATTGGTTTATCTTTACCTATTTTACCTTGTGATAAAATACCTCCTATTGCAAATCCTGAGGCATCTGTTGTGAGTATAAAGGGTTGAGAAAAATCAGGTCGTTGTAAAAGTGGTTCTTCACATAACTTTGCTTTTAAAATATCGAAAGCTGCTTGTTGTTTTTCTGTCCAATTAAAAGGTATATCTTTTTTAGAAGTTGATTTAAAGGACTTGCAATTTTTGAAAATCCATCAATAAATCGTCTATAATATCCTGCTAAGCCTAAAAATTGTTTAACATTTTTCTGTGTTTTTGGGACTGGAAACTTTTTTACAGCTATTATCTTTTTTGGATCTGGACGTACTCCATTTTTATCAATTATATGACCTAAATATCCTACTTCAGGTCGTAAAAATTCGCATTTGTCTGGTTGTAAGTGAAGATTTGCTTTTCTAAGTCTTTCTGCTAAATTATTGAATTTAATTTCGTGCTCTTCTAGAGTATTTGCATATATAACTATGTCATCAAGATATACAAAAAGTTCCGTTCCGATTAATCCAGTTAATGTTAAATCCATCAATCTTTGAAATGTGGCTGGTGCAGTTTTCAAACCGAAAGGCATTCTATCGAATTCGTAATGACCGTGAGGTGTAGAAAATGCGGTTTTATGTGAGTCTTTTGGGTCCATTTTTATATGGTGAAAACCGGTAGATAAATCAAACACTGAAAAATATTTTGCTGACCCTAGAGAATCAAGTATATCGTTTATATTAGGTAGAGGATACGAATCGCCAATTGTTTTTTCATTTAATTTACGAAAATCAAGAACCATTCTCCATTTTATTTTTCCTTGGGAATCAGGTTTTTTAGGAACTATCCACACTGGAGTGTTATATGGTGATTGTGAGGGCTTGATTATTTTATTTTTTAATAATTCATCGACTTGTCTTGTAATTTCTTCCTTGTGAACTGGGGGAAATCTATATTGTCTTGAAAAAATTGGAGCGTCATCTACAGTAGGAATTGAATGTTGCAATACATTAGTAGCTTCAAGTGGTTCTCCTGGGATTTGAAATCTGTCTGCATTATTTTTAATTAATTTTTCTACATGTTCATATTCATCTTGATTTAAGTGGTCTAATCGAAGAAGTTTTTTAATACATTCTACTCTGTCTTCGTCTGTTACATTATAAAATTTGCATGAGTTAATTAGAGAATTGTCAGTTTTTAAAAAGTTATTTAATATTTTACTTGATAAATCTTCGTTATTTGTTTGTTTGAAATTAATTAAAGTTTCAATTTGTTTATAACATTCTTTTTCTTCAAAGTCTTCTAAATTAACTATTGGGACGGATAATGTAATTGGGATTTCATTTGTGTTTGCAAATTTTAAATAAGCCTTTCCTCTGCGATTTTTTACAACTGCGTCACCTACGTAGACGCCATCTTGGATATGTAATCGAGGTACATACCCTTCACTCCTTTCTGTATTTTTTATATTAACATAAAATGTTGTAACTGTTCGAGCTGGAATAGTAAATGTATTGGCAGATTTAAAAGGGTAACAGTGGTTCTCAATTTCTAAGCATTTTGAAGTATAGTTTATATTCACTCTATTATCTTGAAAAAATTCTGATCCCAATACTCCATCTTCTTCTACTGGGACTTCATTCGGAATAATGTTAAATATTGTTGGGTAACCAAAAATGTTTATTTTTACTTGTCCTAATGTGTAAAGTGGTAAATCATTAATTCCTGTAAGTTTTAATACGTTTTGGCTATTTATTGGTACTTCAGGGTTGAGAACCTTTTTTTTAATTAAATTTCGAGCAGCACCAGTATCAATCATCATGTGTGTTGGATTTTTTAGACCTTCCGTTGATATTATAATTGATGGAATTGAAGTGGACTTTGAAATATTTATTGTTGTTGTTGTATGATCGTTAGAAGTGGATGCCAGTGGTTCTCGATTTATGCTTTCCTCAGTGCACCCGTGCTGGGGAGAGCTTTGGAGTTTTCCTGATTAGCTGTTTGTGATTGGTTATTTGGTCGTATCTTGCAGTCTCGTACTAAATGACCGGGTTGTTTACAGTAATTGCAAATTATTTCAGTATAATTTGAATTTTGTTGAGTGTCATTATTTTGTAAAAATCTATTTTCATATGGTTTATTTCGATTTTGAAACTGTCCTGAGTTAAAGTTTTTATACTGTCCTGGATTCAATTGTCTATTAGTATTATTAACATTATTGTTATTATTGTAAACATTTCTAGGAAAATTATTATTATTGTTGTATCTTTGTTGTAAAAAATTATTATTATTGTTTCTATAATTGTTATTTCTATTTTGTAAAAAATGATTGTTGTTATTATTAAAATTATAATTTTTATTTCTTAAAAAATTGTTATTTGGAAAATTATTGTAATTGTTTTTTGCAAAATTATTATTATTATTACTTCTTTGACCATTGAAATTACTATATCCTTGTTGGTTAGGATGCAAAAATTTTTTTTGTTTATTGTTAAGAACTGCATCTTGAGCTTTACTTAAATGAAAACATTTTTCAGTTGTGTGACCTGGTTTTTTACAAATTAAACAAATAGTTTTATTTTCAAGTGCTACGTTGAATCGGGTGGTTTTATTATTTTTATTATTATTAGTTGATTCTTCGGTTTTTAAATAATCAGTATTTTTATTTCTTCGCAGTGCAGAACTTGCAGCCAATCTTCGTTCTATGTCTATCGTATCATTAATTACTTCCTTAAATGTGTCCTTTTCTTCCACACGAATTTCTAACTCAGGACGCAAACCGCGTATAAAACATTGAATTACATCTCTTTCTAAATTTTGTTTAAAAGCATTATCTACCTGACCGTCATTATTAAGTCTGTGAGCATCTTCTATTCTATCAGCAATTTCTTTAATTCTAGCAGCATAGGAAAGGACATTTTCTCTTTCACACATAAATGTATTACCTAATTCTCCCTGCAATTGATATACGCTTTTCGCAGGGGCATATACTCTTTTCAATTTTTCTATTAATTCCTCTATTGTTGCATACGTTGACCCAAAAATACATTTTCGTGCCTCACCAGACAATTTACCTCTCAATAGACGTGCAAGATTTTCTTGGGCAGCAGGTGTCGGCAGCATTGCCTTTGCTTCCATGCAACCCTCAATAAAATGGGACAATGGGAGGTTACTTCCGTCGAACAAAGGGACCACCTCTAGCGCGTCGCGTAAGGATACCTGCTGGCTGTTAGGTATGGCTACGGCCATCTCTTCGTTGCTTACTATTACGGGATTATCCTGATTTATGACTTCTGTATCGCTTTTGTCGTCGTCGCTATCGTTGTTACTAATTAGAGAGTCGCGTGCCAATGAGGTTTTCAATTTTTCTTTCAAAGTTTTGTTTTCTATTGTTATTACCGTTGAGCTTAGCAAATTAGATTCGTCAAAATAAGATAATTCGTTCGTTAAAGTTTGATCTTGATTACTAGATCCTGTCACAATGCTTAAATCTTGACAAAAACTTGAATGAAACCCGCTAGTTTTACTGGAATTTTCACTTAATATGCTTTGATCATTAATTAGCGTCTTGTCAAAACGTGAATCGTCTAGCTGAAGAGTGTCATCTAATTCTTGTTCAGCAGGAAAAGGGTTTGAAATATCTTTGTATTTATTATCGACTAAATTTCCCTTGATTTTACCTGATCTTTTTAGTTTCAAGGAATCTATTTGATTCTGATCCACAATTTTTGCGAGTTGGTTATCTTGTTTGGCTTTACTACGTGTGATAACCTTTTGGGCGGATTCTACAGGGGTATTTGAATTTGACATTGAGTCATTATAATTTTACAGTTTCCCTTTTATTGCGCGTTATCTTAGATTATTTATTGTTAATTATCAATTGTTTATAACAATTTTAAAAAAACTACATGTAAAATTTTGTTTGTAAATAAAGTGAAATTAGTAAAAATATAATTTTAATTTATAAAAATTCAAAAAAAATTATAATAATAACTTCAATATAGAATTTAATTATTTTTATTTGTTTATAACAATAATTAATATTTTTACTCTTTCATTAGGAAATAAGATAATAAAATGAAAATATAATTCTATAAAATATTCAAATAAATAAATAGTCGCTCAATTTTCGTAAAATTATAATGTTAAATAATACATTTCTTAAAATTATAACAATATATATATATATATGTATATATTTTGTACCAACCACGTGCGTCTTATAAATTATAATGATCTATTTTATTAATTTATTGAATTATAAATTGTTTTTTAAATAAATAAAATTGTTTATAACAGGGATCAGATAAGATTCGAGTTATGCACAATTTATTCTTCTCTAGACTGGACAAGTTAGGCTCAAGCTCAGATCCTTGGACAATCTTTGCAAATAAAAATATTCTGTTCCTTAACAGAGTTAAAATCAAAGTTATAAACAATACAATCACAAGCACTTCGAACTTTGCCCTACCCAATGATCGTAATCAATGGTGACCGTTCAACGTACCCAAAAGGGACTTATACTCTCGTGTGCTGTTTTTTTTTTTGTTTGTTTTAACTTAAATCAAAACTTAGTTAACAAATTAGAATAATTTTTTAAATAAGATAAGTTACTTAATCACTTAGGTTAGCCTCAAGGTCAGATCCCTGCGTGATTTTTCAAACTTATTTTATTTTATACAATTTATATAAATTATAAAATTTCAAAGAAATGATTTGTTTATTAAATCATTAAGGTTAGCCTCAAGGTCTAACAATCTAACAAATCTATTTTATTGAAATTTCAAGTTACAAGTTGAAATAATATTTCATAATCATTTATTTATTCACTAGAAATAATCAATGAGTTAATTTTCAATTGACTTGTGTTTCCCGGCCGATGCACCAGAAAAAAGGAAGTATGTTACGTCACAAATACGTAAATACATACTTTGATCGAAGATTCCTCGTTTTAAGTTAGGATCGAATGATCCTCGCTTAGGGATGAGGATAAGTCAATGAAAGACACAATGATTATGAAAATAATACAAATTGAATTTATTTTACTGGTTAAAATTTCCGGATATACATTCGTTAAGACAATTCTTATATAATGTAGGCACAGGCTGGTTGGTACGTAGGTGAGAAAGAGACAAAGAATAAAGATAGAGAGAGAGAGGTTCGGTACCTTTATGATTCGTAAGTTGTGTTGAGGTTTAATCCACACGGCGGTGAGTTGTAAGTACTGGATCCCCACAGGTGTATTCCAAGTGTGTGACAGAGACGGAGTTATAGGCCGCACAGGTATATTCCGTAAAGGGCGGCGATTCAAATTTACGACACTGTTCGAAGATCTTTACAAGATCTATTCAAGTCTACGATGACTTTTACGACTCCCGAACTTGGATTTTAAATTGTCCCAATCGAATTTTATTAATCTCAAAATCAGAGATTTCCGAAGTAAAATTGAAATACCGCACTGGACTATTGTCGCGAGACCGCTTATAAATCCGAAGGAAAATTTAAGTGTCGAACTAGACGAAGAATTTACTGACTGCTTCCTCTTGGTGTGGATCTCTTTTATATTTTTTCATACAAATTGACGGTCAGCGAAAATCGTGACGTAGTCATATCTTCTTAGAGGAGAAGGGGCCCGATACTGCTCCCTACTTCCCCTGCTCCTTATTCCCCTTTATCGATTTTCTGATAGATTTCTTAACTCAATCCAGCCTGTGTGTATTATATACATTCAAATACGTCGCGGGACGTGACAATAGCATAGTATGTGAACATTTTTATTTCTCGTGATGCTAAAAACAGTTATTCGCATATTTGATATTTTTGATAATACACCATTCAATATAGCATAAAAGGATGAAAGCGAACAATAAAACTTTTTATTTAACATACGAAAATGAGGATACGTTTTTTAGGCTTTTGACATAATTCACTTTTGTAGGTTCGACACTAGAAAATATGCAAATATTGCATAATATGTGAATATTTTCACATCTAGTGAAGCTAAACACTGTTATTCTGGTATTTGACATCTTCGATAATACAGGATTCAATATAGCTTGAAGAGATGAAACCGAACAATATAACTTCGTACTTGACCTACGAAAGTGTAAATACGATTTTTCAGTTTATTAAGCATTCACGTTTCAAGGTTCGAAACTAAACATAACTCAAACATTGCGTAGTATGTGAGTTACAGTTATTCTGGTATTTGATATTTTTGATAATACACTATTCAATATAGCATAAAAGTATGAAAGCGAACAATAAAACTTTTTATTTAACATACGAAAATGCGGATACGATTTTTAGGTTTTTGACATAATTCACTTTTGTAGGTTTGACACTAGAAAATATGCAAACATTGCATAATATGTGAATATTTTTACTTCTCGTGAAGCTAAAAACTGTTATTCTGGTATTTGACATCTCTGATAATACACGATTCAATATAGCATGAAGAGATGAAACCGAACAATATAACTTCGTACTTGACCTACGAAAGTGTAAATACGATTTTTCAGTTTATTAAGCATGCACGTTTCAAGGTTCGAAACTAAACATTACTCAAACATTGCGTAGTATGTGAACATTTTTACTTCTCGTGATGCTAAAAACAGTTATTCGCATATATTATATATATAATTTATTTATACTTTTTATTTTATAAAAATATCAAATATGCGAATAACTGTTTTTAGCATCACGAGAAGTAAATTGATCACATGCTACGCAATGTTTGAGTAATTTTTAGTTTCGAAGCTTGAAACGTGCATGCTTAATAATCTGAAAAATCATATTTACACTTCCGTAGGTTAAGCGCGAAGTTATATTGTTCGGTTTCATCTTTTCATGCTATATTGAATGGTGTATTATCAAAAATATCAAATATGCGAATAACTGATTTCGCATCACGAGAAGTAAAAATATTCACATATTATGCAATGTTTGCATATTATCTAGTGTCGAACCTGAAAAAGTGAATTTAGTCAAAAACCTAAAAATCGTATCCGCATTTTCGTATGCTAAACAAAAAGTTTTTATTGTTCGCTTTCAAACTTTTATGCTATATTGAATCGTGTATTATCGAAGATGTCAAATACCAGAATAACTGTTTTTAGCATCACGAGAAGTAAAAATGTTCACATACTACGCAATGTTTGAGTAATGTTTAGTTTCGAACCTTGAAACGTGCATGCTTAATAAACTGAAAAATCGTATTTACACTTTTGTAGGTTAAGCACGAAGTAGTATTGTTCGGTTTCTCCTTTTCATGCTATATTGAATTGTGTATTATCGATGTTGCCAAATATGAGAGTAACAGTTTTTAGCTTCGCGAGAAGTAAAAATATTCACTTATTCTGCAATGTTTGCATATTATCTAGTGTCGAACATAAAAAAGTGAATTATGTCAAATACCTAAAAATCGTATCCGCATTTTCGTATGTTAAATAAAAAGTTTTATTGTTCGCTTTCATCCTTTTATGCTATATTGAATCGTGTATTATCAAAAATATCAAATATGCTAATAACTGTTTTTAGCATCACGAGAAGTAAAAATGATCACATACTACGCAATGTTTGAGTAATCTTTAGTTTCGAACGTTGAAACGTGAATTCTTAATAAACTGAAAAATCGTATTTACACTTTCGTAGGTCAAGTACGAAGTTATATTGTTCGGTTTCATCTCTTCATGCTATATTGAATCGTGTATTATCAGAGATGTCAAATACCAGAATAACAGTTTTTAGCTTCACGAGAACTGAAAATATTCACATATTCTGCAATTTTTGCATATTGTCTAGTGTCGAACCTACATTAGGTCAAAAACCTAAAAATCGTATCCGCATTTTCGTATGTTAAATAAAAAGTTTTATAGTTCGCTTTCATCCTTTTATGCTATATTGAATGGTGTATTATCAAAAATATCAAATATACGAATAACTGTTTTTAGCATCAAGAGAAGTAAAAATGTTCACATACTAAGCAATGTTTGAGTAATGTTTAGTTTCGAACCTTGAGACGTGAATGCTTAATAAACTGAAAAATCGTATTTACACTTTCGTAGGCCAAGTACGAAGTTATATTGTTCGGTTTCATCTCTTCAAGCTATATTGAATCGTGTATTATCGAAGATGCCAAATACCAGAATAACAGTTTTTAGGTTCACGAGAAGTGAAAATATTCACATATTATGCAATTTTTGCATATTGTCTAGTGTCGAACCTAAAAAAGTGAATTATGTCAAAAACCAAAAAATCGTATCCGCATTTTCGTATGTTAAATAAAAAGTTTTATTGTTCGCTTTCATCCTTTTATGCTATATTGAATGGTGTATTATCGAAAATATCAAATATGCGAATAACTGTTTTTAGCATCACGAGAAATAAAAATGTTCACATACTACGCAATGTTTGTTATTGTCTAGTGTCGAACCTAAAAAAGTGAATTATGTCAAACTCCTAAAAATCGTATCCGCATTTTCGTATGTTAAACAAAAAGTTTTATTGTTCGCTTTCATCCTTTTATGCTATATTGAATCGTGTATTATCGAAGATGTCAAATACCAGAATAACAGTTTTTGGCTTCACGAGAAGTGAAAATATTCACATATTATGCAATGTTTGCATATTGTCTAGTGTCGAATGTTAAAATGTGAATTATGTCAAAAACCGAAAAATCGTATCCGCATTTTCGTATGTTAAACAAAAAGTTTTATTGTTCGCTGTCTTCGTTTTTTTCTCTATTAAATCGTTAATTATCTAAAATATCAAATATGCGAATAACTGTTTTTAGCATCACGAGAAGTAAAAATGATCACATACTACGCAATGTTTGAGTAATGTTTAGTTTCGAACCTTGAAACGTGAATTCTTAATAAACTGAAAAATCGTATTTACACTTTTGTAGGTCAAGTACGAAGTTATATTGTTCGGTTTCATCTCTTCATGCTATATTGAATCGTGTATTATAAGAGATGTCAAATACCAGAATAACAGTTTTTAGCTTCACGAGAACTGAAAATATTCACATATTCTGCAATTTTTGCATATTGTCTAGTGTCGAACCTAAAAAAGTGAATTATGTCAAAAACCGAAAAATCGTATCCGCATTTTCGTATGTTAAACAAAAAGTTTTATTGTTCGCTTTCATCATTTTATGCTAATCGTGTATTATCAAAAATATCAAATATGCGAATAACTGTGTTTAGCATCACGAGAAGTAAAAATGTTCACATATTCTGCAATGTTTGCATATTGTCTAGTGTCGAACCTTAAAAAGTGAATGCTTAATAAACTGAAAAATCGTATTTACACTTTCGTAGGTCAAGTAAGTGAACATTTTTACTTCTCGTGATGCTCAGAACAGTTATTCGCATATTTGATATTTTAGATAATACACTATTCAATATAGCAAAAAAGTATGAAAGCGAACAATAAAACTTTTTGTTTAACATACGAAAATGCGGATACGATTTTTAGGTTTTTGACATAATTCACATTTTTAGGTTCGAAGATAGACAATATGCAAACGTTGCAGAATATGTGAATATTTTCACTTCTGGTATTCTGGTATTTGACATCTCTGATAATACACATTTCAATATAGCATGAAGAGATGAAACCGAACAATATAACTTCGTACTTGACCTACGAAAGTGTAAATACGATTTTTCAGTTTATTAAGCTTTCACGTTTCAAGGTTCGAAACTAAACATAACTCAAACATTGCGTAGTATGTGAACATTTTTACATCTCGTGATGCTAAAAACAGTTATTCTGGTATATGATATTTTTGATAATACACCATTCAATATAGCATAAAAGTATGAAAGCGAACAATAAAACTTTTTATTTAACATACGAAAATGCGGATGCGATTTTTAGGTTTTTGACATAATTCACTTTTGTAGGTTCCACACTAGAAAATTTGCAAACATTGCATAATATGTGAATATTTTCACTTCTCGTGAAGCTAAAAACTGTTATTCTGGTATTTGATATTTTTGATAATACACCATTCAATATAGCATAAAAGTATGAAAGCGAACAATAAAACTTTTTATTTAACATACGAAAATGCGGATGCGATTTTTAGGTTTTTGACATAATTCACTTTTGTAGGTTCCACACTAGAAAATTTGCAAACATTGCCGAATATGTGAATGCATGAAATGCATGAAGCATGAAGAGATGAAACCGAATAATATAACTTCGTACTAAACCTACGAAAGTGTAAATACGATTTTTAAGATTATTAAGAATGCACATTTCAAGGTTCGAAACTAAACATTACTCAAACATTGCGTAGTATGTGAACTTTTTTACTTCTCGTGATGCTAAAAACAGTCATTCGCATATTTGATATTTTAGATAATTAACGATTCAATAGAGAAAAAAACGAAGACAGCGAACAATAAAACTTTTTGTTTAGCATACGAAAATGCGGATTCGATTTTCAGTTCTCGTGAAGCTAAAAACTGTTATTCTGGTATTTGACATCTTCGATAATACAGGATTCAATATAGCTTGAAGAGATGAAACCGAACAATATAACTTCGTACTTGACCTACGAAAGTGTAAATACGATTTTTCAGTTTATTAAGAATTCACGTTTCAAGGTTCGAAACTAAACATTACTCAAACATTGCGTAGTATGTGAACTTTTTTACTTCTCGTGATGCTAAAAACAGTTATTCGCATATTTGATATTTTAGATACTACACGATTCAATATAGCATAAAAGTATGAAAGCGAACAATAAAACTTTTTGTTTAACATACGAAAATGCGGATACGGTTTTTAGGTTTTTGACATAATTCACTTTTGTAGGTTCGACACTTGAAAATATGCATAATATGTGAATATTTTCACTTCTCGTGAAGCTAAAAACTGTTATTCTGGTATTTGACATCTCTGATTCAATATAGCATGAAGAGATGAAACCGAACAATATAACTTCGTACTTGACCTACGAAAGTGTAAATACGATTTTTTAGTTTATTAAGAATTCACGTTTCAAGGTTCGAAACTAAACATTACTCAAACATTGCGTAGTATGTGAACATTTTTACGTCTCGTGATGCTAAAAACAGTTATTCGCATATTCGATATTTTAGATAATACACTATTCAATATAGCATGAAAGTATGAAAGCGAACAATAAAACTTTTTGTTTAACATACGAAAATGCGGATACGATTTTTAGGATTTTGACCTAATTCACTTTTGTAGGTTCGACACTAGAAAATATGCAAACATTGCATAATATGTGAATATTTTCACTTCTCGTGAAGCTAAAAACTGTTATTCTGGTATTTGACATCTCTGATTCAATATAGCATGAAGAGATGAAACCGAACAATATAACTTCGTACTTGACCTACGAAAGTGTAAATACGATTTTTCAGTTTATTAAGCTTTCACGTGTGAAGTTTCGATAATATACATTACTCAAACATTGCTTAGTATGTGAACATTTTTACTTCTCGTGATGCTAAAAACAGTTATTCTGGTATTTGATATTTTTGATAATACACCATTCAATATAGCATAAAAGGATGAAAGCGAACAATAAAACTTTTTATTTAACATACGAAAATGCGGATACGATTTTTAGGTTTTTGACATAATTCACTTTTTTAGGTTCGACACTAGACAATAACAAACATTGCTTAGTATGTGAACATTTTTATTTCTCGTGATGCTAAAAACAGTTATTCGCATATTTGATATTTTTGATAATACACCATTCAATATAGCATGAAAAGGAGAAACCGAACAGTACTACTTCGCGCTTAACCTACGGAAGTGTAAATATGATTTTTCAGATTATTAAGCATGCACGTTTCAAGCTTCGAAACTAAAAATTACTCAAACATTGCGTAGCATGTGATCAATTTACTTCTCGTGATGCTAAAAACAGTTATTCGCATATTTGATATTTTTATAAAATAAAAAGTATAAATAAATTATATATATAAGTATATAAAATTCATAAAAGTATGAACCGAACAGTAAAACTTTTTGTTTAACATACGAAAATGCTGATACGATTTTTAGGTTTTTGACATAATTCACTTTTTTAGGTTCGACACTAGACAATATGCAAACATTGCAGAATATGTGAATATTTTCTCTTTTCGTGAAGCTAAAAACTGTTATTCTGGTATTTGACATCTCTGATAATACACATTTCAATATAGCATGAAGAGATGAAACCGAACAATATAACTTCGTACTTGACCTACGAAAGTGTAAATACGATTTTTCAGTTTATTAAGCTTTCACGTTTCAAGGTTCGAAACTAAACATAACTCAAACATTGCGTAGTATGTGAACATTTTTACTTCTCGTGATGCTAAAAACACTTATTCGTATATTTGATATTTTTGATAATACACCATTCAATATAGCATAAAAGGATGAAAGCGAAAAATAAAACTTTTTATTTAACATATGAAAATGCGGATACGATTTTTAGGTTTTTGACATAATTCACTTTTTTAGGTTCGACACTAGACAATAACAAACATTGCTTAGTAAGTGAACATTTTTATTTCTCGTGATGCAAAAAACAGTTGTTCGTATATTTTATATTTTTGATAATACCCCATTCAATATATCATAAAAGGAAGAAATCGAAAAATAAAAATTTATATTTAACATACGAAAATGGGGATACTTTTGTATCAAAATATCAAATATACGAATAACTGTTTTTAGCATTACGAGAAGTAAAAATGTTCACATACTAAGCAATGTTTGAATAATGTTTAGTTTCGAACCTTGAAACGTGCATGCTTAATAATCTTAAAAATCGTATTTACACTTTCGTATGTTTAGTACGAAGTTATATTGTTCGGTTTCATCTCTTCAAGCTATATTGAATCCAGTATTATCGAAGATGTCAAATACCAGAATAACAGTTTTTAGCTTCACGAGAACTGAAAATATTCACATATTCTGCAATATTTGCATATTTTCTAGTGTCGAACCTACATTAGGTCAAAAACCTAAAAATCGTATCCGCATTTTCGTATGTTAAACAAAAAGTTTTATTGTTCGCTGTCTTCGTTTTTTTCTCTATTGAATCGTTAATTATCTAAAATATCAAATATGCGAATAACTGTTTTTAGCATCACGAGAAGTAAAAATGATCACATACTACGCAATGTTTGAGTAATTTTTAGTTTCGAACGTTGAAACGTGCATGCTTAATAATCTTGAAAATCGTATTTACACTTTCGTAGGTTTAGTACGAAGTTATATTGTTCGGTTTCATCTCTTCAAGCTATATTGAATCCTGTATTATCGAAGATGTCAAATACCAGAATAACAGTTTTTAGCTTCACGAGAACTGAAAATATTCACATATTCTGCAATATTTGCATATTTTCTAGTGTCGAACCTACATTAGGTCAAAAACCTAAAAATCGTATCCGCATTTTCGTATGTTAAACAAAAAGTTTTATTGTTCGCTGTCTTCGTTTTTTTCTCTATTGAATCGCTAATTATCTAAAATATCAAATATGCGAATAACTGTTTTTAGCATCACGAGAAGTAAAAATGATCACATACTACGCAATGTTTGAGTAATTTTTAGTTTCGAACGTTGAAACGAGCATGCTTAATAATCTTGAAAATCGTATTTACACTTTCGTAGGTTTAGTACGAAGTTATATTGTTCGGTTTCATCTCTTCAAGCTATATTGAATCCTGTATTAACGAAGATGTCAAATACCAGAATAACAGTTTTTGGCTTCACGAGAACTAAAAATATTCACATATTATGCAATGTTTGTTATTGTCTAGTGTCGAACCTAAAAAAGTGAATTATGTCAAAAACATAAAAATCGTATCCGCATTTTCGTATGCTAAACAAAAAGTTTTTATTGTTCGCTTTCATCATTTTATGCTATATTGAATCGTGTATTATCGAAGATGTCAAATACCAGAATAACTGTTTTTAGCATCACGAGAAGTAAAAATGTTCACATACTACGCAATGTTTGAGTAATGTTTAGTTTCGAACCTTGAAACGTGCATGCTTAATAAACTGAAAAATCGTATTTACACTTTTGTAGGTTAAGCACGAAGTAGTATTGTTCGGTTTCTCCTTTTCATGCTATATTGAATTGTGTATTATCGATGTTGCCAAATATGACAGTAACAGTTTTTAGCTTCGCGAGAAGTAAAAATATTCACATATTCTGCAATGTTTGCATATTATCTAGTGTCGAACATAAAAAAGTGAATTATGTCAAATACCTAAAATTCGTATCCACATTTTCGTATGTTAAACAAAAAGTTTTATTTTCCGCTTTTATCCTTTTATGCTATATTGAATCGTGTATTATCAAAAATATCAAATATGCTAATAACTGTTTTTAGCATCACGAGAAGTAAAAATGATCACATACTACGCAATGTTTGAGTAATCTTTAGTTTCGAACCTTGAAACGTGAATTCTTAATAAACTGAAAAATCGTATTTACACTTTCGTAGGTCAAGTACGAAGTTATATTGTTCGGTTTCATCTCTTCATGCTATATTGAATCGTGTATTATCAGAGATGTCAAATACCAGAATAACAGTTTTTAGCTTCACGAGAAGTGAAAATATTCACATATTCTGCAATGTTTGCATATTGTCTAGTGTCGAACCTAAAAAAGTGAAATATGTCAAAAACCTAAAAATCGTATCCGCATTTTCGTATGTTAAATAAAAAGTTTTATTGTTCGCTTTCATCCTTTTATGCTATATTGAATGGTGTATTATCAAAAATATCAAATATACGAATATCTGTTTTTAGCATCAAGAGAAGTAAAAATGTTCACATACTAAGCAATGTTTGAGTAATGTTTAGTTTCGAACCTTGAGACGTGAATGCTTAATAAACTGAAAAATCGTATTTACACTTTCGTAGGTCAAGTACGAAGTTATATTGTTCGGTTTCATCTCTTCAAGCTATATTGAATCGTGTATTATCGAAGATGCCAAATACCAGAATAACAGTTTTTAGGTTCACGAGAAGTGAAAATATTCACATATTATGCAATTTTTGCATATTGTCTAGTGTCGAACCTTAAAAAGTGAATTATGTCAAATAAATAAAAATCGTATCCGCATTTTCGTATGCTAAACAAAAAGTTTTATTGTTCGCTTTCATCCTTTTATGCTATATTGAATGGTGTATTATCAAAAATATCAAATATGCGAATAACTGTTTTTAGCATCACGAGAAGTAAAAATGTTCACATACTACGCAATGTTTGTTATTGTTTAGTGTCGAACCTAAAAACGTGAATTATGTCAAACTCCTAAAAATCGTATCCGCATTTTCGTATGTTAAATAAAAAGTTTTATAGTTCGCTTTCAACCTTTTATGCTATATTGAATCGTGTATTATCGAAGATGTCAAATACCAGAATAACAGTTTTTGGCTTCACGAGAAGTGAAAATATTCACATATTATGCAATGTTTGCATATTGTCTAGTGTCGAATGTTAAAATGTGAATTATGTCAAAAACCGAAAAATCGTATCCGCATTTTCGTATGTTAAACAAAAAGTTTTATTGTTCGCTGTCTTCGTTTTTTTCTGTATTGAATCGTGTATTATCAAAAATATCAAATATGCTAATAACTGTTTTTAGCATCACGAGAAGTAAAAATGATCACATACTACGCAATGTTTGAGTAATCTTTAGTTTCGAACGTTGAAACGTGAATTCTTAATAAACTGAAAAATCGTATTTACACTTTCGTAGGTCAAGTACGAAGTTATATTGTTCGGTTTCATCTCTTCATGCTATATTGAATCGTGTATTATAAGAGATGTCAAATACCAGAATAACAGTTTTTAGCTTCACGAGAAGTGAAAATATTCACATATTCTGCAATGTTTGCATATTGTCTAGTGTCGAACCTAAAAAAGTGAAATATGTCAAAAACCTAAAAATCGTATCCGCATTTTCGTATGTTAAATAAAAAGTTTTATAGTTCGCTTTCATCCTTTTATGCTATATTGAATGGTGTATTATCAAAAATATCAAATATACGAATATCTGTTTTTAGCATCACGAGAAGTAAAAATGTTCACATACTAAGCAATGTTTGAGTAATGTTTAGTTTCGAACCTTGAGACGTGAATGCTTAATAAACTGAAAAATCGTATTTACACTTTCGTAGGTCAAGTACGAAGTTATATTGTTCGGTTTTATCTCTTCAAGCTATATTGAATCGTGTATTATCGAAGATGCCAAATACCAGAATAACAGTTTTTAGGTTCACGAGAAGTGAAAATATTCACATATTATGCAATTTTTGCATATTGTCTAGTGTCTAAGTGAATTATGTCAAAAACCAAAAAATCGTATCCGCATTTTCGTATGTTAAATAAAAAGTTTTATTGTTCGCTTTCATCCTTTTATGCTATATTGAATGGTGTATTATCAAAAATATCAAATATGCGAATAACTGTTTTTAGCATCACGAGAAATAAAAATGTTCACATACTACGCAATGTTTGTTATTGTCTAGTGTCGAAAACTCCTAAAAATCGTATCCGCATTTTCGTATGTTAAACAAAAAGTTTTATTGTTCGCTTTCAACCTTTTATGCTATATTGAATCGTGTATTATCGAAGATGTCAAATACCAGAATAACAGTTTTTAGCTTCACGAGAACTGAAAATATTCACATATTCTGCAATTTTTGCATATTGTCTAGTGTCGAATGTTAAAATGTGAATTATGTCAAAAACCGAAAAATCGTATCCGCATTTTCGTATGTTAAACAAAAAGTTTTATTGTTCGCTGTCTTCGTTTTTTTCTCTATTGAATCGTTAATTATCTAAAATATCAAATATGCGAATAACTGTTTTTAGCATCACGAGAAGTAAAAATGATCACATACTACGCAATGTTTGAGTAATGTTTAGTTTCGAACCTTGAAACGTGAATTCTTAATAAACTGAAAAATCGTATTTACACTTTCGTAGGTCAAGTACGAAGTTATATTGTTCGGTTTCATCTCTTCATGCTATATTGAATCGTGTATTATCAGAGATGTCAAATACCAGAATAACAGTTTTTAGCTTCACGAGAACTGAAAATATTCACATATTCTGCAATTTTTGCATATTGTCTAGTGTCGAACCTACTAAAGTGAATTATGTCAAAAACCTAAAAATCGTTTCCGCATTTTCGTATGTTAAACAAAAAGTTTTATTGTTCGCTTTCATCATTTTATGCTAATCGTCTAATGCTAATTATCAAAAATATCAAATATGCGAATAACTGTGTTTAGCATCACGAGAAGTAACAATGTTCACATATTCTGCAATGTTTGCATATTGTCTAGTGTCGAACCTTAAAAAGTGAATGCTTAATAAACTGAAAAATCGTATTTACACTTTCGTAGGTCAAGTATGTGAACATTTTTACTTCTCGTGATGCTCAGAACAGTTATTCGCATATTTGATATTTTAGATAATACACTATTCAATATAGCATAAAAATATGAAAGCGAACAATAAAACTTTTTGTTTAACATACGAAAATGCGGATACGATTTTTAGGTTTTAAACATAATTCACTTTTTTAGGTTCGACACAAGTCACTATGCAAACATGGCAGAATATCTGAATATTGTCACTTCTGGTATTCTGGTATTTGACATCTCTGATAATACACATTTCAATATAGCATGAAGAGATGAAACCGAACAATATAACTTCGTACTTGACCTACGAAAGTGTAAATACGATTTTTCAGTTTATTAAGCTTTCACGTTTCAAGGTTCGAAACTAAACATAACTCAAACATTGCGTAGTATGTGAACATTTTTACATCTCGTGATGCTAAAAACTGTTATTCTGGTATTTGATATTTTTGATAATACACCATTCAATATAGCATAAAAGTATGAAAGCGAACAATAAAACTTTTTGTTTAACATACGAAAATGCGGATACGATTTTTAGATTTTTGACATTATTCACTTTTTTAGGTTCGACATTAGATAATATACAAACATTGCCGAATATGTGAATGCATGAAATGCATGAAGCATGAAGACATGAAACCGAATAATATAACTTCGTACTTGACCTACGAAAGTGTAAATAAGATTTTTCAGTTTATTAAGCATTCACGTCTCAAGGTTCGAAACTAAACATTACTCAAACATTGCGTAGTATGTGAACATTTTTACTTAACGTGATGCTAAACACAGTTATTCGCATATTTGATATTTTTGATAATACACCATTCAATATAGCATAAAATGATGAAAGCGAACAATAAAACTTTTTATTTAACATACGAAAATGCGGATACGATTTTCAGGTTTTTGACATAATTCACTTTTTTAGGTTCGACACTAGACAATAACAAACATTGCTTAGTATGTGAACATTTTTATTTCTCGTGATGCTAAAAACAGTTATTCGTATATTTGATATTTTTGATAATACACCATTCAATATAGCATAAAAGGATGAAAGCGAACAATAAAACTTTTTATTTAACATACGAAAATGCGGAGACGATTTTTAGGTTTTTGACATAATTCACTTTTTTAGGTTCGACACTAGACAATATGCAAAAATTGCATAATATGTGAATATTTTCACTTCTCGTGAAGCTAAAAACTATTATTCTAGTATTTGACATCTCTGATAATACACGATTTAATATAGTTTGAAGAGATGAAACCGAACAATATAACTTCGTACTTGACCTACGAAAGTGTAAATACGATTCTTCAGTTTATTAAGCATTCACGTCTCAAGGTTCGAAACTAAACATTACTCAAACATTGCGTAGTATGTGATCATTTTTACTTTTCGTGATGCTAACAACAGTTATTCGCATATTTGGCAACTTCGATAATAGACAATTCAATATAGCATGAAAAGGAGAAACCGAACAATATAACTTCGTACTAAACCTACGAAAGTGTAAATACGATTTTTTAGTTTATTAAGCATGCACGTTTCAAGGTTCGAAACTAAACATTACTCAAACATTGCTTAGTATGTGATCATTTTTACTTCTCGTGATTCTAAAAACAGTTATTCGCATATTCGATATTTTAGATAATACACTATTCAATATAGCATGAAAGTATGAAAGCGAACAATAAAACTTTTTGTTTAACATACGAAAATGCGGATACGATTTTTAGGTTTTTGACATAATTCACTTTTTTAGGTTCGACACTAGACAATAACAAACATTGCGAAGTATGTGAACATTTTTAATTCTCGTGATGCTAAAAACAGTTATTCTGGTATTTGATATTTTTGATAATACACCATTCAATATAGCATAAAAGGATGAAAGCGAACAATAAAACTTTTTATTTAACATACGAAAATGCGGATACGATTTTTAGGTTTTTGACATAATTCACTTTTGTAGGTTCGACACTAGAAAATATGCAAACATTGCATAATATGTGAATATTTTCACTTCTCGTGAAGCTATAAACTGTTATTCTGGTATTTGATATTTTTGATAATACACCATTCAATATAGCATAAAAGGATGAAAGCGAACAATAAAACTTTTTTTTTAACATTCGAAAATGCGGAAACGATTTTTAGGTTTTTGACATATTTCACTTTTTTAGGTTCGACACTAGAAAATATGCAAACATTGCATAATATGTGAATTTTCACTTCTCGTGAAGCTAAAAACTGTTATTCTGGTATTTGACATCTTCGATAATATATCTTCGATATAGCTTGAAGAGATGAAAACGAACAATATAACTTCGTACTAAACCTACGAAAGTGCAAATACGATTTTTAAGATTATTAAGCATGCACTTTTCAAGGTTCGAAACTAAAAATTACTCAAACGTTGCGTAGTATGTGAATATTTTCACTTCTCGTGAAGCTAAAAACTGTTATTCTGGTATTTGATATTTTTGATAAAACACCATTCAATATAGCATAAAATGATGAAAGCGAACAATAAAACTTTTTGTTTAGCATACGAAAATGCGGATACGATTTTTATGTTTTTGACATAATTCACTTTTTTAGGTTCGACACTAGATAATATGCAAACATTGCAGAATATGTGAATATTTTCACTTGTCGTGAAGCTAAAAACTGTTATTCTGGTATTTGACATCTTCGATAATACAGGATTCAATATAGCTTGAAGAGATGAAACAGAAGAATATAACTTCGTACTAAACCTACGAAAGTGCAAATACGATTTTTAAGATTATCAAGCATGCACGTTTCAAGGTTCGAAACTAAAAATTACTCAAACGTTGCGTAGTATGTGATATTTTTACGTCTCGTTATTCTAAAAACAGTTATTCGCATATTCGATATTTTAGATAATACACTATTCAATATAGCATGAAGAGATGAAACCGAATAATATAACTTCGTACTTGACCTACGAAATTGTAAATACGATTTTTCAGTTTATTAAGCATTCACGTCTCAAGGTTCGAAACTAAACATGACTCAAACATTGCGTAGTATGTGATCATTTTTACTACTCGTGATGCTAAAAACAGTTATTCTGGTATTTGATATTTTTCAATATAGCATAAAAGGATGAAAGCGAACAATAAAACTTTTTAATTAACACATGAAAATGCGGATACGATTTTTAGGAGTTTGACATAATTCACTTTTTTAGGTTCGACACTAGAAAATATGAACACATTGCATAATATGTGAATATTTTCACTTCTCGTGATTCTAAAAAAAGTATTTCGCAAATTCGATATTTTAGATAATACACTATTCAATATAGCATAAAAATATGAAAGCGAACAATAAAACTTTTTGTTTAACATACGAAAATGCGGATACGATTTTTCGGTTTTTGACATATTTCACTTTTTTAGGTTCGACACTAGAAAATATGCAAACATTGCATAATATGTGAATATTTTTACTTCTCGTGAAGCCAAAAACTGTTATTCTGGTATTTGACATCTTCGATAATACAGGATTCAATATAGCTTGAAGAGATGAAACCGAACAATATAACTTCGTGCTTAACCTACGAAAGTGTAAATACGAGTTTTCAGTTTATTAAGCAAGCACGTTTCAAGGTTCGAAACTAAACATTACTCAAACATTGCTTAGTATCTGATATTTTTACTTCTCGTGATGCTAAAAACAGTTTATTCGCATATTCGATATTTTAGATAATACACGATTCAATATAGCATAAAATGACGTTTTCGTTATATAACACTTTTTGTTTAACTTACTAAAATGCGGATACGATTTTTAGGAGTTTGACATAATTCACTTTTTTAGGTTCGACACTAGACAAGATGCAAAAATTGCATAATATGTGAATATTTTCACTTCTCGTGAACCTAAAAACTGTTATTCTGGTATTTGGCATCTTCGATAATACACGATTCAATATAGCTTGAAGAGATGAAACCGAACAATATTACTTCTTGCTTAACCTACGAAAGTGTAATTACGATTTTTCAGTTTATTAGGCATGCACGTTTCATGGTTCGAAACTAAACATTACTCAAACATTGCGTAGTATGTGATCATTTTTACTTCTCGTGAAGCTAAAAATAGTTATTCGCATATTTGATATTTTTGATAATACACGATTCAATATAGCAAAGAAGGATGAAAGCGGACAATAAAACTTTTTGTTTAACATACAAAAATGCGGATACGATTTTTAGGTTTTTGTCCTAATTCACTTTTGTAGGTTCGACACTAGGAAATATGCAAACATTGCATAATATGTGAATATTTCCACTTCTAGTGAAGCTAAAAACTGTTATTCTGGTATTTGACATCTTCGATAATACAGGATACAATATAGCTTGAAGAGATGAAACCGAACAATATAACTTCGTACTAAACCTACGAAAGTGTAAATACGATTTTCAAGATTATTAAGCATGCACGTTTCAACGTTCGAAACTAAAAATTACTCAAACATTGCGTAGTATGTGATCATTTTTACTTCTCGTGATTCTAAAAACAGTTATTCGTATATTTGATATTGATGAAAGCGAACAATAAAACTTTTTATTTAACATACGAAAATGCGGATACGATTTTCAGGTTTTTGACCTAATTCACTTTTGTAGGTTCGACACTAGGAAATATGCAAACATTGCATGATATGTGAATATTTCCACTTCTAGTGAAGCTAAAAACTGTTATTCTGGTATTTGACATCTTCGATAATACAGGATACAATATAGCTTGAAGAGATGAAACCGAACAATATAACTTCGTACTAAACCTACGAAAGTGTAAATACGATTTTTAAGATTATTAAGCATGCACGTTTCAAGGGTCGAAAAGTAAGATTAAACAAACATTGCGTAGTATGTGATCATTTTTACTTCTCGTGAAGCTAAAAATAGTTATTCGCATATTTGATATTTTTGATAATACACGATTCAATATAGCAAAGAAGGATGAAAGCGGACAATAAAACTTTTTGTTTAACATACAAAAATGCGGATACGATTTTTAGGTTTTTGACCTAATTCACTTTTGTAGGTTCGACACTAGGAAATATGCAAACATTGCATAATATGTGAATATTTTCACTTCTAGTGAAGCTAAAAACTGTTATTCTGGTATTTGACATCTTCGATAATACAGGATACAATATAGCTTGAAGAGATGAAACCGAACAATATAACTTCGTACTAAACCTACGAAAGTGCAAATACGATTTTTAAGATTATCAAGCATGCACGTTTCAAGGTTCGAAACTAAAAATTACTCAAAGGTTGCGTAGTATGTGATATTTTTACTTCTCGTGATTCTAAAAACAGTTATTCGCATATTCGATATTTTAGATAATACACTATTCAATATAGCATGAAGAGATGAAACCGAACAATATAACTTCGTACTTGACCTACGAAATTGTAAATACGATTTTTCAGTTTATTAAGCATTCACGTCTCAAGGTTCGAAACTAAACATGACTCAAACATTGCGTAGTATGTGATCATTTTTACTACTCGTGATGCTAAAAACAGTTATTCTAGTATTTGATATTTTTCAATATAGCATAAAAGGATGAAAGCGAACAATAAAACTTTTTAATTAACACATGAAAATGCGGATACGATTTTTAGGATTTTGACATAATTCACTTTTTAGGTTCGACACTAGACAATAACAAACATAGCGTCGTATGTGAACATTTTTACTTCTCGTGATGCTAAAAATAGTTATTCTGGTATTTGATATTTTTGATAATACACCATTCAATATAGCATAAAAGATTGAAAGCGAACAATAAAACTTTTTATTTAACATACGAAAATGCGGATACGATTTTTAGGTTTTTGACATAATTCACTTTTGTATTTTCGACACTAGAAAATATGCAAACATTGCATAATATGTGAATATTTTCACTTCTCGTGAAGCTAAAAACTGTTATTCTGGTATTTGACATTTTTGATAATACACCATTCAATATAGCATAAAAGGATGAAAGCGAACAATAAAACTTTTTATTTAACATACGAAAATGCTGATACGATTTTTAGGTTTTTGACATAATTCACTTTTTTAGGTTCGACACTAGACAATATGCAAACATTGCATAATATGTGAATATATTCACTTCTCGTGAAGCTAAAAACTGTTATTCTAGTATTTGACATCTTCGATAATACATGATACAATATAGCATGAAAAGATGAAACCGAACAATATAACTTTGTGCTTAACCTACGAAAGTGTAAATACGATTTTTAAGATTATTAAGCATGCACGTTTCAAGGTTCGAAACTAAAAATTACTCAAACATTGCGTAGTATGTGATCATTTTTACTTCTCGTGATGCTAAAAACAGTTTAAACTTTTTATTTAACATACGAAAATGCGGATACGATTTTCAGGTTTTTGACCTAATTCACTTTTGTAGGTTCGACACTAGGAAATATGCAAACATTGCATAATATGTGAATATTTTCACTTCTCGTGAAGCTAAAAACTGTTATTCTGGTATTTGACATCTTCGATAATACAGGATACAATATAGCTTGAAGAGATGAAACCGAACAATATAACTTCGTACTAAACCTACGAAAGTGTAAATACGATTTTTAAGATTATTAAGCATGCACGTTTCAAGGTTCGAAACTAAAAATTACTCAAACATTGCGTAGTATGTGATCATTTTTACTTCTCGTGATGCTAAAAACAGTTATTCGTATATTTGATATTGATGAAAGCGAACAATAAAAATTTTTATTTAACATACGAAAATGCGGATACGATTTTCAGGTTTTTGACCTAATTCACTTTTGTAGGTTCGACACTAGGAAATATGCAAACATTGCATAATATGTGAATATTTCCACTTCTAGTGAAGCTAAAAACTGTTATTCTGGTATTTGACATCTTCGATAATCCAGGATACAATATCATTGAAGAGATGAAACCGAACAATATAACTTCGTACTAAACCTACGAAAGTGTAAATACGATTTTTAAGATTATTAAGCATGCACGTTTCAAGGTTCGAAACTAAAAATTACTCAAACATTGCGTAGTATGTGATCATTTTTACTTCTCGTGATGCTAAAAACAGTTATTCGTATATTTGATATTGATGAAAGCGAACAATAAAACTTTTTATTTAACATACGAAAATGCGGATACGATTTTCAGGTTTTTGACCTAATTCACTTTTGTAGGTTCGACACTAGGAAATATGCAAACATTGCATAATATGTGAATATATTCACTTCTCGTGAAGCTAAAAACTGTTATTCTAGTATTTGACATCTTCGATAATACAGGATACAATATAGCTTGAAGAGATGAAACCGAACAATATAACTTCGTGCTTAACCTACGAAAGTGTAAATACGAGTTTTCAGTTTATTAAGCAAGCACGTTTAAAGGTTCGAAACTAAACATTACTCAAACATTGCTTAGTATCTGATATTTTTACTTTTCGTGATGCTAAAAACAGTTTATTCGTATATTCGATATTTTAGAGAATACACTATTCAATATAGCATAAAATGATCAAAGCGAACAGTAAAACTTTTTGTTTAATATACGAAAATGCGGATACGATTTTTAGGTTTTTGACATATTTCACTTTTTTAGGTTCGACACTAGACAATATGCAAACATTGCATAATATGTGAATATTTTCACTTCTCGTGAACCTAAAAACTGTTATTCTGGTATTTGGCATCTTCGATAATACACGATTCAATATAGCTTGAAGAGATGAAACCGAACAATATTACTTCTTGCTTAACCTACGAAAGTGTAATTACGATTTTTCAGTTTATTAGGCATGCACGTTTCATGGTTCGAAACTAAACATTACTCAAACATTGCGTAGTATGTGATCATTTTTACTTCTCGTGAAGCTAAAAATAGTTATTCGCATATTTGATATTTTTGATAATACACGATTCAATATAGCAAAGAAGGATGAAAGCGGACAATAAAACTTTTTGTTTAACATACGAAAATGCGGATACGATTTTTAGGTTTTTGACCTAATTCACTTTTGTAGGTTCGACACTAGAAAATATGCAAACATTGCATAATATGTGAATATTTCCACTTCTAGTGAAGCTAAAAACTGTTATTCTGGTATTTGACATCTTCGATAATACAGGATACAATATAGCTTGAAGAGATGAAAGCGAACAATATAACTTCGTACTAAACCTACGAAAGTGTAAATACGATTTTTAAGATTATTAAGCATGCACGTTTCAACGTTCGAAACTAAAAATTACTCAAACATTGCGTAGTATGTGATCATTTTTACTTCTCGTGATGCTAAAAACAGTTATTCGTATATTTGATATTGATGAAAGCGAACAATAAAACTTTTTATTTAACATACGAAAATGCGGATACGATTTTCAGGTTTTTGACCTAATTCACTTTTGTAGGTTCGACACTAGGAAATATGCAAACATTGCATAATATGTGAATATATTCACTTCTCGTGAAGCTAAAAACTGTTATTCTAGTATTTGACATCTTCGATAATACAGGATACAATATAGCTTGAAGAGATGAAACCAAACAATATTACTTCGTGCTTAACCTACGAAAGTGTAAATACGAGTTTTCAGTTTATTAAGCATGCACGTTTCAAGGTTCGAAACTAAACATTACTCAAACATTGCTTAGTATCTGATATTTTTACTTCTCGTGATGCTAAAAACAGTTTATTCGTATATTCGATATTTTAGATAATACACTATTCAATATAGCAAAAAAGAATGAAAGCGAACAATAAAACTTTTTGTTTAACATACGAAAATGCGGATACGATTTTTAGGTTTTTGACATAATTCACTTTTTTAGGTTCGACACTAGACAATATGCAAAAATTGCATAATATGTGAATATTTTCACTTCTCGTGAACCTAAAAACTGTTATTCTGGTATTTGGCATCTTCGATAATACACGATTCAATATAGCTTGAAGAGATGAAACCGAACAATATTACTTCTTGCTTAACCTACGAAAGTGTAATTACGATTTTTCAGTTTATTAGGCATGCACGTTTCATGGTTCGAAACTAAACATTACTCAAACATTGCGTAGTATGTGATCATTTTTACTTCTCGTGAAGCTAAAAATAGTTATTCGCATATTTTATATTTTTGATAATACACGATTCAATATAGCAAAGAAGGATGAAAGCGGACAATAAAACTTTTTGTTTAACATACAAAAATGCGGATACGATTTTTAGGTTTTTGACCTAATTCACTTTTGTAGGTTCGACACAAGAAAATATGCAAACATTGCATAATATGTGAATATTTTCACTTCTCGTGAAGCCAAAAACTGTTATTCTGGTATTTGACATCTTCGATAATACAGGATACAATATAGCTTGAAGAGATGAAACCGAACAATACTACTTCGTGCTTAACTTACGAAAGTTTAAATACGATTTTTCAGTTTATTAAGCATGCACGTTTCAAGGTTTGAAACTAAACATTACTCAAACATTGCGTAGTATCTGATATTTTTACTTCTCGTGATGCTAAAAACAGTTTATTCGTATATTCGATATTTTAGATAATACACTATTCAATATAGCATAAAAGTATGAAAGCGAACAATAAAACTTTTTATTTAACATACGAAAATGCGGATACGATTTTTAGGTTTTTGACATAATTCACTTTTTTAGGTTCGACACTAGACAATATGCAAACATTGCATAATATGTGAATATTTTCACTTCTCGTGAACCTAAAAACTGTTATTCTGGTATTTGGCATCTTCGATAATTCACGATTCAATATAGCTTGAAGAGATGAAACCGAACAATATTACTTCTTGCTTAACCTACGAAAGTGTAATTACGATTTTTCAGTTTATTAGGCATGCACGTTTCATGGTTCGAAACTAAACATTACTCAAACATTGCGTAGTATGTGATCATTTTTACTTCTCGTGAAGCTAAAAATAGTTATTCGCATATTTGATATTTTTGATAATACACGATTCAATATAGCAAAGAAGGATGAAAGCGGACAATAAAACTTTTTGTTTAACATACAAAAATGCGGATACGATTTTAATCTTTTTGACATAATTCACTTTTTAAGGTTCAACACTAGATAATATGCAAACATTGCAGAATATGTGAATATGCTCACTTCTAGTGAAGATAAAAACTGTTATTCTGGTATTTGACATCTTCGATAATACAGGATACAATATAGCTTGAAGAAACGACACCGAACAATATAACTTCGTACTAAACCTACGAAAGTGTAAATACGATTTTTAAGATTATTAAGCATGCACGTTTCAAGGTTCGAAACTAAAAATTACTCAAACATTGCGTAGTATGTGATCATTTTTACTTCTCGTGATGCTAAAAACAGTTATTCGCATATTTGATATTGATGAAAGCGAACAATAAAACTTTTTATTTAACATACGACAATGCGGATACGATTTTCAGGTTTTTGACCTAATTCACTTTTGTAGGTTCGACACTAGGAAATATGCAAACATTGCATAATATGTGAATATTTTCACTTCTCGTGAAGCTAAAAAATGTTATTCTGGTATTTGACATCTTCGATAATACATGATTCAATATAGCTTGAAGAGATGAAACCGAACAATATAACTTCGTACTAAACCTACGAAAGTGTAAATACGATTTTTAAGATTATTAAGCATGCACGTTTCAAGGTTCGAAACTAAACATTACTCAAACATTGCGTAGTATGTGATCATTTTTACTTTTCGTGATGCTAAAAACAGTTATTCGCATATTCGATATTTTAGATAATACACTATTCAATATAGCAAAGAAGGATGAAAGCGGACAATAAAACTTTTTTGTTTAACATACAAAAAATGCGGATACGATTTTTAGGTTTTTGACCTAATTCACTTTTGTAGGTTCGACACTAGGAAATATGCAAACATTGCATAATATGTGAATATTTCCACTTCTAGTGAAGCTAAAAACTGTTATTCTGGTATTTGACATCTTCGATAATACAGGATACAATATAGCTTGAAGAGATGAAACCGAACAATATAACTTCGTACTAAACCTACGAAAGTGTAAATACGATTTTTAAGATTATTAAGCATGCACGTTTCAAGGTTCGAAACTAAAAATTACTCAAACATTGCGTAGTATGTGATCATTTTTACTTCTCGTGATGCTAAAAACAGTTATTCGTATATTTGATATTGATGAAAGCGAACAATAAAACTTTTTATTTAACATACGAAAATGCGGATACGATTTTCAGGTTTTTGACCTAATTCACTTTTGTAGGTTCGACACTAGGAAATATGCAAACATTGCATAATATGTGAATATATTCACTTCTAGTGAAGCTAAAAACTGTTATTCTGGTATTTGACATCTTCGATAATACAGGATACAATATAGCTTGAAGAGATGAAACCAAACAATATTACTTCGTGCTTAACCTACGAAAGTGTAAATACGAGTTTTCAGTTTATTAAGCATGCACGTTTCAAGGTTCGAAACTAAACATTACTCAAACATTGCTTAGTATGTGATCATTTTTTCTTCTCGTGAAGCTAAAAATAGTTATTCGCATATTTGATATTTTTGATAATACACGATTCAATATAGCAAAGAAGGATGAAAGCGGACAATAAAACTTTTTGTTTAACATACAAAAATGCGGATACGATTTTTAGGTTTTTGACCTAATTCACTTTTGTAGGTTCGACACTAGGAAATATGCAAACATTGCATAATATGTGAATATTTTCACTTCTAGTGAAGCTAAAAACTGTTATTCTGGTATTTGACATCTTCGATAATACAGGATACAATATAGCTTGAAGAGATGAAACCGAACATTATAACTTCGTACTAAACCTACGAAAGTGCAAATACGATTTTTAAGATTATCAAGCATGCACGTTTCAAGGTTCGAAACTAAAAATTACTCAAACGTTGCGTAGTATGTGATATTTTTACTTCTCGTGATTCTAAAAAAAGTATTTCGCATATTCGATATTTTAGATAATACACGATTCAATATAGCATGAAGAGATGAAACCGAACAATATAACTTTTTGTTTAACATACGAAAATGCGGATGCGATTTTTCGGTTTTTGACATAATTCACTTTTTTAGGTTCGACACTAGAAAATATGCAAACATTGCATAATATGTGAATATATTCACTTCTCGTGAAGCTAAAAACTGTTATTCTAGTATTTGACATCTTCGATAATACAGGATACAATATAGCTTGAAGAGATGAAACCGAACAATACTACTTCGTGCTTAACTTACGAAAGTTTAAATACGATTTTTCAGTTTATTAAGCATGCACGTTTCAAGGTTTGAAACTAAACATTACTCAAACATTGCTTAGTATCTGATATTTTTACTTCTCGTGATGCTAAAAACAGTTTATTCGTATATTCGATATTTTAGATAATACACTATTCAATATAGCATAAAAGGATGAAAGCGAACAATAAAACTTTTTGTTTAACATACGAAAATGCGGATACGATTTTTAGGTATTTGACATAATTCACTTTTTTAGGTTCGACACTAGGTAATATGCAAAAATTGCATAATATGTGAATATTTTCACTTCTCGTGAACCTAAAAACTGTTATTCTGGTATTTGGCATCTTCGATAATACACGATTCAATATAGCTTGAAGAGATAAAACCGAACAATATAACTTCTTGCTTAACCTACGAAAGTGTAATTACGATTTTTCAGTTTATTAGGCATGCACGTTTCATGGTTCGAAACTAAACATTACTCAAACATTGCGTAGTATGTGATCATTTTTACTTCTCGTGAAGCTAAAAATAGTTATTCGCATATTTGATATTTTTGATAATACACGATTCAATATAGCAAAGAAGGATGAAAGCGGACAATAAAACTTTTTGTTTAACATACAAAAATGCGGATACGATTTTTAGGTTTTTGACCTAATTCACTTTTGTAGGTTCGACACTAGGAAATATGCAAACATTGCATAATATGTGAATATGTTCACTTCTAGTGAAGCTAAAAACTGTTATTCTGGTATTTGACATCTTCGATAATACAGGATACAATATAGCTTGAAGAGATGAAACCGAACAATATAACTTCGTACTAAACCTACGAAAGTGTAAATACGATTTTCAAGATTATTAAGCATGCACGTTTCAACGTTCGAAACTAAAAATTACTCAAACATTGCGTAGTATGTGATCATTTTTACTTCTCGTGATGCTAAAAACAGTTATTCGTATATTTGATATTGATGAAAGCGAACAATAAAACTTTTTATTTAACATACGACAATGCGGATACGATTTTCAGGTTTTTGACCTAATTCACTTTTGTAGGTTCGACACTAGGAAATATGCAAACATTGCATAATATGTGAATATTTTCACTTCTAGTGAAGCTAAAAACTGTTATTCTGGTATTTGACATCTTCGATAATACATGATACAATATAGCTTGAAGAGATGAAACCGAACAATATAACTTCGTACTAAACCTACGAAAGTGCAAATACGATTTTTAAGATTATCAAGCATGCACGTTTCAAGGTTCGAAACTAAAAATTACTCAAACGTTGCGTAGTATGTGATATTTTTACTTCTCGTGATTCTAAAAACAGTTATTCGCATATTCGATATTTTAGAGAATACACTATTCAATATAGCATGAAGAGATGAAACCGAACAATATAACTTTTTGTTTAACATACGAAAATGCGGAAACGATTTTTAGGTTTTTGACATATTTCACTTTTTTAGGTTCGACACTAGACAATATGCAAAAATTGCATAATATGTGAATATTTTCACTTCTCGTGAACCTAAAAACTGTTATTCTGGTATTTGGCATCTTCGATAATACACGATTCAATATAGCTTGAAGAGATGAAACCGAACAATATTACTTCTTGCTTAACCTACGAAAGTGTAATTACGATTTTTCAGTTTATTAGGCATGCACGTTTCATGGTTCGAAACTAAACATTACTCAAACATTGCGTAGTATGTGATCATTTTTTCTTCTCGTGAAGCTAAAAATAGTTATTCGCATATTTGATATTTTTGATAATACACGATTCAATATAGCAAAGAAGGATGAAAGCGGACAATAAAACTTTTTGTTTAACATACAAAAATGCGGATACGATTTTTAGGTTTTTGACCTAATTCACTTTTGTAGGTTCGACACTAGAAAATATGCAAACATTGCATAATATGTGAATATTTCCACTTCTAGTGAAGCTAAAAACTGTTATTCTGGTATTTGACATCTTCGATAATACAGGATACAATATAGCTTGAAGAGATGAAAGCGAACAATATAACTTCGTACTAAACCTACGAAAGTGTAAATACGATTTTTAAGATTATCAAGCATGCACGTTTCAAGGTTCGAAACTAAAAATTACTCAAACGTTGCGTAGTATGTGATATTTTTACTTCTCGTGATTCTAAAAAAAGTATTTCGCAAATTCGATATTTTAGATAATACACTATTCAATATAGCAAAGAAGGATGAAAGCGGACAATAAAACTTTTTGTTTAACATACAAAAATGCGGATACGATTTTTAGGTTTTTGACCTAATTCACTTTTGTAGGTTCGACACTAGGAAATATGCAAACATTGCATAATATGTGAATATGTTCACTTCTAGTGAAGCTAAAAACTGTTATTCTGGTATTTGACATCTTCGATAATACAGGATACAATATAGCTTGAAGAGATGAAACCGAACAATATAACTTCGTACTAAACCTACGAAAGTGTAAATACGATTTTCAAGATTATTAAGCATGCACGTTTCAACGTTCGAAACTAAAAATTACTCAAACATTGCGTAGTATGTGATCATTTTTACTTCTCGTGATGCTAAAAACAGTTATTCGTATATTTGATATTGATGAAAGCGAACAATAAAACTTTTTATTTAACATACGACAATGCGGATACGATTTTCAGGTTTTTGACCTAATTCACTTTTGTAGGTTCGACACTAGGAAATCTGCAAACATTGCATAATATGTGAATATTTTCACTTCTAGTGAAGCTAAAAACTGTTATTCTGGTATTTGACATCTTCGATAATACATGATACAATATAGCTTAAAGAGATGAAACCGAACAATATAACTTCGTACTAAACCTACGAAAGTGTAAATACGATTTTTAAGATTATTAAGCATGCACGTTTCAAGGTTCGAAACTAAACATTACTCAAACATTGCGTAGTATGTGATCATTTTTACTTTTCGTGATGCTAAAAATAGTTATTCGCATATTTGATATTTTTGATAATACACGATTCAATATAGCAAAGAAGGATGAAAGCGGACAATAAAACTTTTTGTTTAACATACAAAAATGCGGATACGATTTTTAGGTTTTTGACCTAATTCACTTTTGTAGGTTCGACACTAGAAAATATGCAAACATTGCATAATATGTGAATATTTTCACTTCTAGTGAAGCTAAAAACTGTTATTCTGGTATTTGACATCTTCGATAATACACGATTCAATATAGCTTGAAGAGATGTAACCGAACTATATTACTTCTTGCTTAACCTACGAAAGTGTAAATACGATTTTTAAGATTATTAAGCATGTACGTTTCAAGGTTCGAAACTAAACATTACTCAAACATTGCGTAGTATGTGATCATTTTTTCTTCTCGTGAAGCTAAAAATAGTTATTCGCATATTTGATATTTTTGATAATACACGATTCAATATAGCAAAGAAGGATGAAAGCGGACAATAAAACTTTTTGTTTAACATACAAAAATGCGGATACGATTTTTAGGTTTTTGACCTAATTCACTTTTGTAGGTTCGACACTAGGAAATATGCAAACATTGCATAATATGTGAATATTTTCACTTCTAGTGAAGCTAAAAACTGTTATTCTGCTATTTGGCATCTTCGATAATACACGATTCAATATAGCTTGAAGAGATGAAACCGAACAATATTACTTCTTGCTTAACCTACGAAAGTGTAAATACGATTTTTAAGATTATTAAGCATGTACGTTTCAAGGTTCGAAACTAAACATTACTCAAACATTGCGTAGTATGTGATCATTTTTTCTTCTCGTGAAGCTAAAAATAGTTATTCGCATATTTGATATTTTTGATAATACACGATTCAATATAGCAAAGAAGGATGAAAGCGGACAATAAAACTTTTTGTTTAACATACAAAAATGCGGATACGATTTTTAGGTTTTTGACCTAATTCACTTTTGTAGGTTCGACACTAGGAAATATGCAAACATTGCATAATATGTGAATATTTTCACTTCTAGTGAAGCTAAAAACTGTTATTCTGGTATTTGACATCTTCGATAATACAGGATACAATATAGCTTGAAGAGATGAAACCGAACAATATAACTTCGTACTAAACCTACGAAAGTGCAAATACGATTTTTAAGATTATCAAGCATGCACGTTTCAAGGTTCGAAACTAAAAATTACTCAAACGTTGCGTAGTATGTGATATTTTTACTTCTCGTGATTCTAAAAAAAAGTATTTCGCATATTCGATATTTTAGATAATACACGATTCAATATAGCATAAAATTATGAAAGCGAACAATAAAACTTTTTGTTTAACATACGAAAATGCGGATACGATTTTTCGGTTTTTGACATATTTCACTTTTTTAGGTTCGACACTAGAAAATATGCAAACATTGCATAATATGTGAATATTTTTACTTCTCGTGAAGCCAAAAACTGTTATTCTGGTATTTGAAATCTTCGATAATACAGGATACAATATAGCTTGAAGAGATGAAACCGAACAATACTACTTCGTGCTTAACCTACGAAAGTTTAAATACGATTTTTCAGTTTATTAAGCATGCACGTTTCAAGGTTCGAAACTAAACATTACTCAAACATTGCGTAGTATGTGATCATTTTTACTTCCCGTGAAGCTAAAAATAGTTATTCGCATATTTGATATTTTTGATAATACACGATTCAATATAGCAATAAAGGATGAAAGCGGACAATAAAACTTTTTGTTTAACATACGAAAATGCGTATACGATTTTTAGGTTTTTGACATATTTCACTTTTTTAGGTTCGACACTAGACAATATACAAAAATTGCGTAGCATGTGATCATTTTTACTTCCCGTGAAGCTAAAAATAGTTATTCGCATATTTGATATTTTTGAAAATACACGATTCAATATAGCATAAAAGGATAAAAGCGGAAAATAAAACTTTTTGTTTAACATACAAAAATGCGGATACGATTTTTAGGTTTTTGACCTAATTCACTTTTGTAGGTTCGACACTAGAAAATATGCAAACATTGCATAATATGTGAATATTTCCACTTCTAGTGAAGCTAAAAACTGTTATTCTGGTATTTGACATCTTCGATAATACAGGATACAATATAGCTTGAAGAGATGAAAGCGAACAATATAACTTCGTACTAAACCTACGAAAGTGTAAATACGATTTTTAAGATTATCAAGCATGCACGTTTCAAGGTTCGAAACTAAAAATTACTCAAACGTTGCGTAGTATGTGATATTTTTAATTCTCGAGATTCTAAAAACAGTTAATCGCATATTAGATATATTAGATAATACACGATACAATATAGCATGAACAGATGAAACCGAACAATATAACTTCTTACATGACCTACGAAAGTGTAAATACGATTTTTCAGTTTATTAAGCATTCACGTCTCAAGGTTCGAAACTAAACATTACTCAAACATTGCGTAGTATGTGATCATTTTTACTTCTCTTGATGCTAAAAACAGTTATTCTGGTATTTGATATTTTTCAATATAGCATAAAAGGATGAAAGCGAACAATAAAACTTTTTAATTAACACATGAAAATGCGGATACGATTTTTAGGATTTTGACATAATTCACTTTTTTAGGTTCGACACTAGACAATAACAAACATAGCGTCGTATGTGAACATTTTTACTTCTCGTGATGCTAAAAATAGTTATTCTGGTATTTGATATTTTTGATAATACACTATTCTATATAGCATGAAAGTATGAAAGCGAACAATAAAACTTTTTATTTAACATACGAAAATGCGGATGCGATTTTTAGGTTTTTGACATAATTCACTTTTGTAGGTTCGACACTAGAAAATTTGCAAACATTGCATAATATGTGAATATTTTCACTTCTCGTGAAGCTAAAAACTGTTATTCTGGTATTTGATATTTTTGATAATACACCATTCAATATAGCATAAAAGGATGAAAGCGAACAATAAAACTTTTTATTTAACATACGAAAATGCTGATACGATTTTTAGGTTTTTGACATAATTCACTTTTGTAGGTTCGACACTAGAAAATATGCAAACATTGCATAATATGTGAATATATTCACTTCTCGTGAAGCTAAAAACTGTTATTCTAGTATTTGACATCTTCGATAATACAGGATACAATATAGCTTGAAGAGATGAAACCGAACAATATAACTTCGTGCTTAACCTACGAGAGTGTAAATACGATTTTTAAGATTATTAAGCATGCACGTTTCAAGGTTCGAAACTAAAAATTACTCAAACATTGCGTAGTATGTGATCATTTTTACTTCTCGTGATGCTTAAAACAGTTATTCGTATATTTGATATTGATGAAAGCGAACAATAAAACTTTTTATTTAACATACGAAAATGCGGATACGATTTTCAGGTTTTTGACCTAATTCACTTTTTTAGGTTCGACACTAGACAATATGCAAACATTGCATAATATGTGAATATTTCCACTTCTAGTGAAGCTAAAAACTGTTATTCTGGTATTTGACATCTTCGATAATACAGGATACAATATAGCTTGAAGAGATGAAACCGAACAATATAACTTCGTACTAAACCTACGAAAGTGTAAATACGATTTTTAAGATTATTAAGCATGCACGTTTCAAGGTTCGAAACTAAAAATTACTCAAACATTGCGTAGTATGTGATCATTTTTACTTCTCGTGATGCTAAAAACAGTTATTCGTATATTTGATATTGATGAAAGCGAACAATAAAACTTTTTATTTAACATACGAAAATGCGGATACGATTTTCAGGTTTTTGACCTAATTCACTTTTGTAGGTTCGACACTAGGAAATATGCAAACATTGCATAATATGTGAATATTTCCACTTCTAGTGAAGCTAAAAACTGTTATTCTGGTATTTGACATCTTCGATAATACAGGATACAATATAGCTTGAAGAGATGAAATCGAACAATATAACTTCGTACTAAACCTACGAAAGTGTAAATACGATTTTTAAGATTATTAAGCATGCACGTTTCAAGGTTCGAAACTAAAAATTACTCAAACATTGCGTAGTATGTGATCATTTTTACTTCTCGTGATGCTAAAAACAGTTATTCGTATATTTGATATTGATGAAAGCGAACAATAAAACTTTTTATTTAACATACGAAAATGCGGATACGATTTTCAGGTTTTTGACCTAATTCACTTTTGTAGGTTCGACACTAGGAAATATGCAAACATTGCATAATATGTGAATATATTCACTTCTCGTGAAGCTAAAAACTGTTATTCTAGTATTTGACATCTTCGATAATACAGGATACAATATAGCTTGAAGAGATGAAACCGAACAATATAACTTCTTGCTTAACCTACGAAAGTGTAAATACGAGTTTTCAGTTTATTAAGCAAGCACGTTTAAAGGTTCGAAACTAAACATTACTCAAACATTGCGTAGTATGTGATCATTTTTACTTCTCGTGAAGCTAAAAATAGTTATTCGCATATTTGATATTTTTGATAATACACGATTCAATATAGCAAAGAAGGATGAAAGCGGACAATAAAACTTTTTGTTTAACATACAAAAATGCGGATACGATTTTTAGGTTTTTGACCTAATTCACTTTTGTAGGTTCGACACTAGGAAATATGCAAACATTGCATAATATGTGAATATTTCCACTTCTAGTGAAGCTAAAAACTGTTATTCTGGTATTTGACATCTTCGATAATACAGGATACAATATAGCTTGAAGAGATGAAACCGAACAATATAACTTCGTACTAAACCTACGAAAGTGTAAATACGATTTTTAAGATTATTAAGCATGCACGTTTCAAGGTTCGAAACTAAAAATTACTCAAACATTGCGTAGTATGTGATCATTTTTACTTCTCGTGATGCTAAAAACAGTTATTCGTATATTTGATATTGATGAAAGCGAACAATAAAACTTTTTATTTAACATACGAAAATGCGGATACGATTTTCAGGTTTTTGACCTAATTCACTTTTGTAGGTTCGACACTAGGAAATATGCAAACATTGCATAATATGTGAATATATTCACTTCTCGTGAAGCTAAAAACTGTTATTCTAGTATTTGACATCTTCGATAATACAGGATACAATATAGCTTGAAGAGATGAAACCGAACAATATAACTTCGTGCTTAACCTACGAAAGTGTAAATACGATTTTTAAGATTATTAAGCATGCACGTTTCAAGGTTCGAAACTAAACATTACTCAAACATTGCGTAGTATGTGAACATTTTTGCTTCTCGTGATGCTAAAAATAGTTATTCGCATATTTGATATTTTTGATAATACACGATTCAATATAGCAAAGAAGGATGAAAGCGGACAATAAAACTTTTTGTTTAACATACGAAAATGCGGATACGATTTTTAGGTTTTTGACCTAATTCACTTTTGTAGGTTCGACACAAGAAAATATGCAAACATTGTATAATATGTGAATATTTTCACTTCTAGTGAAGCTAAAAACTGTTATTCTGGTATTTGACATCTTCGATAATACAGGATACAATATAGCTTGAAGAGATGAAACCAAACAATATTACTTCGTGCTTAACCTACGAAAGTGTAAATACGAGTTTTCAGTTTATTAAGCATGCACGTTTCAAGGATCGAAACTAAAAATTACTCAAACGTTGCTTAGTATGTGATCATTTTTACTTCTCGTGATTCTAAAAACAGTTATTCGCATATTCGATATTTTAGATAATACACTATTCAATATAGCATAAAAGTATGAAAGCGAACAATAAAACTTTTTATTTAACATACGAAAATGCGGATACGATTTATAGGTTTTTGACATAATTCACTTTTTTAGGTTCGACACTAGACAATATGCAAAAATTGCAGAATATGTGAATATTTTCACTTCTCGTGAACCTAAAAACTGTTATTCTGGTATTTGGCATCTTCGATAATACACGATTCAATATAGCTTGAAGAGATGAAACCGAACAATATTACTTCTTGCTTAACCTACGAAAGTGTAAATACGATTTTTAAGATTATTAAGCATGCACGTTTCAAGGTTCGAAACTAAACATTACTCAAACATTGCGTAGTATGTGATCATTTTTTCTTCTCGTGAAGCTAAAAATAGTTATTCGCATATTTGATATTTTTGATAATACACGATTCAATATAGCAAAGAAGGATGAAAGCGGACAATAAAACTTTTTGTTTAACATACAAAAATGCGGATACGATTTTTAGGTTTTTGACCTAATTCACTTTTGTAGGTTCGACACTAGGAAATATGCAAACATTGCATAATATGTGAATATTTTTACTTCTAGTGAAGCTAAAAACTGTTATTCTGGTATTTGACATCTTCGATAATACAGGATACAATATAGCTTGAAGAGATGAAACCGAACAATATAACTTCGTACTAAACCTACGAAAGTGTAAATACGATTTTTTAGTTTATTAAGCATGCACGTTTCAAGGTTCGAAACTAAAAATTACTCAAACGTTGCGTAGTATGTGATATTTTTACTTCTCGTGATTCTAAAAAAAGTATTTCGCAAATTCGATATTTTAGATAATACACTATTCAATATAGCATAAAATGATGAAAGCGAACAATAAAACTTTTTGTTTAACATACGAAAATGCGGATACGATTTTTCGGTTTTTGACATATTTCACTTTTTTAGGTTCGACACTAGAAAATATGCAAACATTGCATAATATGTGAATATTTTTACTTCTCGCGAAGCTAAAAACTGTTATTCTGGTATTTGACATCTTCGATAATACAGGATACAATATAGCTTGAAGAGATGAAACCGAACAATACTACTTCGTGCTTAACTTACGAAAGTTTAAATACGATTTTTCAGTTTATTAAGCATGCACGTTTCAAGGTTTGAAACTAAACATTACTCAAACATTGCTTAGTATCTGATATTTTTACTTCTCGTGATGCTAAAAACAGTTTATTCGTATATTCGATATTTTAGATAAAACACTATTCAATACAGCAAAAACGGATGAAAGCGAACAATAAAACTTTTTGTTTAACATACGAAACGGCGGATACGATTTTTAGGTTTTTGACATATTTCACTTTTTTAGGTTCGACACTAGACAATATGCAAAAATTGCATAATATGTGAATATTTTCACTTCTCGTGAACCTAAAAACTGTTATTCTGGTATTTGGCATCTTCGATAATACACGATTCAATATAGCTTGAAGAGATAAAACCGAACAATATTACTTCTTGCTTAACCTACGAAAGTGTAATTACGATTTTTCAGTTTATTAGGCATGCACGTTTCATGGTTCGAAACTAAACATTACTCAAACATTGCGTAGTATGTGATCATTTTTACTTCTCGTGAAGCTAAAAATAGTTATTCGCATATTTGATATTTTTGATAATACACGATTCAATATAGCAAAGAAGGATGAAAGCGGACAATAAAACTTTTTGTTTAACATACAAAAATGCGGATACGATTTTTATGTTTTTGACCTAATTCACTTTTGTAGGTTCGACACTAGGAAATATGCAAACATTGCATAATATGTGAATATGTTCACTTCTCGTGAAGCCAAAACCTGTTATTCTGGTATTTGACATCTTCGATAATACAGGCTTGAAGAGATGAAACCGAACAATATAACTTCGTACTAAACCTACGAAAGTGTAAATACGATTTTTAAGATTATTAAGCATGCACGTTTCAAGGTTCGAAACTAAAAATTACTCAAACATTGCGTAGTATGTGATCATTTTTACTTCTCGTGATGCTAAAAACAGTTATTCGTATATTTGATATTGATGAAAGCGAACAATAAAACTTTTTATTTAACATACGACAATGCGGATACGATTTTCAGGTTTTTGACCTAATTCACTTTTGTAGGTTCGACACTAGGAAATAAGCAAACATTGCATAATATGTGAATATTTTCACTTCTAGTGAAGCTAAAAACTGTTATTCTGGTATTTGACATCTTCGATAATACAGGATACAATATAGCTTGAAGAGATGAAACCGAACAATATAACTTCGTACTAAACCTACGAAAGTGTAAATACGATTTTTAAGATTATTAAGCATGCACGTTTCAAGGTTCGAAACTAAACATTACTCAAACATTGCGTAGTATGTGATCATTTTTACTTTTCGTGATGCTAAAAATAGTTATTCGCATATTTGATATTTTTGACAATACACGATTCAATATAGCAAAGAAGGATGAAAGCGGACAATAAAACTTTTTGTTTAACATACAAAAATGCGGATACGATTTTTAGGTTTTTGACCTAATTCACTTTTGTAGGTTCGACACTAGGAAATATGCAAACATTGCATAATATGTGAATATTTTCACTTCTAGTGAAGCTAAAAACTGTTATTCTGGTATTTGACATCTTCGATAATACAGGATACAATATAGCTTGAAGAGATGAAACCGAACAATATAACTTCGTACTAAACCTACGAAAGTGAAAATACGATTTTTAAGATTATCAAGCATGCACGTTTCAAGGTTCGAAACTAAAAATTACTCAAACGTTGCGTAGTATGTGATATTTTTACTTCTCATGATTCTAAAAACAGTTATTCGCATATTCGATATTTTAGATAATACACTATTCAATATAGCATGAAGAGATGAAACCGAACAATATAACTTCGTACTTGACCTACGAAATTGTAAATACGATTTTTCAGTTTATTAAGCATTCACGTCTCAAGGTTCGAAACTAAACATGACTCAAACATTGCGTAGTATGTGATCATTTTTACTACTCGTGATGCTAAAAACAGTTATTCTGGTATTTGATATTTTTCAATATAGCATAAAAGGATGAAAGCGAACTATAAAACTTTTTATTTAACATACGAAAATGCGGATACGATTTTTATGATTTTGACATAATTCACTTTTTTAGGTTCGACACTAGACAATAACAAACATTACGTAGTATGTGAACATTTTTACTTCTCGTGATGCTAAAAATAGTTATTCTGGTATTTGATATTTTTGATAATACACCATTCAATATAGCATAAAAGATTGAAAGCGAACAATAAAACTTTTCACTTAAAATACGAAAATGTGGATACGATGATTAGGTTTTTGAAATAATTAACATTTTTAGGATCGACACTAGAAAATAATAAAAAATTACATAATATGTGAATATTTTCACTTCTCGTGAAGCTAAAAACTGTTATTCTGGTATTTGATATTTTCGATAATACACCATTCAATATAGCATGAAAGTATGAAAGCGAACAATAAAACTTTTTATTTAACATACGAAAATGCGGATACGATTTTTAGGTTTTTGACATATTTCACTTTTTTAGGTTCGACACTAGAAAATATGCAAACATTGCATAATATGTGAATATTTTTACTTCTCGTGAAGATCAAAACTGTTATTCTGGTATTTGATATTTTTGATAATACACCATTCAATATGGCATAAAAGGATGAAAGCGAACAATAAAATTTTTATTTAACATACGAAAATGTGGATACGATTTTTAGGTATTTGACATAATTCACTTTTTTAGGTTCGACACTAGGTAATATGCAAAAATTGCATAATATGTGAATATTTTCACTTCTCGTGAACCTAAAAACTGTTATTCTGGTATTTGGCATCTTCGATAATACACGATTCAATATAGCTTGAAGAGATGAAACCGAACAATATAACTTCGTACTAAACCTACGAAAGTGTAAATACGATTTTCAAGATTATTAAGCATGCACGTTTCAACGTTCGAAACTAAAAATTACTCAAACATTGCGTAGTATGTGATCATTTTTACTTCTCGTGATGCTAAAAACAGTTATTCGTATATTTGATATTGATGAAAGCGAACAATAAAACTTTTTATTTAACATACGAAAATGCGGATACGATTTTCAGGTTTTGACCTAATTCACTTTTGTAGGTTCGACACTAGGAAATATGCAAACATTGCATAATATGTTAATATATTCACTTCTCGTGAAGCTAAAAACTGTTATTCTAGTATTTGACATCTTCGATAATACAGGATACAATATAGCTTGAAGAGATGAAACCGAACAATATAACTTCGTGCTTAACCTACGAAAGTGTAAATACGAGTTTTCAGTTTATTAAGCAAGCACGTTTAAAGGTTCGAAACTAAACATTACTCAAACATTGCTTAGTATCTGATATTTTTACTTTTCGTGATGCTAAAAACAGTTATTCGCATATTCGATATTTTAGATAATACAATATTCAATATAGCATGAAGAGATGAAACCGAACAATATAACTTTTTGTTTAACATACGAAAATGCGGAAACGATTTTTAGGTTTTTGACATATTTCACTTTTTTAGGTTCGACACTAGACAATATGCAAAAATTGCATAATATGTGAATATTTTCACTTCTCGTGAACCTAAAAACTGTTATTCTGGTATTTGGCATCTTCGATAATTCACGATTCAATATAGCTTGAAGAGATGAAACCGAACAATATTACTTCTTGCTTAACCTACGAAAGTGTAATTACGATTTTTCAGTTTATTAGGCATGCACGTTTCATGGTTCGAAACTAAACATTACTCAAACATTGCGTAGTATGTGATCATTTTTACTTCTCGTGAAGCTAAAAATAGTTATTCGCATATTTGATATTGATGAAAGCGAACAATAAAACTTTTTATTTAACATACGAAAATGCGGATACGATTTTCAGGTTTTTGACCTAATTCACTTTCGTAGGTTCGACACTAGACAATATGCAAACATTGCAGAATATGTGAATATTTTTACTTCTCGTGAAGCCAAAAACTGTTATTCTGGTATTTGACATCTTCGATAATACAGGCGTGAAGAGATGAAACCGAACAATATAACTTCATACTAAACCTACGAAAGTGTAAATACGATTTTTAAGATTATTAAGCATGCACGTTTCAAGGTTCGAAACTAAACATTACTCAAACATTGCGTAGTATGTGATCATTTTTACTTTTCGTGATGCTAACAACAGTTATTCGCATATTTGATATTGATGAAAGCGAACAATAAAACTTTTTATTTAACATACGAAAATGCGGATACGATTTTCAGGTTTTTGACCTAATTCACTTTTGTAGGTTCGACACTAGGAAATATGCAAACATTGCATAATATGTGAATATATTCACTTCTCGTGAAGCTAAAAACTGTTATTCTAGTATTTGACATCTTCGATAATACAGGATACAATATAGCTTGAAGAGATGAAACCGAACAATATAACTTCGTGCTTAACCTACGAAAGTGTAAATACGAGTTTTCAGTTTATTAAGCAAGCACGTTTCAAGGTTCGAAACTAAACATTACTCAAACATTGCTTAGTATCTGATATTTTTACTTCTCGTGATGCTAAAAACAGTTTATTCGTATATTTTATATTTTTTATAATACACTTTTTAATATATCATAAAAGGATGAAAGCGAACAATAGAACTTTTTGTTTAACATACGAAAATGCGGATACGATTTTTAGGTTTTTGACATATTTCACTTTTTTAGGTTCGACACTAGACAATATGCAAAAATTGCATAATATGTGAATATTTTCACTTCTCGTGAACCTAAAAACTGTTATACTGCTATTTCGCATCTACTATAATCCACGATACAATATAGCTTCAAGAGATGAAAACGAACAATATAACTTCGTACTAAACCTACGAAAGTGCAAATACGATTTTTAAGATTATCAAGCATGCACGTTTCAAGGTTCGAAACTAAAAATTACTCAAACGGTGCGTAGTATGTGATATTTTTACTTCTCGTGATTCTAAAAAAAGTATTTCGCAAATTCGATATTTTAGATAATACACTATTCAATATAGCATGAAAGTATGAAAGCGAACAATAAAACTTTTTATTTAACATACGAAAATGCGGATACGATTTTTCGGTTTTTGACATAATTCACTTTTTTAGGCTCGACACTAGACAATATGCAAACATTTGCATAATATGTGAATATATTCATTTCTCGTGAAGCTAAAAACTGTTATTCTAGTATTTGACATCTTCGATAATACAGGATACAATATAGCTTGAAGAGATGAAACCGAACAATATAACTGCGTGCTTAACCTACGAAAGTGTAAATACGAGTTTTCAGTTTATTAAGCAAGCACGTTTCAAGGTTCGAAACTAAACATTACTCAAACATTGCTTAGTATCTGATATTTTTACTTCTCGTGATGCTAAAAACAGTTTATTCGTATATTCGATATTTTAGATAATACACTATTCAATATAGCATAAAAGGATGAAAGCGAACAATAAAACTTTTTGTTTAGCATACGAAAATGCGGATACGATTTTTAGGTTTTTGACATATTTCACTTTTTTAGGTTCGACACTAGACAATATGCAAAAATTGCATAATATGTGAATATTTTCACTTCTCGTGAACCTAAAAACTGTTATTCTGGTATTTGGCATCTTCGATAATTCACGATTCAATATAGCTTGAAGAGATGAAACCGAACAATATTACTTCTTGCTTAACCTACGAAAGTGTAATTACGATTTTTCAGTTTATTAGGCATGCACGTTTCATGGTTCGAAACTAAACATTACTCAAACATTGCGTAGTATGTGATCATTTTTACTTCTCGTGAAGCTAAAAATAGTTATTCGCATATTTGATATTTTTGATAATACACGATTCAATATAGCAAAGAAGGATGAAAGCGGACAATAAAACTTTTTGTTTAACATACAAAAATGCGGATACGATTTTTAGGTTTTTGACCTAATTCACTTTTGTAGGTTCGACACTAGGAAATATGCAAACATTGCATAATATGTGAATATGCTCACTTCTCGTGAAGCCAAAAACTGTTATTCTGGTATTTGACATCTTCGATAATACAGGATACAATATAGCTTGAAGAGATGAAACCGAACAATATAACTTCGTACTAAACCTACGAAAGTGTAAATACGATTTTTAAGATTATTAAGCATGCACGTTTCAAGGTTCGAAACTAAAAATTACTCAAACATTGCGTAGTATGTGATCATTTTTACTTCTCGTGATGCTAAAAACAGTTATTCGTATATTTGATATTGATGAAAGCGAACAATAAAACTTTTTATTTAACATAGGAAAATGCGGATACGATTTTCAGGTTTTTGACCTAATTCACTTTTGTAGGTTCGACACTAGGAAATATGCAAACATTGCATAATCTGTGAATATTTCCACTTCTAGTGAAGCTAAAAACTGTTATTCTGGTATTTGACATCTTCGATAATACAGGATACAATATAGCTTGAAGAGATGAAACCGAACAATATAACTTCGTACTAAACCTACGAAAGTGTAAATACGATTTTTAAGATTATTAAGCATGCACGTTTCAAGGTTCGAAACTAAACATTACTCAAACATTGCGTAGTATGTGATCATTTTTACTTTTCGTGATGCTAAAAACAGTTATTCGCATATTTGATATTTTTGATAATACACGATTCAATATAGCATAAAAGGATGAAAGCGGACAATAAAACTTTTTGTTTAACATACCAAAATGCGGATACGATTTTTAGGTTTTTGACCTAATTCACTTTTGTAGGTTCAACATTAGAAAATATGCAAACATTGCATAATATGTGAATATTTCCACTTCTAGTGAAGCTAAAAACTGTTATTCTGGTATTTGACATCTTCGATAATACAGGATACAATATAGCTTGAAGAGATGAAATCGAACAATATAACTTCGTACTAAACCTACGAAAGTGTAAATACGATTTTTAAGATTATCAAGCATGCACGTTTCAAGGTTCGAAACTAAAAATTACTCAAACGTTGCGTAGTATGTGATATTTTTACTTCTCGTGATTCTAAAAACAGTTATTCGCATATTCGATATTTTAGATAATACACTATTCAATATAGCATGAAGAGATGAAACCGAACAATATAACTTCGTACTTGACCTACGAAATTGTAAATACGATTTTTCAGTTTATTAAGCATTCACGTCTCAAGGTTCGAAACTAAACATGACTCAAACATTGCGTAGTATGTGATCATTTTTACTACTCGTGATGCTAAAAACAGTTATTCGCATATTTGATATTTTTCAATATAGCATAAAAGGATGAAAGCGAACAATAAAACTTTTTAATTAACACATGAAAATGCGGATACGATTTTTAGGATTTTGACATAATTCACTTTTTTTAGGTTCGACACTAGACAATAACAAACATAGCGTCGTATGTGAACATTTTTACTTCTCGTGATGCTAAAAATAGTTATTCTGGTATTTGATATTTTTGATAATACACCATTCAATATAGCATAAAAGATTGAAAGCGAACAATAAAATTTTTTATTTAACATACGAAAATGCGGATACGATTTTTAGGTTTTTGACATAATTCACTTTTGTAGGCTCGACACTAGAAAATATGCAAACATTGCATAATATGTGAATATTTTCACTTCTCGTGAAGCTAAAAACTGTTATTCTGGTATTTGATATTTTTGATAATCCACCATTCAATATAGCATAAAAGGATGAAAGCGAACAATAAAACTTTTTATTTAATATACGAAAATGCTGATACGATTTTTAGGTTTTTGACATAATTCACTTTTTTAGGTTCGACACTAGAAAATATGCAAACATTGCATAATATGTGAATATTTTCACTTCTCGTGAAGATCAAAACTGTTATTCTGGTATTTGATATTTTTGATAATACACCATTCAATATGGCATAAAAGGATGAAAGCGAACAATAAAACGTTTTATTTTACATACGAAAATGCGGAGACGATTTTTAGGTTTTTGACATATTTCACTTTTTTAGGTTCGACACTAGATAATATGCAAACATTGCATAATATGTGAATATATTCACTTCTCGTGAAGCTAAAAACTGTTATTCTGGTATTTGACATCTTCGATAATACAGGATACAATATAGCTTGAAGAGATGAAACCAAACAATATTACTTCGTGCTTAACCTACGAAAGTGTAAATACGAGTTTTCAGTTTATTAAGCATGCACGTTTCAAGGTTCGAAACTAAACATTACTCAAACATTGCTTAGTATGTGATCATTTTTACTTCTCGTGATTCTAAAAACAGTTATTCGCATATTCGATATTTTAGATAATACACTATTCAATATAGCATGAAAGTATGAAAGCGAACAATAAAACTTTTTGTTTAACATACGAAAATGCGGATACGATTTTTCGGTTTTTGACATAATTCACATTTTAACATTCGACACTAGACAATATGCAAAAATTGCAGAATATGTGAATATTTTCACTTCTCGTGAACCTAAAAACTGTTATTCTGGTATTTGGCATCTTCGATAATACACGATTCAATATAGCTTGAAGAGATGAAACCGAACAATATAACTTCGTACTAAACATACGAAAGTGTAAATACGATTTTTAAGATTATTAAGCATGCACGTTTCAAGGTTCGAAACTAAAGATTACTCAAACATTGCGTAGTATGTGATCATTTTTACTTCTCGTGAAGCTAAAAACTGTTATTCTGGTATTTGACATCTCTGATAATACACGATTCAATATAGCAAAGAAGGATGAAAGCGAACTACAAAACTTTTTTTTTAACATACTAAAATGCGGATACGATTTTTAGGTTTTTGACCTAATTCACTTTTGTAGGTTCGTCACTAGAAAATATGCAAACATTGCATAATATGTGAATATTTCCACTTCTAGTGAAGCTAAAAACTGTTATTCTGGTATTTGACATCTTCGATAATACAGGATACAATATAGCTTGAAGAGATGAAATCGAACAATATAACTTCGTACTAAACCTACGAAAGTGTAAATACGATTTTTAAGATTATTAAGCATGCACGTTTCAAGGTTCGAAACTAAAAATTACTCAAACATTGCGTAGTATGTGATCATTTTTACTTCTCGTGATTCTAAAAACAGTTATTCGTATATTTGATATTGATGAAAGCGAACAATAAAACTTTTTATTTAACATACGAAAATGCGGATACGATTTTCAGGTTTTTGACCTAATTCACTTTTGTAGGTTCGACACTAGGAAATATGCAAACATTGCATAACAGTTTATTTGTATATTCGAAATTTTAGATAATACACTATTCAATATAGCATAAAAGGATGAAAGCGAACAATAAAACTTTTTGTTTAACATACGAAAATGCGGATACGAATTTTAGGTTTTTTGACATATGTCATTTTTTTATGTTCCACACTAGACAATATGCAAACATTGCAGAATATGTGAATATTTTCACTTCTCGTGAAGCTAAAAACTGTTATTCTGGTATTTGACATCTCGGGTGAAGAGATCACGATGAAGAGATGAAACCGAACAATATAACTTCGTACTTGACCTGCGAAAGTGTAAATACGATTTTTCAGTTTATTAAGAATTTACGTTTCAAGGTTCGAAACTAAACATTACTCAAACATTGCGTAGCATGTGAACATTTTTACTTCTCGTGATGCTAAAAACAGTTATTTGCATATTTGATATTTTAGATGATTAACGATTCAATACAGAAAAAAACGAAGAAATTTAACATACGAAAATGTGGATACGATTTTTATGTTTTTGACATAATTCACTTTTTTAGGTTCGACACTAGATAATATGCAAACATTGCAGAATATGTGAATATTTTTACTTCTCGCGAAGCTAAAAACTGTTATTCTCATATTTGGCAACTTCGATAATACACAATTCAATATAGCATGAAAAGGAGAAACCGAACAGTACTACTTCGTGCTTAACCTACGGAAGTTTAAATATGATTTTTCAGTTTTTTAAGCATGCACGTTGCAAGGTTCGAAACTAAAAATTACTCAAACATTGAGTAGCATGTGATCATTTTTACTTCTCGTGATGCTAAAAACAGTTATTCGCATATTTGATATTTTTGATAATACACGATACAAAAAAAAACGAAGACAGCGAACAATAAAACTTTTTGTTTAACATACGAAAATGCTGATACGATTTTTAGGTTTTTGACATAATTCACTTTTTTAGGTTCGACACTAGACAATATGCAAACATTGCAGAATATGTGAATATTATCACTTCTCGTGAAGCTAAAAACTGTTATTCTGGTAATTGACATCTCTGATAATACACATTTACAATATAATTTCGTACTTGACCTACGAAAGTGTAAATACGATTTTTCAGTTTATTAAGAATTTACGTTTCAAGGTTCGAAACTAAACATTACTCAAACATTGCGTAGCATGTGAACATTTTTACTTCTCGTGATGCTAAAAACACTTATTCGTATATTTGATATTTTTGATAATACACCATTCAATATAGCATAAAAAGATGAAAGCGAACAATAAAACTTTTTATTTAACATTCCACAGTTTTTCGCATATTTGATATTTTAGATGATTAACGATTCAATACGGAAAAAAAACGAAGACAGCGAACAATAAAACTTTTTATTTAACATACGAAAATGTGGATACGATTTTTATGCTTTTGACATAATTCACTTTTTTAGGTTCGACACTAGATAATATGCAAACATTGCAGAATATGTGAATATTTTCACTTCTCGTGACGCTAAAAACTGTTATTCTGGTATTTGACATCTTCGTAATACACGATACAATATAGCTTGAAGAGATGAAACCGAACAATATAACTTCGTACTTGACCTACGAAAGTGTAAATACGATTTTTCAGTTTATTAAGCATGCACGTTTCAAGGTTCGAAACTAAAAATTACTCAAACGTTGCGTAGTATATGATATTTTTACTTCTCGTGATTCTAAAAACAGTTATTCGCATATTCGATATTTTAGATAATACACTATTCAATATAGCATGAAGAGATGAAACCGAACAATATAACTTCGTACTTGGCCTACGAAAGTGTAAATACGATTTTTCAGTTTATTAAGCATTCACGTCTCAAGGTTCGAAACTAAACATTACTCAAACATTGCGTAGTATGTGAACATTTTTACTTAACGTGATGCTAAACACAGTTATTCGCATATTTGGCCACTTCGATAATAGACAATTCAATATAGCATAAAAAGGAGAAACCGAACACTATTACTTCGTGCTTAACCTACGAAAGTGTAAATACGAGTTTTCAGTTTATTAAGCATCAAAACGTTTCAAGCATCGAAACTAAACATTACTCAAACTTTGCGTAGTTATGTGATCATTTTTACTTCTCGTATTTTTTCTCTCTTTTTAAACTCGATTTTTCGGTTTTTGACATAATTCACTTTTTTAGGTTCGACTCTAGACAATATTCAAAAATTGCATAATATGTGTATATTTTCACTTCTCGTGATGCTAAAAACAGTTTATTTGTATATTCGAAATTTTAGATAATACACTATTCAATATAGCATAAAAGGATGAAAGCGAACAATAAAACTTTTTGTTTAACATAAGAAAATGCGGATACGAATTTTAGGTTTTTGACATATGTCATTTTTTTATGTTCCACACTAGACAATATGCAAACATTGCAGAATATGTGAATATTTTCACTTCTCGTGAAGCTAAAAACTGTTATTCTGGTATTTGACATCTCGGATGAAGAGATCACGATGAAGAGATGTAACCGAACAATATAACTTCGTACTTGACCTGCGAAAGTGTAAATACGATTTTTCAGTTTATTAAGAATTTACGTTTCAAGGTTCGAAACTAAACATTACTCAAACATTGCGTAGCATGTGATCATTTTTACTTCTCGTGATGCTAAGAACAGTTATTCGCATATTTGATATTTTTGATAATACACGATACAAAAAAAAACGAAGACAGCGAACAATAAAACTTTTTGTTTAACATACGAAAATGCTGATACGATTTTTAGGTTTTTGACATAATTCACTTTTTTAGGTTCGACACTAGACAATATGCAAACATTGCAGAATATGTGAATATTATCACTTCTCGTGAAGCTAAAAACTGTTATTCTAGTAATTGACATCTTCGATAATACAGGATACAATATAGCTTGAAGAGATGAAACCGAACAATATAACTTCGTGCTTAACCTACGAAAGTGTAAATACGAGTTTTCAGTTTATTAAGCAAGCACGTTTCAAGGTTCGAAACTAAACATTACTCAAACATTGCTTAGTATCTGATATTTTTACTTCTCGTGATTCTAAAAACAGTATTTCGCATATTCGATATTTTAGATAATACACTATTCAATATAGCATAAAAATATGAAAGCGAACAATAAAACTTTTTGTTTAACATACGAAAATGCGGATACGATTTTTAGGTTTTTGACATAATTCACTTTTTTAGGTTCGACACTAGACAATATGCAAACATAGCGTCGTATGTGAACATTTTTACTTCTCGTGATGCTAAAAATAGTTATTCTGGTATTTGATATTTTTGATAATACACCATTCAATATAGCATAAAAGATTGAAAGCGAACAATAAAACTTTTTATTTAACATACGAAAATGCGGATAAGATTTTTAGGTTTTTGACATAATTCACTTTTGTAGGTTCGACACTAGAAAATATGCAAACATTGCATAATATGTGAATATTTTCACTTCTCGTGAAGTCAAAAACTGTTATTCTGGTATTTGATATTTTTGATAATACACGATTTAATATAGCATAAAAGGATGAAAGCGAACAATAAAACTTTTTATTTAGCATACGAAAATGCGGATACGATTTTGAGGTTTTTGACATAATTCACTTTTGTAGGTTCGACACTAGAAAATATGCAAAAATTGCATAATATGTGAATATTTTCACTTCTCGTGATGCTAAAAACAGTTATTCGCATATTTGATATTTTAGATAATACACTATTCAATATATCATAAAATTATGTAAGCGAACAATAGAACTTTTTGTTTAACATACGAAAATGCGGAGACGATTTTTAGGTTTTTGACATAATTCACTTTTTTAGGTTCGACACTAGACAATAACAAACATAGCGTAGAAAGTGAACATTTTTATTTCTCGTGATGCTAAAAACAGTTATTCGCATATATGAAATTTTAGATGATTAACGATTCAATACAGAAAAAAACGAAGACAGCGAACAATAAAACTTTTTATTTAACATACGAAAATGCGGATACGATTTTGAGGTTTTTGACATAATTCACTTTTGTAGGTTCGACACTAGAAAATATGCAAAAATTGCATAATATGTGAATATTTTCACTTCTCGTGATGCTAAAAACAGTTATTCGCATATTTGATATTTTAGATAATAAACGATTCAATATAGCAAAAAACGATGAAAGCAAACAATAAAACTGTTTTATTTAACATACGAAAATGCGGAGACGATTTTTAGGTTTTTGACATAATTCACTTTTGTAGGTTCGACACTAGAAAATATGCAAACATTGCATAATATGTGAATATATTCACTTCTCGTGAATCTAAAAACTGTAATTCTGGTATTTGACATCTTCGATAATACAGGATACAATATAGCTTGAAGAGATGAAACCAAACAATATTACTTCGTGCTTAACCTACGAAAGTGTAAATACGAGTTTTCAGTTTATTAAGCATGCACGTTTCAAGGTTCGAAACTAAACATTACTCAAACATTGCTTAGTATCTGATATTTTTACTTCTCGTGATTCTAAAAACAGTATTTCGCATATTCGATATTTTAGATAATACACTAGTCAATATAGCATAAAAATATGAAAGCGAACAATAAAACTTTTTGTTTAACATACGAAAATGCGGAGACGATTTTTAGGTTTTTGACATAATTCACTTTTTTAGGTTCGACACTAGACAATAACAAACATAGCGTAGTATGTGAACATTTTTATTTCTCGTGATGCTAAAAACAGTTATTCGCATATTTGATATTTTAGATGATTACCGATTCAATACAGAAAAAAACGAAGACAGCGAACAATAAAACGTTTTGTTTAACATACGAAAATGCGGAAACGATTTTTAGGTTTTTGACATATTTCACTTTTTTAGGTTCGACACTAGACAATATGCAAACATTGCAGAATATGTGAATATTTTCACTTCTCGTGAAGCCAAAAACTGTTATTCTGGTATTTGACATCTTCGATAATACAGGATTCAATATAGCTTGAAGAGATGAAACCGAACAATATAACTTCGTACTAAACCTACGAAAGTGCCAATACGATTTTTAAGATTATCAAGCATGCACGTTTCAAGGTTCGAAACTAAAAAATTACTCAAACGTTGCGTAGTATGTAATATTTTTACTTCTCGTGATTCTAAAAACAGTTATTCGCATATTCGATATTTTAGATAATACACTATTCAATATAGCATGAAGAGATGAAACCGAATAATATAACTTCGTACTTGACCTACGAAAGTGTAAATACGATTTTTCAGTTTATTAAGCATTCACGTCTCAAGGTTCGAAACTAAACATTACTCAAACATTGCGTAGTATGTGATCATTTTTACTTTTCGTGATGCTAAAAACAGTTATTCGCATATTTGGCAACTTCGATAATAGACAATTCAATATAGCATGAAAAGGAGAAACCGAACAATATTTCTTCGTGCTTAACTTACGAAAGTTTAAATACGAGTTTTCAGTTTATTAAGAATTCACGTTTCAAGGTTCGAAACTAAACATTACTCAAACTTTGCGTAGTTATGTGATCATTTTTACTTCTCGTATTTTTTCTCTCTTTTTAAACTCGATTTTTCGGTTTTTGACATAATTCACTTTTTTAGGTTCGACACTAGACAATATGCAAAAATTGCATAATATGTCAATATTTTCACTTCTCGTGATGCTAAAAACAGTTTATTTGTATATTCGAAATTTTAGATAATACACTATTCAATATAGCATAAAAGGATGAAAGCGAACAATAAAACTTTTTGTTTAACATACGAAAATGCGGATACGAATTTTAGGTTTTTGACATATGTCATTTTTTTATGTTCCACACTAGACAATATGCAAACATTGCAGAATATGTGAATATTTTCACTTCTCGTGAAGCTAAAAACTGTTATTCTGGTATTTGACATCTCGGATGAAGAGATCACGATGAAGAGATGAAACCGAACAATATAATTTCGTACTTGACCTGCGAAAGTTTAAATACGATTTTTCAGTTTATTAAGAATTTACGTTTCAAGGTTCGAAACTAAACATTACTCAAAATACTAGAATAACAGTTTTTAGATTCACGAGAAGTGAATATATTCACATATTATGCAATGTTTGCATATTTTCTAGTGTCGAACCTACAAAAGTGAATTATGTCAAAAACCTAAAAATCGTCTCCGCATTTTCGTATGTTAAATAAAACGTTTTATTGTTCGCTTTCATCCTTTTATGCTTTATTGAATGGTGTATTATCAAAAATATCAAATATGCGAATAACTGATTTCGCATCACGAGAAGTAAAAATATTCACATATTATGCAATGTTTGCATATTATCTAGTGTCGAACCTGAAAAAGTGACATATGTCAAAAACCTAAAATTCGTATCCGCATTTTCGTATGTTAAACAAAAAGTTTTATTGTTCGCTTTCATCCTTTTATGCTATATTGAATAGTGTATTATCTAAAATTTCGAATATGCAAATAAACTGTTTTTAGCATCACGAGAAGTGAAAATATTTACATATTATGCAATTTTTGCATATTGTCTAGTGTCGAACCTAAAAAAGTGAATTATGTCAATAACCGAAAAATCGAGTTTAAAAAGAGAGAAAAAATACAAGAAGTAAAAATGATCACATAACTACGCAAAGTTTGAGTAATGTTTAGTTTCGAACCTTGAAACGTGCTTGCTTAATAATCTGAAAACTCGTATTTAAACTTTCGTAGGTTAAGCACGAAGTAATATTGTTCGGTTTCTACTTTTCATGCTATATTGAATTGTGTATTATCGGAGATGTCAAATGCCAGAATAACAGTTTTTAACTTCACGAGAAGTGAAAATATTCACATATTCTGCAATGTTTGCATATTGTCTAGTGTCGAACCTACAAAAGTGAATTATGTCAAAAACCTAAAAATCGTATCCGCATTTTCGTATGTTAAATAAAAAGTTTTATTGTTCGCTTTCATACTTTCATGCTATATTGAATAGTGTATTATCTAAAATATCGAATATGCGAATAACTGTTTTTAGAATCACGAGAAGTAAAAATATTACATACTACGCAACGTTTGAGTAATTTTTAGTTTCGAACCTTGAAACGTGCATGCTTGATAATCTTAAAAATCGTATTTGCACTTTCGTAGGTTTAGTACGAAGTTATATTCTTCGGTTTCATCTCTTCAAGCTATAGCTTGAATAATAGCTTATTATCGAAGATGTCAAATACCAGAATAACAGTTTTTAGCTTCACGAGAAGTGAAAATATTCACATATTCTGCAATGTTTGCATATTATCTAGTGTCGAACCTAAAAAAGTGAATTATGTCAGAAAAATAAAAATCGTATCCCCATTTTCGTATGATAAACAAAAAGTTTTATTGGTCGCTGTCTTCGTTTTTTTCTCTGTTGAATCGTTAATCATCTAAAATATCAAATATGCGAATAACTGTTTTTAGCATCACGAGACGTAAAAATGTTCACATACTACGCTATGTTTGTTATTGTCTAGTGTCGAACCTAAAAAAGTGAATTATGGCAAAAACCTAAAAATCGTCTCCGCATTTTCGTATGTTAAATAAAAAGTTTTATTGTTCGCTTTCATCTTTTTATGCTATATTGAATGGTGTATTATCAAAAATATCAAATATACGAGTAAGTGTTTTTAGCATCACGAGAAGTAAAAATGTTCACATGCTACGCAATGTTTGAGTAATGTTTAGTTTCGAACCTTGAAACGTAAATTCTTAATAAACTGAAAAATCGTATTTACACTTTCGCAGGTCAAGTACGAAGTTATATTGTTCGGTTTCATCTCTTCATCGTGATCTCTTCATCCGAGATGTCAAATACTAGAATAACAGTTTTTAGCTTCACGAGAAGTGAAAATATTCACATATTCTGCAATGTTTGCATATTGTCTAGTGTGGAACATAAAAAAATGACATATGTCAAAAACCTAAAATTCGTATCCGCATTTTCGTATGTTAAACAAAAAGTTTTATTGTTCGCTTTCATCCTTTTATGCTATATTGAATAGTGTATTATCTAAAATTTCGAATATGCGAATAACTGTTTTTAGCATCACGAGAAGTAAAAATGTTCACATGCTACGCAATACAGGATACAATATAGCTTGAAGAGATGAAACCGAACAATATTACTTCGTGCTTAACCTACGAAAGTGTAAATACGAGTTTTCAGTTTATTAAGCATGCACGTTTCAAGGTTCGAAACTAAACATTACTCAAACATTGCTTAGTATGTGATATTTTTACTTCTCGTGATTCTAAAAACAGTATTTCGCATATTCGATATTTTAGATAATACACTAGTCAATATAGCATAAAAATATGAAAGCGAACAATAAAACTTTTTGTTTAACATACGAAAATGCGGAGACGATTTTTAGGTTTTTGACATAATTCACTTTTTTAGGTTCGACACTAGACAATAACAAACATTGCGTAGTATGTGAACATTTTTATTTCTCGTGATGCTAAAAACAGTTATTCGCATATTTGATATTTTTGATAATACACTATTCAATATAGCATGAAACCGAATAATATAACTTCGTTCTTTACCTACGAAAGTGTAAATACGATTTTTCAGTTTATTAAGAATTCACTTTTCAAGGTTCGAAACTAAACATTACTCAAACATTGCGTAGTATGTGATCATTTTTACTTTTCGTGATGCTAAAAACAGTTATTCGCATATTTGGCAACTTCGATAATAGACAATTCAATATAGCATGAAAAGGAGAAACCGAACAATATTTCTTCGTGCTTAACTTACGAAAGTTTAAATACGAGTTTTCAGTTTATTAAGCATGCACGTTTCAAGGATCGAAACTAAACATTACTCAAACTTTGCGTAGTTATGTGATCATTTTTACTTCTCGTATTTTTTCTCTCTTTTTAAACTCGATTTTTCGGTTTTTGACATAATTCACTTTTTTAGGTTCGACACTAGACAATATGCAAAAATTGCATAATATGTCAATATTTTCACTTCTCGTGATGCTAAAAACAGTTTATTTGTATATTCGAAATTTTAGATAATACACTATTCAATATAGCATGAAAGTATGAAAGCGAACAATAAAACTTTTTGTTTAACATACGAAAATGCGGATACGAATTTTAGGTTTTTGACATATGTCATTTTTTTATGTTCCACACTAGACAATATGCAAACATTGCAGAATATGTGAATATTTTCACTTCTCGTGAAGCTAAAAACTGTTATTCTGGTATTTGACATCTCGGATGAAGAGATCACGATGAAGAGATGAAACCGAACAATATAATTTCGTACTTGACCTGCGAAAGTTTAAATACGATTTTTCAGTTTATTAAGAATTTACGTTTCAAGGTTCGAACCAAACATTACTCAAAATACTAGAATAACAGTTTTTAGATTCACGAGAAGTGAATATATTCACATATTATGCAACGTTTGCATATTTTCTAGTGTCGAACCTACAAAAGTGAATTATGTCAAAAACCTAAAAATCGTCTCCGCATTTTCGTATGTTAAATAAAACGTTTTATTGTTCGCTTTCATCCTTTTATGCTATATTGAATGGTGTATTATCAAAAATATCAAATATGCGAATAACTGTTTTTAGCATCACGAGAAGTGAAAATGTTCACATATTTTGCTATGTTTGCATATTGTCTAGTGTCGAACCTAAAAAAGTGACATATGTCAAAAACCTAAAATTCGTATCCGCATTTTCGTATGTTAAACAAAAAGTTTTATTGTTCGCTTTCATCCTTTTATGCTATATTGAATAGTGTATTATCTAAAATTTCGAATATGCAAATAAACTGTTTTTAGCATCACGAGAAGTGAAAATATTTACATATTATGCAATTTTTGCATATTGTCTAGTGTCGAACCTAAAAAAGTGAATTATGTCAATAACCGAAAAATCGAGTTTAAAAAGAGAGAAAAAATACAAGAAGTAAAAATGATCACATAACTACGCAAAGTTTGAGTAATGTTTAGTTTCGAACCTTGAAACGTGCTTGCTTAATAAACTGAAAACTGGTATTTACACTTTCGTAGGTTAAGCACGAAGTAATATTGTTCGGTTTCATCTCTTCAAGCTATATTGTATCCTGTATTATCAGAGATGTCAAATACCAGAATAACAGTTTTTAGCCTCACGAGAACTGAAAATATTCACATATTCTGCAATTTTTGCATATTGTCTAGTGTCGAATGTTAAAATGTGATTTATGTCAAAAACCGAAAAATCGTATCTGCATTTTCGTATGTTAAACAAAAAGTTTTATTGTTCGCTGTCTTCGTTTTTTTCTGTATCGTGTATTATCAAAAATATCAAATATGCGAATAACTGTTCTTAGCATCACGAGAAGTAAAAATGATCACATGCTACGCAATGTTTGAGTAATGTTTAGTTTCGAACCTTGAAACGTAAATTCTTAATAAACTGAAAAATCGTATTTACACTTTCGCAGGTCTAGTACGAAGTTATATTGTTCGGTTTCATCTCTTCATGCTATATTGAATCGTGTATTATCAGAGATGTCAAATACCAGAATAACAGTTTTTAGCTTCGCGAGAAGTAAAAATATTCACATATTCTGCAATTTTTGCATATTGTCTAGTGTCGAACCTAAAAAAGTGAATTATGTCAAAAACCTAAAAATCGTATCCGCATTTTCGTATGTTAAATAAAAAGTTTTATTGTTCGCTTTCATCCTTTTATGCTATATTGAATGGTGTATTATCAAAAATATCAAATATGCGAATAACTGTTTTTAGCATCACGAGAAATAAAAATGTTCACATACTACGCAATGTTTGAGTAATCTTTAGTTTCGAACCTTGAAACGTGCATGCTTAATAATCTTAAAAATCGTATTTACACTTTCGTATGTTTAGTACGAAGTTATATTGTTCGGTTTCATCTCTTCATGCTATATTGAATCGTGTATTATCAGAGATGTCAAATACCAGAATAACAGTTTTTAGCTTCACGAGAACTGAAAATATTCACATATTCTGCAATGTTTGCATATTGTCTAGTGTCGAACCTAAAAAAGTGAATTATGTCAAACTCCTAAAAATCGTATCCGCATTTTCGTATGTTAAACAAAAAGTTTTATTGTTCGCTTTCATCAGTTTATGCTATATTGAATCGTGTATTATCTAAAATATCGAATATGCGAATAACTGTTTTTAGAATCACGAGAAGTAAAAATGATCACATACTACGCAATGTTTGAGTAATTTTTAGTTTCGAACCTTGAAACGTGCATGCTTAATAATCTTAAAAATCGTATTTACACTTTCGTAGGTTTAGTACGAAGGTATATTGTTCGGTTTCATCTCGTCAAGCTATATTGAATCCTGTCTTATCGAAGATGTCAAATACCAGAATAACAGTTTTTAGCTTCACGAGAACTGAAAATATTCACATATTCTGCAATGTTTGCATATTATCTAGTGTCGAACCTAAAAAAGTGAATTATGTCAAAAGCATAAAAATCGTATCCACATTTTCGTATGTTAAATAAAAAGTTTTATTGTTCGCTGTCTTCGTTTTTTTCTGTATTGAATCGTTAATCATCTAAAATATCAAATATGCGAATAACTGTTTTTAGCATCACGAGACGTAAAAATGTTCACATACTACGCTATGTTTGTTATTGTCTAGTGTCGAACCTAAAAAAGTGAATTATGGCAAAAACCTAAAAATCGTCTCCGCATTTTCGTATGTTAAATAAAAAGTTTTATTGTTCGCTTTCATCTTTTTATGCTATATTGAATGGTGTATTATCAAAAATATCAAATATACGAGTAAGTGTTTTTAGCATCACGAGAAGTAAAAATGTTCACATGCTACGCAATGTTTGAGTAATGTTTAGTTTCGAACCTTGAAACGTAAATTCTTAATAAACTGAAAAATCGTATTTACACTTTCGCAGGTCAAGTACGAAGTTATATTGTTCGGTTTCATCTCTTCATCGTGATCTCTTCATCCGAGATGTCAAATACCAGAATAACAGTTTTTAGCTTCACGAGAAGTGAAAATATTCACATATTCTGCAATGTTTGCATATTGTCTAGTGTGGAACATAAAAAAATGACATATGTCAAAAACCTAAAATTCGTATCCGCATTTTCGTATGTTAAACAAAAAGTTTTATTGTTCGCTTTCTCCATTTTATGCTATATTGAATAGTGTATTATCTAAGTTTTCGAATATGCGAATAACTGTTTTTAGCATCACGAGAAGTAAAAATGTTCACATGCTACGCAATACAGGATACAATATAGCTTGAAGAGATGAAACCGAACAATATAACTTCGTGCTTAACCTACGAAAGTGTAAATACGAGTTTTCAGTTTATTAAGCAAGCACGTTTCAAGGTTCGAAACTAAACATTACTCAAACATTGCTTAGTATCTGATATTTTTACTGCTCGTGATTCTAAAAACAGTATTTCGCATATTCGATATTTTAGATAATACACTAGTCAATATAGCATAAAAATATGAAAGCGAACAATAAAACTTTTTGTTTAACATACGAAAATGCGGAGACGATTTTTAGGTTTTTGACATAATTCACTTTTTTAGGTTTGACACTAGACAATAACAAACATTGCGTAGTATGTGAACATTTTTATTTCTCGTGATGCTAAAAACAGTTATTCGCATATTCGATATTTTAGATAATACACTATTCAATATAGCATGAAACCGAACAATATAACTTCGTACTTGACCTACGAAATTGTAAATACGATTTTTCAGTTTATTAAGCATTCACGTCTCAAGGTTCGAAACTAAACATTACTCAAACATTGCGTAGTATGTGATCATTTTTACTTTTCGTGATGCTAAAAACAGTTATTCGCATATTTGGCAACTTCGATAATAGACAATTCAATATAGCATGAAAAGGAGAAACCGAACAATATTTCTTCGTGCTTAACATACGAAAGTTAAATACGAGTTTTCAGTTTATTAAGCATGCACGTTTCAAGGAACGAAACTAAACATTACTCAAACTTTGCGTAGTTATGTGATCATTTTTACTTCTCGTATTTTTTCTCTCTTTTTAAACTCGATTTTTCGGTTTTTGACATAATTCACTTTTTTAGGTTCGACACTAGACAATATGCAAAAATTGCATAATATGTAAATATTTTCACTTCTCGTGATGCTAAAAACAGTTTATTTGTATATTCGAAATTTTAGATAATACACTATTCAATATAGCATAAAAGGATGAAAGCGAACAATAAAACTTTTTGTTTAACATACGAAAATGCGGATACGAATTTTAGGTTTTTTGACATATGTCATTTTTTTATGTTCCACACTAGACAATATGCAAACATTGCAGAATATGTGAATATTTTCACTTCTCGTGAAGCTAAAAACTGTTATTCTGGTATTTGACATCTCGGATGAAGAGATCACGATGAAGAGATGAAACCGAACAATATAACTTCGTACTTGACCTGCGAAAGTGTAAATACGATTTTTCAGTTTATTAAGAATTTACGTTTCAAGGTTCGAAACTAAACATTACTCAAACATTGCGTAGCATGTGAACATTTTTACTTCTCGTGATGCTAAAAACAGTTATTTGCATATTTGATATTTTAGATGATTAACGATTCAATACAGAAAAAAACGAAGAAATTTAACATACGAAAATGTGGATACGATTTTTATGCTTTTGACATAATTCACTTTTTTAGGTTCGACACTAGATAATATGCAAACATTGCAGAATATGTGAATATTTTTACTTCTCGCGAAGCTAAAAACTGTTATTCTCATATTTGGCAACTTCGATAATACACAATTCAATATAGCATGAAAAGGAGAAACAGAACAATACTACTTCGTGCTGAACCTACGGAAGTTTAAATATGATTTTTCAGTTTTTTAAGCATGCACGTTGCAAGGTTCGAAACTAAAAATTACTCAAACATTGCGTAGCATGTGAACATTTTTACTTCTCGTGATGCTAAAAACACTTATTCGTATATTTGATATTTTTGATAATACACCATTCAATATAGCATAAAAAGATGAAAGCGAACAATAAAACTTTTTATTTAACATTCGAAAATGCGGAGACGATTTTTAGGTTTTTGCCAGAATTCACTTTTTTAGGTTCGACACTAGACAATAACAAACATAGCGTAGTATGTGAACATTTTTACGTCTCGTGATGCTAAAAACAGTTATTCGCATATTTGATATTTTAGATGATTAACGATTCAATACGGAAAAAAACGAAGACAGCGAACAATAAAACTTTTTATTTAACATACGAAAATGTGGATACGATTTTTATGCTTTTGACATAATTCACTTTTTTAGGTTCGACACTAGATAATATGCAAACATTGCAGAATATGTGAATATTTTCACTTCTCGTGATGCTAAAAACTGTTATTCTGGTATTTGACATATTCGATAATATAGGATTCAATATAGCTTGAAGAGATGAAAACGAACAATATAACTTCGTACTTGACATACGAAAGTGTAAATACGATTTTTCAGTTTATTAAGCATTCACGTTTAAATGTTCGAAAATAAAAATTACTCAAACATTGCTTAGTATGTGATCATTTTTACTTCTCGTGATTCTAAAAACAGTTATTCGCATATTCGATATTTTAGATAATACACCATTCAATATAGCATGAAAAGATGAAACCGAACAATATTACTTTGTACTTGACCTACGAAAGTGTAAATACGAGTTTTCAGTGAATTAAGCATGCACGTTTCAAGATTCGAAACTAAACATTACTCAAACTTTGCGTAGTTATGTGATCATTTTTACTTCTCGTATTTTTTCTCTCTTTTTAAACTCGATTTTTCGGTTTTTGACATAATTCACTTTTTTAGGTTCGACACTAGACAATATGCAAAAATTGCATAATATGTAAATATTTTCACTTCTCGTGATGCTAAAAACAGTTTATTTGTATATTCGAAATTTTAGATAATACACTATTCAATATAGCATAAAAGGATGAAAGCGAACAATAAAACTTTTTGTTTAACATAAGAAAATGCGGATACGAATTTTAGGTTTTTGACATATGTCATTTTTTTATGTTCCACACTAGACAATATGCAAACATTGCAGAATATGTGAATATTTTCACTTCTCGTGAAGCTAAAAACTGTTATTCTGGTATTTGACATCTCGGATGAAGAGATCACGATGAAGAGATGAAACCGAACAATATAACTTCGTACTTGACCTGCGAAAGTGTAAATACGATTTTTCAGTTTATTAAGAATTTACGTTTCAAGGTTCGAAACTAAACATTACTCAAACATTGCGTAGCATGTGATCATTTTTACTTCTCGTGATGCTAAGAACAGTTATTCGCATATTTGATATTTTTGATAATACACGATACAAAAAAAAACGAAGACAGCGAACAATAAAACTTTTTGTTTAACATACGAAAATTCTGATACGATTTTTAGGTTTTTGACATAATTCACTTTTTTAGGTTCGACACTAGACAATATGCAAACATTGCAGAATATGTGAATATAATCACTTCTCGTGAAGCTAAAAACTGTTATTCTAGTAATTGACATCTTCGATAATACAGGATACAATATAGCTTGAAGAGATGAAACCGAACAATATTACTTCGTGCTTAACCTACGAAAGTGTAAATACGAGTTTTCAGTTTATTAAGCATGCACGTTTCAAGGTTCGAAACTAAACATTACTCAAACATTGCTTAGTATGTGATCATTTTTACTTCTCGTGATTCTAAAAACAGTATTTCGCATATTCGATATTTTAGATAATACACTATTCAATATAGCATAAAAGTATGAAAGCGAACAATAAAACTTTTTATTTAACATACGAAAATGCGGATACGATTTATAGGTTTTTGACATAATTCACTTTTTTAGGTTCGACACTAGACAATATGCAAACATTGCAGAATATGTAAATATTTTCACTTCTCGTGATGCTAAAAACAGTTTATTTGTATATTCGATATTTTAGATAATACACTATTCAATATAGCATAAAAATATGAAAGCGAACAATAAAACTTTTTGTTTAACATACGAAAATGCGGATACGAATTTTAGGTTTTTTGACATATGTCATTTTTTTATGTTCCACACTAGACAATATGCAAACATTGCAGAATATGTGAATATTTTCACTTCTCGTGAAGCTAAAAACTGTTATTCTGGTATTTGACATCTCGGATGAAGAGATCACGATGAAGAGATGAAACCGAACAATATAACTTCGTACTTGACCTGCGAAAGTGTAAATACGATTTTTCAGTTTATTAAGAATTTACGTTTCAAGGTTCGAAACTAAACATTACTCAAACATTGCGTAGCATGTGAACATTTTTACTTCTCGTGATGCTAAAAACAGTTATTTGCATATTTGATATTTTAGATGATTAACGATTCAATACAGAAAAAAACGAAGAAATTTAACATACGAAAATGTGGATACGATTTTTATGTTTTTGACATAATTCACTTTTTTAGTTTCGACACTAGATAATATGCAAACATTGCAGAATATGTGAATATTTTTACTTCTCGCGAAGCTAAAAACTGTTATTCTCATATTTGGCAACTTCGATAATACACAATTCAATATAGCATGAAAAGGAGAAACCGAACAATACTACTTCGTGCTTAACCTACGGAAGTTTAAATATGATTTTTCAGTTTTTTAAGCATGCACGTTGCAAGGTTCGAAACTAAAAATTACTCAAACATTGCGTAGCATGTGAACATTTTTACTTCTCGTGATGCTAAAAACACTTATTCGTATATTTGATATTTTTGATAATACACCATTCAATATAGCATAAAAAGATGAAAGCGAACAATAAAACTTTTTATTTAACATTCGAAAATGCGGAGACGATTTTTAGGTTTTTGCCAGAATTCACTTTTTTAGGTTCGACACTAGACAATAACAAACATAGCGTAGTATGTGAACATTTTTACGTCTCGTGATGCTAAAAACAGTTATTCGCATATTTGATATTTTAGATGATTAACGATTCAATACGGAAAAAAACGAAGACAGCGAACAATAAAACTTTTTATTTAACATACGAAAATGTGGATACGATTTTTATGCTTTTGACATAATTCACTTTTTTAGGTTCGACACTAGATAATATGCAAACATTGCAGAATATGTGAATATTTTCACTTCTCGTGACGCTAAAAACTGTTATTCTGGTATTTGACATCTTCGTAATACACGATACAATATAGCTTGAAGAGATGAAACCGAACAATATAACTTCGTACTTGACCTACGAAAGTGTAAATACGATTTTTCAGTTTATTAAGCATGCACGTTTCAAGGTTCGAAACTAAACATTACTCAAACATTGCTTAGTATGTGATCATTTTTACTTCTCGTGATTCTAAAAACAGTTATTCGCATATTCGATATTTTAGATAATACACCATTCAATATAGCATGAAAAGATGAAACCGAACAATATTACTTTGTACTTGACCTACGAAAGTGTAAATACGAGTTTTCAGTGAATTAAGCATGCACGTTTCAAGATTCGAAACTAAACATTACTCAAACTTTGCGTAGTTATGTGATCATTTTTACTTCTCGTATTTTTTCTCTCTTTTTAAACTCGATTTTTCGGTTTTTGACATAATTCACTTTTTTAGGTTCGACACTAGACAATATGCAAAAATTGCATAATATGTAAATATTTTCACTTCTCGTGATGCTAAAAACAGTTTATTTGTATATTCGAAATTTTAGATAATACACTATTCAATATAGCATAAAAGGATGAAAGCGAACAATAAAACTTTTTGTTTAACATAAGAAAATGCGGATACGAATTTTAGGTTTTTGACATATGTCATTTTTTTATGTTCCACACTAGACAATATGCAAACATTGCAGAATATGTGAATATTTTCACTTCTCGTGAAGCTAAAAACTGTTATTCTGGTATTTGACATCTCGGATGAAGAGATCACGATGAAGAGATGAAACCGAACAATATAACTTCGTACTTGACCTGCGAAAGTGTAAATACGATTTTTCAGTTTATTAAGAATTTACGTTTCAAGGTTCGAAACTAAACATTACTCAAACATTGCGTAGCATGTGATCATTTTTACTTCTCGTGATGCTAAGAACAGTTATTCGCATATTTGATATTTTTGATAATACACGATACAAAAAAAAACGAAGACAGCGAACAATAAAACTTTTTGTTTAACATACGAAAATTCTGATACGATTTTTAGGTTTTTGACATAATTCACTTTTTTAGGTTCGACACTAGACAATATGCAAACATTGCAGAATATGTGAATATAATCACTTCTCGTGAAGCTAAAAACTGTTATTCTAGTAATTGACATCTTCGATAATACAGGATACAATATAGCTTGAAGAGATGAAACCGAACAATATAACTTCGTGCTTAACCTACGAAAGTGTAAATACGAGTTTTCAGTTTATTAAGCAAGCACGTTTCAAGGTTCGAAACTAAACATTACTCAAACATTGCTTAGTATCTGATATTTTTACTTCTCGTGATTCTAAAAACAGTATTTCGCATATTCGATATTTTAGATAATACACTATTCAATATAGCATAAAAATATGAAAGCGAACAATAAAACTTTTTGTTTAACATACGAAAATGCGGATACGATTTTTAGGTTTTTGACATAATTCACTTTTTTAGGTTCGACACTAGACAATATGCAAACATAGCGTCGTATGTGAACATTTTTACTTCTCGTGATGCTAAAAATAGTTATTCTGGTATTTGATATTTTTGATAATACACCATTCAATATAGCATAAAAGATTGAAAGCGAACAATAAAACTTTTTATTTAACATACATAAATAGCATGTTCATAACTGAACATTTTTATTTCTCGTGATGCTAAAAACAGTTATTCGCATATTTGATATTTTCGATAATACACCATTCAATATAGCATAAAAGGATGAAAGCGAACAATAAAACGTTTTATTTAACATACGAAAATGCGGATACGATTTTTAGGTTTTTGACATAATTCACTTTTGTAGGTTTGACACTAGAAAATATGCAAACATTGCATAATATGTGAATATATTCACTTCTCGTGAAGCTATTTGACATCTTCGATAATACAGGATACAATATAGCATGAAGAGATGAAACCGAACAATATAACTTCGTACTTGACCTACGAAAGTGTAAATACGATTTTTCAGTTTATTAAGCATTCACTTTTTAAGGTTCGACACTAGACAATATGCAAACATTGCAGAATATGTGAATATTTTCACTTGTCGTGAAGCCAAAAACTGTTATTCTCATATTTGGCAACGTCGATAATACACAATTCAATATAGCATGAAAATGAGAAACTGAACTACTACTTCGTGCTTAACCTACGAAAGTGTAAATACGAGTTTTCAGTTTATTAAGCAAGCACGTTTCAAGGTTCGAAACTAAACATTACTCAAACATTGCTTAGTATCTGATATTTTTACTTCTCGTGATTCTAAAAACAGTATTTCGCATATTCGATATTTTAGATAATACACTATTCAATATAGCATAAAAATATGAAAGCGAACAATAAAACTTTTTGTTTAACATACGAAAATGCGGATACGATTTTTAGGTTTTTGACATAATTCACTTTTTTAGGTTCGACACTAGACAATATGCAAACATAGCAAAACATGTAAACATTTTCACTTCTCGTGAAGCTAAAAACTGTTATTCTCATATTTGGCAACTTCGATAATACACAATTCAATATAGCATGAAAAGGAGAAACCGAACTACTACTTCGCGCTTAACCTACGGAAGTGTAAATATGATTTTTCAGATTATTAAGCATGCACGTTTCAAGCTTCGAAACTAAAAATTACTCAAACGTTGCGTAGTATGTGAACATTTTTACTTCTCGTTGATGCTAAAAACAGTTATTCGCATATTTGATATTTTAGATAATACACTATTCAATATAGCATGAAACCGAATAATATAACTTCGTACTTGACCTACGAAAGTGTAAATACGATTTTTCAGTTTATTAAGCATTCACGTCTCAAGGTTCGAAACTAAACATTACTCAAACATTGCGTAGTATGTGATCATTTTTACTTCTGGTGATGCTAAAAACAGTTATTCGCATATTTGGCCACTTCGATAATAGACAATTCAATATAGCATGAAGAGATGAAACCGAACAATATAACTTCGTACTAGACCTACGAAAGTGTAAATACGATTTTTAAGATTATTAAGCATGCACGTTTCAAGGTTTGAAACTAAACATAACTCAAACATTGCGTAGTATGTGAACATTTTTACTTCTCGTAATGCTAAAAACAGTAATTCGCATATTTGATATTTTTGATAATACACCATTCAATATAGCATAAAAGGATGAAAGCGAACAATAAAACTTTTTATTTAACATACGAAAATTGCGGATACGAATTTTAGGTTTTTGACATATGTCATTTTTTTATGTTCCACACTAGACAATATGCAAACATTGCAGAATATGTGAATATTTTCACTTCTCGTGAAGCTAAAAACTGTTATTCTGGTATTTGACATCTCGGATGAAGAGATCACGATGAAGAGATGAAACCGAACAATATAACTTCGTACTTGACCTGCGAAAGTGAAAATACGATTTTTCAGTTTATTAAGAAATTACGTTTCAAGGTTCGAAACTAAACATTACTCAAACATTGCGTAGCATGTGATCATTTTTACTTCTCGTGATGCTAAAAACAGTTATTCGCATATTTGATATTTTTGATAATACACAATTCAATATAGCATGAAAAGATGAAACCGAACAATATAACTTCGTACTAAACCTACGAATGTGTAAATACGATTTTTCAGTTTATTAAGCATGCACGTTTCATGGTTCGAAACTAAACATTACTCAAACATTGCTTAGTATGTGATCATTTTTACTTCTCGTGATGCTAAAAACTGTTATTCTGGTATTTGACATCTTCGATAATACACGATACCGAATTATATTCTTCGTACTTATACTTTCGTAGGTTTACGAAAGTGCAAATACGATTTTTAAGATTATCAAGCATGCACGTTTCAAGGTTCGAAACTAAAAATTACTCAAACGTTGCGTAGTATGTGATCATTTTTACTTCTCGTGATTCTAAAAACAGTTATTCGCATATTCGATATTTTAGATAATACACTATTCAATATAGCATGAAGAGATGAAACCGAACAATATAACTTCGTACTTGACATACGAAAGTGTAAATACGATTTTTCAGTTTATTAAGCATTCACGTCTCAAGGTTCGAAACTAAACATTACTCAAACATTGCGTAGTATGTGATCATTTTTACTTTTCGTGATGCTAAAAACAGTTATTCGCATATTTGGCAACTTCGATAATACACAATTCAATATAGCATGAAAAGGAGAAACCGAACAATAATACTTCGTGCTTAACCTACGAAAGTGTAAATACGAGTTTTCAGTTCATCAAGCATGCACGTTTCAAGGTTCGAAACTAAAAATTACTCAAACGTTGCGTAGTATGTAATATTTTTACTTCTCGTGATGCTAAAAACAGTTATTCGCATATTCGATATTTTAGATAATACACTATTCAATATAGCATGAAAGTATGAAAGCGAACAATAAAACTTTTTGTTTAACATACGAAAATGCGGATACGATTTTTAGGTTTTTGACATAATTCACTTTTTTAGGTTCGACACTAGACAATATGCAAACATAGCGTCGTATGTGAACATTTTTACTTCTCGTGATGCTAAAAATAGTTATTCTGGTATTTGATATTTTTGATAATACACCATTCAATATAGCATAAAAGATTGAAAGCGAACAATAAAACTTTTTATTTAACATACGAAAATGCGGATACGATTTTTAGGTTTTTGACATAATTCACTTTTGTAGGTTTGACACTAGAAAATATGCAAACATTGCATAATATGTGAATATTTTCACTTCTCGTGAAGTCAAAAACTGTTATTCTGGTATTTGATATTTTTGATAATACACGATTCAATATAGCATAAAAGGATGAAAGCGAACAATAAAACTTTTTGTTTAGCATACGAAAATGCGGATACGATTTTGAGGTTTTTGACATAATTCACTTTTGTAGGTTCGACACTAGAAAATATGCAAAAATTGCATAATATGTGAATATTTTCACTTCTCGTGATGCTAAAAACAGTTATTCGCATATTTGATATTTAGGATAATACACCATTCAATATAGCATAAAATGATGAAAGTGAACAATAAAACTTTTTATGTAACATACGAAAATGCGGAGACGATTTTTAGGTTTTTGACATAATTCACTTTTGTAGGTTCGACACTAGAAAATATGCAAACATTGCATAATATGTGAATATATTCACTTCTCGTGAATCTAAAAACTGTTATTCTAGTATTTGACATCTTCGATAATACAGGATACAATATAGCTTGAAGAGATGAAACCGAACAATATAACTTCGTGCTTAACCTACGAAAGTGTAAATACGAGTTTTCAGTTTATTAGAGACGGTTTTTGACATAATTCACTTTTTTAGGTTCGACACTAGACAATAACAAACATAGCGTAGTATGTGAACATTTTTTATTTCTCGTGATGCTAAAAACAGTTATTCGCATATTTGATATTTTCGATAATACACCATTCAATATAGCATAAAAGGATGAAAGCGAACAATAAAACGTTTTATTTAACATACGAAAATGCGGATACGATTTTTAGGTTTTTGACATAATTCACTTTTGTAGGTTTGACACTAGAAAATATGCAAACATTGCATAATATGTGAATATATTCACTTCTCGTGAAGCTATTTGACATCTTCGATAATACAGGATACAATATAGCATGAAGAGATGAAACCGAATAATATAACTTCGTACTTGACCTACGAAAGTGTAAATACGATTTTTCAGTTTATTAAGCATTCACTTTTTAAGGTTCGACACTAGACAATATGCAAACATTGCAGAATATGTGAATATTTTTACTTCTCTCGAAGCTAAAAACTGTTATTCTCATATTTGGCAACTTCGATAATACACAATTCAATATAGCATGAAAATGAGAAACTGAACTACTACTTCGTGCTTAACCTACGAAAGTGTAAATACGAGTTTTCAGTTTATTAAGCAAGCACGTTTCAAGGTTCGAAACTAAACATTACTCAAACATTGCTTAGTATCTGATATTTTTACTTCTCGTGATTCTAAAAACAGTATTTCGCATATTCGATATTTTAGATAATACACTATTCAATATAGCATAAAAATATGAAAGCGAACAATAAAACTTTTTTTTAACATACGAAAATGCGGATACGATTTTTAGGTTTTTGACATACTTCACTTTTTTAGGTTCGACACTAGACAATATGCAAACATTGAATAATATGTGAATATTTTCACTTCTCGTGAAGCTAAAAACTGTTATTCTCATATTTGGCAACTTCGATAATACACAATTCAATATAGCATGAAAAGGAGAAACTGAACTACTACTTCGCGCTTAACCTACGGAAGTGTAAATATGATTTTTCAGATTATTAAGCATGCACGTTTCAAGCTTCGAAACTAAAAATTACTCAAACGTTGCGTAGTATGTGAACATTTTTACTTCTCGTGATGCTAAAAACAGTTATTCGCATATTTGATATTTTAGATAATACACTATTCAATATAGCATGAAACCGAATAATATAACTTCGTACTTGACCTACGAAAGTGTAAATACGATTTTTCAGTTTATTAAGCATTCACGTCTCAAGGTTCGAAACTAAACATTACTCAAACATTGCGTAGTATGTGATCATTTTTACTTCTGGTGATGCTAAAAACAGTTATTCGCATATTTGGCCACTTCGATAATAGACAATTCAATATAGCATGAAGAGATGAAACCGAACAATATAACTTCGTACTAGACCTACGAAAGTGTAAATACGATTTTTAAGATTATTAAGCATGCACGTTTCAAGGTTTGAAACTAAACATAACTCAAACATTGCGTAGTATGTGAACATTTTTACTTCTCGTAATGCTAAAAACAGTAATTCGCATATTTGATATTTTTGATAATACACCATTCAATATAGCATAAAAGGATGAAAGCGAACAATAAAACTTTTTATTTAACATACGAAAATTGCGGATACGAATTTTAGGTTTTTGACATATGTCATTTTTTTATGTTCCACACTAGACAATATGCAAACATTGCAGAATATGTGAATATTTTCACTTCTCGTGAAGCTAAAAACTGTTATTCTGGTATTTGACATCTCGGATGAAGAGATCACGATGAAGAGATGAAACCGAACAATATAACTTCGTACTTGACCTGCGAAAGTGAAAATACGATTTTTCAGTTTATTAAGAAATTACGTTTCAAGGTTCGAAACTAAACATTACTCAAACATTGCGTAGCATGTGATCATTTTTACTTCTCGTGATGCTAAAAACAGTTATTCGCATATTTGATATTTTTGATAATACACAATTCAATATAGCATGAAAAGATGAAACCGAACAATATAACTTCGTACTTAACCTACGAATGTGTAAATACGATTTTTCAGTTTATTAAGCATGCACGTTTCATGGTTCGAAACTAAACATTACTCAAACATTGCTTAGTATGTGATCATTTTTACTTCTCGTGATGCTAAAAACTGTTATTCTGGTATTTGACATCTTCGATAATAAAGGATACCGAATTATATTCTTCGTACTTATACTTTCGTAGGTTTACGAAAGTGCAAATACGATTTTTAAGATTATCAAGCATGCACGTTTCAAGGTTCGAAACTAAAAATTACTCAAACGTTGCGTAGTATGTAATATTTTTACTTCTCGTGATTCTAAAAACAGTTATTCGCATATTCGATATTTTAGATAATACACTATTCAATATAGCATGAAGAGATGAAACCGAATAATATAACTTCGTACTTGACCTACGAAAGTGTAAATACGATTTTTCAGTTTATTAAGCATGCATGTTGCAAGGTTCGAAACTAAACATTACTCAAACATTGCGTAGTATGTGATCATTTTTACTTCTCGTGATGCTAAAAACAGTTATTCGCATATTTGGCAACTTCGATAATAGACAATTCAATATAGCATGAAAAGGAGAAACCGAACAATAGTACTTCGTGCTTATACTACGAAAGTGTAAATACGAGTTTTCAGTTCATCAAGCATGCACGTTTCAAGGTTCGAAACTAAAAATTACTCAAACGTTGCGTAGTATGTAATATTTTTACTTCTCGTGATTCTAAAAACAGTTATGCGCATATTCGATATTTTAGATAATACACCATTCAATATAGCATAAAAGGATGAAAGCGAACAATAAAACTTTTTGTTTAACATACGAAAATGCGGATACGAATTTTAGGTTTTTGACATATGTCATTTTTTTATGTTCCACACTAGACAATATGCAAACATTGCAGAATATGTGAATATTTTCACTTCTCGTGATGCTATAAACAGTTATTCGCATATTTGATATTTTTGATAATACACGATACAAAAAAAAACGAAGACAGCGAACAATAAAACTTTTTGTTTAACATACGAAAATGCTGATACGATTTTTAGGTTTTTGACATAATTCACTTTTTTAGGTTCGACACTAGACAATATGCAAACATTGCAGAATATGTGAATATTATCACTTCTCGTGAAGCTAAAAACTGTTATTCTAGTATTTGACATCTTCGATAATACAGGATACAATATAGCTTGAAGAGATGAAACCAAACAATATTACTTCGTGCTTAACCTACGAAAGTGTAAATACGAGTTTTCAGTTTATTAAGCATGCACGTTTCAAGGTTCGAAACTAAACATTACTCAAACATTGCGTAGTATGTGAACATTTTTACTTCTCGTGATGTTAAAAACTGTTATTCTGGTATTTGATATTTTTGATAATACACCATTCAATATAGCATAAAAGGATGAAAGCGAACAATAAAACTTTTTATATAACATACGAAAATGCGTATACGATTTTTAGGTTTTTGACATAATTCACTTTTTTAGGTTCGACACTAGACAATATGCAAAAATTGCATAATATGTAAATATTTTCACTTCTCGTGATTCTAAAAACAGTTATTCGCATATTCGATATTTTAGATAATACACCATTCAATATAGCATAAAAGGATGAAAGCGAACAATAAAACTTTTTGTTTAACATACGAAAATGCGGATACGAATTTTAGGTTTTTGACATATGTCATTTTTTTATGTTCCACACTAGACAATATGCAAACATTGCAGAATATGTGAATATTTTCACTTCTCGTGATGCTAAAAACAGTTATTCGCATATTTGATATTTTTGATAATACACGATACAAAAAAAAACGAAGACAGCGAACAATAAAACTTTTTGTTTAACATACGAAAATGCGGATACGATTTTTAGGTTTTTGACCTAATTCACTTGTTTAGGTTCGACACTAGACAATATGCAAAAATTGCATAATATGTAAATATTTTCACTTCTCGTGATGCTAAAAACAGTTTATTCGTATATTCGATATTTTAGATAATACACTATTCAATATAGCAAAAAAAGGATGAAAGCGAACAATAAAACTTTTTGTTTAACATACGAAAATGCGGATACGATTTTTAGGTTTTTGACATAATTCACTTTTTTAAGTTCGTCACTAGACAATATGCAAACATTGCAGAATATGTAAATATTTTCACTTCTCGTGAAGCTAAAAACTGTTATTCTGGTAATTGACATCTCTGATAATACACATTTCAATATAGCATGAAGAGATGAAACCGAACAATATAATTTCGTGACTCAAACATTGCGTAGTATGTGAACATTTTTACTTCTCGTGATGCTAAAAACAGTTATTCGTATATTTGATATTTTTGATAATACACCATTCAATATAGCATAAAAGGATGAAAGCGAACAATAAAACTTTTTATTTAACATACGAAAATGCGGAGACGATTTTAGGGTTTTTGACATAATTCACTTTTTTAGGTTCGACACTAGACAATAACAAACATAGCGTAGTATGTGAACATTTTTACGTCTCGTGATGTTAAACAGTTATTCTGGTATTTGATATTTTTCAATATAGCATAAAAGGATGAAAGCGAACAATAAAACTTTTTAATTAACACATGAAAATGCGGATACGATTTTTATGTTTTTGACATAATTCACTTTCTTAGGTTCGACACTAGACAATATGCAAACATTGCATAATATGTGAATATTTTTACTTCTCGTGAAGCTAAAAACTGTTATTCTGGTATTTGACATCTTCGATAATACAGGATTCAATATAGCTTGAAGAGATGAAACCGAACAATATAACTTCGTACTAAACCTACGAAAGTGTAAATACGATTTTTAAGATTATTAAGCATGCACGTTTCAAGGTTCGAAACTAAAAATTACTCAAACATTGCGTAGTATGTGATCATTTTTACTTCTCGTGATGCTAAGAACAGTTATTCGCATATTTGGCAACTTCGATAATAGACAATTCAATAAGTCATGAAAAGGAGAAAGCGAACAATATTACTTCGTGCTTAACCTACGAAAGTGTAAATTCGAGTTTTCAGTTTATTAAGCATGCACGTTTCAAGGTTCGAAACTAAACATTACTCAAACATTGCTTAGTATTTGATAATTTTTACTTCTCGTGATTATAAAAACAGTTATTCGCATATTCGATATTTTAGATAATACACGATTCAATATAGCATGAAGAGATGAAACCGAACAATATAACTTTTTGTTTAACATACGAAAATGCGGATACGATTTTTAGGTTTTTGACATAATTCACTTTTTTAGGTTCGACACTAGATAATATGCAAACTGTTATTCTGGTATTTGACATCTTCGATAATGAAGGATACAATATAGCTTGAAGAGATGAAACCTACGAAAGTGCAAATACGATTTTTAAGATTATCAAGCATGCACGTTTCAAGGTTCGAAACTAAAAATTACTCAAAAGTTGCGTAGTATGTGATATTTTAACTTTTCGTGATTCTAAAAACAGTTATTAGCATATTTGTCAACTTCGATAATACACAATTCAATATAGCATGAAAAGGAGAAACCGAACAATACTACTTCGTGCTTAACCTACAAAAGTGTAAATACGATTTTTCAGTTTATTAAGCATGCACGTTTCAAGGTTCGAAACTAAAAATTACTCAAACATTGCGTAGTATGTGATCATTTTTACTTCTCGTGATGCTAAAAACAGTTATTCGCATATTTGGCAACTTCGATAATAGACAATTCAATATAGCATGAAAAGGAGAAACCGAACAATATTACTTCGTGCTTAACCTACGAAAGTGTAAATACGAGTTTTCAGTTTATTAAGCATGCACGTTTTAAGGTTCGAAACTAAACATTACTCAAACATTGCTTAGTATGTGATCATTTTTACTTCTCGTGATTCTAAAAACAGTTATTCGCATATTCGATATTTTGATAATACACCATTCAATATAGCATAAAAGTATGAACCGAACAATAAAACTTGTTGTTTAACATACGAAAATGCGGTTACGATTTTTAGATTTTTGACATATTTCACTTTTTGAGGTTCGACACTAGACAATATGCAAACATTGCAGAATATGTGAATATTTTCACTTCTCGTGAAGCTAAAAACTGTTATTCTGGTATTTGACATCTCTGATAATACACATTCAATATAGCATAAAAGGATGAAAGCGAACAATAAAACTTTTTATTTAACATACGAAAATGCGGAGACGATTTTTAGGTTTTTGACATAATTCACTTTTTTAGGTTCGACACTAGAGAATAACAAACATAGCGTAGTATGTGAACATTTTTACGTCTCGTGATGCTAATAACAGTTATTCTGGTATTTGATATTTTTCAATATAGCATAAAAGGATGAAAGCGAACAATAAAACTTTTTAATTAACACATGAAAATGCGGATACGATTTTTAGGATTTTGACATAATTCACTTTTTTAGGTTCGACACTAGAAAATATGCAAATATTGCAGAATATGTGAATATTTTCAGTTCTCGTGAAGCTAAAAACTGTTATTCTGGTATTTGACATCTCTGATAATAAAAAATTTCAATATAGCATGAAGAAATGAAACCGAACAATATAACTTCGTACTTGACCTACGAAAGTGTAAATACGATTTTTCAGTTTATTAAGCATTCACGTTTCAAGGTTCGAAACTAAACATTACTCAAACATTGCTTAGTATGTGATATTTTTACTTCTCGTGATTCTAAAAACAGTATTTCGCATATTCGATATTTTAGATAATACACTATTCAATATAGCATATAAATATGAAAGCGAACAATAACAGTTTTTGTTTAACATACGAAAATGCGGATACGATTTTTAGGTTTTTGACCTAATGTTTTAGGTTCGACACTAGACAATATGCAAAAATTGCAGAATATGTGAATATTTTCAGTTCTCGTGAAGCTAAAAACTGTTATTCTGGTATTTGACATCTCTGATAATAAAAAATTTCAATATAGCATGAAGAAATGAAACCGAACAATATAACTTCGTACTTGACCTACGAAAGTGTAAATACGATTTTTCAGTTTAAGAAGCTTTCACGTTTCAAGGTTCGAAACTAAAGATTACTCAAACATTGCGTAGTATGTGAACATTTTTATTTCTCGTGATGCTAAAAACAGTTATTCGAATATTTGATATTTTTTATAATACACCATTCAATATAGCATAAAAGGATGAAAGCGAACAATAATACTTTTTATTTAACATACGAAAATGGGGATACGATTTTTAGGTTTTTGACATAATTCACTTTTGTATCAAAATATCAAATATGCGAATAACTGCTTTTAGCATCACGAGAAGTAAAAATGATCACATGGTACGCAATGTATGAGTAATTTTTAGTTTCGAACCTTGAAACGTGCATGCTTAATAATCTTAAAAATCGTATTTACACTTTCGTAGGTTAAGCACGAAGTAGTATTGTTCGGTTTCTCCTTTTCATGCTATATTGAATTGGGTATTATCGAAGTTGCCAAATATGAGAATAACTGTTTTTAGCTTGGCGAGAAGTAAAAATATTCACATATTCTGCAATGTTTGCATATTATCTAGTGTCGAACCTAAAAAAGTGAATTATGTCAAATAACTAAAAATCGTATCCACATTTTCGTATGTTAAATAAAAATTTTATTGTTCGCTGTCTTCGTTTTTTTCTCTATTGAATCGTTAATCATCTAAAATATCAAATATGCGAATAACTGTTTTTAGCATCACGAGTAGTAAAAATGATCACATACTAAGCAATGTTTGAGTCATGTTTAGTTTCGAACCTTGAAACGTGCTTGCTTAATAAACTGAAAACTCGTATTTACACTTTCGTAGGTTAAGCACGAAGTTATATGGTTCGGTTTCATCTCTTCATGCTATATTGAATCGTGTATTATCAGAGATGTCAAATACCAGAATAACAGTTTTTAGCTTCACGAGAACTGAAAATATTCACATATTCTGCAATTTTTGCATATTGTCTAGTGTCGAATGTTAAAATGTGAATTATGTCAAAAACCGAAAAATCGTATCCGCATTTTCGTATGTTAAACAAAAAGTTTTATTGTTCGCTATCATCCTGTTCTGCGATATTGAATGCTGTATTATCAAATATATCTAATATGAGAATAACTGTTTTTAGCATCACGAGAGATAAAAATGTTCACATACCTTGAACCTTGAGACGTGAATTCTTAATAAACTGACAAATCGTATTTACACTTTCGTAGGTCAAGTACGAAGTTATATTGTTCGGTTTCATCTCCTCAAGCTAAACTGAATCGTGTATTATCGAAGATGCCAAATACCAGAATAACAGTTTTTAGGTTCACGAGAAGTGAAAATATTCACATATTATGCAATTTTTGCATATTGTCTAGTGTCGAACCTAAAAAAGTGAATTATGTCAAAAACCGAAAAATCGTATCCGCATTTTCGTATGTTAAACAAAAAGTTTTATTGTTCGCTTTCATCATTTTATGCTATATTGAATGGTGTATTATCAAAAATATCAAATATGCGAATAACTGTGTTTAGCATCACGATAAGTAAAAATGTCCACATACTACGCAATGTTTGTTATTGTCTAGTGTCGAACCTAAAAAAGTGAATTATGTCAAAAACCTAAAAATCGTCTCCGCATTTTGGTATGTTAAATAAAAAGTTTTATTGTTCGCTTTCATCCTTTTATGCTTTTATTTTATCTAAAATATCAAATATACGAATAACTGTTTTTAGCATCACGAGAAATAAAAATGTTCACATACTAAGCAATGTTTGAGTAATGTTTAGTTTCGAACCTTGAGACGTGAATGCTTAATAAACTGAAAAATCGTATTTACACTTTCGTAGGCCAAGTACGAAGTTATATTGTTCGGTTTCATCTCTTCAACTATATTGAATCGTGTATTATCGAAGATGCCATATACCAGAATAACAGTTTTTAGGTTCACGAGAAGTGAAAATATTCACATATTATGCAATTTTTGCATATTGTCTAGTGTCGAACCTAAAAAAGTGAATTATGTCAAAAACCGAAAAATCGTATCCGCATTTTCGTATGTTAAACAAAAAGTTTTATTGTTCGCTTTCATCATTTTATGCTATATTGAATCGTGTATTATCTAAAATATCAACTGTTTTTAGCATAACGAGAAGTAAAAATGATCACATACTACGCAATGTTCGAGTAATGTTTATTTTCGAACTTTTAAACGTGAATGCTTAATAAACTGAAAAATCGTATTTACACTTTCGTAAGTCAAGTACGAAGTTATATTTTTCGGTTTCATCTCTTCATGCTATATTGAATCGTGTATTATCAGAGATGTCAAATACCAGAATAACAGTTTTTAGCTTCACGAGAGGTGAAAATATTCACATATTCTGCAATGTTTGCATATTGTCTAGTGTCGAACCTTAAAAAGTGAATTATGTCAAAAACATAAAAATCGTATCCGCATTTTCGTATGCTAAACAAAAAGTTTTATTGTTCGCTTTTAACCTTTTATGCTATATTGAATCGTGTATTATCGAAGATGTCAAATACCAGAATAGCTGTTTTTAGCATCACGAGTAGTAAAAATGTTTACATACTACGCAATGTTTGAGTAATGTTTAGTTTCCAACCTTGCAACGTGAATGCTTAATAATCTGAAAAATCGTATTTACACTTTCGTAGGTCAAGTATGTGAACATTTTTAATTCTCGTGATGCTAAAAACAGTTATTCTGGTATTTGATATTTTTGATAATACACCATTCAATATAGCATAAAAGGATGAAAGCGAACAATAAAAGTTTTTATTTAACACATGAAAATGCGGATACGATTTTTAGGATTTTGACATAATTCACTTTTTTAGGTTCGACACTAGACAATATGCAAACATTGCAGAATATGTGAATATTTTCAGTTCTCGTGAAGCTAAAAACTGTTATTCTGGTATTTGACATCTCTGATAATAAAAAATTTCAATATAGCATGAAGAAATGAAACCGAACAATATAACTTCGTACTTGACCTACGAAAGTGTAAATACGATTTTTCAGTTTATTAAGCATGCATGTTTCAAGGCTCGAAACTAAACATTACTCAAACATTGCTTAGTATGTGATCATTTTTACTTCTCGTGATTCTATAAACAGTTATTCGTATATTTGATATTTTTGATAATACACCATTCAATATAGCATAAAAGGATGAAAGCGAACAATAAAACTTTTTATTTAACATACGAAAATGCGGATACGATTTTGAGGTTTTTGACATAATTCAATTTTTTAGGTTCGACAATAAACAATAACAAACATAGCGTAGTATGTGAACATTTTTACTTCTCGTGATGCTAAAAACAGTTATTCGTATATTTGATATTTTTTATAATACACCATTCAATATAGAATAAAAGGAAGAAAGCGAAGAATAATACTTTTTATTTAACATACTATATTGCGGTTAAGATTTTTAGGTTTTTGTCATAATTCACTTTTGTATCAAAAATATCAAATATGCGAATAACTGCTTTTAGCATCACGAGAAGTAAAAATGATCACATGGTACGCAATGTATGAGTAATTTTTAGTTTCGAACCTTGAAACGTGCATGCTTAATAATCTTAAAAATCGTATTTACACTTTCGTAGGTTAAGCACGAAGTAGTATTGTTCGGTTTCTCCTTTTCATGCTATATTGAATTGTGTATTATCGAAGTTGCCAAATATGAGAATAACAGTTTTTAGCTTGGCGAGAAGTAAAAATATTCACATATTCTGCAATGTTTGCATATTATCTAGTGTCGAACCTAAAAAAGTGAATTATGTCAAATAACTAAAAATCGTATCCACATTTTCGTATGTTAAATAAAAGTTTTATTGTTCGCTGTCTTCGTTTATTTCTCAATTGAATCGTTAATCATCTAAAATATCAAATATGCGAATAACTGTTTTTAGCATCACGAGAAGTAAAAATGATCAGATACTAAGCAATGTTTGAGTAATGTTTAGTTTCGAACCTTGAAACGTGCTTGCTTAATAAACTGAAAACTCGTATTTACACTTTCGTAGGTTAAGCACGAAGTTATATTGTTCGGTTTCATCTCTTCATGCTATATTGAATCGTGTATTATCAGAGATGTCAAATACCAGAATAACAGTTTTTAGCTTCACGAGAACTGAAAATATTCACATATTCTGCAATTTTTGCATATTGTCTAGTGTCGAACCTAAAAAAGTGAATTATGTCAAAAACCGAAAAATCGTATCCGCATTTTCGTATGTTAAACAAAAAGTTTTATTGTTCGCTTTCATACTTTTATGCTATATTGAATGGTGTATTATCAAAAATATCAAATATACGAATAACTGTTTTTAGCATCACGAGAAGTAAAAATGTTCACATACCTTGAACCTTGAGACGTGAATGCTTAATAAACTGAAAAATCGTATTTACACTTTCGTAGGCCAAGTACGAAGTTATATTGTTCGGTTTCATCTCTTCAAGCTATATTGAATCGTGTATTATCGAAGATGCCAAATACCAGAATAACAGTTTTTAGGTTCACGAGAAGTGAAAATATTCACATATTATGCAATTTTTGCATATTGTCTAGTGTCGAACCTAAAAAAGTGAATTATGTCAAAAACCGAAAAATCGTATCCGCATTTTCGTATGTTAAACAAAAAGTTTTATTGTTCGCTTTCATCATTTTATGCTATATTGAATCGTGTATTATCAAAAATATCAAATATGCTAATAACTGTTTTTAGCATCACGAGAAGTAAAAATGATCACATACTACGCAATGTTTGAGTAATCTTTAGTTTCGAACCTTGAAACGTGCATGCTTAATAATCTTAAAAATCGTATTTACACTTTCGTATGTTTAGTACGAAGTTATATTGTTCGGTTTCATCTCTTCATGCTATATTGAATCGTGTATTATCAGAGATGTCAAATACCAGAATAACAGTTTTTAGCTTCACGAGAACTGAAAATATTCACATATTCTGCAATTTTTGCATATTGTCTAGTGTCGAATGTTAAAATGTGAATTATGTCAAAAACCGAAAAATCGTATCCGCATTTTCGTATGTTAAACAAAAAGTTTTATTGTTCGCTTTCATCATTTTATGCTATATTGAATCGTGTATTATCTAAAATATCAAATATGCTAATAACTGTTTTTAGCATCACGAGAAGTAAAAATGATCACATACTACGCAATGTTCGAGTAATGTTTAGTTTCGGACCTTGAAACGTGAATGCTTAATAAACTGAAAAATCGTATTTACACTTTCGTAAGTCAAGTACGAAGTTATATATTTCGGTTTCATCTCTTCATGCTATATTGAATCGTGTATTATCAGAGATGTCAAATACCAGAATAACATTTTTTAGCTTCACGAGAGGTGAAAATATTCACATATTCTGCAATGTTTGCATATTGTCTAGTGTCGAACCTTAAAAAGTGAATTATGTCAAAAACATAAAAATCGTATCCGCATTTTCGTATGCTAAACAAAAAGTTTTATTGTTCGCTTTTAACCTTTTATGCTATATTGAATCGTGTATTATCGAAGATGTCAAATACCAGAATAGCTGTTTTTAGCATCACGAGTAGTAAAAATGTTCACATACTACGCAATGTTTGAGTAATGTTTAGTTTCGAACCTTGAAACGTGAATGCTTAATAAACTGAAAAATCGTATTTACACTTTCGTATGTCAAGTATGTGAACATTTTTACTTCTCGTGATGCTAAAAACAGTTATTCTGGTATTTGATATTTTTGATAATACACTATTCAATATAGCATGAAACCGAACAATATAACTTCGTACTTGACCTACGAAATTGTAAATACGATTTTTCAGTTTATTAAGCATTCACGTCTCAAGGTTCGAAACTAAACATTACTCAAACATTGCGTAGTATGTGATCATTTTTACTTTTCGTGATGCTAAAAACAGTTATTCGCATATTTGGCAACTTCGATAATAGACAATTCAATATAGCATGAAAAGGAGAAACCGAACAATATTTCTTCGTGCTTAACCTACGAAAGTGTAAATACGAGTTTTCAGTTTATTATGCATGCACGTTTCAAGGATCGAAACTAAACATTACTCAAACTTTGCGTAGTTATGTGATCATTTTTACTTCTCGTATTTTTTCTCTCTTTTTAAACTCGATTTTTCGGTTTTTGACATAATTCACTTTTTTAGGTTCGACACTAGACAATATGCAAAAATTGCATAATATGTAAATATTTTCACTTCTCGTGATGCTAAAAACAGTTTATTTGTATATTCGAAATTTTAGATAATACACTATTCAATATAGCATAAAAGGATGAAAGCGAACAATAAAACTTTTTGTTTAACATACGAAAATGCGGATACGAATTTTAGGTTTTTTGACATATGTCATTTTTTTATGTTCCACACTAGACAATATGCAAACATTGCAGAATATGTGAATATTTTCACTTCTCGTGAAGCTAAAAACTGTTATTCTGGTATTTGACATCTCGGATGAAGAGATCACGATGAAGAGATGAAACCGAACAATATAACTTCGTACTTGACCTGCGAAAGTGTAAATACGATTTTTCAGTTTATTAAGAATTTACGTTTCAAGGTTCGAAACTAAACATTACTCAAACATTGCGTAGCATGTGAACATTTTTACTTCTCGTGATGCTAAAAACAGTTATTTGCATATTTGATATTTTAGATGATTAACGATTCAATACAGAAAAAAACGAAGAAATTTAACATACGAAAATGTGGATACGATTTTTATGCTTTTGACATAATCCACTTATTTAGGTTCGACACTAGATAATATGAAAACATTGTAGAATATGTGAATATTTTTACTTCTCGCGAAGCTAAAAACTGTTATTCTCATATTTGGCAACTTCGATAATACACAATTCAATATAGCATGAAAAGGAGAAACCGAACAGTTCTACTTCGTGCTTAACCTACGGAAGTTTAAATATGATTTTTCAGTTTTTTAAGCATGCACGTTGCAAGGTTCGAAACTAAAAATTACTCAAACATTGAGTAGCATGTGATCATTTTTACTTCTCGTGATGCTAAAAACAGTTATTCGCATATTTGATATTTTTGATAATACACGATACAAAAAAAAACGAAGACAGCGAACAATAAAACTTTTTGTTTAACATACAAAAAAGGTGATACGATTTTTAGGTTTTTGACATAATTCACTTTTTTAGGTTCGACACTAGACAATATGCAAACATTGCAGAATATGTGAATATTATCACTTCTCGTGAAGCTAAAAACTGTTATTCTGGTAATTGACATCTCTGATAATACACATTTACAATATAATTTCGTACTTGACCTACGAAAGTGTAAATACGATTTTTCAGTTTATTAAGAATTTACGTTTCAAGGTTCGAAACTAAACATTACTCAAACATTGCGTAGCATGTGAACATTTTTACTTCTCGTGATGCTAAAAACACTTATTCGTATATTTGATATTTTTGATAATACACCATTCAATATAGCATAAAAAGATGAAAGCGAACAATAAAACTTTTTATTTAACATTCGAAAATGCGGAGACGATTTTTAGGTTTTTGCCAGAATTCACTTTTTTAGGTTCGACACTAGACAATAACAAACATAGCGTAGTATGTGAACATTTTTACGTCTCGTGATGCTAAAAACAGTTATTCGCATATTTGATATTTTAGATGATTAACGATTCAATACGGAAAAAAACGAAGACAGCGAACAATAAAACTTTTTATTTAACATACGAAAATGTGGATACGATTTTTATGCTTTTGACATAATTCACTTTTTTAGGTTCGACACTAGATAATATGCAAACATTGCAGAATATGTGAATATTTTCAATTCTCGTGATGCTAAAAACTGTTATTCTGGTATTTGACATCTTCGATAATAAAGGATACAATATAGCTTGAAGAGATGAAACCGAACAATATAACTTCGTACTTGACCTACGAAAGTGTAAATACGATTTTTCAGTTTATTAAGCATGCACGTTTCAAGGTTCGAAACTAAAAATTACTCAAACGTTGCGTAGTATATGATATTTTTACTTCTCGTGATTCTAAAAACTGTTATTCTAGTATTTGACATCTTCGATAATACAGGATACAATATAGCTTGAAGAGATGAAACCGAACAATATAACTTCGTGCTTAACTTACGAAAGTTTAAATACGAGTTTTCAGTTTATTAAGCATGCACGTTTCAAGGTTCGAAACTAAACATTACTCAAACATTGCGTAGTATGTGATCATTTTTACTTTTCGTGATGCTAAAAACAGTTATTCGCATATTTGGCAACTTCGATAATACACAATTCAGTATAGCATGAAAAGGAAAAACCGAACAATATTACTTCGTGCTTAACCTACGAAAGTGTAAATACGATTTTTCAGTTTACTAAGCATCAAAACGTTTCAAGCATCGAAACTAAACATTACTCAAACTTTGCGTAGTTATGTATATACTTCTCGTATTTTTTCTCTCTTTTTAAACTCGATTTTTCGGTTTTTGACATAATTCACTTTTTTAGGTTCGACACTAGACAATATGCAAAAATTGCATAATATGTAAATATTTTCACTTCTCGTGATGCTAAAAACAGTTTATTTGTATATTCGAAATTTTAGATAATACACTATTCAATATAGCATAAAAGGATGAAAGCGAACAATAAAACTTTTTGTTTAACATAAGAAAATGCGGATACGAATTTTAGGTTTTTGACATATGTCATTTTTTTATGTTCCACACTAGACAATATGCAAACATTGCAGAATATGTGAATATTTTCACTTCTCGTGAAGCTAAAAACTGTTATTCTGGTATTTGACATCTCGGATGAAGAGATCACGATGAAGAGATGAAACCGAACAATATAACTTCGTACTTGACCTGCGAAAGTGTAAATACGATTTTTCAGTTTATTAAGAATTTACGTTTCAAGGTTCGAAACTAAACATTACTCAAACATTGCGTAGCATGTGATCATTTTTACTTCTCGTGATGCTAAGAACAGTTATTCGCATATTTGATATTTTTGATAATACACGATACAAAAAAAAACGAAGACAGCGAACAATAAAACTTTTTGTTTAACATACGAAAATGCTGATACGATTTTTAGGTTTTTGACATAATTCACTTTTTTAGGTTCGACACTAGACAATATGCAAACATTGCAGAATATGTGAATATTTTCACTTCTAGTGAAGCTAAAAACTGTTATTCTGGTATTTGACATCTTCGATAATACAGGATACAATATAGCTTGAAGAGATGAAACCAAACAATATTACTTCGTGCTTAACCTACGAAAGTGTAAATACGAGTTTTCAGTTTATTAAGCATGCACGTTTCAAGGTTCGAAACTAAACATTACTCAAACATTGCTTAGTATGTGATCATTTTTACTTCTCGTGATTCTAAAAACAGTTATTCGCATATTCGATATTTTAGATAATACACTATTCAATATAGCATAAAAGTATGAAAGCGAACAATAAAACTTTTTATTTAACATACGAAAATGCGGATACGATTTATAGGTTTTTGACATAATTCACTTTTTTAGGTTCGACACTAGACAATATGCAAACATAGCGTCGTATGTGAACATTTTTACTTCTCGTGATGCTAAAAATAGTTATTCTGGTATTTGATATTTTTGATAATACACCATTCAATATAGCATAAAAGATTGAAAGCGAACAATAAAACTTTTTATTTAACATACGAAAATGCGGATACGATTTTTAGGTTTTTGACATAATTCACTTTTGTAGGTTTGACACTAGAAAATATGCAAACATTGCATAATATGTGAATATTTTCACTTCTCGTGAAGTCAAAAACTGTTATTCTGGTATTTGATATTTTTGATAATACACGATTCAATATAGCATAAAAGGATGAAAGCGAACAATAAAACTTTTTGTTTAGCATACGAAAATGCGGATACGATTTTGAGGTTTTTGACATAATTCACTTTTGTAGGTTCGACACTAGAAAATATGCAAAAATTGCATAATATGTGAATATTTTCACTTCTCGTGATGCTAAAAACAGTTATTCGCATATTTGATATTTAGGATAATACACCATTCAATAAAGCATAAAAGGATGAAAGCGAACAATAAAACGTTTTATTTAACATACGAAAATGCGGAGACGATTTTTAGGTTTTTGACATAATTCACTTTTGTAGGTTCGACACTAGAAAATATGCAAACATTGCATAATATGTGAATATATTCACTTCTCGTGAATCTAAAAACTGTTATTCTAGTATTTGACATCTTCGATAATACAGGATACAATATAGCTTGAAGAGATGAAACCAAACAATATTACTTCGTGCTTAACCTACGAAAGTGTAAATACGAGTTTTCAGTTTATTAAGCATGCACGTTTCAAGGTTCGAAACTAAACATTACTCAAACATTGCTTAGTATCTGATATTTTTACTTCTCGTGATTCTAAAAACAGTATTTCGCATATTCGATATTTTAGATAATACACTAGTCAATATAGCATAAAAATATGAAAGCGAACAATAAAACTTTTTGTTTAACATACGAAAATGCGGAGAAGATTTTTAGGTTTTTGACATAATTCACTTTTTTAGGTTCGACACTAGACAATAACAAACATAGCGTAGTATGTGAACATTTTTATTTCTCGTGATGCTAAAAACAGTTATTCGCATATTTGATATTTTTGATAATACACCATTCAATATAGCATAAAAGGATGAAAGCGAACAATAAAACTTTTTATTTAACATACTAAAATGCGGATACGATTTTTAGGTTTTTGACATAATTCACTTTTGTAGGTTTGACACTAGAAAATATGCAAACATTGCATAATATGTGAATATTTTCACTTCTCGTGAAGTCAAAAACTGTTATTCTGGTATTTGATATTTTAGATGATACACGATTCAATATAGCATAAAAGGATGAAAGCGAACAATAAAACTTTTTGTTTAGCATACGAAAATGCGGATACGATTTTGAGGTTTTTGACATAATTCACTTTTGTAGGTTCGACACTAGAAAATATGCAAAAATTGCATAATATGTGAATATTTTCACTTCTCGTGATGCTAAAAACAGTTATTCGCATATTTGATATTTTTGATAATACACCATTCAATAAAGCATAAAAGGATGAAAGCGAACAATAAAACGTTTTATTTAACATACGAAAATGCGGAGACGATTTTTAGGTTTTTGACATAATTCACTTTTGTAGGTTCGACACTAGAATATATGCAAACATTGTATAATATGTGAATATTTTCACTTCTAGTGAAGCTAAAAACTGTTATTCTGGTATTTGACATCTTCGATAATACAGGATACAATATAGCTTGAAGAGATGAAACCAAACAATATTACTTCGTGCTTAACCTACGAAAGTGTAAATACGAGTTTTCAGTTTATTAAGCATGCACGTTTCAAGGTTCGAAACTAAACATTACTCAAACATTGCTTAGTATCTGATATTTTTACTTCTCGTGATTCTAAAAACAGTATTTCGCATATTCGATATTTTAGATAATACACTATTCAATATAGCATAAAAATATGAAAGCGAACAATAAAACTTTTTGTTTAACATACGAAAATGCGGAGACGATTTTTAGGTTTTTGACATAATTCACTTTTTTAGGTTCGACACTAGACAATAACAAACATAGCGTAGTATGTGATATTTTTACTTCTCGTGATGCTAAAAACAGTTATTCGCATATTTGATATTTTTGATAATACACGATTCAATATAGCATAAAAGTATGAAAGCGAACAATAAAACTTTTTATTTAACATACGAAAATGCGGATACGATTTATAGGTTTTTGACATAATTCACTTTTTTAGGTTCGACACTAGACAATATGCAAACATTGCAGAATATGTGAATATTTTTACTTCTCGCGAAGCTAAAAACTGTTATTCTGGTATTTGACATCTCTGATAATACACATTCAATATAGCATAAAAGGATGAAAGCGAACAATAAAACTTTTTATTTAACATACGAAAATGCGGAGACGATTTTTAGGTTTTTGACATAATTCACTTTTTTAGGTTCGACACTAGACAATAACAAACATAGCGTAGTATGTGAACATTTTTACGTCTCGTGATGCTAATAACAGTTATTCTGGTATTTGATATTTTTCAATATAGCATAAAAGGATGAAAGCGAACAATAAAACTTTTTAATTAACACATGAAAATGCGGAAACGATTTTTAGGATTTTGACATAATTCACTTTTTTAGGTTCGACACTAGACAATATGCAAACATTGCAGAATATGTGAATATTTTCAGTTCTCGTGAAGCTAAAAACTGTTATTCTGGTATTTGACATCTCTGATAATAAAAAATTTCAATATAGCATGAAGAAATGAAACCGAACAATATAACTTCGTACTTGACCTACGAAAGTGTAAATACGATTTTTCAGTTTATTAAGAATTCACGTTTCAAGGTTCGAAACTAAACATTACTCAAACATTGCTAAGTATGTGATCATTTTTAATTCTCGTGATTCTAAAAACAGTAATTCGAATATTCGAAATTTTAGATAATACACTATTCAATATAGCATATAAATATGAAAGCGAACAATAAAACTTTTTGTTTAACATACGAAAATGCAGATACGATTTTTAGGTTTTTGACATAAATCACATTTTAAGGTTCGACACTAGACAATATGCAAAAATTGCAGAATATGTGAATATTTTCAGTTCTCGTGAAGCTAAAAACTGTTATTCTGGTATTTGACATCTCTGATAATAAAAAATTTCAATATAGCATGAAGAAATGAAACCGAACAATATAACTTCGTACTTGACCTACGAAAGTGTAAATACGATTTTTCAGTTTAAGAAGCTTTCACGTTTCAAGGTTCGAAACTAAACATAACTCAAACATTGCGTAGTATGTGAACATTTTTACTTCTCGTGATGCTAAAAACAGTTATTCGTATATTTGATATTTTTTATAATACACCATTCAATATAGCATAAAAGGATGAAAGCGAACAATAATACTTTTTATTTAACATACGAAAATGGGGATACGATTTTTAGGTTTTTGACATAATTCACTTTTGTATCAAAATATCAAATATTCTAATAACTGTTTTTAGCATCACGAGAAGTAAAAATGATCACATGGTACGCAATGTTTGAGTAATTTTTAGTTTCGAACCTTGAAACGTGCATGCTTAATAATCTTAAAAATCGTATTTACACTTTTGTAGGTTAAGCACGAAGTAGTATTGTTCGGTTTCATCTTTTCATGCTATATTGAATTGTGTATTATCGAAGTTGCCAAATATGAGAATAACAGTTTTTAGCTTCGCGAGAAGTAAAAATATTCACATATTCTGCAATGTTTGCATATTATCTAGTGTCGATCCTAAAAAAGTGAATTATGTCAAATACCTAAAAATCGTATCCACATTTTCGTATGTTAAATAAAAAGTTTTATTGTTCGCTGTCTTCGTTTTTTTCTATATTGAATCGTTAATCATCTAAAATATCAAATATGCGAATAACTGTTTTTAGCATCACGAGTAGTAAAAAAGATAACATACTAAGCAATGTTTGAGTAATGTTTAGTTTCGAACCTTGAAACGTGCTTGCTTAATAAACTGAAAACTCGTATTTACACTTTCGTAGGTTAAGTACGAAGTTATATTGTTCGGTTTCATCTCTTCATGCTATATTGAAATGTGTATTATCAGAGATGTCAAATACCAGAATAACAGTTTTTAGCTTCACGAGAAGTGAAAATATTCACATATTCTGCAATTTTTGCATATTGTCTAGTGTCGAACCTAAAAAAGTGAATTATGTCAAAAACCGAAAAATCGTATCCGCATTTTCGTATGTTAAACAAAAAGTTTTATTGTTCGCTTTCATACTTTTATGCTATATTGAATGGTGTATTATCAAAAATATCAAATATACGAATAACTGTTTTTAGCATCACGAGAAGTAAAAAGGTTCACATACCTTGAACCTTGAGACGTGAATGCTTAATAAACTGAAAAATCGTATTTACACTTTCGTAGGCCAAGTACGAAGTTATATTGTTCGGTTTCATCTCTTCAAGCTATATTGAATCGTGTATTATCGATGATGCCAAATACCAGAATAACAGTTTTTAGGTTCACGAGAAGTGAAAATATTCACATATTATGCAATTTTTGCATATTGTCTAGTGTCGAACCTAAAAAAGTGAATTATGTCAAAAACCGAAAAATCGTATCCGCATTTTCGTATGTTAAACAAAAAGTTTTATTGTTCGCTTTCATCATTTTATGCTATATTGAATGGTGTATTATCAAAAATATCAAATATGCGAATAACTGTGTTTAGCATCACGATAAGTAAAAATGTCCACATACTACGCAATGTTTGTTATTGTCTAGTGTCGAACCTAAAAAAGTGAATTATGTCAAAAACCTAAAAATCGTCTCCGCATTTTCGTATGTTAAATAAAAAGTTTTATTGTTCGCTTTCATCCTTTTATGCTATATTGAATGGTGTATTATCAAAAATATCAAATATACGAATAACTGTTTTTAGCATCACGAGAAGTAAAAATGTTCACATACTAAGCAATGTTTGAGTAATGTTTAGTTTCGAACCTTGAGACGTGAATGCTTAATAAACTGAAAAATCGTATTTACACTTTCGTAGGTCAGGTACGAAGTTATATTGTTCGGTTTCATCTCTTCAACTATATTGAATCGTGTATTATCGAAGATGCCATATACCAGAATAACAGTTTTTAGGTTCACGAGAAGTGAAAATATTCACATTTTATGCAATTTTTGCATATTGTCTAGTGTCGAACCTAAAAAAGTGAATTATGTCAAAAACCGAAAAATCGTATCCGCATTTTCGTATGTTAAACAAAAAGTTTTATTGTTCGCTTTCATCATTTTATGCTATATTGAATCGTGTATTATCAAAAATATCAAATATGCTAATAACTGTTTTTAGCATAACGAGAAGTAAAAATGATCACATACTACGCAATGTTCGAGTAATGTTTAGTTTCGGACCTTGAAACGTGAATGCTTAATAAACTGAAAAATCGTATTTACACTTTCGTAAGTCAAGTACGAAGTTATATATTTCGGTTTCATCTCTTCATGCTATATTGAATCGTGTATTATCAGAGATGTCAAATACCAGAATAACATTTTTTAGCTTCACGAGAGGTGAAAATATTCACATATTCTGCAATGTTTGCATATTGTCTAGTGTCGAACCTTAAAAAGTGAATTATGTCAAAAACATAAAAATCGTATCCGCATTTTCGTATGCTAAACAAAAAGTTTTATTGTTCGCTTTTAACCTTTTATGCTATATTGAATCGTGTATTATCGAAGATGTCAAATACCAGAATAGCTGTTTTTAGCATCACGAGTAGTAAAAATGTTCACATACTACGCAATGTTTGAGTAATGTTTAGTTTCGAACCTTGAAACGTGAATGCTTAATAAACTGAAAAATCGTATTTACACTTTCGTATGTCAAGTATGTGAACATTTTTACTTCTCGTGATGCTAAAAACAGTTATTCTGGTATTTGATATTTTTGATAATACACTATTCAATATAGCATGAAACCGAATAATATAACTTCGTACTTGACCTACGAAAGTGTAAATACGATTTTTCAGTTTATTAAGCATTCACGTCTCAAGGTTCGAAACTAAACATGACTCAAACATTGCGTAGTATGTGATCATTTTTACTTCTCGTATTTTTTCTCTCTTTTTAAACTCGATTTTTCGGTTTTTGACATAATTCACTTTTTTAGGTTCGACACTAGACAATATGCAAAAATTGCATAATATGTAAATATTTTCACTTCTCGTGATGCTAAAAACAATTTATTTGTATATTCGAAATTTTAGATAATACACTATTCAATATAGCATAAAAGGATGAAAGCGAACAATAAAACTTTTTGTTTAACATACGAAAATGCGGATACGAATTTTAGGTTTTTTGACATATGTCATTTTTTTATGTTCCACACTAGACAATATGCAAACATTGCAGAATATGTGAATATTTTCACTTCTCGTGAAGCTAAAAACTGTTATTCTGGTATTTGACATCTCGGATGAAGAGATCACGATGAAGAGATGAAACCGAACAATATAACTTCGTACTTGACCTGCGAAAGTGTAAATACGATTTTTCAGTTTATTAAGAATTTACGTTTCAAGGTTCGAAACTAAACATTACTCAAACATTGCGTAGCATGTGAACATTTTTACTTCTCGTGATGCTAAAAACAGTTATTTGCATATTTGATATTTTAGATGATTAACGATTCAATACAGAAAAAAACGAAGAAATTTAACATACGAAAATGTGGATACGATTTTTATGCTTTTGACATAATCCACTTTTTTAGGTTCGACACTAGATAATATGCAAACATTGCAGAATATGTGAATATTTTTACTTCTCGCGAAGCTAAAAACTGTTATTCTCATATTTGGCAACTTCGATAATACACAATTCAATATAGCATGAAAAGGAGAAACCGAACAGTTCTACTTCGTGCTTAACCTACGGAAGTTTAAATATGATTTTTCAGTTTTTTAAGCATGCACGTTGCAAGGTTCGAAACTAAAAATTACTCAAACATTGAGTAGCATGTGATCATTTTTACTTCTCGTGATGCTAAAAACAGTTATTCGCATATTTGATATTTTTGATAATACACGATACAAAAAAAAACGAAGACAGCGAACAATAAAACTTTTTGTTTAACATACGAAAATGCTGATACGATTTTTAGGTTTTTGACATAATTCACTTTTTTAGGTTCGACACTAGACAATATGCAAACATTGCAGAATATGTGAATATTATCACTTCTCGTGAAGCTAAAAACTGTTATTCTGGTAATTGACATCTCTGATAATACACATTTACAATATAATTTCGTACTTGACCTACGAAAGTGTAAATACGATTTTTCAGTTTATTAAGAATTTACGTTTCAAGGTTCGAAACTAAACATTACTCAAACATTGCGTAGCATGTGAACATTTTTACTTCTCGTGATGCTAAAAACACTTATTCGTATATTTGATATTTTTGATAATACACCATTCAATATAGCATAAAAAGATGAAAGCGAACAATAAAACTTTTTATTTAACATTCGAAAATGCGGAGACGATTTTTAGGTTTTTGCCAGAATTCACTTTTTTAGGTTCGACACTAGACAATAACAAACATAGCGTAGTATGTGAACATTTTTACGTCTCGTGATGCTAAAAACAGTTATTCGCATATTTGATATTTTAGATAATTAACGATTCAATAGAGAAAAAAACGAAGACAGCGAACAATAAAACTTTTTATTTAACATACGAAAATGTGGATACGATTTTTATGCTTTTGACATAATTCACTTTTTTAGGTTCGACACTAGATAATATGCAAACATTGCAGAATATGTGAATATTTTCACTTCTCGTGAAGCAAAAAACTGTTATTCTGGTAATGGACATCTTCGATAATACAGGATACAATATAGCTTGAAGAGATGAAACCGAACAATATAACTTCGTACTTGGCCTACGAAAGTGTAAATACGATTTTTCAGTTTATTAAGCATTCACGTCTCAAGGTTCGAAACTAAACATGACTCAAACATTGCGTAGTATGTGATCATTTTTACTTATCGTGATGCTAAAAACAGTTATTCGCATATTTGGCCACTTCGATAATAGACAATTCAATATAGCATAAAAAGGAAAAACCGAACAATATTACTTCGTGCTTAACCTACGAAAGTGTAAATACGAGTTTTCAGTTTATTAAGCATCAAAACGTTTCAAGCATCGAAACTAAACATTACTCAAACTTTGCGTAGTTATGTGATCATTTTTACTTCTCGTATTTTTTCTCTCTTTTAAACTCGATTTTTCGGTTTTTGACATAATTCACTTTTTTAGGTTCGACACTAGACAATATGCAAAAATTGCATAATATGTAAATATTTTCACTTCTCGTGATGCTAAAAACAGTTTATTTGTATATTCGAAATTTTAGATAATACACTATTCAATATAGCATAAAAGGATGAAAGCGAACAATAAAACTTTTTGTTTAACATAAGAAAATGCGGATACGAATTTTAGGTTTTTGACATATGTCATTTTTTTATGTTCCACACTAGACAATATGCAAACATTGCAGAATATGTGAATATTTTCACTTCTCGTGAAGCTAAAAACTGTTATTCTGGTATTTGACATCTCGGATGAAGAGATCACGATGAAGAGATGAAACCGAACAATATAACTTCGTACTTGACCTGCGAAAGTGTAAATACGATTTTTCAGTTTATTAAGAATTTACGTTTCAAGGTTCGAAACTAAACATTACTCAAACATTGCGTAGCATGTGATCATTTTTACTTCTCGTGATGCTAAGAACAGTTATTCGCATATTTGATATTTTTGATAATACACGATACAAAAAAAAACGAAGACAGCGAACAATAAAACTTTTTGTTTAACATACGAAAATGCTGATACGATTTTTAGGTTTTTGACATAATTCACTTTTTTAGGTTCGACACTAGACAATATGCAAACATTGCATTAAAATAGAAAATTATAACTTCACGTAAAGATAAAAAATGTTATTCTAGAAATAGAAATAATCGATAAAAAAGAATTCAATATAGCTTGAAGAGATGAAACCGAACAATATAACTTCGTGCTTAACCTACGAAAGTGTAGGTTTTCAGTTTATTAAGCAAGCACGTTTCAAGGTTCGAAACTAAACATTACTCAAACATTGCTTAGTATCTGATATTTTTACTTCTCGTGATTCTAAAAACAGTATTTCGCATATTCGATATTTTAGATAATACACTATTCAATATAGCATAAAAATATGAAAGCGAACAATAAAACTTTTTGTCTAACATACGAAAATGCGGATACGATTTTTAGGTTTTTGACATAATTCACTTTTTTAGGTTCGACACTAGACAATATGCAAACATAGCGTCGTATGTGAACATTTTTACTTCTCGTGATGCTAAAAATAGTTATTCTGGTATTTGATATTTTTGATAATACACCATTCAATATAGCATAAAAGATTGAAAGCGAACAATAAAACTTTTTATTTAACATACGAAAATGCGGATAAGATTTTTAGGTTTTTGACATAATTCACTTTTGTAGGTTCGACACTAGAAAATATGCAAACATTGCATTATATGTGAATATTTTCACTTCTCGTGAAGCCAAAAACTGTTATTCTGGTATTTGATATTTTTGATAATGCACGATTCAATATAGCATAAAAGGATGAAAGCGAACAATAGAACTTTTTATTTAGCATACGAAAATGCGGATACGATTTTGAGGTTTTTGACATAATTCACTTTTGTAGGTTCGACACTAGAAAATATGCAAAAATTGCATAATATGTGAATATTTTCACTTCTCGTGATGCTAAAAACAGTTATTCGCATATTTGATATTTAGGATAATACACCATTCAATAAAGCATAAAAGGATGAAAGCGAACAATAAAACGTTTTATTTAACATACGAAAATGCGGAGACGATTTTTAGGTTTTTGACATAATTCACTTTTGTAGGTTCGACACTAGAAAATATGCAAACATTGCATAATATGTGAATATATTCACTTCTCGTGAATCTAAAAACTGTTATTCTAGTATTTGACATCTTCGATAATACAGGATACAATATAGCTTGAAGAGATGAAACCGAACAATATAACTTCGTGCTTAACCTACGAAAGTGTAAATACGAGTTTTCAGTTTATTAAGCAAGCACGTTTCAAGGTTCGAAACTAAACATTACTCAAACATTGCTTAGTATCTGATATTTTTACTTCTCGTGATTCTAAAAACAGTATTTCGCATATTCGATATTTTAGATAATACACTAGTCAATATAGCATAAAAATATGAAAGCGAACAATAAAACTTTTTGTTTAACATACGAAAATGCGGAAACGATTTTTAGGTTTTTGACATATTTCACTTTTTTAGGTTCGACACTAGACAATAACAAACATTGCGTAGTATGTGAACATTTTTATTTCTCGTGATGCTAAAAACAGTTATTCGCATATTTGATATTTTCGATAATACACCATTCAATATAGCATAAAAGATTGAAAGCGAACAATAAAACTTTTTATTTAACATACTAAAATGCGGATACGATTTTTAGGTTTTTGACATAATTCACTTTTGTAGGTTTGACACTAGAAAATATGCAAACATTGCATAATATGTGAATATTTTCACTTCTCGTGAAGTCAAAAACTGTTATTCTGGTATTTGATATTTTAGATAATACACGATTCAATATAGCATAAAAGGATGAAAGCGAACAATAAAACTTTTTATTTAACATACGAAAATGCGGATACGATTTTTAGGTTATTGACATATTACAATTTTGTAGGTTTGACACTTGATAATATGCAATCATTGCATAATATGTGAATATTTTCACTTCTCGTGAAGTCAAAAACTGTTATTCTGGTATTTGATATTTTTGATAATACACGATTCAATATAGCATAAAAGGATGAAAGCGAACAATAAAACTTTTTCTTGAACATACGAAAATGCGGATACGATTTTGAGGTTTTTGACATAATTCACTTTTGTAGGTTCGACACTAGAAAATATGCAAAAATTGCATAATATGTGAATATTTTCACTTCTCGTGATGCTAAAAACAGTTATTCGCATATTTGATATTTTTGATAATACACCATTCAATAAAGCATAAAAGGATGAAAGATCACAATACAACATTTTAATTAACATACGAAAATGCGGAGACGATTTTTAGGTTTTTGACATAATTCACTTTTGTAGGTTCGACACTAGAAAATATGCAAACATTGCATAATATGTGAATATATTCACTTCTCGTGAATCTAAAAACTGTTATTCTAGTATTTGACATCTTCGATAATACAGGATACAATATAGCTTGAAGAGATGAAACCGAACAATATAACTTCGTGCTTAACCTACGAAAGTGTAAATACGAGTTTTCAGTTTATTAAGCAAGCACGTTTCAAGGTTCGAAACTAAACATTACTCAAACATTGCTTAGTATCTGATATTTTTACTTCTCGTGATTCTAAAAACAGTATTTCGCATATTCGATATTTTAGATAATACACTAGTCAATATAGCATAAAAATATGAAAGCGAACAATAAAACTTTTTGTTTAACATACGAAAAATGCGGAGACGATTTTTAGGTTTTTGACATAATTCACTTTTTTAGGTTCGACACTAGACAATAACAAACATAGCGTAGTATGTGAACATTTTTATTTCTCGTGATGCTAAAAACAGTTATTCGCATATTTGATATTTTTGATAATACACCATTCAATATAGCATAAAAGATTGAAAGCGAACAATAAAACTTTTTATTTAACATACGAAAATGCGGATAAGATTTTTAGGTTTTTGACATAATTCACTTTTGTAGGTTCGACACTAGAAAATATGCAAACATTGCATAATATGTGAATATTTTCACTTCTCGTGAAGCTAATAACTGTTATTCTGGTATTTGATATTTTTGATAATACACGATTCAATATAGCATAAAAGGATGAAAGCGAACAATAAAACTTTTTGTTTAACATACGAAAATGCGTATACGATTTTTAGGTTTTTGACATAATTCACTTTTTTAGGTTCGACACTAGACAATATGCAAAAATTGCATAATATGTGAATATTTTCACTTCTCGTGATGCTAAAAACAGTTATTCGCATATTTGATATTTAGGATAATACACCATTCAATATAGCATAAAATGATGAAAGTGAACAATAAAACTTTTTATGTAACATACGAAAATGCGGAGACGATTTTTAGGTTTTTGACATAATTCACTTTTGTAGGTTCGACACTAGACAATAACAAACATAGCGTAGTATGTGAACATTTTTACGTCTCGTGATGCTAAAAACAGTTATTCTGGTATTTGATATTTTTCAATATAGCATAAAAGGATGAAAGAGAACAATAAAACTTTTTAATTAACACATGAAAATGCGGATGCGATTTTTAGGATTTTGACATAATTCACTTTTTTAGGTTCGACACTAGACAATAACAAGCATAGCGTCGTATGTGAACATTTTTACTTCTCGTGATGCTAAAAATAGTTATTCTGGTATTTGATATTTTTGATAATACACCATTCAATATAGCATAAAAGATTGAAAGCGAACAATAAAACTTTTTATTTAAAATATGAAAATGTTGATTAGATTTTTAGGTTTTTGACATAATTCTCTTTTGTAGGTTCGACACTATTTAATATGCAATCATTGCAGAATTTGTGAATTTTTTACGTCTCGTGTAGCTAAAAACTGTTATTCTGGTATTTGATATTTTTGATAATACACCATGCAATATAGCATAAAAGGATGAAAGCGAACAATAAAACTTTTTATTTAACATACGAAAATGCTGATACGATTTTTAGGTTTTTGACATAATTCACTTTTTTAGGTTCGACACTAGAAAATATGCAAACATTGCATAATATGTGAATATTTTCACTTCTCGTCAAGATCAAAACTGTTATTCTGGTATTTGATATTTTTGATAATACACCATTCAATATGGCATAAAAGGATGAAAGCGAACAATAAAACGTTTTATTTAACATACGAAAATGCGGAGACGATTTTTAGGTTTTTGACATAATTCACTTTTTTAGGTTCGACACTAGACAATAACAAACATAGCGTAGTATGTGAACATTTTTATTTCTCGTGATGCTAAAAACAGTTTATTTGTATATTCGAAATTTTAGATAATACACTATTCAATATAGCATAAAAGGATGAAAGCGAACAATAAAACTTTTTAATTAACACATGAAAATGCGGATACGATTTTTAGGATTTTGACATAATTCACTTTTTTAGGTTCGACACTAGACAATATGCAAACATTGCAGAATATGTGAATATTTTCAGTTCTCGTGAAGCTAAAAACTGTTATTCTGGTATTTGACATCTCTGATAATAAAAAATTTCAATATAGCATGAAGAAATGAAACCGAACAATATAACTTCGTATTTGACCTACGAAAGTGTAAATACGATTTTTCAGTTTATTAAGCATTCACGTTTCAAGGTTCGAAACTAAACATTACTCAAACATTGCTTAGTATGTGATATTTTTTACTTCTCGTGATTCTAAAAACAGTATTTCGCATATTCGATATTTTAGATAATACACTATTCAATATAGCATATAAATATGAAAGCGAACAATAAAACTTTTTGTTTAACATACGAAGATGTTGATACGATTTTTAGGTTTTTGACATAATTCACTTTTTTAGGTTCTACACTAGACAATATGCAAACATTGCATAATATGTAAATATTTTCATTTCTCGTGAAGTTAAAAACAGTTTATTTGTATATTCGAAATTTTAGATAATACACTATTCAATATAGCATAAAAGGATGAAAGCGAACAATAAAACTTTTTGTTTAACATAAGAAAATGCGGATACGAATTTTAGGTTTTTGACATATGTCATTTTTTTATGTTCCACACTAGACAATATGCAAACATTGCAGAATATGTGAATATTTTCACTTCTCGTGAAGCTAAAAACTGTTATTCTGGTATTTGACATCTCGGATGAAGAGATCACGATGAAGAGATGAAACCGAACAATATAACTTCGTACTTGACCTGCGAAAGTGTAAATACGATTTTTCAGTTTATTAAGAATTTACGTTTCAAGGTTCGAAACTAAACATTACTCAAACATTGCGTAGCATGTGATCATTTTTACTTCTCGTGATGCTAAGAACAGTTATTCGCATATTTGATATTTTTGATAATACACGATACAAAAAAAAACGAAGACAGCGAACAATAAAACTTTTTGTTTAGCATACGAAAATGCGGATACGATTTTTAGGTTTTTGACATAATTCACTTTTTTAGGTTCGACACTAGACAATATGCAAACATTGCAGAATATGTGAATATTTTCACTTCCCGTGATGCTAAAAACAGTTATTCGCATATTTGATATTTTTGATAATACACGATTCAATATAGCATAAAATGATGAAAGCGAACAATAAAACTTTTTGTTTAACATACGAAAATGCGGATACGATTTTTAGGTTTTTGACATAATTCACATTATTAGTTTCGACACTAGAAAATATGCAAACATTGCATAATATGTGAATATATTCACTTCTCGTGAAGCTAAAAACTGTTATTCTGGTATTTGATATTTTTGATAATACACGATTCAATATAGCATAAAAGGATGAAAGCGAACAATAAAACTTTTTATTTAACATACGAAAATGCGAATGCGATTTTTAGGTTTTTGACTAAATTCACTTTTTCAGGTTCGACACTAGATAATATGCAAACATTGCATAATATGTGAATATTTTTACTTCTCGTTATGCTAAAAACAGTTATTCGCATATTTGATATTTTTGATAATACACCATTCAATATAGCATAAAATGATGAAAGCGAACAATAAAACTTTTTATTTAACATACGAAAATGCGGATACGATTTTTAGTTTTTGACATATTTCACTTTTTTAGGTTCGACACTAGACAATAACAAACATAGCGTAGTATGTGAACATTTTTACTTCACGTGATTCTATAAACATTTATTAGAATATTTGATATTTTTTATAATACACTATTCAATATAGCATAAAAGGATGAAAGCGAACAATAATACTTTATATTTAACATACGAAAATGGGGATACGATTTTTAGGTTTTTGACATAATTCACTTTTTGTATCAAAATATCAAATATGCGAATAACTGTTTTTAGCATCACGAGAAGTAAAAATGATCACATGGTACGCAATGTTTGAGTAATTTTTAGTTTCGAACCTTGAAACGTGCATGCTTAATAATCTTAAAAATCGTATTTACACTTTCGTAGGTTAAGCACGAAGTAGTATTGTTCGGTTTCTCCTTTTCATGCTATATTGAATTGTGTATTATCGAAGTTGCCAAATATGAGAATAAAAGTTTTTAGCATCACGAGAAGTAAAAATATTCACATATTCTGCAATGTTTGCATATTATCTAGTGTCGAACCTAAAAAAGTGAATTATGTCAAATACCTAAAAATCGTATCCACATTTTCGTATGTTAAATAAAAAGTTTTATTGTTCGCTGTCTTCGTTTTTTTCTCTATTGAATCGTTAATCATCTAAAATATCAAATATGCGAATAACTGTTTTTAGCATCACGAGTAGTAAAAATGATCACATACTAAGCAATGTTTGAGTCATGTTTAGTTTCGAACCTTGAAACGTGCTTGCTTAATAAACTGAAAACTCGTATTTACACTTTCGTAGGTCAAGTACGAAGTTATATTGTTCGGTTTCATCTCTTCATGCTATATTGAAATGTGTATTATCAGAGATGTCAAATACCAGAATAACAGTTTTTAGCTTCACGAGAAGTGAAAATATTCACATATTCTGCAATTTTTGCATATTGTCTAGTGTCGAACCTAAAAAAGTGAATTATGTCAAAAACCGAAAAATCGTATCCGCATTTTCGTATGTTAAACAAAAAGTTTTATTGTTCGCTTTCATACTTTTATGCTATATTGAATGGTGTATTATCAAAAATATCAAATATACGAATAACTGTTTTTAGCATCACGAGAAGTAAAAATGTTCACATACCTTGAACCTTGAGACGTGAATGCTTAATAAACTGAAAAATCGTATTTACACTTTCGTAGGCCAAGTACGAAGTTATATTGTTCGGTTTCATCTCTTCAAGCTATATTGAATCGTGTATTATCGAAGATGCCAAATACCAGAATAACAGTTTTTAGGTTCACGAGAAGTGAAAATATTCACATATTATGCAATTTTTGCATATTGTCTAGTGTCGAACCTAAAAAAGTGAATTATGTCAAAAACCGAAAAATCGCATCCGCATTTTCGTATGTTAAACAAAAAGTTTTATTGTTCGCTTTCATCATTTTATGCTATATTGAATGGTGTATTATCAAAAATATCAAATATGCGAATAACTGTGTTTAGCATCACGTTAAGTAAAAATGTTCACATACTACGCAATGTTTGTTATTGTCTAGTGTCGAACCTAAAAAAGTGAATTATGTCAAAAACCTAAAAATCGTCTCCGCATTTTCGTATGTTAAATAAAAAGTTTTATTGTTCGCTTTCATCCTTTTATGCTATATTGAATGGTGTATTATCAAAAATATCAAATATACGAATAACTGTTTTTAGCATCACGAGAAATAAAAATGTTCACTTACTAAGCAATGTTTGAGTAATGTTTAGTTTCGAACCTTGAGACGTGAATGCTTAATAAACTGAAAAATCGTATTTACACTTTCGTAGGTCAGGTACGAAGTTATATTGTTCGGTTTCATCTCTTCAACTATATTGAATCGTGTATTATCGAAGATGCCATATACCAGAATAACAGTTTTTAGGTTCACGAGAAGTGAAAATATTCACATATTATGCAATTTTTGCATATTGTCTAGTGTCGAACCTAAAAAAGTGAATTATGTCAAAAACCGAAAAATCGTATCCGCATTTTCGTATGTTAAACAAAAAGTTTTATTGCTCGCTTTCATCATTTTATGCTATATTGAATCGTGCATTATCAAAAATATCAAATATGCTAATAACTGTTTTTAGCATAACGAGAAGTAAAAATGATCACATACTACGCAATGTTCGAGTAATGTTTATTTTCGAACTTTTAAACGTGAATGCTTAATAAACTGAAAAATCGTATTTACACTTTCGTAAGTCAAGTACGAAGTTATATTTTTCGGTTTCATCTCTTCATGCTATATTGAATCGTGTATTATCAGAGATGTCAAATACCAGAATAACAGTTTTTAGCTTCACGAGAGGTGAAAATATTCACATATTCTGCAATGTTTGCATATTGTCTAGTGTCGAACCTTAAAAAGTGTTTTATGTCAAAAACATAAAAATCGTATCCGCATTTTCGTATGCTAAACAAAAAGTTTTATTGTTCGCTTTTAACCTTTTATGCTATATTGAATCGTGTATTATCGAAGATGTCAAATACCAGAATAGCTGTTTTTAGCATCACGAGTAGTAAAAATGTTCACATACTACGCAATGTTTGAGTAATGTTTAGTTTCGAACCTTGAAACGTGAATGCTTAATAAACTGAAAAATCGTATTTACACTTTCGTATGTCAAGTATGTGAACATTTTTACTTCTCGTGATGCTAAAAACAGTTATTCTGGTATTTGATATTTTTGATAATACACCATTCAATATAGCATAAAAGGATGAAAGCGAACAATAAAACTTTTTAATTAACATACGAAAATGCGGAAACGATTTTTAGGATTTTGACCTAATTCACTTTTGTAGGTTCGACACTAGACAATATGCAAAAATTGCAGAATATGTGAATATTTTCAGTTCTCGTGAAGCTAAAAACTGTTATTCTGGTATTTGACATCTCTGATAATAAAAAATTTCAATATAGCATGAAGTAATGAAACCGAACAATATAACTTCGTACTTGACCTACGAAAGTGTAAATACGATTTTTCAGTTTATTAAGCATTCACGTTTCAAGGTTCGAAACTAAACATTACTCAAACATTGCTTAGTATGTGATATTTTTACTTCTCGTGATGCTAAAAACACTTATTCGTATATTTGATATTTTTGATAATACACCATTCAATATAGCATAAAAGGATGAAAGCGAACAATAAAACTTTTTATTTACCATACGAAAATGCGGATACGATTTTTAGTTTTTGACATAATTCACTTTTTTAGGTTCGACACTAGACAATAACAAACATAGCGTAGTATGTGAACATTTTTACTTCTCGTGATGCTAAAAACAGTTATTCGTATATTTGATATTTTTTATAATACACCATTCAATATAGCATAAAAGGATGAAAGCGAACAATAATACTTTTTATTTAACATACGAAAATGGGGATACGATTTTTAGGTTTTTGACATAATTCACTTTTGTATCAAAATATCAAATATGCGAATAACTGTTTTTAGCATCACGAGAAGTAAAAATGATCACATGATACGCAATGTTTGAGTAATTTTTAGTTTCGAACCTTGAAACGTGCATGCTTAATGAACTGAAAAATCGTATTTACACTTTCGTAGGTTAAGCACGAAGTAGTATTGTTCGGTTTCTCCTTTTCATGCTATATTGAATTGGGTATTATCGAAGTTGCCAAATATGAGAATAACTGTTTTTAGCTTCACGAGAAGTAAAAATATTCACATATTATGCAATGTTTGCATATTATCTAGTGTCGAACCTATAAAAGTGAATTATGTCAAATACCTAAATATCGTATCCACATTTTCGTATGTTAAATAAAAAGTTTTATTGTTCGCTGTCTTCGTTTTTTTCTCTATTGAATCGTTAATCATCTAAAATATTAAATATGCGAATAAATGTTTTTAGCATAACGAGTATTAAAAATGATCACATACTAAGCAAAGTTTGAGTAAAGTTTAGTTTCGAACCTTGAAACGTGCTTGCTTAATAAACTGAAAACTCGTATTTACACTTTCGTAGGTTAAGCACGAAGTTATATTGTTCGGTTTCATCTCTTCATGCTATATTGAATCGTGTATTATCAGAGATGTCAAATACCAGAATAACAGTTTTTAGCTTCACGAGAACTGAAAATATTCACATATTCTGCAATTTTTGCATATTGTCTAGTGTCGAATGTTAAAATGTGAATTATGTCAAAAACCGAAAAATCGTATCCGCATTTTCGTATGTTAAACAAAAAGTTTTATTGTTCGCTTTCATCCTTTTATGCTATATTGAATGGTGTATTATCAAAAATATCAAATATACGAATAACTGTTTTTAGCATCACGAGAAGTAAAAATGTTCACATACCTTGAACCTTGAGACGTGAATGCTTAATAAACTGACAAATCGTATTTACACTTTCGTAGGCCAAGTACGAAGTTATATTGTTCGGTTTCATCTCTTCAAGCTATATTGAATCGTGTATTATCGATGATGCCAAATACCAGAATAACAGTTTTTAGGTTCACGAGAAGTGAAAATATTCACATATTATGCAATTTTTGCATATTGTCTAGTGTCGAACCTAAAAAAGTGAATTATGTCAAAAACCGAAAAATCGTATCCGCATTTTCGTATGTTAAACAAAAAGTTTTATTGTTCGCTTTCATCATTTTATGCTATATTGAATGGTGTATTATCAAAAATATCAAATATGCGAATAACTGTGTTTAGCATCACGATAAGTAAAAATGTCCACATACTACGCAATGTTTGTTATTGTCTAGTGTCGAACCTAAAAAAGTGAATTATGTCAAAAACCTAAAAATCGTCTCCGCATTTTCGTATGTTAAATAAAAAGTTTTATTGTTCGCTTTCATCCTTTTATGCTATATTGAATGGTGTATTATCAAAAATATCAAATATACGAATAACTGTTTTTAGCATCACGAGAAATAAAAATGTTCACATACTAAGCAATGTTTGAGTAATGTTTAGTTTCGAACATTGAGACGTGAATGCTTAATAAACTGAAAAATCGTATTTACACTTTCGTAGGCCAAGTACGAAGTTATATTGTTCGGTTTCATCTCTTCAAGCTATATTGAATCGTGTATTATCGAAGATGCCAAATACCAGAATAACAGTTTTTAGGTTCACGAGAAGTGAAAATATTCACATATTATGCAATTTTTGCATATTGTCTAGTGTCGAACCTAAAAAAGTGAATTATGTCAAAAACCTAAAAATCGTCTCCGCATTTTCGTATGTTAAATAAAAAGTTTTATTGTTCGCTTTCATCCTTTTATGCTATATTGAATGGTGTATTATCAAAAATATCAAATATACGAATAACTGTTTTTAGCATCACGAGAAATAAAAATGTTCACTTACTAAGCAATGTTTGAGTAATGTTTAGTTTCGAACCTTGAGACGTGAATGCTTAATAAACTGAAAAATCGTATTTACACTTTCGTAGGTCAGGTACGAAGTTATATTGTTCGGTTTCATCTCTTCAACTATATTGAATCGTGTATTATCGAAGATGCCATATACCAGAATAACATTTTTTAGCTTCACGAGAGGTGAAAATATTCACATATTCTGCAATGTTTGCATATTGTCTAGTGTCGAACCTTAAAAAGTGAATTATGTCAAAAACATAAAAATCGTATCCGCATTTTCGTATGCTAAACAAAAAGTTTTATTGTTCGCTTTTAACCTTTTATGCTATATTGAATCGTGTATTATCGAAGATGTCAAATACCAGAATAGCTGTTTTTAGCATCACGAGTAGTAAAAATGTTCACATACTACGCAATGTTTGAGTAATGTTTAGTTTCGAACCTTGAAACGTGAATGCTTAATAAACTGAAAAATCGTATTTACACTTTCGTATGTCAAGTATGTGAACATTTTTACTTCTCGTGATGCTAAAAACAGTTATTCGTATATTTGATATTTTTGCTAATACACCATTCAATATAGCATAAAAGGATGAAAGCGAACAATAAAACTTTTTATTTAACATACGAAAATGCGGAGACGATTTTTAGGTTTTTGACATAATTCACTTTTTTAGGTTCGACACTAGACAATAACAAACATTGCGTAGTATGTGAACATTTTTAATTCTCGTGATGCTAAAAACAGTTATTCTGGTATTTGATATTTTTGATAATACACCATTCAATATGAACAATAAAACTTTTTATTTAACATACGAAAATGGGGATACGATTTTTAGGTTTTTTGACATAATTCACTTTTGTATCAAAATATCAAATATGCTAATAACAGTTTTTAGCTTGGCGAGAAGTAAAAATATTCACATATTCTGCAATGTTTGCATATTATCTAGTGTCGAACCTAAAAAAGTGAATTATGTCAAATAACTAAAAATCGTATCCACATTTTCGTATGTTAAATAAAAATTTTATTGTTCGCTGTCTTCGTTTTTTTCTCTATTGAATCGTTAATCATCTAAAATATCAAATATGCGAATAACTGTTTTTAGCATCACGAGTAGTAAAAATGATCACATACTACGCAATGTTTGAGTCATGTTTAGTTTCGAACCTTGAGACGTGAATGCTTAATAAACTGAAAAATCGTATTTACAATTTCGTAGGTCAAGTATGTGAACATTTTTACTTCTCGTGATGCTAAAAACAGTTATTCTGGTATTTGACATCTCTGATAATACACCATTCAATATATCTTAAAAGGATGAAAGCGAACAATAAAACTTTTTATTTAACATACGAAAATGGGGATACGATTTTTAGGTTTTTGACATAATTCACATTTGTATCAAAATATCAAATATGCTAATAACAGTTTTTAGCTTGGCGAGAAGTAAAAATATTCACATATTCTGCAATGTTTGCATATTATCTAGTGTCGAACTGTTATTATAATATAACATAATTATTTATAATTATTTAACATACAAAAAATGCGGATACGATTTTTAGGTTTTTGACATAATACACTTTTGTAGGTTCGACACTAGAAAATATGCAAACATTGCATAATATGTGAATATTTTCACTTCTCGTGAAGCTATAAACTGTTATTCTGGTATTTGACATCTCTGATAATACACCATTCAATATAGCATAAAAGGATGAAAGCGAACAATAAAACTTTTTATTTAACATACGAAAATGGGGATACGATTTTTAGGTTTTTTGACATAATTCACTTTTTGTATCAAAATATCAAATATGCTAATAACAGTTTTTAGCTTGGCGAGAAGTAAAAATATTCACATATTCTGCAATGTTTGCATACTATCTAGTGTCGAACCTAAAAAAGTGAATTATGTCAAATAACTAAAAATCGTATCCACATTTTCGTATGTTAAATAAAAATTTTATTGTTCGCTGTCTTCGTTTTTTTCTCTATTGAATCGTTAATCATCTAAAAATATCAAATATGCGAATAACTGTTTTTTGCATTACGAGTAGTAAAAATGTTCACATACTACGCAATGTTTGAGTTTGAATTCTCAATAAACTGAAAAATCGTATTTACACTTTCGTAGGTCAAGTACGAAGTTATATTGTTCGGTTTCATCTCTACATGCTATATTGAATCGTGTATTATCTAAAATATCGAGTATGCGAATAACTGTTTTTAGAATCACGAGAAGTAAAAATGATCACATACTAAGCACTGTTTGAGTAATGTTTAGTTTCGAACTTTGAAACGTGCATTCTTAATAAAGTGAAAACTCGTATTTACACTTTCGTAGGTCAAGTATGTGAAAATTTTTACTTCTCGTGATGCTAAAAACAGTTATTCTGGTATTTGATATTTTTGATAATACACCATTCAATATAGCATAAAAGGATGAAAGCGAACAATAAAACTTGTTATTTAACATACGAAAATGCGGATACGATTTTTAGGTTTTTAACACAATTCACTTTTTTAGGTTCAACACTAGATAATATGCAAACATTGCAGAATATGTGAATATTTTTACTTCTCGCGAAGCTAAAAATTGTTATTCTCATATTTGGCAACTTCGATATCCGAACAATACTACTTCGTCCTTAACCTACGAAAGTTTAAATACGATTTTTCAGTTTATTAAGCATGCATGTTTCAAGGTTCGAAACTAAACATTACTCAAACATTGCGTAGTATGTGAACATTTTTACTTCTCGTGATGCTAAAAACAGTTATTCGCATATTTGATATTTTTGATAATACACGATTCAATATAGAATAAAAGTATGAAAGCGAACAATAAAACTTTTTCTTTAACATACGAAAGTGCGGATACGATTTTTCGGTTTTTGACATAATTCACTTTTTTAGGTTCGACACTAGACAATATCCAAAAATTCCAAAAAATGTGAAAATTTTATCTTCTCGTGAAGCTAAAAAACTGTTATTCTGGTATTTGACAACTCTGATAATACACGATTCAATATAGCATGAAGAGATGAAGAAGAACAATATAACATCGTACTTGACCTACGAAAGTGTAAATACGATTTTTCAGTTTATTAAGCTTTCACGTTTCAAGGTTCGAAACTAAACATAACTCAAACATTGCGAAGTATGTGATCATTTTTACTTCTCGTGATGCTAAAAACAGTTATTCTGGTATTTGATATTTTTGATAATACACCATTCAATATAGCATAAAAGGATGAAAGCGAACAATAAAACTTTTTATTTAACATACAAAAATGCGGAGACGATTTTTAGGTTTTTGACATAATTCACTTTTTTAGGTTCGACACTAGACAATAACAAACATTGCGTAGTATGTGAACATTTTTAATTCTCGTGATGCTAAAAACAGTTATTCTGGTATTTGATATTTTTGATAATACACCATTCAATATAGCATAAAAGGATAAAAGCGAACAATAAAACTTTTTATTTAACATACGAAAATGCGGATACGATTTTTAGGTTTTTGACATAATTCACTTTTGTATCAAAATATCAAATATGCTAATAACAGTTTTTAGCTTGCCGAGAAGTAAAAATATTCACATATTCTGCAATGTTTGCATATTATCTAGTGTCGAACCTAAAAAAGTGAATTATGTCAAATATCTAAAAATCGTATCCACATGTTCGTATGTTAAATAAAAAATTTTATTGTTCGCTGTCTTCGTTTTTTTCTATATTTAAAAGGTAATCAACTAAAAAATCAAATATGCGAAAAACTGTTTTTAGCATCACGAGAAGTAAAAATGTTCACATACTAAGCACTGTTTGAGTAATGTTTAGTTTCGAACTTTGAAACGTGCATGCTTAATAAACTGAAAACTCGTATTTACACTTTTGTAGGTCAAGTATGTGAACATTTTTAATTCTCGTGATGCTAAAAACAGTTATTCTGGTATTTGATATTTTTGATAATACACCATTCAATATAGCATAAAAGGATGAAAGCGAACAATAAAACTTTTTATTTAACATACAAAAATGCGGATACGATTTTTAGGTTTTTAACACAATTCACTTTTTTAGGTTCAACACTAGATAATATGCAAACATTGCAGAATATGTGAATGTTTTTACTTCTCGCGAAGCTAAAAACTGTTATTCTCATATTTGGCAACTTCGATAATACACGTTTCAATATAGCATGAAGAGATGAAAACGAACAATATAACATCGTACTTGACCTACGAAAGTGTAAATACGATTTTTCAGTTTATTAAGCTTTCACGTTTCAAGGTTCGAAACTAAACATAACTCAAACATTGCGTAACATGTGATCATTTTTACTTCTCGTGATGCTAAAAACAGTTATTCGCATATTTGATATTTTTGATAGCATAAAAGTTTGAAAGCGAGCAATAAAACGTTTTGTTTAACATACGAAAATGCGGATACGGTTTTTAGGTTTTTGACATAATTCACTTTTTTAGGTTTAACACTAGACAATATTCAAAAATTGCAGAATATGTGAACATTTTTACTTCTCGTGATGCTAAAAACTGTTATTCTCATATTTGGCATCTTCGATAATACACCATTCAATATAGCATAAAAGGATGAAAGCGAACAATAAAACTTTTTATTTAACATACGAAAGTGTGGATACGATTTTTAGGTTTTTGACATAATTCACTTTTTTAGGTTCGACACTAGACAATAACAAACATTGCGTAGTATGTGAACATTTTTACTTCTCGTGATGCTAAAAACAGTTATTCGCATATTTGATATATTTGATAATACACCATTCAATATAGCATAAAAGGATGAAAGCGAACAATAAAACTTTTTGTTTAACATACGAAAATGCGGATACGATTTTTAGGTTTTTGACATAATTCACTTTTGTATCAAAATATCAAATATACGAATAAATGTTTTTAGCATCACGAGAAGTAAAAATGATCACATACTAAGCAATGTTTGAGTAATGTTTAGTTTCGAACCTTGAGACGTGAATGCTTAATAAACTGAAAAATCGTATTTACACTTTCGTAAGTCAAGTACGAAGTTATATATTTCGGTTTCATCTCTTCATGCTATATTGAATCGTGTATTATCAGAGATGTCAAATACCAGAATAACATTTTTTAGCTTCACGAGAGGTGAAAATATTCACATATTCTGCAATGTTTGAGTAATGTTTAGTTTCGAACCTTGAAACGTGAATGCTTAATAAACTGAAAAATCGTATTTACACTTTCGTATGTCAAGTATGTGAACATTTTTACTTCTCGTGATGCTAAAAACAGTTATTCGTATATTTGATATTTTTGCTAATACACCATTCAATATAGCATAAAAGGATGAAAGCGAACAATAAAACTTTTTATTTAACATACAAAAATGCGGAGACGATTTTTAGGTTTTTGACATAATTCACTTTTTTAGGTTCGACACTAGACAATAACAAACATTGCGTAGTATGTGAACATTTTTACTTCTCGTGATGCTAAAAACATTTATTCGTATATTTGATATTTTTGTCGTATATTTGATATTTTTGCTAATACACCATTCAATATAGCATAAAAGGATAAAAGCGAACAATAAAACTTTTTATTTAACATACGAAAATGCGGATACGATTTTTAGGTTTTTGACATAATTCACTTTTGTAGGTTCGACACTAGAAAATATGCAAACATTGCATAATATGTGAATATTTTCACTTCTCGTGAAGCTATAAACTGTTATTCTGGTATTTGACATCTCTGATAATACACCATTCAATATAGCATAAAAGGATGAAAGCGAACAATAAAACTTTTTATTTAACATACGAAAATGGGGATACGATTTTTAGGTTTTTTGACATAATTCGAAGATGCCAAATACCAGAATAACAGTTTTTAGGTTCACGAGAAGTGAAAATATTCACATATTATGCAATTTTTGCATATTGTCTAGTGTCGAACCTAAAAAAGTGAATTATGTCAAAAACCGAAAAATCGTATCCGCATTTTCGTATGTTAAACAAAAAGTTTTATTGTTCGCTTTCATACTTTTATGCTATATTGAATGGTGTATTATCAAAAATATCAAATATACGAATAACTGTTTTTAGCATCACGAGAAATAAAAATGTTCACATACTAAGCAATGTTTGAGTAATGTTTAGTTTCGAACATTGAGACGTGAATGCTTAATAAACTGAAAAATCGTATTTACACTTTCGTAGGTCAAGTATGTGAACATTTTTACTTCTCGTGATGCTAAAAACATTTATTCGTATATTTGATATTTTTGTCGTATATTTGATATTTTTGCTAATACACCATTCAATATAGCATAAAAGGATGAAAGCGAACAATAAAACTTTTTATTTAACATACAAAAATGCGGAGACGATTTTTAGGTTTTTGACATAATTCACTTTTTTAGGTTCGACACTAGACAATAACAAACATTGCGTAGTATGTGAACATTTTTAATTCTCGTGATGCTAAAAACAGTTATTCGTATATTTGATATTTTTGCTAATACACCATTCAATATAGCATAAAAGGATAAAAGCGAAAAATAAAACTTTTTATTTAACATACGAAAATGCGGATACGATTTTTAGGTTTTTGACATAATTCACTTTTGTAGGTTCGACACTAGAAAATATGCAAACATTGCATAATATGTGAATATTTTCACTTCTCGTGAAGCTATAAACTGTTATTCTGGTATTTGACATCTCTGATAATACACCATTCAATATAGCATAAAAGGATGAAAGCGAACAATAAAACTTTTTATTTAACATACGAAAATGGGGATACGATTTTTAGGTTTTTTGACATAATTCACTTTTGTATCAAAATATCAAATATGCTAATAACAGTTTTTAGCTTGGCGAGAAGTAAAAATATTCACATATTCTCCAATGTTTGCATATTTTCTAGTGTCGAACCTAAAAAAGTGAATTATGTCAAATACCTAAAAATCGTATCCACATTTTCGTATGTTAAATAAAAATTTTATTGTTCGCTGTCTTCGTTTTTTTCTCTATTGAATCGTTAATCATCTAAAATATCAAATATGCGAATAACTGTTTTTAGCATCACGAGTAGTAAAAATGATCACATACTACGCAATGTTTGAGTCATGTTTAGTTTCGAACCTTGAGACGTGAATGCTTAATAAACTGAAAAATCGTATTTACAATTTCGTAGGTCAAGTATGTGAACATTTTAACTTCTCGTGAAGCTATAAACTGTTATTCTGGTATTTGACATCTTCTGATAATACACCATTCAATATATCTTAAAAGGATGAAAGCGAACAATAAAACTTTTTATTTAACATACGAAAGTGGGGATACGATTTTTAGGTTTTTGACATAATTCGAAGATGTCAAATACCAGAATAACAGTTTTTAGCTTCACGAGAAGTGAAAATATTCACATATTATGCAATTTTTGCATATTGTCTAGTGTCGAACCTAAAAAAGTGAATTATGTCAAAAACCGAAAAATCGTATCCGCATTTTCGTATGTTAAACAAAAAGTTTTATTGTTCGCTTTCATACTTTTATGCTATATTGAATGGTGTATTATCAAAAATATCAAATATACGAATAACTGTTTTTAGCATCACGAGAAGTAAAAATGTTCACATACTAAGCAATGTTTGAGTAATGTTTAGTTTCGAACCTTGAGACGTGAATGCTTAATAAACTGAAAAATCGTATTTACACTTTCGTAGGCCAAGTACGAAGTTATATTGTTCGGTTTCATCTCTTCAAGCTATATTGAATCGTGTATTATCGAAGATGCCAAATACCAGAATAACAGTTTTTAGGTTCACGAGAAGTGAAAATATTCACATATTATGCAATTTTTGCATATTGTCTAGTGTCGAACCTAAAAAAGTGAATTATGTCAAAAACCGAAAAATCGTATCCGCATTTTCGTATGTTAAACAAAAAGTTTTATTGTTCGCTTTCATCATTTTATGCTATATTGAATGGTGTATTATCAAAAATATCAAATATGCGAATAACTGTTTTTAGCATCACGAGAAGTAAAAATGCTCACATACTACGCAATGTTTGTTATTGTCTAGTGTCGAACCTAAAAAAGTGAATTATGTCAAAAACCTAAAAATCGTCTCCGCATTTTCGTATGTTAAATAAAAAGTTTTATTGTTCGCTTTCATCCTTTTATGCTATATTGAATGGTGTATTATCAAAAATATCAAATATACGAATAACTGTTTTTAGCATCACGAGAAGTAAAAATGTTCACATACTAAGCAATGTTTGAGTAATGTTTAGTTTCGAACCTTGAGACGTGAATGCTTAATAAACTGAAAAATCGTATTTACACTTTCGTAGGTCAAGTACGAAGTTATATTGTTCGGTTTTATCTCTTCAAGCTATATTGAATCGTGTATTATCGAAGATGCCAAATACCAGAATAACAGTTTTTAGGTTCACGAGAAGTGAAAATACATATTACATATTCTGCAATGTTTGCATATTGTCTAGTGTCGAACCTTAAAAAGTGTTTTATGTCAAAAACATAAAAATCGTATCCGCATTTTCGTATGCTAAACAAAAAGTTTTATTGTTCGCTTTTAACCTTTTATGCTATATTGAATCGTGTATTATCGAAGATGTCAAATACCAGAATAGCTGTTTTTAGCATCACGAGTAGTAAAAATGTTCACATACTACGCAATGTTTGAGTAATGTTTAGTTTCGAACCTTGAAACGTGAATGCTTAATAAACTGAAAAATCGTATTTACACTTTCGTATGTCAAGTATGTGAACATTTTTAATTCTCGTGATGCTAAAAACAGTTATTCTGGTATTTGATATTTTTGATAATACACCATTCAATATAGCATAAAAGGATAAAAGCGAACAATAAAACTTTTTATTTAACATACGAAAATGCGGATACGATTTTTAGGTTTTTGACATAATTCACTTTTGTAGGTTCGACACTAGAAAATATGCAAACATTGCATAATATGTGAATATTTTCACTTCTCGTGAAGCTATAAACTGTTATTCTGGTATTTGACATCTCTGATAATACACCATTCAATATAGCATAAAAGGATGAAAGCGAACAATAAAACTTTTTATTTAACATACGAAAATGGGGATACGATTTTTAGGTTTTTTGACATAATTCACTTTTGTATCAAAATATCAAATATGCTAATAACAGTTTTTAGCTTGGCGAGAAGTAAAAATATTCACATATTCTGCAATGTTTGCATACTATCTAGTGTCGAACCTAAAAAAGTGAATTATGTCAAATAACTAAAAATCGTATCCACATTTTCGTATGTTAAATAAAAATTTTATTGTTCGCTGTCTTCGTTTTTTTCTCTATTGAATCGTTAATCATCTAAAATATCAAATATGCGAATAACTGTTTTTAGCATCACGAGTAGTAAAAATGATCACATACTACGCAATGTTTGAGTTTGAATTCTCAATAAACTGAAAAATCGTATTTACACTTTCGTAGGTCAAGTACGAAGTTATATTGTTCGGTTTCATCTCTACATGCTATATTAAATCGTGTATTATCTAAAATATCGAGTATGCGAATAACTGTTTTTAGAATCACGAGAAGTAAAAATGAGCACATACTAAGCACTGTTTGAGTAATGTTTAGTTTCGAACTTTGAAACGTGCATTCTTAATAAAGTGAAAACTCGTATTTACACTTTCGTAGGTCAAGTATGTGAACATTTTTACTTCTCGTGATGCTAAAAACAGTTATTCTGGTATTTGATATTTTTGATAATACACCATTCAATATAGCATAAAAGGATGAAAGCGAACAATAAAACTTGTTATTTAACATACGAAAATGCGGATACGATTTTTAGGTTTTTAACACAATTCACTTTTTTAGGTTCAACACTAGATAATATGCAAACATTGCAGAATATGTGAATATTTTTACTTCTCGCGAAGCTAAAAATTGTTATTCTCATATTTGGCAACTTCGATATCCGAACAATACTACTTCGTGCTTAACCTACGAAAGTGTAAATACGATTTTTCAGTTTATTAAGCATGCATGTTTCAAGGTTCGAAACTAAACATTACTCAAACATTGCGTAGTATGTGAACATTTTTACTTCTCGTGATGCTAAAAACAGTTATTCGCATATTTGATATTTTTGATAATACACGATTCAATATAGAATGAAGATATGAAACCGAACAATATAACTTTAGGTTTAACATACGAAAGTGCGGATACGATTTTTCGGTTTTTGACATAATTCACTTTTTTAGGTTCGACACTAGACAATATGCAAAAATTGCATAATATGTGAATATTTTATCTTCTCGTGAAGCTAAAAACTGTTATTCTGGTATTTGACAACTCTGATAATACACGATTCAATATAGCATGAAGAGATGAAGACGAACAATATAACTTCGTACTTGACCTACGAAAGTGTAAATACGATTTTTCAGTTTATTAAGCATTCACGTTTCAAGGTTCGAAACTAAAAATTACTCAAACATTGCGTAGCATGAGATCATTTTTACTTCTCGTGATGCTAAAAACAGTTATTCGCATATTTGATATTTTTGATAATACACGATTCAATATAGCATAAAAGTATGAAAGCGAACAATAAAACTTTTTATTTAACATACGAAAATGCGGATGCGATTTTTAGGTTTTTGACATAATTCACTTTTGTAGGTTCGACACTAGAAAATTTGCAAACATTGCATAATATGTGAATATTTTCACTTCTCGTGAAGCTATAAACTGTTATTCTGGTATTTGACATCTCTGATAATACACCATTCAATATAGCATAAAAGGATGAAAGCGAACAATAAAACTTTTTATTTAACATACGAAAATGGGGATACGATTTTTAGGTTTTTTGACATAATTCACTTTTGTATCAAAATATCAAATATGCTAATAACAGTTTTTAGCTTGGCGAGAAGTAAAAATATTCACATATTCTGCAATGTTTGCATATTATCTAGTGTCGAACCTAAAAAAGTGAATTATGTCAAATACCTAAAAATCGTATCCACATTTTCGTATGTTAAATAAAAATTTTATTGTTCGCTGTCTTCGTTTTTTTCTCTATTGAATCGTTAATCATCTAAAATATCAAATATGCGAATAACTGTTTTTAGCATCACGAGTAGTAAAAATGTTCACATACTACGCAATGTTTGAGTAATGTTTAGTTTCGAACCTTGAAACGTGAATGCTTAATAAACTGAAAAATCGTATTTACACTTTCGTATGTCAAGTATGTGAACATTTTTACTTCTCGTGATGCTAAAAACAGTTATTCGTATTTGACATCTCTGATAATACACTATTCAATATATCTTAAAAGGATGAAAGCGAACAATAAAACTTTTTATTTAACATACGAAAATGGGGATACGATTTTTAGGTTTTTGACATAATTCACATTTGTATCAAAATATCAAATATGCTAATAACAGTTTTTAGCTTGCCGAGAAGTAAAAATATTCACATTTTCTGCAATGTTTGCATATTATCTAGTGTCGAACCTAAAAAAGTGAATTATGTCAAATATCTAAAAATCGTATCCACATGTTCGTATGTTAAATAAAAATTTTATTGTTCGCTGTCTTCGTTTTTTTCTCTATTGAATCGTTAATCATCTAAAATATCAAATATGCGAATAACTGTTTTTAGCATCACGAGAAGTAAAAATGTTCACATACTAAGCAATGTTTGAGTAATGTTTAGTTTCGAACTTTGAAACGTGCATGCTTAATAAACTGAAAACTCGTATTTACACTTTTGTAGGTCAAGTATGTGAACATTTTTTACTTCTCGTGATGCTAAAAACAGTTATTCTGGTATTTGATATTTTTGATAATACACCATTCAATATAGCATAAAAGGATGAAAGCGAACAATAAAACTTGTTATTTAACATACGAAAATGAGGATACGATTTTTAGGTTTTTAACACAATTCACTTTTTTAGGTTCAACACTAGATAATATGCAAACATTGCAGAATATGTGAATGTTTTTACTTCTCGCGAAGCTAAAAACTGTTATTCTCATATTTGGCAACTTCGATAATACACGTTTCAATATAGCATGAAGAGATGAAAACGAACAATATAACATCGTACTTGACCTACGAAAGTGTAAATACGATTTTTCAGTTTATTAAGCTTTCACGTTTCAAGGTTCGAAACTAAACATAACTCAAACATTGCGTAACATGTGATCATTTTTACTTCTCGTGATGCTAAAAACAGTTATTCGCATATTTGATATTTTTGATAATATACGATTCAATATAGCATAAAAGTATGAAAGCGAACAATAAAACTTTATGTTTAACATACGAAAATGGGGATACGATTTTTCGGTTTTTGACATAATTCACTTTTTTAGGTTTAACACTAGACAATATTCAAAAATTGCAGAATATGTGAATATTTTTACTTCTCGTGATGCTAAAAACTGTTATTCTCATATTTGGCAACTTCGATAATACACCATTCAATATAGCATAAAAGGATGAAAGCGAACAATAAAACTTTTTATTTAACATACGAAAGTGTGGATACGATTTTTAGGTTTTTGACATAATTCACTTTTTAAGGTTCGACACTAGACAATAACAAACATTGCGCAGTATGTGAACATTTTTACTTCTCGTGATGCTAAAAACAGTTATTCGCATATTTGATATTTTTGATAATAGACCATTCAATAGAGCATAAAAGGATGAAAGCGAACAATAAAACTTTTTATTTAACATACGAAAATGGGGATACGATTTTTAGGTTTTTGACATAATTCACTTTTGTATCAAAATATCAAATATACGAATAACTGTTTTTACCATCACGAGAAATAAAAATGTTCACATACTAAGCAATGTTTGAGTAATGTTTAGTTTAGTTTAAAATCGTATTTACACTTTCGTAGGTCAAGTACGAAGTTATATTGTCGATTGTTAAATCGTATCCGCATTTTCGTATGTGAAACAAAAAGTTTTATTGTTCGCTTTCATCATTTTATGCTATATTGAATCGTGTATTATCAAAAATATCAAATATGCTAATAACTGTTTTTAGCATCACGAGAAGTAAAAATGATCACATACTACGCAATGTTTGAGTAATGTTTAGTTTCGAACCTTGAAACGTGAATTCTTAATAAACTGAAAAATCGTATTTACACTTTCGTAAGTCAAGTACGAAGTTATAATTTTCGGTTTCATCTCTTCATGCTATATTGAATCGTGTATTATCAGAGATGTTAAATACCAGAATAACAGTTTTTAGCTTCACGAGAAGTGAAAATATTCACATATTCTGCAATGTTTGAGTAATGTTTAGTTTCGAACCTTGAAACGTGAATGCTTAATAAACTGAAAAATCGTATTTACACTTTCGTATGTCAAGTATGTGAACATTTTTACTTCTCGTGATGCTAAAAACAGTTATTCGTATATTTGATATTTTTGCTAATACACCATTCAATATAGCATAAAAGGATGAAAGCGAACAATAAAACTTTTTATTTAACATACAAAAATGCGGAGACGATTTTTAGGTTTTTGACATAATTCACTTTTTTAGGTTCGACACTAGACAATAACAAACATTGCGTAGTATGTGAGCATTTTTACTTCTCGTGATGCTAAAAACATTTATTCGTATATTTGATATTTTTGCTAATACACCATTCAATATAGCATAAAAGGATAAAAGCGAACAATAAAACTTTTTATTTAACATACGAAAATGCGGATACGATTTTTAGGTTTTTGACATAATTCACTTTTGTAGGTTCGACACTAGAAAATATGCAAACATTGCATAATATGTGAATATTTTCACTTCTCGTGAAGCTATAAACTGTTATTCTGGTATTTGACATCTCTGATAATACACCATTCAATATAGCATAAAAGGATGAAAGCGAACAATAAAACTTTTTATTTAACATACGAAAATGGGGATACGATTTTTAGGTTTTTTGACATAATTCACTTTTGTATCAAAATATCAAATATGCTAATAACAGTTTTTAGCTTGGCGAGAAGTAAAAATATTCACATATTCTGCAATGTTTGCATATTATCTAGTGTCGAACCTAAAAAAGTGAATTATGTCAAATAACTAAAAATCGTATCCACATTTTCGTATGTTAAATAAAAATTTTATTGTTCGCTGTCTTCGTTTTTTTCTCTATTGAATCGTTAATCATCTAAAATATCAAATATGCGAATAACTGTTTTTAGCATCACGAGTAGTAAAAATGATCACATACTACGCAATGTTTGAGTCATGTTTAGTTTCGAACCTTTGAAACGTGAATGCTTAATAAACTGAAAAATCGTATTTACACTTTCTTAGGTCAAGTATGTGAACATTTTTACTTCTCGTGAAGCTATAAACTGTTATTCTGGTATTTGACATCTCTGATAATACACCATTCAATATATCTTAAAAGGATGAAAGCGAACAATAAAACTTTTTATTTAACATACGAAAATGGGGATACGATTTTTAGGTTTTTGACATAATTCGAAGATGTCAAATACCAGAATAACAGTTTTTAGCTTCACGAGAAGTGAAAATATTCACATATTCTGCAATTTTTGCATATTGTCTAGTGTCGAACCTAAAAAAGTGAATTATGTCAAAAACCGAAAAATCGCATCCGCATTTTCGTATGTTAAACAAAAAGTTTTATTGTTCGCTTTCATACTGTTATGCTATATTGAATGGTGTATTATCAAAAATATCAAATACCAGAATAACTGTTTTTAGCATCACGAGTAGTAAAAATGTTCACATACTACGCAATGTTTGAGTTTGAATTCTCAATAAACTGAAAAATCGTATTTACACTTTCGTTGGTCAAGTACGAAGTTATATTGTTCGGTTTCATCTCTACATGCTATATTGAATCGTGTATTATCTAAAATATCGAGTATGCGAATAACTGTTTTTAGAATCACGAGAAGTAAAAATGATCACATACTAAGCACTGTTTGAGTAATGTTTAGTTTCGAACTTTGAAACGTGCATTCTTAATAAACTGAAAACTCGTATTTACACTTTCGTAGGTCAAGTATGTGAACATTTTTAATTCTCGTGATGCTAAAAACAGTTATTCTGGTATTTGATATTTTTGATAATACACCATTCAATATAGCATAAAAGGATGAAAGCGAACAATAAAACTTTTTATTTAACATACAAAAATGCGGAGACGATTTTTAGGTTTTTGACATAATTCACTTTTTTAGGTTCAACACTAGATAATATGCAAACATTGCAGAATATGTGAATATTTTTACTTCTCGCGAAGCTAAAAATTGTTATTCTCATATTTGGCAACTTCGATAACCGAACAATACTACTTCGTGCTTAACCTACGAAAGTGTAAATACGATTTTTCAGTTTATTAAGCATGCATGTTTCAAGGTTCGAAACTAAACATTACTCAAACATTGCGTTGCATGTGTTCATTTTTACTTCTCGTGATTCTAAAAACAGTTATTCGAATATTTGATATTTTTGATAATACACGATTCAATATATCATAAAAGTATAAAATCGAACAATAAAACTTTTTGTTTAACATACGAAAATGCGGATACGATTTTTAGGTTTTTGACATAATTCACTTTTGTAGGTTCGACACTAGAAAATATGCAAACATTGCATAATATGTGAATATTTTCACTTCTCGTGAAGCTATAAACTGTTATTCTGGTATTTGACATCTCTGATAATACACCATTCAATATAGCATAAAAGGATGAAAGCGAACAATAAAACTTTTTATTTAACATACGAAAATGGGGATACGATTTTTAGGTTTTTTGACATAATTCACTTTTGTATCAAAATATCAAATATGCTAATAACAGTTTTTAGCTTGGCGAGAAGTAAAAATATTCACATATTCTGCAATGTTTGCATATTATCTAGTGTCGAACCTAAAAAAGTGAATTATGTCAAATAACTAAAAATCGTATCCACATGTTCGTATGTTAAATAAAAATTTTATTGTTCGCTGTCTTCGTTTTTTCTCTATTGAATCGTTAATCATCTAAAATATCAAATATGCGAATAACTGTTTTTAGCATCACGAGAAGTAAAAATGTTCACATACTACGCAATGTTTGAGTTTGAATTCTCAATACACTGAAAAATCGTATCTACACTTTCGTAGGTTAAGTACGAAGTTATATTGTTCGGTTTCATCTTTTCATGCTATATTGAATTGTGTATTATCAAAAATATCAAATATGCGAATAACTGTTTTTAGCATCACGAGAAGTAAAAATGGTCATATACTAAGCACTGTTTGAGTAATGTTTAGTTTCGAACTTTGAAACGTGCATGCTTAATAAACTGAAAACTCGTATTTACACTTTCGTAGGTCAAGTATGTGAACATTTTTACTTCTCGTGATGCTAAAATAATGATAATACACCATTCAATATAGCATAAAAGGATGAAAGCGAACAATAAAACTTGTTATTTAACATACGAAAATGCGGATACGATTTTTAGGTTTTTAACACAATTCACTTTTTTAGGTTCAACACTAGATAATATGCAAACATTGCAGAATATGTGAATATTTTTACTTCTCGCGAAGCTAAAAATTGTTATTCTCATATTTGGCAACTTCGATAACCGAACAATACTACTTCGTGCTTAACCTACGAAAGTGTAAATACGATTTTTCAGTTTATTAAGCATGCATGTTTCAAGGTTCGAATCTAAACATTACTCAAACTTTGCGTAGTATGTGATCATTTTTACTTCTCGTGATGCTAAAAACAGTTTTTCGCATATTTGATATATTTGATAATACACCATTCAATATAGCATAAAAGGATGAAAGCGAAGAATAAAACTTTTTGTTTAACATACGAAAATGCGGATACGATTTTTACGTTTTTGACATAATTCACTTTTGTATCAAAATATCAAATATACGAATAACTGTTTTTAGCATCACGAGAAGTAAAAATGTTCACATACTAAGCAATGTTTGAGTAATGTTTAGTTTCGAACCTTGAGACGTGAATGCTTAATAAACTGAAAAATCGTATTTACACTTTCGTATGTCAAGTACGAAGTTATATTGTTCGGTTTCATCTCTTCAAGCTATATTGAATCGTGTATTATCGAAGATGCCAAATACCAGAATAACAGTTTTTAGCTTCACGAGAAGTGAAAATATTCACATATTATGCAATTTTTGCATATTGTCTAGTGTCGAACCTAAAAAAGTGAATTATGTCAAAAACCTAAAAATCGTATCCGCATTTTCGTATGTTAAACTAAAAGTTTTATTGTTCGCTATCATACTTTTATGCTATATTGAATCGTGTATTATCAAAAATATCAAATATGCGAATAACCGTTTTTAGCATCACGAGAAGTAAAAATGATCACATGCTACGCAATGTTTGAGTAATTTTTAGTTTCGAACCTTGAAACGTGCATGCTTAATAAACTGAAAAGTCGTATTTACACTTTCGTAGGCCAAGTACGAAGTTATATTGTTCGGTTTCATCTCTTCAAGCTATATTGAATCGTGTATTATCAGAGATGTCAAATACCAGAATAACAGTTTTTAGCTTCTCGAGAAGTGAAAATATTCACATATTATGCAATTTTTGCATATTGTCTAGTGTCGAACCTAAAAAAGTGAATTATGTCAAAAACCTATAAATCGTATCCGCATTTTCGTATGTTAAATAAAAAGTTTTATTGACTTTATTTATTCAGATTCTACAGCTGTAGCATCACTACAGTGATGCTACAGCAAATTTATTTTCAAATTTCCAGATTACTGCTCATGAACGTGATTTAAAATATCGTGAACGCCACGATCATTCACTCTTTCGATAATTTAAGATGTTCTAGATTGAAAAATTTTGAGTACGAAATCTTGATTTCGTCTTTCAACAAAAATTTAACAATATGGAAAATGTATATTTTCTAATGTTATGTGTTGTGATATGTAATTTATTTTGAAATGTCCAGTCTTGCTCCTGAATGTGAATTAACATTATGTGAATTCACATAACAAACTCTTAACAAGTAGGTTCATGTGTATTTTGTAATATTATGTGCTAAGACATAAAATTTATTTTGAAATTTCCAGATTAGTGCTCATGAACGTGATTTAGAATATCGTAAAAGCCATGATCATTCGTTTTCTCGATAATTGAAGATATATAAGTAAAAAGTTTGAGTTCTAAGTTTAAGTTTCGTCATTCAAAAAAATTTAACTATTTGGATTATGTTCAATCAATCAATCAATGATTCATGATGTTCTAGATTGAAAAATTTTGAGTACGAAATTTTAGTTTCAACAATCAACAAACACTTAACTATTTGGAATATTTATAGTTTGTAACTTTATGTGATGCTACACCAAATTTATTTTCAAATTTCCGGATTATTGATCATGAACGTGATTTAGAATATCGTAGTAAAAGCTATGATCATTCACTCTTTCGATAATTTAAGATGTTCTAGATTGAAAAATTTTGAGTACGAAATTTTAGTTTCAACAATCAACAAACACTTAACTATTTGGAATATTTATAGTTTGTAACTTTATGTGATGCTACACCAAATTTATTTTCAAATTTCAAGACTTGCTCCTGAAAGTGAATTAAAATATCGTGAAAGCCACGATCATTCACTCTTTCATAATTTAAGATGATGTAGAATGATAAAGTTTGAGTACGAAATCTTGATTTCGTCTTGCAACAAAAATTTAACAATTTCGATTATGTATATTTTCTAATGTCATATGATGCGACATGAAATTTATTTTGAAATTTCCAGACTTGCTCCTGAATGTGAATTAAAATATAGTCATTCACTCTTTCGATGATTCATGATGTTGTGGAATAAAAAGTTTGAGTACGAAATTTGAGTTTCGACATTTAACAAAAATTAAACAATTTGGAATATTTATGTTTTGTAACGTGATGCTACACCAAATTTATTTTCAAATTTCCAGATTAGTGCTCATGAACGTGATTTAAAATATCGTGAATGCCACGATCATTCACTCTTTCATAATTTAAGATGATGTAGAATGATATAGTTTGAGTACGAAATTTTGATTTGGTCAGTCAACAAAAATTTAATTATTTGGAATATTTATAGTTTGTAACGTTATGTGATGCTACATAAAATTTTCTTTCAAATTTCCAGAATAGTGCTCATGAACGTGATTTAAAAAATCGTAGTAAAAGCTATGATCATTCACTCTTTCGATAATTTAAGATGTTCTAGATTGAAAAATTTTGAGTACGAAATTTTAGTTTCAACAATCAACAAACACTTAACTATTTGGAATATTTATAGTTTGTAACTTTATGTGATGCTACACCAAATTTATTTTCAAATTTCAAGACTTGCTCCTGAAAGTGAATTAAAATATCGTGAATGCCACGATCATTCACTCTTTCATAATTTAAGATGATGTAGAATGATAAAGTTTGAGTACGAAATTTTGATTTCGTCTTTCAACAAAAATTTAACATTTTGGATTATGTATATTTTCTAATGTCATATGATGCGACATGAAATTTATTTTGAAAGTTCCAGTCTTGCTCCTGAGTGTGAATTAAAATATAGTGAAAGCCATGATCATTCGTTTTCTCTATAATTGAAGATGATATATAAGTAAAAAGTTTGAGTTCGAAGTTTAAGTTTCGTCATTCAAAAAAATTTAACTATTTTGATTATGTATATTTTCTAATGTCATATGATGCGACATGAAATTTATCCCTAGATCAGGTAACGAAGAAAGACAATATAAGCAATAAACATTACCTCTATAAACCGAGGGACTCTTATACCGAAGTTTGGGATAAAATTTACCTAAAGGAAACCCTTGTCACTGATCAGCATTTTATGACTTTTAGGTTGACACAAAATTATCATAAAAAACTTTGCTCATATGTGAACGCTACTTATGTAATGTAAATGATGAATATAATACTAATATGGTATTCAAATCAAAAGTTATAAAAAACTGAATGTTACAAAAGAATTTTTCTCTAATGGATTTTTACAAAATATTTTTCTAAAAATTCAAGAAATGCAGTAGATGACGATAGAAACACGTGATTCAAGATCAAAAAGTTTATATATGATTTATTCACGTGGCCTGATAGAGAAATTGCCTTAACCACGCAACTAAAAATATGACATTGCAATGGTGAAAACACAGATTTACAACGTTTATATATGAACATTGGAGTAAATGGGTGGAGTAAAGATGATATATCCTGAATGGGTTTTCACAAACGAGTATTTCGTAGCAAGAGACGAATAGCGTTATGAAATACAAGTCAGTACATACGTGTACATACGTGTATATCAATGTCTGCGCGCGAGAATGTGCATCAAGTATCGACAGATCAGCGCGAATTCTCCCGATAGCTTATAATTGGAGATGACGAGAGTCGCGGTTAGTATTTATTGGACTGGAGTTTTAACGGTATTTGGCTTTATTTTTCATTATTAAGGGAAGAAATACTTTAGAGACAGTTTCATTCGGAATCGACTCATGAATGGAAACCCACTCGATGTAACCCTTATTCCCTAAATTGCAAAATATGTAGTGTCACAGACATGTTCAACGAAAACAATAGAATAGTGGAAAAAATTTTAGAAAGAATTCCATGTACGGAACAATCCGTTGATATGTCGATACTAATTATGTAATATATATAAAGGATTCCGATTCTTGGAATGTGAAAACATTTTGATAATCTGCATGAAAGATGAAGATTTAAAAAATAATATATTCTCTTTAATGTCATCAAAACATGACTTGGTAACACTAAGAACAAAAAATTACAACATGTATGTACGCATGTGACAATAGGCAGATAAAGAAAAGATAGAATGCAGCTTTTTTCGTAAATAAAGATACATGATATAATCCAGAAGTTCATTAGGATCAAACAAGACGTTAAAAGACACTTTAGGATAAATAGGATGACTCCGTTGTGAATGCAACCCTTTTTTCAAACTTTTAAAACTAGATAGGTTAGAGAAAGAGATGAGTAATCGAATTAAAAAAAATCAACGTAAAACACTGCTCATATGTGCATACTACATAGGTGATGCACTTAAAGGAATGAGATTTATAAAATTTGATAACATGATAATGATTTGAACGAACTTTAGGAATTTTGGAAAAACCATTTTCTCTTTAATGTTATGGTGACACGTTTTTCAGTAAATGTGCACAAAAAATCTTGTTGTTCTCTTTTTATTAACTCAAACAAAGTTTAATTGATTTATATAGTACATAATTTTGAAACATGGAAAAAACTTGTCTTTGTAACACTGAAAACAAAAAGTTACAACATGTTTTCATGCATATCAGACTAAGAAGATGAAGAAGTGATAGAATCAACTATTCTTGTAAATTGAAATACATGGCATAATGCAAAAGTGCATTACGATGAGATAAGATATCAAAAGACACGTCAGGATGAATAGGTACAGACCGTTGTGAAAAAAGAGAAAATTTCATATATTCAGATATAGGCTGACTCACTAGACGGTCGAAATGACTGTGATGTAACCCTTTTTTTTAAACTCTTAAAACTGGATTGTTCAGAGAATGATATAAGGAATCGATTAAACCCTGTTAGATAGCTCGCGTTCAATAAGAAGTAACTTTTTTAAACGTAAACGATAGAGAAAATTTGTCTCTTTTTAAAAGTTCTACCACGCCTTCCTAAACATTCCAAATTAATTGAATCTTAGCCCAGGTAATAGAGGGAATTCTCAACTTTCTATTGCATATGTAAAACAGAACATGAAATGCATAGGGGTTGAGATTTCGCTGTTTTCCTGAGTGCATAAATTCGTCTTACTTTCAAGAAATTAAAATTTCCAAGCACAAACTTGAGACGATTTGGCCCCACAATTTTTGACAGCCAGCTTGAAGTCGAATCCAAAAGCAGGTAGTGGGTCATTACAATAGAGGCAATAAACCGTATGTGCGGCGTACTCTTAATTCTCAATTGATATTATACTTAAAGAACACATGAGATTTAACATCATAGAGGTTTTTCGCGAAACACATCATATGAGTGCAATGTCACATATGAGAACACGAATTGTGGAATGCCCATAAAGTGGCTGTAATTTTAATAAAAAAGTAATCTCAAGTTGTTGTTTACGGACTCCAGAGTTACTTGCAGTGGACTTTTTCTATTTAAAGGAACAACAACCTTGATCTTTGTTATTTGTAAATTAAAATAAAATTTATTATTTGAATGAGGAACATAAACAAAATCACATAAAGAGACTGGCACTGGCCCGACTGCCTCTGTTTTTATATATTATACAGCTTCTACATTTCAATCATTTTTCTCGCCTATTTTTAATCTCTTCACAAGAACATTTTTTGATACAGACAGCAACAGTCACATACATAATAACTATAATTATTATTCCATAGAAAAAAAATTAGTAGTCAGACTAAGCACTATATAAAAAAAAAGAAGAAAACTGCTTATAGCTAGCGCCATCTATCCACGCTCAACACCAACACTCCTCCTTAAGCAGTTTTTTGCGTAGTTTTTCGAATGGACCTTTACTCAAGGCCTTTGTAAAGATGTCAGCAATTTGTTCCTTCGTGTTCACATAAACGAGATGCACGGTTTTGCCGACATGCTGATTAATAAACTTACGACGTATTTCGATGTGCTTCTTCCCTTTTGTCAACTGCCCTTCTTCTGCATTGTCCAACATGTGTATCGCTGCTTTATTGTCGATGAACAGATCTGTTGGTTCATTCAGAGCAGCTATACCTAGCTCTAGAATCATACGACGAATCCAGCAGACTTCCTGAATTCCGGTAACTGCAGCACGATATTCTGCTTCAGCTGATGAAATAGAGGTGATTGATTGCTTCTGAGCAATCCAAACAATTGGACCTCCGTGATCAATTAGAACTCCACTTGTCGAGATCATGTCTGACTCTACTCCGCCGTAATTCGAGTCTGTATATGCTTTCAGTTCAGCTTTTACATTGAAAAATATGCCAAAGTTTTGAGTTCCCTTCAAATACCGGAAAACTCTTTCAATCATCTTCCAGTGACTGACACTCGGATCTTTGACTTGACGACTCAGAAAGTTCACTGTGAAGCTGATATCAGGTCTTGATATGGTCGAAAGATACAGAAGGCTTCCGACAATCTCACGGTACGGTTTATTCTTTAATGCCTTGTCATTGACCTTTTTTTCAGTTAACATTCCAGGTTCGATAGGTGTTGCTACCGGATATGCTTCTTCAAAACCAAATCGAGACACTATTTTTCGAGTATACTTCTCTTGTGTAACAAGTATACCATTTCTCATCAGATGAATTTCCATTCCAAGATAGAATAATTTTCCTTGTTTCGGGTTTTTAGATGTTATTTCAAATTTTCTTGTCAATTTGCACAAAATTTCTTCAATTTCGCGTTTGTCATGTCCGATTACAATGCCATCGTCTACAAATACTCCTATGATCACTGACTTTGTTTCATTGTAAAAAATGCATGGGTCGTCATCAGTGTTGTCCATCTTTATTTCTTTCAAGTAGTTTGTAAACTTGTCATTCCAAGCCTTTGGAGCTTGCTTAAGACCGTACAGGCTCTTCTTTAACAAACAAACTCTGCCGGAGTTATCATCGAAGCCCTCGGGCTGGAGCATGAAGATTTTTTCCGACAGATCTCCATTTAAGAAAGCTGTCTTAATATCAAATGTTTGAATATGTAATTTCTCGCTTGCAGCATGACTCAATAACAGACGAATACTGGCATGTCTAGCCACAGGTGCAAACGTTTCATTATAGTCTATTCCAGGTTTCTGATCAAAACCACGAGCGACTATACGAGCCTTCAGTCGACCATCAACTTTCTCGCGTAAAACCCATTTGCATGTCAATGGCTTGCGACCTTCTGGTAGATTGACTAACTCCCAAGTCTTCATGTATTTCAACGAATCAATTTCCTCCTGCATTGCTCTTTTCCACCTGGGGTCCTTCAAGGCATTTTTGACAGATATATCTTGAATTTCGCCAATCATGACATATTCATTGTACTTTGGATGTGGCTTAATGTTCTGACGATTTCGTAAACCATACCTTGGCACGCTTCCACTTGCTTCTTGACCAGATTCTGATTGTTCATCATCGCTATCACTGCTTCTATCTGGCTCCTCCTGAAAGTTTCCACCGTCGCTTGATTTTGTTTCAGACGCGCTCTCGCTACTAGTCTCAGACTTGTTATCTTCTGCCAATTCGTAGTCCATTTCGATATATCCTTTTTCTGGACCAATCTTCTCGTTGAACAAAACATTACAGGAGACTTCGACTTGACGTTTATCTGGAAAATAAATACGATAACCTTGCTCTTCTAGGTCGTACCCAACAAAAATTCCCTTCTTGCTCTTCTCATTCATTTTCTGACGTTGATGATCTGGTATCATCATGTAACATTCGCAGCCAAAACTTTTCATGGAATGCAAACTAACTCGACGACCAAACCACAAATCAGCTGGACTCTTTCCAGCAACACTGCTAGTGCCAGTTTGGTTTATCGTGAAAACTGAATAGTTTAAAGCTTCTGCCCATAAAGATGTTCCAAGATCTTTTGCATAAATTTCAGCTCGGGCTGCTTCAACAATGGTACGCATTTCTCTCTCAATTCTGCCATTTTGTTCCGGGGTATAAGCAACTGATCTTTCGTGGAATATTCCTAGTTGCTCAAAAATATCCAGACTACGGGCATTTTTAATTTCTGTACCATTATCTGACTTTATGACTTTCACCTTGCGATTGAATTGGTTCTCAGCCAAGTTCAGAAATATAGTCAACTTGTCAACTGCCTCTGACTTGTGTTTTAAAAAATAAACAGTACGAAAATGACTGAAATCATCCTTAAGCAGCAAAAAATATTTAGCACCAGCGAGAGACGGAACATTCATTTCTCCAAGATCAATATGAATTTTATCAAGAGGATTCTTAGCCACGACGTTATTTTTTGTATGAGAGGCTCGATGTTACTTCCCATATACACAACCTTTGCAGACATAGTCTTCCCAGTCATCAATATAGCGGATATTATTCTTCTTCAGAATATCTTTCACATATCGGATGTTTTGATGTGCTAGTCTTTCATGCCAGAGTTTTAGAGAACAAACTGATGATAGACTGTATTGTTCCATCGGACGAAACATCATATAAAACAAACCTCCAGACCTTTCAGCAACCAAAACGGGTTTATTATTCTCCAGGATAACAGATGATTTCGCTGTGGCTTGCTGAGAATATCCCTTATCGAGAGCAGTTGAAAGCGAAAATAAATTAAAAGAAAGATCCGGCACGAACAAGACATCTCTCAATACAATTGGATACCATTTCTGACTATCATAAGCCTGTAAGTAAACATCACCAAATGCAATTCCCTGCAATTTAGTTGAGTTGCCAATTTCGACGAGTATAGGTACATTCAGAGAACGTAGATTCGTAAGCCATTTTAAATTTCCTGTCAAATGATGAGTAGCACCGTTGTCCTTAATCCATGACTCATGACTGTTAGACAAACCCTGAAGAATTGTTGATGACAGAGCAACTGTAATAAATGATTTGACCTTGTTCTTATCATCATTTGACTTTCTCGGACATTCGTTCGCAAAATGTCCCGTTTCTTGACAGTTATTACATTTGTAGTTTTTCTTACAGTATTTAATGTATTCTGCACAGGGTTTATTTTTACACTCAGACTTTCGATGTCCAACTTGTCCACATTTATAGCATTTAAATCCAGACTGACCTGACTGACCTTGCTGGCCGTAGTTCGATTGACTTGAGTCTCCTCCAAACGATTTTTGATTTTTCTTTTGTTGACCTTTGTTAAACTTGTTGAATTTGCTTTTTCCGACAAGTGCATTTTCGACAACTGTTGACTCACGATTTTGCAATCTGATCTCCTCTTGCTGAAGACGATCACGCAAATTTGCAAAGGTTTTATCAACCTCAGCGACTGATTCCCATGCAGCATGAAAATGATCAAACTTCGCTGGAAGACAATTCAAAATACGTGACATTATCCAACTGTCTTTGACGTCTTCATCATTTGCTCGCAATTCCTGCGCCAGCCCATCTATTTGCAGACAATTTTCAGCAGTAGATTTCGAATCATCATACCTATAGCTGAAAAACTGTTGTTGCAACATAGCCGTAGACTTCTGACTCTTCTTACCATACAAAGCTTCGAGTCTTTCAATCATTTGCATCGAAGTAGTACATGTTCTGATTTTCAGAGCTATTTTTTCATCTACATTCAACCCGATAATAGTTTGAGCCTCTATATCTTTCTTCAGCCATTCAGCATAACCTTGATCGTTTTCAAACGGTTTAAGTGTCACACCAATTGCTACATCCAATAAACCTTTCAGACGCAATAGTAGATTTAGCTTAAATCTCCACGATACATAGTTTGACTTTCCATTTCCTTCCACAGACTCCATCAACTTTTCAAGATTCAATTTTGTATCCATTTCTGTGCTTCAAATAGATCTTGACTTTCGAGGTTATAATAATTACAATGATCTGACAGATTCTTTATGTGCTGGGCCCATAACCTGTTGTTTACGGACTCCAGAGTTACTTGCAGTGGACTTTTTCTATTTAAAGAAACAACAACCTTGATCTTTGTTATTTGTAAATTAAAATAAAATTTATTATTTGAATGAAGAACATAAACAAAATCACATAAAGAAACTGGAACTGGCCTGACTGCCTCTGTTTTTATATATTATACAGCTTCTACATTTCAATCATTTTTCTCGCCTATTTTTAATCTCTTCACAAGAACATTTTTTGATACAGACAGCAACAGTCACATACATAATAACTATAATTATTATTCCATAGAAAAAAAATTAGTAGTCAGACTAAGCACTATATAAAAAAAAGAAGAAAACTGCTTATAGCTAGCGCCATCTATCCACGCTCAACACCAACACAAGTGTTGAATTTGAAACAAACATACTGTTTTGGAAATGTAATAGAGTATAAAATTATCATACTTCATACATCATACTTTATTTATATGCGTTTCTCGGTGAGTTACGTTACTTTTTGTGAACGTAACAAGTCGTAATATAGTTACTTTTCGAAAAAAGTAATTGATTAAAGTTAAAGTTAGTAGAGACGAAAAAGATGATAATGATTTGAACTAACTTCAGGAATTTTGAGAAAAACATTTTCTCTTTAATGTTATGGTGACACGTTTTCCAGTAAATGTGCACAAAGAATCTTGTTGTTCTCTTTTTATTTACTCAAACAAAGTTTAATTGATTTATATTGTACATAATTTTGAAACATGGAAAAAACTTGTCTTTGTAACACTGAAAACAATAAAGTTACAACATGTTTTCATGCGTATCAGACCAAGAAGATAAAGAAGTGATAGAATCAACTTTTCTTGTAAATTGAAATACATGGCATAATGCAAAAGTGCATTACGATGAGATAAGGAGTCAAAAGACACGTCAGCATGTATAGGTACAGACCGTTGTGAAAAAAGAGAAAATTTCATATGTTCAGATATAGGCTGACTCACTAGACGGTCGAAATGACTGTGATGTAACCCTTTTTTTTAAACTTTTAAAACTGGATTGTTTAGAGAATGATATAAGGAATCGAATAAACCCTGTAAGATAGCTCGCGTTCAATAAGAAGTTACTTTTTTAAACGAAAACAATAGAGAAAATTTCTCTCTATTTAAAAGTTCTGACACGCCTTTCTAAACATTCCAAATTAATTGAATCTTAGCCCAGGTAATAGAGGGAATTCTCAACTTTCTATTGCATATGTAAAACAGAACATGAAATGCATAGGGGTTGAGATTTCGCTGTTTTCCTGAGTGCATATATTCGTCTTACTTTCAAGAAATTGAAATTTCCAAGCACAAACTTGAGACGATTTGGCCCCACAATTTTTGACAGCCAGCTCGAAGTCGAACCCAAAAGCAGGTAGTGGGTCATTACAATAGAGGCAATAAACCGTACGTGCTGCGTACTCTTAATTCTAAATTGATATTATACTTAAAGAACACATGAGAGTGAAAAGTTTGAAAATGAGGACAAGATAGGACAAAAAAGTGACTATTTTATTAAATATTATCAACGCTTAACATCTTATATTTTTATTTTTGAACCCTGTTGCGTTTTAATTAATAATCTATTGAGTTCAAAGATTTTTTTAAGTTGCTGAGGCTTGCCAATTGACTAAGAAATCGTTATATGGCATTGAATGATAAATTTTTGTACAAGAAAAGATCCAAAAGTTGATTAAAAAATAAAAATGTATCTTTTAAAAAATCCGGACAAACACCCGGACGCAGTCAAAAATCCTATAGGACAACTCACACAATCTCTAAAATGAGGGCATGTCCAGGGAAATCCGGACGGATGGTCAACCTAACTGACCATACATTGTGTGCATGCCAAATTTCAATCAACTTAAACAACATTTGTCTAACTTAGGACGATTTATATTTTGAATACTCATTTGATATCAGGTTCAAAACTGTTCACAGTTTTCAATTCTTAATTTCGGAAACAATTATGCGACAAAAATGTTCCGTCTCGGCATTCTACATGTGCGTATATTTTTGGAGCATTAATTTTAAGACTTTTAAAATTTCAAGTTAATATTTTCTCGAAAATGAGATTTTGAAATTTATTTGAATACTTTCAAGTACCATAGTTTTATGAATTTTAATTTCAGAATAAAATGTATTTAGACTTATTTTTAGAACTATTTGAGAAGAATCCAGAACTGTAAACAGAACTCTTGGAACTCTGAGAACTGAGTTTTCATTTAGAAAATATTAATCTGATTAGAAAATGTTATGAGGGTTTATTGCTGTACTCGCCTAGCACAACTCAGCACAACTTTTTGTTTTTCAAAATTCCTATTTCTCAAAAATCCGGGGTCGGTGATGGATTATGTGTTTCGAAAATGAGTTTTCATTTGAAAAATATTATCCTGATTAGAAAATGTTATGAGGGTTTATTGCTGTACTCGCCTAGCACAACTCAGCACAACTTTTTGTTTTTCAAAATTCCCATTTCTGCAAAATCCCGGGTCGGTCATGGATTATGTGTTTCGAAAATGAGTTTTCATTTGAAAAATATTCTTCTGATTAGAAAATGTTATGAGGATTTATTGTTGTACTCGCCTAGTACAACTCAGCACAAATTTTTGTTTTTCAAAATTCCCATTTTTGTGAAATCGCGGGTCGTTGATGGACTATGTTTCGAAAATGTGTTTTCATTTGGAAAATATTAATCTGTTCGTAAAATGTTATAAGGGTTTATTGTTGTATTCGCCTAGCACAACTCAGCACAAGTATCGAATTCTTCAAATTATTTTTTTATAAAATTCCGATTTTTTTATTCCGAATTTTTTAAAAATATTTTTAAAATTAGGATTTCGAAATTACAGCACAGCAATGAAATTTGTATTTGTTACTTAATAAAAATGTTATTGACCAGTAAAAATGCAGAGAAACATTTATTTTTGTAAATTCAAAATTTTTTTGTTTTTTTGTTTTTTCGAAAAGCGGGCAAAGTATAATTGGAAAGGGTCTTCAAATCGAAGTAGTGCACAAAGTCATCCACCACAAACTTCATGGGCGCTTTTGTCTGGGCTTACGCGAGTTTTTTTAGTTTGGAACAGACGCTATTCTGAAGCTTACGCTTGTTCTTTAGAGTTTATGCAGAGATACGTTTTCAATTTGCATCCAGAGGCTGGTGGCAGCAAGTCTCCTGATAGTGCGCAAAACATCATAAAAGTCAACAGACTATATAAGAAGCTAAAAAAGTTTTGTCACAGATTGAAAACCCGATCAATGTACACTTAGTTTAAGAATAATGGGGCAGGATTTTTTTTGCCTATTCCAAAGCAATTATTCCAAGTTATCTGTTTTTAAAACGCACAAATTTTATAAATGTTACAATCTTCTTGTGCATCATTGTCCTCGGTAGTAGATTGGGGATGTAATGCATTCACGTTTCGAATTTTATGTTTAACCTGGCGAAAGTTTCGGATAGGAATTAATTTCGAGCTAATCCAAATTATTCCAAAACATTCCGGAGTTTGTTTCCGAACCATTCCGAGTCATTGAGAACCAATCCGAAAGATTTTTTTAATCTCGTTTAATGAAAATCATTCAAAAATCAATCCGACTTAATCGGAGACATCAACCTAAACGAATCCGAGACAAATTTTCAATACAAATGAATCAGAATTAATTTGGATTGATTCAGGTTGAATATTCGATTTAGATCAATTCGGGTCTAGATTGATTCTGATTCATTTGTATTGAAAATTTGACTCGGATTCGTTTAGGTTGATGTCTCCGATTAAGTCGGATTGATTTTTGAATGATTTTCATTAAACGAGATCAAAAAAATCTTTCGGATTGGTTCTCAATGACTCGGAATGGTTCGGAAACAAACTCCGGAATGTTTTGGAATAATTTGGATTAGCTCGAAATTAATTCCTATCCGAAACTTTCGCCAGGTTAAACATAAAATTCGAAACGTGAATGCATTACATCCCCAATCTACTACCGAGGACAATGATGCACAAGAAGATTGTAACATTTATAAAATTTGTGCGTTTTAAAAACAGATAACTTGGAATAATTGCTTTTTGAGAAATAGGAATTTTGAAAAACAAAAAGTTGTGCTGAGTTGTGCTAGGCGAGTACAGCAATAAACCCTCATAACATTTTCTAATCAGATTAATATTTTCTAAATGAAAACTCAGTTCTCAGAGTTCCAAGAGTTCTGTTTACAGTTCTGGATTCTTCTCAAATAGTTCTAAAAATAAGTCTAAATACATTTTATTCTGAAATTAAAATTCATAAAACTATGGTACTTGAAAGTATTCAAATAAATTTCAAAATCTCATTTTCGAGAAAATATTAACTTGAAATTTTAAAAGTCTTAAAATTAATGCTCCAAAAATATACGCACATGTAGAATGCCGAGACGGAACATTTTTGTCGCATAATTGTTTCCGAAATTAAGAATTGAAAACTGTGAACAGTTTTGAACCTGATATCAAATGAGTATTCAAAATATAAATCGTCCTAAGTTAGACAAATGTTGTTTAAGTTGATTGAAATTTGGCATGCACACAATGTATGGTCAGTTAGGTTGACCATCCGTCCGGATTTCCCTGGACATGCCCTCATTTTAGAGATTGTGTGAGTTGTCCTATAGGATTTTTGACTGCGTCCGGGTGTTTGTCCGGATTTTTTAAAAGATACATTTTTATTTTTTAATCAACTTTTGGATCTTTTCTTGTACAAAAATTTATCATTCAATGCCATATAACGATTTCTTAGTCAATTGGCAAGCCTCAGCAACTTAAAAAATTCTTTGAACTCAATAGATTATTAATTAAAACGCAACAGGGTTCAAAAATAAAAATATAAGATGTTAAGCGTTGATAATATTTAATAAAATAGTCACTTTTTTGTCCTATCTTGTCCTCATTTTCAAACTTTTCACTCTCATGTGTTCTTTAAGTATAATATCAATTTAGAATTAAGAGTACGCAGCACGTACGGTTTATTGCCTCTATTGTAATGACCCACTACCTGCTTTTGGGTTCGACTTCGAGCTGGCTGTCAAAAATTGTGGGGCCAAATCGTCTCAAGTTTGTGCTTGGAAATTTCAATTTCTTGAAAGTAAGACGAATATATGCACTCAGGAAAACAGCGAAATCTCAACCCCTATGCATTTCATGTTCTGTTTTACATATGCAATAGAAAGTTGAGAATTCCCTCTATTACCTGGGCTAAGATTCAATTAATTTGGAATGTTTAGAAAGGCGTGTCAGAACTTTTAAATAGAGAGAAATTTTCTCTATTGTTTTCGTTTAAAAAAGTAACTTCTTATTGAACGCGAGCTATCTTACAGGGTTTATTCGATTCCTTATATCATTCTCTAAACAATCCAGTTTTAAAAGTTTAAAAAAAAGGGTTACATCACAGTCATTTCGACCGTCTAGTGAGTCAGCCTATATCTGAACATATGAAATTTTCTCTTTTTTCACAACGGTCTGTACCTATACATGCTGACGTGTCTTTTGACTCCTTATCTCATTGTAATGCACTTCTGCATTATGCCATGTATTTCAATTTACAAGAAAAGTTGATTCTATCACTTCTTTATCTTCTTGGTCTGATACGCATGAAAACATGTTGTAACTTTATTGTTTTCAGTGTTACAAAGACAAGTTTTTTCCATGTTTCAAAATTATGTACAATATAAATCAATTAAACTTTGTTTGAGTAAATAAAAAGAGAACAACAAGATTCTTTGTGCACATTTACTGGAAAACGTGTCACCATAACATTAAAGAGAAAATGTTTTTCTCAAAATTCCTGAAGTTAGTTCAAATCATTATCATCTTTTTCGTCTCTACTAACTTTAACTTTAATCAATTACTTTTTTCGAAAAGTAACTATATTACGACTTGTTACGTTCACAAAAAGTAACGTAACTCACCGAGAAACGCATATAAATAAAGTATGATGTATGAAGTGTGATAATTTTATACTCTATTACATTTCCAAATCAGTATGTTTGTTTCAAATTCAACACTTGAGATTACTTTTTTATTAAAATTACAGCCACTTTATGGGCATTCCACAATTCGTGTTCTCATATGTGACATTGCACTCATATGATGTGTTTCGCGAAAAACCTCTATGATGTTAAATCTCATGTGTTCTTTAAGTATAATATCAATTGAGAATTAAGAGTACGCCGCACGTACGGTTTATTGCCTCTATTGTAATGACCCACTACCTGCTTTTGGATTCGACTTCGAGCTGGCTGTCAAAAATTGTGGGGCCAAATCGTCTCAAGTTTGTGCTTGGAAAATTTAATTTCTTGAAAGTAAGACGAATTTATGCACTCAGGAAAACAGCGAAATCTCAACCCCTATGCATTTCATGTTCTGTTTTAAATTTGCAATAGAAAGTTGAGAATTCAATTAATTTGGAATGTTTAGAAAGGCGTGTCAGAACTTTTAAATAGAGAGAAATTTTCTCTATTGTTTTCGTTTAAAAAAGTAACTTCTTATTGAACGCGAGCTATCTTACAGGGTTTATTCGATTCCTTATATCATTCTCTAAACAATCCAGTTTTAAAAGTTTAAAAAAAAGGGTTACATCACAGTCATTTCGACCGTCTAGTGAGTCAGCCTATATCTGAATATATGAAATTTTCTCTTTTTTCACAACGGTCTGTACCTATTCATCCTGACGTGTCTTTTGATATCTTATCTCATCGTAATGCACTTTTGCATTATGCCATGTATTTCAATTTACAAGAGTTGTTGATTCTATCACTTCTTCATCTTCTTAGTAATTTCTTATAATTTCAAAATTATGTACTATATAAATCAATTAAACTTTTTTTGAGTTAATAAAAAGAGAACAACAAGATTTTTTGTGCACATTTACTGGAAAACGTGTCACCATAACATTAAAGAGAAAATGGTTTTTCCAAAATTCCTAAAGTTCGTTCAAATCATTATCATGTTATCAAATTTTATAAATCTCATTCCTTTAAGTGCATCACCTATTTAGTATGCACATATTGTAACGTCTTGGTTACCAACCTTTTATTATATTATTTATTTTTCCTCGTTTTTTGTTCGGAAAAGAAACCTGGAAAGATATCTTAACCGAAACAAGGGTTGAGGATAGCCAACAATAAAACTCAAGAATATTACAATTATTAACCCTTTTATTTAAATATTTTGAATACAAATGTGATAGAAATTCCCCTTGAAAATTCCTCCTGGGAAGCAGCTTGAAAATGAAAGGGGAGAATTTATAGATATATTCAAGTTAAATTAGAGACTTAATAAAAATTTGGTACTTACAGTAAATGCTTTATGTTAGTGATTCGAGTCCACTAAATCCTTATGTCCCCTGGGTACTATGATGAGGATAATTTATGTAGATCCAATATTTAAATTCCTAAACAGCACTGATAATCCAATTGATATTCACAATGACGAATGAACTGATAAACCGATGGAAATGAGTGACGATTGAATTTGCTTTCTAAGAAAAGTATGGAGTACCGAACTTGAAGTCACTTTTTCGAGAGTCACTTTTCTGAGAGAATTCCGGGGTTGTTACTTTTCTGAGAGAGATCTGAAGTTCAAGATGGTCTGACGGTAACTTGTTACTTTTCTGAGAAGAGATGCGATTCTGAAGATGGTCCGACGGTCACTGGAGATTTGCGGATTTGCAGGTGCTTTTATAGACTGTTTTTTCGGTTGATATCCGCCATTTTTCGATCGATACTGACATGACATTTGCAAGATGTTCCCTAAAAGCTTTTCTTCCAGCCAGATGAGACCATAATTGTTTCTACGAAGATTTCAACATTTTCTTCAATTTGTATCCATAGCGACAAGATTCTAATTTTAGTCCCACTCAGTAACAGGTCTTCTAAATTTTCCTGCGTGTTCCTCTAGCCTCCCTATTTTTCTTAGGTGAATGGACTATGCAAGAAGTGGAGGGTTAATGGTTTGTGTACATAACTCATTATAACGCATTCCGATGGGGTTCCCCAATGAATACAATTTCGTTATGTCTAGACATTTAGGGTTTTTCGTTAATCGATATATAGAGATACCTGTTGCTTTTACATGTTTAATATTTTCAAATTATTAACTTTACACATATTGTTTTGTAAATAAATATTGATAGTCACGGGACGTGACACCTCCCCCCTTAGTTCGAACACGGGGATGTAATGACCGTGTTGGAACTTTCGCAACCAAGTTAAATAATCGATTCAAATTAAACTTTTGTTAATATCAAAATTTCTTTTGTCAAAATGAATCAAGAGATATTTTTATTATTCGTGATTTACATTGACACGAACTTATTAGGTTGATAATTGTGTTCTTTGCTAATACATTAAATTGAATACATTGAGTTTTGATACATAGAAGTATTTTTTCACAATTATACCGATAACATACACAATTGTTATAATCCGAAATGTTTAAATATTTAGTAATTAGAACGCATACACTGAAACTTTTTATACAATTACACGATATGTCGATACATTATTTTAAATATTTGGACAAATATAATTCTAAATGAATACAATGCAAAACGTTTAATTTTTTTTGTGGAGATTTTGTTTTGGAATAATTTTTATTCATTAATTTCAATTAGTACGACAGCGCATTTTACAAAATTCTTATTCGCAAAACCCTAAAACCTACATATTAATGAATAAATTTCAATTATTTCATAAATACTTAAATATGACTAAATATAATTCCGTAAAATGCCCTTTATTTTTGAATATAAGAGAAACATTTATAACACACATAATTTTTTTAAAATTTTTGTTGCTTCATTATTATTTTAATGAATGAATTTGCATACATACACATACACATTTCGTTCTATTTTTATTTTTTATTTAAATAATTCAGCATATGTTTCGAATAAACATTATTTGTCTATAATGAAATAACTACACTCATATTGATATAAATGAGTTACGATATTAAATTTTATTGATTACACACATAAATGTTTGTATTTATTTTTGTATTTTGTTTTAATTTCGATTCATTTTTTTTTAATAAATTTTTTATCGTCGAGCATATACTATTTCGTCTTTTGAATAATTCAGTATAATTTTCAATTCAACATTTATCTAATTGAAAAGGAATTCACTTTGTCACATGAAATGTTTTATAAGTTTGTCTACATACATATTTTTTAAAAACATTAATAAGCGCATATTTTAAATTTTTATTTGGATATAATTCAAATATAGACAAGATATATTATTTAAAATGTATAAAGCATATTTTTTTAACTTCGTAAACATAAGTATTAGATTACGCCATTAAGCAAATTCGTCAAGTTTTCTCGCTAATATCATTAATTATAGAGTAACAGCATTCAAAGCCAACCTTTAGTTACTTACTAAACGCTACTAACATTTTTTTATTTTAATACATTACATTTTGTTATTATTACTTTTCTGGTAATATAAAAGCTCGTATACAATATCGAACATGCATTTATGATCATTTTTATCAATATTATATCAAATATTTGAATTAATCGAACAAATACATAATCAGTGAATATAATTAATTGCTTCCAATATATTTCCATGCAGGTTAAATGTGAATTAATATAATTTCAAGAAAGAGAAAAAATTTCTTATTTTTAAGTCGCATTTGTAATAGTTACGGGACGTGACACCTCCCCCCTTTTGTTTGGACATGGGGATAAAATCAACATGTTCAAACTTGTTTAATTTCCATTTACTTACTTTATTTTTTCTTTGTTAATAGTGTGTCACATCACGTAGTCATAAAAATTTCATATTCGCTTTTATTTTTATTTATTCTATGAACTTTTTATTTCCCTTTGGCGCAGTACAATTCATTGGTTTGTGACCCCTTTGATAGCATCTTTCACATGTGCCGGTCCATTTATATAACATAACTTTTTCTGATTCATTTTCCATAGATTTTTCGAATTTAATTTCAGGTTCTTTTCGTTCGGTAAACAAATAGTCTTTATACAAAAATTCTAATAACTTATGTGCTGAACTATGTTTAGATGCTTTTTTTTGTTTTTGACTTTTCTCCTATACTTACATACGTTTTTGAATCTTTTTGAATTTTACATGTTGCTACAAATATTGGGATATGATTTGACGAATTACATTGAACAACTTCAAATATTGGATCGTCAAAGTCATATTCTAAGCTTATTTCATGTATAGTTTGGACTGGACTGTTGGTTATTGTAATATTTCTGCCTTCAATTTTTCCTTCCATTTTCTGAAACAGAATTTTCGTAGTTTTTTTTTGAAAATATTTTAAATTAACTTTAATTTTTTAAATATTATGTTATAAATTATATGCAAATTATTTTGACAGAATTATTTCAAATTACATCAATTCCATTTAATTCGTTTATATGTATTTCGTTCGTAATATTCGCAAACAAACAATGATTTTTTACTTTGATTTCATATCCTAAGTTTATTCTACCAATATGATCTAAATATTGCTCTATGCAATCTAAACATTTATATGCTGGTTGAAATCGTCTTACTAATTCTGTTTCGCAAAATTGGCATTTTGTATTTATAACTTCATTTTTTTACTATTGAATGCCAAGAATTTTCAAGGTTATAATTGAAGCGATATCATAATTCGCAAATTTTTGAACATTGTGATTTTATGGACGTATATTTTTTCTACTTCCGGTAATAAGGAAATGCATGAAAAATTCAAGAGAATTTGATAAGCTCTTGGATGATTTTGTGGACAAACACCATCTATATATCTTGAAAAATTTGTTGAAGGATTTTCACTTTTTGGAATCATTATGTAAAATGTGATTTAATTAAGATTGAAAGAAAAATGTTTTCCTCAATTTGTAAGTTATTCTCTTGATTTATTCAAATTTTGTTTGAAAGTAAGTGGAGTCTTATTTACTAAAGGTAAGTATGTTTGATTATTTGTATTATTTGTGAGTGACTCCTTTGTAAAATAATACTTTCTGGAATGAATTTAATTTTACCTTATTTTTGTTCAATTCGTTATTTATAAAAACTATTAATCTGTTCAATCAATCATAATATCAGTTTTTATCTAAATTTTATTACTTCTCACAATTTGAGTCCAATAAATTTTTGATTGAAGTTTTGTTGAAATGAATTTAGTGTTGTTGGGTTGAAAAGTTCTGTGTACTAAATTCCATTCTTTGTATAAACTGTGTATTTCATAAATGGCTATGTAAGTCATTAAATGCCTTTTTCATCAAAAAACATAAAAAAAATACTTTAAAAGTAAAGCCCTTTCGAATTTTCGAATTTTATTTTTAATTATATTCACTAAAGTTAGATTTGCAGGCAAAAAGTGAGTTAAGCAGTATGATAAAATTGAAAAGAAATAACATTTTTCCATATATGTCACTTCTCTGCAGGTTATGTCCTAGAAAAATAAAAACAGATAGTATTAGTATGTGACCTGAAAGAAAGTTAGAAGTTAGTTTAGTTAGGAAAGAAGAAATAGAGAAAGGAGAAATTAGTTAGTTAGGAAGAATGTTAGATAGAATTCGCAGATGGAATTTTCTTATGTGTAAAGGTTTATAAATGTCCTGAAAATTGTTTTCTGTTTAGTTTTTGTAGTTTCTTTTGAACAATTGTTTGAGATATAGTTTGACTACCTTTATTTTGGAGTTTAGTTTTTTTTTTTTTTTGAGCTATTGAATCTTCATATTTTTCTTCACAAAAGTCATAATGTTCTTGTATCAATTTTATTTGTCCAAATTCTGCTTTATTTTCGGTTATTATTGCTATATTTCTTGTAGCTATTACTGTTTGATTTCCCACTCTACAATACAATGCAAAAATTATTCTTTTGTCAACGTTAAAATTCTTGTAAGTTAGAAACTTACGGAAAAATTATGTCTTTAATTATTTCTGGATTTGTTGTATCTTGAGACCAATTTGGTACGTTGCAATCGTCATAGTTAAATATACCATTTAGAAATAAGTATGGCCATAATGCTTTCATATCAACTTGGCGAACGATTAAATCACATAATAAATCAATGCGTTGGCGATGTTTTGGTTCCATTGTGATCTGCAATCATTTTTATTTAATTTTAATTCTTTCTAATCTGATTGGTTGTTTTTTGGGGTTATGTATGAAAGTCTGAGTCTATTAATATTAACGATTTTAGGTTTATTTTTGACTGAAATTTTTATGTTTCCTTTTCCTAATATTTCAAGTACTTCGTATGGTCCTGAGTATTGATTTTCGAACTTTTTTAGTTCTCCACCTTCCAGTAAAAATAGACTATCTCCGATTTTAAAATTTTGTGGATTAATTTTTCTGTCATAATATTCTTTCGATTTTTCTTTAGCTGCTATTAAATTTTGTCTTGCTATTCCACGCATTTCATGTAATTTTGTAATTAATTTTGTCATGTACATATCATAAGTTTCCATTTTTTCATGTTCCGGTAAAGGATCGCTAGATGGTAAACGTGCTAATTTCCCAAAGACTAATTCGTAAGGTGTGCATTTTGTTCCTTCGTGAACACTCGTGTTATATGAAAACATTGCTAATTCAATCCAGTCATCCCATTCTGCATTATTTTCAATAAATTGTTTAAGATATTCTTTAAGAACGTGGTGGGATCTTTCCAATGATCCATTTGATTGAGGATGATAAGCAGTAGTTTTAAACTGACGTATACGAAATCGCTTTGCCATTTTTCTCATTAAATTGCTTAGAAAATCTGCTCCTTGATCTGTTAAAACTGCTTTTGGTGAGCCATATATGCAAATAAATTTCTTAACAAAAGCATCTGCTATTGTTCCCGCTTGATGATTAGGGAGTGGGATTGCTAAAGAGTATTTAGTAAAATTATCCTGAATTGTAAGTATATACTGATTTTGTGCTGAAGTTATTGGTAATTTTCCAACAATATCCATTGAAATTTTCTCAAATGCTGTTCCTGGAGTATCGGTAATTATCATAGGGTTGTTTTGTTTTGACCCGAACAAGTTTTTTAAGTTGACATTCTAAACAGAGTTGTATATATTTTTGTATGTCCGATTTCATATTTTCCCAATAGTATCTTTGTCTGATTCTATTATAAGTTTTTGTTACTCCTTTATGTCCTCCTATAGCAGATGAATGAGCTTCTTCGATTAATTGATTTCTTTGCTCTTTTGTAGGATATTGTGTGATTCCATTACAAATTATTATTTTAATTGTTGAATCCAAAAATGCTATTTTTAATGTAGCCAAAATTTCTTCCCACAAAACATTGTTAACGTGTGGTGATTTCGCAATACTAATTGATTTAATACTTAATTCTTTTACCATGGAATGAAGAGAATAAATCGCCAACTTAATATCTTTAGTCGTTTCTCCTAGACTTGTCTTAAATTCATCTTCAATTGGAAGTGCAAAATGGTATTGATGTCCTTTCCGTAATTTTTTAACTATTCCTTTTTGTAAATTTTTAAATTTTGGTAATTTTCCACGTTTTTCTAGAAGTTTGGAACCTACGTCACGAGCTTCTCCTTTATTAGTTACAAAATATGCATAATTATCCTTTTTCATTGTTAATTGGTCGCGGCATTCAATTATATTCTTCTGTGTTCTAGGCAATCCAGATGTTGAAGGTTGATCAGGGGGTGGCTCTGGGGGTGGCCTTTCTTCTGTAAAATCGTAATCATCAGAGTTTTCAGAATTTTCTATTTCTGGTATATCCGGTTGTTCGTTTTCGTTTTCATGTTCTACATTTTGAAAATTTTCCTGGATTTCTTCTTTTTCGTCTTCACTTGAAAAATCAGAATTTGTTTCAAAATCATTTTCTTCATTTAATTCTTCATCTTTCTTAAAATGTTTCCTCTTCTTATTTGCTTTTGGCTTTTGCTTAATATCATAATCTGGATCAGAATCGGATTCGTCTTCTGATTCCGTAAATTTACGTTTTTTATTAATCTCAGGTGATTTATTTAAACATTTTCTGGGTCTACCTCTATTCTTAATTTGTTCCTGTAATTTTACTTCCTGAATAATTTTTCGTGGCCTTCCACGTTTCCTTTTTACTTCATTCGTTACTTCAACATTTCTTAATAATTTATTTTTCATATAATCTTCATTATTATTACTTATCTTCTTTGAATTTTTTAACTGACTCCTTGTTTGCATAGCATAGCATTTATTTTTATTTTCTAATAAAATTGGAATTGAATCCATGACATATTTCAAAAATTGCGAAACAAATGTTTCCGAAATATTTCCTTCATCGATCAATTTGCAAAAAGTGTTTCCATTTTCCTCATTATTCATTTTATTCATTATTACATTAATCAATATTTTATTAATTATGTCAAATAAATCTTCTTCGTCTAATTGTTCAATAGTTTTTTCATTATTTTCATAAACTGCTCCTTTTTTTATATCCTTAATATTCAATTTAATACAACATTTTTCATCATTGTCTTTATCATTGTCTTTATCATTTATCAGTAAATATTCTTCATTTAATAATTGTTCAGTATCATTTCTATCAATTTTTTCTTCATCAATATCCTCATAATAACGTTTTTTATTATCAACATTTTTAAATAAAGTTTCTTCGTTTATCATTATTTCCATCTTCAATAACCTTATATTTTAATTCATCATAATTTCTTCGATTATTCTTATTCTTAATTAAATTTTCTCCGTTCATAAATTCCTTAGTTTCTTTAGAATTCCTCTCATCAATTTTTCTTTCTTCAATAATATCATAATTTATTTCTTCATTGCATGTAAGATTTATTTCTGGTGCTTTGTTTCCACGTTTAAACCTAGATATGCATTTTGCATTTCCTTGTTCAATTAAATTTATTTCAATATTGTTTTTATCATTTATATCATTGTTTTCAATATCTTCTAAATCTATAGGAGTTTTACCTGCTTTGTATACAACATCAAAATCATATTCTGCCAATTTTAATTTCCACCTAGTTACTCGTGAGCAAGGGTCCTTCGAGTTTTGAAACCATACTAATGGTTTATGGTCTGTGACCAAGGTAAATTTTCGTCCATACAAGTAAGGGCGAAAATATGTTACACAATAAATAATTGCTAATGCTTCTTTTTCATATGTATCATATTTTCTCTCACAATCATTTAATGATCTAGAAGTATAAGCTATAGGTTTATCTTTACCTATTTTACCTTGAGAAAGTATTCCTCCTATAGCGAATCCTGACGCATCAGTTGTTAAAATGAAAGGTTGTGAGAAGTCTGGTCTTTGTAAAAGAGGTTCATCACACAATTTTTCCTTTAAAAGTTCAAATGCTTCTTGTTGTTTTTCAGACCAATAAAATTTTACATCTTTCTTTAAAAGTTGATTCAAGGGTGTTGCAATTTTAGAAAATCCATCAATAAATCTTCGGTAATAACCAGCTAATCCTAAAAATTGTTTAATATTTTTAGGGTTTTTTGGTATCGGAAAATTGTTTACTGCCTCTAGTTTTTTAGGGTCTGGTCGTATTCCTTCCTTGTCTATTATGTGTCCTAAATAAGCAACTTCTGGGCGTAAAAATTCACATTTATCTGGCTGTAATTTGAGATTTGCTCCACTTAATCTTTCCATTAGTTTGTTAAATTTTTCCTCATGTTCTTCTAAAGAATTTGCATATAAAACAATGTCATCTAAGTAGACAAATAATTCAGTTCCTTGAAGTCCTGTTAAAACTAAATCCATCAATCGTTGAAAGGTAGCTGGTGCGTTTTTTAAACCAAATGGCATACGGTCAAATTCATAATGGCCATAAGGGGTGGAAAAAGCTGTTTTATGAGAGTCTTCAGGGCTCATTTTTATTTGATGAAATCCGGAAGCAAGATCAAATACGGAAAAATATTGTGCAGATCCCAATTGATCTAAAATTGAAATTCGGATTTTGATTAGAATTTCTATTGAAATTTGGATTTTGATTAAAATTTCGACCTTGGTTATTTTGGTTAAAATTGCGATACATATTCTGGGTATTTCGATTGAAGTTTGGGTTTTGATTAAATCTGTTTCCTTGGGAAAAATTAGGGTGGGATGGAAAGCTATTTATATCTCTATAGTTGTTTCTACTACCTTGTTGATTTAGGCTTAGCACCTGGTATCTCTGTGGGGGTCTCCACTGCGTTCCCTGACCTTGCTTATTTCCCTGGTATTGATTATTTTGTCTAGTCAAGTTATTTATAAACTGATTGCTTTGTGAATTTTTATTTGTTAACTGTTGAACATATTGAAAACAGGTTGCTGCTGTGTGGCCTATTTTCTGACAGATTTGACATTTTATTAGTTCTTCTCGTGTTAAATTTATTTTATTTGTTTTTGCAAAATCTCGACTATTAAGTGATGATTTTTCAACTTCTTGGACTAGTGAATGTTGTCTATTTCCTCTTCGCAGTTCGTTTCTGTTAAATTTCTTTCTTCTCGTATTGCTCTTTCTACTATTTCGTCAAATTTATTGGCTGTTCCTATTCGTATTTCCAATTCTGGTTTTAAACCTCGTAGAAAACAATCGATTGCGTCTCTTTCCAGATTTCTTTCAAATTCAGCAGCTTCTTTGCCATTATTATTTTGTTTATGACATTCTAGGATTTCTGCTGCTATTTCTTGTATGCGTGTTGCGTAAGATAAAACACTTTCATTTTCCCACATGTATATCCTGCCTAAATCTCCTTGTAATTGGTATACGGTTTTTGATGGTGAAAAAATTGTTTTTAGTTTTGAAATAAAATCTTCTAAATTATTATAATAATTTCCTATTATACATCTTCTGGCTTCACCTGTAAGTTTGCTTCTTAATAATTTTACTAAATTAGCTTCTGCATTGGGGACCATTTCTTTAGCTTCTTTGCAGGCTTCGATAAAAATTGTCAATGGTACCTTACTTGAGCCATCAAAGTATGGGACAATCTCTAACGCATCTCGTAGAGATACTTGTTGATTTGTAGGTAAATTCATCATTTCTGTAGGTTGTGTTGTTAGATTATTATTTGGTAAATTATTTGCTAAAATTTCTTTATTAGATTTCCTGGAGGTTGAAGACGGGTGTGAAGATTTTAGCGAATCAAAAGCCTGTTCGATATTTGCAGAGTCGTCAGGTGCAATTTCATTGATTTTATTTGGTAAAGTTTCTTGGACTTTTTCAAATTCTAGATTTGGATTTTTAAATATTGTTGTTTGATTGAATGATTCTGGAGTCCTATTTAGTTGTGATTTTGTTTCGAATGGATCTATTGATTCGTATCTTTTTTGAGGTGTGGTGAGAATTTTATTATTTGAAATATCACCAAATTGATCTGGGCATAAAGTTCTATCACACAAGGTTGAGTTTGCTGTAATGCTTTCAATTATTGATTTTTCTCTGAGTGTTATATCCCCTATGGTATCGTCAAATGAAGGGTTAATTTGGGGTGTATCGTTATACTGATCACCTGCAATAATTATACTATTATTGCGTTTGATAAAAGTTTTAAATTTATCAAAAAATGGACTCTTAGGGTTTTTTATGTCAATAATTGATTTGTTTAAAGCACTAGTTTCAGCGTCAGGAATACTTCCTATGCTAATATCTAAAAGATCAGTTTGATCTAAATTACTTGAAGATTCGGAATATTGTAAATTTCCTTCTTGAGTTTTTCTTTTTGGTTTAAGTGGTACTTGGGAACTTTCTTCAACTTCTTTTGCTAAAGTTGGGTTTTTCCTTGCTTGACTACGAGTTATGGTGCCTTTTTTACTGCTGTCTCGTGATGGAACCGACATAGATATTTCTCATATTTTTCGGAAATAAATTTATTTGATATTATTAATATCACCCCTTTTTTTCAAAAATAGAATAACTTTTCTTTTCTTAAAAATCTTTAATTAATTTAACTTTATTTTTTCCTAAACTGCAAATATTTGTTATTTTGGGTAGAAAAATTTTATTCTGCGCAAAACTGGATTCCTCAATTTCTGTTTCAGATCCTGAATCTGAGAATATGCTGATAACCTCAATACTTGCTATTTTATCTTTATTATGAACAAAGTGACTCGAGTTTGCTTCAGGTTCCGAGTCAGAGAAAATATTTAAAGTTTCGATAATTGGGGGTAGATATTCAGAAATTTTATTTTCAGTCAATATTAATTCAGGTTCGGGATTTTTCGTTTCAAAGTTTTCTGGTACAGATTCGATTTTTGTATCCTTTTCCTTTCCTAAATTACGCGAAAGTTTGTTTTTTATATAATTGCTTCTTTTCTCTAACAATTGCTCAAATAAATCGGAAAATTCAACGTCGTTTTTTATTTCTCTTATTTCACAAGTTGGTAATTTCAACTCATCTATATGTTTTCCTGCTCGGGAACGTTTAAGAGTATATCTAACTGGGGGTAAAGACATGTAAAAATACAGTATTGTACAAAATATGAGTTATGTATATTTTGATATTGTATATATATATATATATATATATATATTTTGTTTTTAAACAAATTTACAAATATACGTTTTTTATTTTTTTTATTTATAGAATTTATTTTAGTTGTTTTATTGAAAGTTTTTGTTTAATTCTGATTTCTAAACAAATATTTTGTTACATAAATTTGATGTATAGTGTACTTGTGTAATTTTATAGGAAAAATTACAATTCTAAAATTCAAAAACTCTAATTTAAGGATAGCTGAGCGCGCAATTCGCTAATCGCTTTTTAATATAACCTTCCACGAAAATGAAAAGCTATATCCTTAAACAAATTTTTCATTAGAGTAATCGAAACTTCAGATACAAAATTTATTAAATTAATTCTTAATCTGCTTCTGAAACTCTAGTTTGGGGATAGCTGAGCGCGCAATTCACTGATCGCTGTTTAATATAACTTCCCACAAAGTGAAAAGCTATATCCCAAAACAAATTTCAGTCACAGGAATAAAAATCAATAAAAATAAATTTTTATTCTAATATCCTATTTTGTGGTTTCAATTATTCGATCTTTCTGTGATTAAAAATTAGCCAAGCTAGACTCAAGCACAGAATCTTGGGTAATTATACGATTCACAGAAATCACGACAGTCGAAAATCAGAATTATTGTAGTACCAAATTAATTAGGCTCGACTCAAGCACAAATTTCCTGCTTAATTCAGATACTTACAGAATTCTGATAATCGTCAAGAAATTGAAGGTGTCAGTTTTTTTGTCAAATAGAGAAAAAATAAAAGTTGAAAACAGTAAAATGTAAGCACTTCGAGGTTTGCCACACCCAAATTATGGTGACCGTTCAACGAATCCAAAGTGGACTTATGTTTTCGTGTGCTCTATTTTTTCTGTTTAAAACTTGAATTTAATCTTAGTTAACAAATGATGAATTCTTGCAGTACCAGACTAGACAAGGATGACTCAAGCACAAGCCCTGAATAATCTGTGTACTCGCAGAAATTCAAAAATAAAAATAAAAATATCGTGTTATAATAAGTGTTTAAAAAAAAATGAATAAGTAAATTTGCCACAAAAAAAAATTTATTTAAAATTTGCGAAAAAATTTTAATTAAATATTACATACGAAAAAATTTGTTTCAAATTTATGAAAAAAAATCTATTTAAAATTTTCGGAAAAGATTTAATCAAAATTTACAAAAAAGTTTTATTTAAAATTTGCGAATAATTTTAATTGAAATTTTGAAAAAAGATTTTATTTAGTTTCTTTCTATTCATTTATTTTTGTTTATTTAAATTTCAATTTTTTAGCACTAAACACTTTTTCCACTTGAAATATAAGTCGTATTTTGTACAGTTTCCTTAATATCTAATTAGAGGGGGAATTTTCATTTCTTCATATAATAAAATTATTATTTTATCTTATTCTGAAAAAAAAAAAAAAAAATTTTCACTTGAAAAAAGCACTGAATTTAATTTAATATTCAATTAATTCTTATTGCCTTATTCTTTTTATTGTTGGCTTATAGTTTCCCGGGCCGATGCACCAAAAATAATAAAAGGGGTTTGTAACGTCTTGGTTACCCACCTTTTATTATATTATTTATTTTTTCCTCGTTTTTTGTTCGGAAAAGAAACCTGGAAAGATATCTTAACCGAAACAAGGGTTGAGGATAGCCAACAATAAAACTCAAGAATATTACAATTATTAACCCTTTTATTTAAATATTTTGAATACAAATGTGATAGAAATTCCCCTTGAAAATTCCTCCTGGCAAGCAGCTTGAAAATGGAAGGGGAGAATTTATAGATATATTCAAGTTAAATTAGAGACTTAATAAAAATTTGGTACTTACAGTAAATGCTTTATGTTAGTGATTCGAGTCCACTAAATCCTTATGTCCCCTGGGTACTATAATGAGGATAATTTAAATTCCTAAACAGCACTGATAATCCAATTGATATTCACAATGACGAATGAACTGATAAACCGATGGAAATGAGTGACGATTGAATTTGCTTTCTAAGAAAAGTATGGAGTACCGAACTTGAAGTCACTTTTTCGAGAGTCACTTTTCTGAGAGAATTCCGGGGTTGTTACTTTTCTGAGAGAGATCTGAAGTTCAAGATGGTCTGACGGTAACTTGTTACTTTTCTGAGAAGAGATGCGATTCTGAAGATGGTCCGACGGTCACTGGAGATTTGCGGATTTGCAGGTGCTTTTATAGACTGTTTTTTCGGTTGATATCCGCCATTTTTCGATCGATACTGACATGACATTTGCAAGATGTTCCCTAAAAGCTTTTCTTCCAGCCAGATGAGACCATAATTGTTTCTACGAAGATTTCAACATTTTCTTCAATTTGTATCCATAGCGACAAGATTCTAATTTTAGTCCCACTCAGTAACAGGTCTTCTAAATTTTCCTGCGTGTTCCTCTAGCCTCCCTATTTTTCTTAGGTGAATGGACTATGCAAGAAGTGGAGGATTAATGGTTTGTGTACATAACTCATTATAACGCATTCCGATGGGGTTCCCCAATGAATACAATTTCGTTATGTCTAGACATTTAGGGTTTTTCGTTAATCGATATATAGAGATACCTGTTGCTTTTACATGTTTAATATTTTCAAATTATTAACTTTACACATATTGTTTTGTAAATAAATATTGATAGTCACGGGACGTGACAATATGAGCAGTGTTTTATGTTGATTTTTTTTAATTCGATTTCTCATCTCTTTCTCTAACCTATCTAGTTTTAAAAGTTTGAAAAAAGGGTTGCATCACATTCATTTTTATCGTCTAGTGAGTTAGCTTATATCTAAGGATGGGGAATGTTTGCTTTCCTCACAACGAAGTCATCCTATTTATCCTAAAGTGTCTGTTAACGTCTTGTTTGATCCTAATGAACTTCTGGATTATGTCATGTATCTTCATTTACGAAAAAAGCTTCATTCTATCTTTTCTTTATCTGCCTATTGTCACATGCGTACATACATGTTGTAATTTTCTGTTCTTAGTGTTACCAAGTCATGTTTTGATGACATTAAAGAGAATATATTATTTTTTAAATCTTCATCTTTCATGCAGATTATCAAAATGTTTTCACATTCCAAGAATCGGAATCCTTTATATATATTACATAATTAGTATCGACATATCAACGGATTGTTCCGTACATCGAATTCTTTCCAAAATTTTTTCCACTATTCTATTGTTTATTAATAATTATTTATATATATAATTGTTCTTCCCTTAATAATGAAAAATAAAGCCAAATACCGTTAAAACTCCAGTCCAATAAATACTAACCGCGACTCTCCGCGACTTGCCGAGACTCGCTGGTACTCGTCATCTCCAATTATAAGCTATCGGGAGAATTCGCGCTGATCTGTCGATACTTGATGCACATTCTCGCGCGCAGACATTGATATACACGTATGCACACGCAATACTAGAGTTATCTACTCGCTCCGACTCACTTGTATTTCATAACGCTATTCGTCTCTTGCTACGAAATACTCGTTTGTGAAAACCCATTCAGGATATATCATCTTTACTCCACCCATTTACTCCAATGTTCATATATAAACGTTGTAAATCTGTGTTTTCACCATTGCAATGTCATATTTTTAGTTGCGTGGTTAAGGCAATTTCTCTATCAGGCCACGTGAATAAATCATATATAAACTTTTTTATCTTGAATCACGTTTTTCTATCGTCATCTACTGCATTTCTTGAATTTTTAGAAAAATATTTTGTAAAAATCCATTAGAGAAAAATTCTTTTGTAACATTCAGTTTTTTATAACTTTTGATTTGAATACCATATTAGTATTATATTCATCATTTACATTACATAAGTAGCGTTCACATATGAGCAAAGTTTTTTATGATAATTTTGTGTCAACCTAAAAGTCATAAAATGCTGATCAGTGACAAGGGTTTCCTTTAGGTAAATTTTATCCCAAACTTCGGTATAAGAGTCCCTCGGTTTATAGAGGTAATGTTTATTGCTTATATTGTCTTTCTTCGTTACCTGATCTAGGGATAAATTTCCGTCTCATAGAAGAATTTTCCACCTAATAGTTCGTCTCACAATTCGTCACAAGTTTGGGTTTGAGACGTCTCAAACTTCAATATCATAGAAATTTAATTATTTGGAATATTTATAGTTTGTAACGTTATGTGATGCTACATAAAATTTACTTTCAAATTTCCAGATTAGTGCTCATGAACGTGATTTAGAATATCGTAAAAACCATGATCATTCATTCTTTCGATTATTCATGATGATGTAGAATGAAAAAGTTTGAGTACGAAATTTCAGTTTCGACAATCAACAAAAATTTAACAATTTGGAATATTCATAGTTTGTAACGTTATGTGATGCTACACCAAATTTATTTTCAAATTTCCAGATTAGTGCTCATGAACGTGATTTAAAATATCGTGAATGCCACGATTATTCACTCTTTCGATAATTTAAGATGATGTAGAATTATAAAGTTTGAGTACGAAAGTTCTATTTCGTCTTTCAACAAAAATTTATCAATATGGAATATGTATATTTTCTAATGTTATGTGATGCGACATGTAATTTATTTTGAAATTACCAGTCTTGCTCCTGAATGTGAATTTAAATATAGTGAAAGCCATGATCATTCGGTTTTTCGATAATTGAAGATGATATATAAGTAAAAAGTTTGAGTACGAAGTTATAGTTTCGTCATTCATCAAAAATTTAACAATATGGAATATTTATATTTTGTAACGTTACGTGATGCTGTACCAAATTTATTTTCAAATTTCATGACTTGCTCCTGAAAGTGAATTTTTTTTTTTTTTTTTTTTTTGGTGAGGAGGAAAAATGGCAAAATCTTTTATAGACGTTGTACAGGACTCTCCTAGGACGGGTCTAGGCATACCTTTTAAAACCAGAAAACCCCCTCTCTCGAACCAATACACCACCCGCGGAACCGCCTTTCGGCTTTAAACTTCACGGGTGGTTGGTTCCATTAAAGTCGCGTACGACTCTTCCGTCATCCGTTCGCTCGGAACTTCCACCCGCAGCCACACGCCCACTAGGATAACCGACCAGCCGCGCCACCCAGGGGAGAAACAAACAGATTCCTCCCCCGAACGACGCGGACGGTCAAGTCTACCCGAGACGCAGGACCGCGGGTGCAGGCCCCGATGCGATTTCTACTGGCCCTCCCCGTTGTTTCGCTCCCGACGCCCATCAAGTTCTCTCGTCTTCATCACAAGTGTGACGAATGACTCGATGAGCGTCCAGAACCGCTCAGACTGGAGCATGAGTGGGACCATCGTGTCAGGAGTAAGTTCGGAACCCACCGCCTGACCGAGGACCCCCCTAGCCACACCCCATTTCGCGCAGACGAAGAGAGCGTGCTCTGCGTTATCCACCGGGGAATCGCAGTAGCAACACGTCTCCTCGTCTCTCTTCTTAAAGCGCCTCAGGTACGCGTTAAAACAGCCATGGCCCGAGAGCGCTTGTGCCAAGTAAAAGCCGACTTCCCCGTGCTTTCTGTTCAGCCAGGTGGCGAGCTCCGGGATCAGGCGGTAGGTCCATCTCCCTGTCTGCTCACCATGCCATCTCATCTGCCATTTCTCGACGAGTCTGCGCCTTCCATCCTTGCGGATGGCCTCCTTCGCGCGAGCGATTTCCTGCAGGTCGGCGCAGGTAAGCTCCTTGCGAAGCTGAAAGGTTTCCTGCCTTTCCTCCGCCAATAAATCTATTGGCGGGACGCTCGCTAGGACCAGCACAGCGCTCGTCGAGATAGTTCTATATGCCGAAACTATTCTCAGCGCGACAAGTCTCTGCGCCGAGAACAGCTTCTTCTGGATAGCATGGTTTTGCAAGACATTGGCCCAGACCGGAGCTGCATAAAGCAGCTTCGAATGGACCACGCTCGCCACCAATCTTCTTTTCGCTTCCCTGGGTCCACCAATGTTTGGCATAAGCCGGGCCAAGTTTGCTCCACATTGGATGGCTTTGGTGGCTGCGATCTTTAGGTGTTCGCCAAAGCTAAGCCTACGATCCAGCTGCACCCCCAGGTACTTAATGCTTGTTTTCCACTGGACTTCATGCTCTCCGAGAACGATCCTCGGGTATTGGAAGGATCTCCTGTCCGTAACGAGCAAAGCCTCGGTTTTCTCAGGGGCCATTTTAAGACCTCTGCCATCCAACCAGCGCTTCGCTCGCCACAGACTTTCATTGATCCTCAGCTCTAGGATTACAACGTCGTCAGCGGCGCACACGACAAGTGTTTCATCCGCGAAGCCGACGATGCTCGTTCCAGCAGGCAGGTCCATGCGCAGGAAATCGTCGTACATGACGTTCCAAACGAGTGGACCCACCCGCGATCCTTGAGGGGCGCCACATGTCATCTCCTCCTTGAGAGACCATTTGTCGCCCTCATATATCACCCACCTGTCGCTCAGATAGTCATCTATCATTCGCAACAGGTAGTCTGGAACCTTTTTCCGCACCATCGCCTCGATGGAGATGTTCCATCTCGCGGTATTGAACGCATTGCGTATGTCAACGCTAACCAACGCACAGAATCCCTTACGCTTACCAGTTCCTTTTCTTGCATTTGTGGCGATGTTAACCACAGCTTGGATGGCGTCCACAGTGGACCTGCCTTTCCTGAATCCGAACTGGTTTTCCGAGAGCCCGTTCTCCCCGACCAAGAGAGCCTGAAGCCGTTGTAGAATCAACTCCTCCAGAAGCTTCCCCATCGTATCCAATAGGCATATTGGTCTATACGACGAGGCAACCCCTAGAGGTTTGTTGCCCTTCCTCAGCAGGACCAACCTCTGCTTCTTCCAATCTGCGAAGAACCTCCCCTCCCGAAGACAGGAGTTAAAGGCTTCTAGGAGAATCTCTGGGTACGCCCCGATCACCTCTTTGAGGATCTCGTTCGGCACCCCGTCGATACCCGGCGCTGTATTTGCCTTAAGCCTTCCACCCGCTCTCTTTAGTTCTTCGAGAGTGAAGAGTTCTTCGCGCCGGACCACGCAGGAACTTCGGTCCTGTCTTTGGAACGGCTCCACGTGTGGAAACAAGCTACACACAATGTACTGGACTCGATCGGGATTATCCAGGCCCGGGGTCCTTCTTCTAGACACCAATCTCTTGGTGACTATTTTGAAGTCGAGACCCCATGGGTCCTTCTCGACCTCACCGATCAAGTCTTTCCAGCATTGAAGTCGGCTTTTCTTTATGCCTCGCCTCAAAGCTGTTTTTGCCCCTTTCCATGCCTCGTGCAGCGTAGCATCCCCCTTTGAACGGGTGAATTTTCGCCGCGCTGCGAGGCATTCTCGACGTAGGGCTGTCAACTGGTCGTTCCACCAGTACATCGAACCCTTGGCTTGCCTGCGCTCGCGGCGAGGCATCGAGTAGTCGCAAGCCGCGACCACCTTCTGCCTCACCGAGCGCACAGCAGCTTCAAACGACCCAGCAGGGCAGACCCAACCAAGCTCATCGATGAGCCTGGTTTCTTCGAGGTGTTCGCGAAGTCTTTCCCTGCTGAGTCGTCTCGTGTTCCAGGAGGGGCTCCTTCCTTCGCCGCCCCTACCCTTATCCAACGCCTGACACCGTTGTTCTAGTGTGAATTCGATGCACCGGTGGTCACTCAAGGTTATTACCTCGAGGACCGACCAGTCGCTTATCCTTGAAGCGAGGCGAGGTGCGGCAATTGTGAGATCAATTATTGACCCCCCCCGCTCCTCGTCTGAACGTAAATTCCCCGCCCTGATTCAAGACGATCAGTTCGTTCCTAGCGACCATCTCGCCAACCAAGATTCCCCTCCTATCTAGGCGGGCTTCACCCCACTCGGGCGACTTACTGTTGAAGTCCCCCCCTATGAGGGATCGCCCGATGGCCTCACGGAGGCTTTTCTCAAGGAGGAGGATCTGGGTCTCAAAGACATCGAAGGGATCGCCGGGGGAGAAGTAGCAGCTGTACACACGCACACCCGCCACCTCCACCCAGACGAACCCCGCGTCGGTCTCCAGGAAGTCCCCGACGCCCAAATCAGGGTTACAAACAAGGATGCCGGCCCTCCTTGATGCATCCTGATACCAAGCAGAGTTTTCGGACCACTTGTACTGCTCACTAATGAGCAGCACATCAGCCCCCCTCTCCCTGGCAGTCTGCATCAGGAGGTCCTGGGCATCCTTCCCCCTTCCGAGGTTGAGCTGCAGGAACTTCAATTCCTGCCTCTCAACCTCCGAAGCTCTTCCCGGAAGACCGGGCAGGAGCCGCTCCCCGACACATGGGCGACATCTTTGTCGCCCCTGTCTGCGCATGACAGGCACCTTGGTGGCGCCTTACAGGTCCCGGCCAAGTGTCCCGTGGCGCCGCATCTCCAACAGGCGTTTTTCCTGTCGGGGTTGCTGCAGCCCCGGGACCCGTGGCCGTACCCAAGGCACCTGAAGCAGCGGGCGACTTCCAGGTGCTCGCGAATGCGGCACTCTACCCACCCGATCCTCAACTTACCTAGCTGAAGCAGACGCGCGGCGTCTGCCTCAGCTAGCCGGATCACTGCAGTCTGCACCCCACCAAAGCGGGTGAAGAGCCTGCAGGACCCCTCAAAAGCTGGTCTGCCCAATGCCAAGCACAGGGCAGACACAACCTCTTCTTTTTCAACGGTGTCGTCGAGGTCCCTACTTTCGAGGGACCTCGTCGAGACCAGGGCTGAAATTTGCGCCCTTTCCCCGACCGCCAGGTCGAGCTCCTTTCGGAAGGCCGAAACGTCTCCCCCTTTTTGAGGACCAAAAGGACTTCTTCCTTCCTGGTCCTCCGGATAGACAGGACCTCAAGTCCTGCCTTCTGGGGGTCGACCTTCGCCTTCATTTCCCTCAAGATGTCGGCGTAGGACTGGCCGTCCTTCGCCGACACCTTGATGGCGTCGCCCGACCTCGCGGCCGGGGAGCGCCTCGGCAACTTTCCCTTTGTGTTGTGTTCCTGCGCAGAGGGCACAGGAACCTCTTTCTTCTTCTTCTCTTTTTTTTTCTTCTTCTTCTTCTCCACCAGCTGCCATTCCCCATCCTTTGTCGGGGTCTGGCCTCTGGTGGCCGCAGCATAAGACGGCGATATGCCGCCCTTCCCTTTCTTGGGAAGCCGATTTCCGGGGGGAGAAGGAGCAACCCTCTTCTCCCCCTTTGTCAGCTTCTTGGGGGTATCTCCCAGAGACGCAGAGCGCAGTCTCCTGTAGATTCGCTTCTTTTTGGTGGCGGGGTGGGATTGCTGCTTCTTCTGGATTTCGTTCCCGCTTTCTTCAAGACATTTGTGGGTGTTGTGGTTTCCGCTCAACACCTCTGATGCCTCGTTAACACTGTCCTTTACGTGGCCAGGGTTATTTCTCAGCATACCCTGCTGGATGACACTGAGAGCCCTGGCCAACTTTTCCATCTTTGTACTTTGCTCCTTCAGGAGCTGAAGGACGTCTTTCCATCCCTCAGCCCCTGGAGAAGTGTGTGAGGGCGTATCTGACGCCTTCACCTCTTCACCTCCTTTATTTTTTGAGACATTCATATTAAAACTGTCGTGTCTTAAGACGGTTCGCCCATCATGGGAGCCCTACCGCGGTAGGGCTACTATCCCCGCCTATATGGATCCCTAGTTATGTGCGCCGAAACCGAGAAGCGGCTTATCGGATGGTCGATCCTATCGGCACATTAGATGAAACTAGTAAAAGGTTACGGGATAGGCCCGCGCCATAATGATGCTAAAGGTTTAACGTCACCCCTATCGACCGAGCGGTGCCGAGTCCGCCCCGACACCTGACCCGAACTTCAGGCTAGACGGTGTGCGATTTATCCTACGCAGCGTCGGATATAAGGAAATACTGACCAGGTAATCCTTCATTCCTGCGCCCGGACGTCCATGATTTCAACCCCGACATTGGCTCCAGACAGTAGGATCGTGAGCGGTTTTCCCAGATTATCATGTGGTTTCACGGGATCTTTGCCCTTCGCGGTCGAACACCGGAGGGACTTACGGTTACCCATATTACTTCCACAGAGGTGAGGTACTGACATCGCCTCCTACCCTGGTCGAGAGGCTACTACTCCTCCCTTGGCTAGTCTATCGGGAATATCCACCAGGCGCCGGCCGCAGCCTCATTCACTCAGAGTCCCATTCATTCTGGTGTGTGTGGGTGTCGGTGTCGTGCATGTGATTGTGGTGTGACCGCAAGAGCGCACGCGGGAAGTTCAGCGTCATCGCCGCATACGCATTTGGGGCGATACCCCGATTAAGGGGCCCCCCGCATTCACTCCGTGTACGTTCATTCGGCATCAAGAGACCTGTTCAAGGTCCCCTGATGCTTTCGCTCCACACCGCGTCCTCACGCGCCTGAAAGTCGCAGAACAACCGTCGTGGCACGTGCGCCCGGCAGGCCCAACACTAGGGAAAAGCCCGTCTATAGGGCTCCCTTGGCAGCCATCCTGACGGCAACAGCCCTACTGCTGGCAGAGTCCTTGCGGCTACTACCGTTGGTGGGCTGCAGGACGCGTCTGCTCCGTGCTTGGACTCATGCGTTCACCTCGGCGAGACCCTGCCCGCCCACAGAACGCTCTCTCGGTTGTTAGGTGTGTTGTGTTTAGTGTCGCTGTAATGTGTTGTGTCCTGTTGCTGTCTGTGTGCCCCCTCCTCCTTTCTCATCCGGGCTTGGGACCGGCAATGGCGGAGTTCCTGAAAGTGAATTAAAATATCGTGAACGCCATGATCATTCGCTCTTTCGATAAGTGAAGATTGAATTTACATAACAAACTCTTAACAGGTATATTTTGTAATATTATGTGCTAGGACATAAAATTTATTTTCAAATTTCCAGATTAGTGCTCATGATCGTGATTTAAAATACCGTGAACGCCACGATCATTCACTCTTTCGATAATTTAAGATGATGTAGAATGATAAAGTTTTTTTACGAAATCTTGATTTGGTCAGTCAACAAAAATTTAACTATTTGGATTATGTATATTTTCTAATTTATGTGATGCGACATGTAATTTATTTTGAAATTTCCAGTCTTGCTCCTGAATGTGAATTAAAATATAGTGAAAGCCATGATAATTCGTTTTCTCGATAATTACGTCCGAAAACGTTATAGTATCCTATTGAAAAAATGATTTTTAGGTCAGAGCTCGCGCTCTATAACCTGGGAATCAGACCTAACTATGAGAAGAGAGTATTTAGCAAAACGGTCCTTCAAATCGAAATCAGCGAGTAAACCCTAATGCTCGTATGTCACGATAAAACCTTTTGAATAACGCAAAGAGAATTCTATTAATTCCCTAATATTTTGACTGGTTAAATAAGTGAGTTTGAGTGAACTTGATGCAAGCCTTTCTAATTATTTGCAATGTGGAAAATCAGTTAACTAACTGATTAAGGTACAATGTCAATGATCCTTGAGAAAATTTAGGTTGTAGACCAATACAATTAATACTGAACGACAATAAAGTTCAATGTTTGTTGAAAATTCTAGATACATAACCTGAATATCCCAACTCTGAACTATGATTTGCTCAAAGTGTAACTAAAGAACCTTCAATTGAACCAAATGACACTGAACTAATTGGAATGCTCAATGTTTCTAATAAATGATATTGTACTAAACAAATAATGCAAGTTGCATTGAACTAAGATGAATTGCTCAATGTTTTGATTAATAATTTTATATTAAACAATAAAGTTACACTGAACTAAGATGAATTGCTCAATGTTTTGATTACTTATTTTACAATAAACGATAGACAACTTATACTGAACTAAATAAATTGCTGATTATTTAATTAATCTTCGTAATAAACAACTCCAACACTGAACTAAATTGATTGCTCAATGTTGAAATAAAACTTCGTAATAGTCAGGCAAGAACCAACACTGAACTAAAATGATTGCTCAATGTTTAAATAAAACTTCGAAAATAATCAAACAAACTTCAACACTGAACTAAAATGATTGCTCAATGTTGAAATAAAACTTCAAAATAATCAAACAAACTTCAACACTGAACTAAGTTGATTGCTCAATGTTGAAATAAAACTTCGTAATAGTCAGGCAAGAACCAACACTGAACTAAAATGATTGCTCAATGTTTAAACAAAACTTGGAAATAATCAAACAAACTTCAACACTGAACTAAATTGATTGCTCAATGTTGAAATAAAACTTCAAATAATCAAACAAACTTCAACACTGAACTAAAATGATTGCTCAATGTTTAAACAAAACTTGGAAATAATCAAACAAACTTCAACACTGAACTAAATTGATTGCTCAATGTTGAAATAAAACTTCAAAATAATCTTTAAGTATTTGATCAAAATTGAATGCGTTAAACGACTTAAATGATAAAAATGGAAAAATTGTTGGAAATATAACAACTTTCTTGTTTAAAGAAATAGACGAATTTTTACTTGCTTGGATATATTTAATAAGCAGAAGTTTTCTGATACACAATTTTATTCTCGTCAATGAGGTTTCGATGGTACAAAATTGAAAAAGGCTTGATATGGGTCTAATGCCCGAGTTGAGTTACAAGGGACTGTTGATTTGTAAAACTTGAGTGAGGGCCAAAGCCCGAGTCGAACTGGGGCGAGAGCCCAAATCGAACTGGGACGAGAGCCCAGTCGAACAGAACTTTTCGTGAAAATTGTCGCTGTATTTATATGGTTTTTTCACCATAAGTAAGACAAAGTGAGTATGAGGATGTAGGGTTTGATCCAAGTGACCTCATAATTACTTCCCCTTTACAAAATTTAAATCTAGTTCGATTTTCTATTCTTTCAATTTCCTGTTTGTTGTTATATTTTAAATTCAACTTAAGTATATTAAAAAGGAATTCTAAAATCTATAGTCATTCTAAATGCAGTGCCTTGAGTTTGAGAAAGCGGCCCTTCCTGTATATTTGACATTGCTCTCTGCACTCCAGGTCATTCGCACACGAATGCTCATTTCCTGTATATACTGGATTAGAATTTTCTCACGGATTACGATTTTTCTATTTACTACTTAAAAAATAAAAATAAAATATCTAAGATTTATGTCGGATGTAACAATTTGTTGTTTAAATTTCCTATTCTACTTAAAATATTAACAACTTAAAATTATGCAGGATGTAACATAAGTAAAAAGTTTGAGTTCGAAGTTTAAGTTTCGTCATTCAAAAAAATTTAACTATTTGGATTATGAATATTTTCTAATGTCACATGATGAGACATGAAATTAATTTTGAAAGTTCCAGACTTGCACCCGAATGTGAATTAAAATATAGTAAAAGCCATGATCAAATCACTCTTTCGATGATTCATGATGAAGTAGATTGAAAAATTTTGAGTACGATATTTTAGTTTCAACAATCAACAAACATTTAACTATTTGGAATATTTATAGTTTGTAACTTTATGTGATGCTACACCACATTCATTTTGAAGTTTCCAGATCAGTGCTCATGAACGCGATTTAAAATTTCGTGAACGCCACGATCATTCACTCTTTCTATAATTTAACATGATGTAGAATGATAAAGTTTGAGTACGAAATCTTGATTTCGTCTTTCAACAAATTTTAACTATTTGGATTATGTATATTTTCTAATGTCATATGATGCGATATGTAATTTATTTTTAAAGTTCCAGACTTGCTCCTGAATGTGAATTAAAATATCGTAAAAGCCATGATCATTCACTCTTTCGATGATTCATGATGTTGTAGATTGAAAAATTTTGAGTACGAAATTTTAGTTTCAAAAATCAACAAAAATTTAACTATTTGGAATATTTATAGTTTGTAACGTTATGTGATACTACACCAAATTTATTTTCAAATTTCAAGACTTGCTCCTGAATGTGAATTAAAATATAGTGAAAGCCATTATCATTCGTTTTCTCGATAATTGAAGATGATGAGTAAGTAAAAGTTTTGAGTTCGAAGTTTAAGTTTCGTCATTCAAAAAAATTTAACTATTTGGATTATTTATATTTTCTATTGTCATATGATGTGACATGAAATTTATTTTGACAGTTCCAGACTTGCTCCTGAATGTGAATTAAAATATCGTAAAAGCCATGATCATTCACTCTTTCGATGATTCATGATGTTGTGGAATAAAAAGATTCAGTACGAAATTTGAGTTTCGACATTTAACAAAAATTTAACAATTTGGAATATTTATGTTTTGTAACGTTATGTGATGCTACACCAAATTTATTTTCAAATTTCCGGATTAGTGCTCATGAACGTGATTTAAAATATCGTGAATGCCACTATCATTCACTCTTTCGATAATTTAAGATGATGTAGAATGATAAAATTTGAGTACCAAATCTTGATTTCGTATTTCAACAAAAATTTAACAATATGGAATATGTATATTTTCTAATGTTATGTGATGCGACGTGTAATTCATTTTGAAATTTCTAGTCTTGCTCCTGAATGTGAATTAAAATATAGTGAAAGCCATGATCATTCGTTTTCTCGATAATTGAAGTAAAAAGTAAAATGTTTGAGTTCGAAGTTTAAGTTTCGTCATTCAGAAAAATTTAACTATTTGGATTATGCACATTTTCTAATGTCATATGATGCGACATGAAATTTATTTTTAAAGTTCCAGACTTGCTCCCGAATGTGAATTAAAATATCGTAAAAGCCATGATCATTCACTCTTTCGATGGTCATGATGTTGTAGATTGAAAAATTTTGAGTACGAAATTTTAGTTTCAACAATCAACAAACATTTAACTATTTGGAATATTTATAGTTTGTCACTTTATGTGATGCTACACCAAATTTATTTTCAAATTTCCAGTCTTGCTCCTGAATGTGAAGTAAAATATCGTGAAAGCCATGATCATTCACTCTTTCGATGATTCATGCTGTTGTGGAATAAAAAGATTCAGTACGAAATTTGAGTTTCGACATTTAACAAAAATTTAACAATTTGGAATATTTATGTTTTGTAACGTTATGTGATGCTACACCAAATTTATTTTCAAATTTCCAGATTAGTGCTCATGAACGTGATTTAAAATAAAGTGAATGCCACGATCATCCACTCTTTCGATAATTTAAGATGATGTAGAATGATATAGTTTGAGTACCAAATCTTGATTTCGTATTTCAACAAAAATTTAACAATATGGAATATGTATATTTTCTAATGTTATGTGATGCGACGTGTAATTCATTTTGAAATTTCTAGTCTTGCTCCTGAATGTGAATTAAAATATAGTGAAAGCCATGATCATTCGTTTTCTCGATAATTGAAGTAAAAAGTAAAATGTTTGAGTTCGAAGTTTAAGTTTCGTCATTCAGAAAAATTTAACTATTTGGATTATGCACATTTTCTAATGTCATATGATGCGACATGAAATTTATTTCAAAGTTCCAGACTTGCTCCCGAATGTGAATTAAAATATCGTAAAAGCCATGATCATTCACTCTTTCGATGATTCATGATGTTGTAGATTGAAAAATTTTGAGTACGAAATTTTAGTTTCAACAATCAACAAAAATTTAACTATTTGGAATATTTATAGTTTGTAACTTTATGTGATGCTACACCAAATTTATTTTCAAATTTCAAGACTTGCTCCTGAAAGTGAATTAAAATATCGTGAACGCCACGATCATTCGCTCTTTCGATAAGTCAAGTTTGAATTCACATAACAAACTTTTAACAGGTTGGTTTATGTATATTTTGTAATATTATGTGCTAAGACATAAAATATATTTTTAAATTTCCAGATTAGTGCTCATGAAACACACACACACACACACACACACACACACACACACACACACACACACACACACACACACACACACACACACACACACACACACACACACACACACACACACACACACACACATTTTGAAATTTCCAGACTAGTGGTCATGAACGTGAATTATAATATCGTGAACGCCACGATCATTCGCTCTTTCGATAAGTCAAGATGTTTTATAAGAAAAATGTTTGAACTCACATAACATAACCTTAACAGATAGGTTTATGTATATTTTGGAATATTATGTGATGGGAAATGAAATTTCTTTACAGATTTCCAGATTTGCTCATGAACGTGAATTATAATATCGTGAACGCCACGATCATTCATTCTTTCGACAATGGAAGAGTCTTATTTCCCAAGAGTAGCCCAGACTAGGCTCGCAGTCTAAAGAAATAGAAAATATTAAATTATAATAAATTCTAATTTTATTTTTTATTCTAAAGTCTCCTTAATGGATCTACAATTTTCCCATATAAATATGAATTTGTAAAAGTTCAACTCTACTTCGAATTTAAATTTATGACGTGATATTAACAAGTGATAGCTGTGAATACGCCTTTAATTTGCTCTTTCTCTCTGAAATACAGATGAACGCACGAATGCGATCATCATACGGAGAAAAATGTATATTGACCCATAATATCTAGATATTGAGGCACAATGTCAGTAGCATTCAACTATGTGAGAAACATTTAGATATTCTACTTCAATGCCTGCAGAATACCTTATTGAGGCTCGCTGGCCAGAAGGTTTCAGATTTGAAAAAAGGGTAGACTCGCTCCCTGTACTCATGTATACTAATATGTTCTAGGAAAAGCACTTATAGATGCATCGAGCGAGTCCAAGTCGCTCATACCCACTCTGCCCTATATACGAAGGATATTTACAGTGTAGTGTATTACGAACAAGATTTATATGTAGCTAAGTTATACCTAAATTTCTAATTTAATTGTAGCATATTTTAATGGTCTGTGGTCTAAGACAATTCATATGCACAATTTTTGTTTTTCCATTTCCCAAATTTAATTCAACATTATGATCATTAAAAATATTGACTATTTTGAAAGGTCCTTGATATTGCACATCTAATTTAGAATTTTTTGCATTATTCAATAAGTAAACCGATTCTCCAATTTCATAATTCTGTGTATTTAACTTTTGATCGTAATATTTCTTGGATTTTTCTTTTGCTTGCTGTAATCTTTCGTTGGCTTTACTATGTGTTTCAATTAGTTTATCATTTAAGGTTTTCAAAAATAAATTGTATGTTAAGGGAATTTTCCCATTTGCGAATTCGGTAGGAATTCTTGTCCTTTTGCCAAAAATTAATTCATGGGGTGTAAAACCAGTTCCTTCATGTTCGGATGTATTATAAGAGAAAAGAGCGAATCGGAGCCATCTATCCCAGTTATTTTTTTGACAGTAATTTTTCAAATATTGTATAAGAACATGATGACTTCTTTCTAAGGTTCCCAAGGATCGTGGGAATTTAATTTTTTTTATTTTAAATATTTTACAAAAAGTTGACATTACTTGAATCGTGAAATCGCTACCTTGATCAGTGTGAATTATTTGTGGGCAACCGAAACGAGAAATAAAATGTTCAGCAAATGCTAAAGCTATAGTAGTAGACTGCGTATTTTTTAGTGGTATTGCATCACTCTATTTTGTCAAATTCTCTAGGATTGTTAATATGTAATTATTATTATGTTCAGTTTCTGGTAACGGACCTACAATATCTATTTCAATTTTTTCGAAAGTTTCAGAAGGGGTATCAGTTATTCGCAATGGTAATTTTGTTTTTATCCTTACTAATTTATTTATTTTACACATTTCACATTTTCGTACAAAATTTTTTGTGACTTCTTCACGCATATTTGGCCAATAAAATTGCTCTCTGATTCTATTATAAGTTTTATTTGCACCTTTATGTCCTCCTACTGTGAAACAATGATATTCTTCAATAATTGGCAAGCGATCTGCTTCTGTTGGAATTTCGATTTGGCCGTCACAAATTGTAATAGTATAATCTCCGTTTCCAAAAGTTTTACGCAATTCATTTTCGATTAAAGGCCATGATATTTGATTTAACCCATTTGCTATACGTGAAATACTAAAGTGATTCAATTTTAATTTATTCATGGCATATTTTAATCCAATGAAAGCATCAAGAATGTGTGTCATATATGTTTTTGAGTCAAAGTTTTGTTTAATTATTAAATAAAAAACGTACAGATGATTATACTTGTGAACTATAACATTTCCTACCTTTAAATTTTCAGGAAGTTCATTTTTTAGATCATCATAGTTTATTCTATTTTCTTTAAGTAATTCCTGTCCAGTTTCAGTAGTCAGTTTGCAGTCAGCAGGTATAAACAAAACTAAATGATCATTTCTCATATATAATTTATCTTTACAAGTTCGTAAACAAGTCATTTGAAAATCAGATGTCATTAATTCGTCATCGTTAGTTATTTGATTTGTCTCAGTTCCATTAATAGGATTTTCATTTTCAGAAAGAATTTCAGTCAACAAGGGAAAACATTTAGAATTTTGAGAAGATTGGTTTGATTCAATTATTAATATTTCTTTTAAAACAGAATTATCATTTTTTTCAAAAAAATATGAATTAAAGGGATCCAAATCACTTTCAGAGTCAACATCATTTGGTAATTTGCAAGATTCTTTTTCATTTATTTTGATATTTTTACTGTCAATTTCACATCGCTTGACCTCAGTGACAACATCAACAAAATCATCTGTTCCAAAACAAACCAGGACCTTGTCCTCATCGACACAGGAATTTTTAACTGGTACCTTGTCTCCATAGACATAGGCATTTTTATAAACCAGAACCTTGTCCTCATCGAAACTGGAATTTTTAACTGGTTCCTTGTCCTCATCGACACAGGAATTTTCTACCACATCCCTGCCAAACACGACACAGGATCTCTTAATATCACTCATTTCGTATGATTCATCACTGGCGTCAGGCGATTCATCTATCTTATTATATTCACAAACAGGAGTACAATTATCAAGCTCATTGTCAGCAGAAAAATATACTTCAGTTCTTAAAAAGGCTTCTTCAATGTTTCTACCAATAGTGTCATAGACAGGATCGTTAATAGGATCAGGATACATAGGTGGTAGATTCTGTAGAACCAACACCTTATGCAATTTTTGGAAAGATGAATCAAGAGGGTCCACTTCACTAATAGGTAGAATTAAATCATTATTAACATCAAAATTTATCTGTATTATTTCGTTACTCGGATTTCGCGAAAGAGCATCTGCATTTGAATTCATCACTCCTTTTTTGTAAACAATGTCATAATCATATTCACTAAGGCGAAGTCGCCATCGAAGCAATTTGGAACCAGGATTTTTTACATTGCGTAACCAAACAAGCGGTCTGTGATGAGTCTCAAGTTTAAAACGTCTACCGTAAAGATAAGGTCGAAAAGTTTCTACACAAAACAAAATAGCAAGTAGTTCTTTTTCTATTGTTGAGTAATTAATTTCAGTGTCAGTCAAAGTTCTGGAAGCGTATGCAATAGGAAGATCTCCTTTCAAGTTTAATGATTTTTGACTGAATACACCCCTTATACCGTAATTTGATGCGTCAGTAGAAACTGTAAAAGGTCTTTTAAAATCTGGATATTGTAAAAGTGGAAATGAACACATAATATTCTTCAACTCATCGAAAGCTTCTTATTGTCCAGATGTCCATGCAAATCTTACTCCCTTTTTCAATAAGTGAGATAAAGGTTTTGCTATAATAGAAAATTTAGGAATAAATCGTCGATAGTATCCTGAAAGACCTAAGAATTGTTTAACATTTTTAGAATTTCTAGGACGAGGAAATTTACGTACCGCTTCAACCTTTTTAGGATCAGGTTTAACTCTTTCACGAGAGACTACGTGCCCTAAATAAGCTACTTCTTTCTTCAAAAATTTGCATTTTTCGGGTTGAAGGGTCAAATTTGCTCTTTCTAATCTCTGTAAAAGGTTCTTTAATTTTCGTGTATGTTCTTTTAGTGAATGGGCGTAAATAACGATATCATCCATATAAACGAAAATTTCTACCCCCTGAAGGCCAGATAAAACTTTATCCATGAGTCTTTCCCAGGCGGAAAAGTCGGACTTATGCCGGATCTTACGAACGGCATTGTACCGCGCCAGTTGTAAATAAGGAACAATGCCAGTACTGATGATTGGTACCGCGCCGAACGTTGGCGCGGTACTGGTATAGTGCTGCCCCAGTATGGAGTCAAATGCTGGCTAGAAGCCGATTTAGGGATTTATGCCGAGCGTTGGCGCGGTACTGGTTCAGTACTGCCCCAGTATGGAGTCAAATGCCGGCTAGAAGCCGATTTAGGGATTTATGCCGAGCGTTGGCGCGGTACTGGTTCAGTACTGCCCCAGTATGGAGTCAAATGCCGGCTAGAAGCCGACTTAGGGATTTATGCCGAGCGTTGGCGTGTTACTGGTTGTGACGTCGTGGGATTCCCACGACTCACAACGCCACCTGTATCGCGTATCTTCTGAAGAATTTGTGTCAAGACACTTCTAGTGCCGCGCCTGAAAGAAAACTGTTGATATTAGGATTTAAATTTTGCGCTTATCAGGTCATGTGACCCTGTGTCAATCTGTAACAAATAGAACATAGCTTACATAACTTGACACTCCAATACCGAAGGATCCACATACCACCATGGTCGGTTAGTGACTATGCCTTTTTTTTATTGCACGGCCGGCGAGACAACACCGGGGACGAAACCACCATGATCCGGAGTCTAGTGGTTGCACCATCCACAACGGGCATCGTTAAAGTCGCTCCTCCAGACTTCTGACCCAACCGCAGCGCCATCTGTAGAAGACGCAACGGAAGGACGCCGCAACGGATTGAAACACGCCCCACCATAATTGCCGTTCACCCGAGCCGTAAACGCGCCCAACGCAACGCAGTCTTTGATTCGACCTATCACAATCCAGTTTCATAAGCAGTGTCTTCCCTTATTGGACGACGAAGAGGATTGAACATCGAACCTACCAATTCCAGATTGCTGTGGGATAGAACACCGCCATTCTTATTACGTATCACTCCCATTGGTCAACAATTGAGATAGTTTCAGTTCTAACAGGAAGATGTATGCAACATGGGGACCCCCCACTATCACCCAAGACTCCTAGATATAGCGGATGAGGATAAAAGTGGATGTGTAGCCCCGTTTTACCGTGATACTACTGACCGCGAGGCCATAGTAACTGTTTTATACCAGTGGAGATGTTGTAGTGGCAGACAAGCACCAAGTCCGAGGTCTAAGGCTAGTTCCGGACGAAGACGTAGTGACACTGCCCAACCCTGGCCGAGACCCTTGGCGAGTTCCTGGTGAGACTAGGACCCAATATCCAACCCAGGGTGCTGTTAGGACGCGACCTGATAAAATGTAAGCAGGTGCGTTAGTTTTACCATTGGTTGGAAGGAGATGCAACCATGGTTAGAAAGAGAGAGAGTGACGAAATATGAAATAACGTCGTACGTGCGTATAGAAGTGTGTAAAGTGAGAGTGTAGCGCCGCCCAAGACTCCTGATAGTAGCGGATGAGGACAGCGTCTACTCTGATACAGAATATTAAATATTCATAAGTGGACTAAGACTGATTGACCAATGGGAGAAGAGCGGTAGAGATAACGCGCCCACAAGTAGACATGAAGATGCGGCTTAAGGGTGCGTTGGAAAGGAGTGTCGGAAGAGGAGACGACATTCTGGTAAGCGTTGCGAGAGCGAAGAGAGGAGTAAATTATACTGATTGAGTTGGGAATTGTATCTCGACCAAATAAGAAAAAAAAAGAGAAAAGGGAAAATAAAACAATCCTGCACGTTCCGGTCTTAGGAGTGCGGAAGTGCGAAACAAAAACAGCGGAATATATATGTAAATAAGGTAAGAATCTCGTGACGAGTTTGGTTCGCTCGGGGCAAACTTATAGGTTAATGGCGGCAAAGAGCCAGCCACGTGGTAGAATACGAGTTCCCCGACTGTGCCACACTCAATAACGGAATCATTTATTAAACAAAAGAAAGGAAACAGAAAGAACGTTTGTGATTAGTGGATAGAATTTATTGTGAATGTAATTCTCATTTATGTAGTACGTTGACCAAATCTGGGCTGGGGAAAACTTTCTGATCCTCTCCAGCGCCACGAAATTAAAGTGTCCGCGGAAAGCGAATTGAATGTAAATGGGATATGTGAGTAAAGTCAAATTGTAGTAGGCCGTCGCGGAAGTTATTGTTACGAGGTATGGGTTATGCCGTGTGAAACTAGGTAGTAGAGTTGCGCCGAGTGTTTGCGTATAGAATCCGCTAACACAAGTTTGTAACGCGTCGTCATAAGTTGCCAAATAAAGTTCTTATTAAATTTCTTATTTTAACCAAACTGCCTTTATTCATCTCCGCGAATTGATTCCCATAGATTAAAACGAACCCCGCGCTCTACCATTGGCCCTGAAGGGGGGGACTGAGCTAGCATCGCCACTTGTGGCCCATAAATTCCGGTGTTACGAGTTAAGGGCTAAGATTTGGGTTCGTGCTATTTAGTTTAGGGGTTATAATATTCTATTTTTGTGGTTAAGTTATAGTAAATTTTAGAGTTGGCCCAAGCAAGGTCTGGCGCCCACGGCATAATTTTTTTGTGAATATTGAACTCATTGGGGCCGAAAGGTAAACTTACCTTCGGACCCAAATTCTCTTTTTTTTGTATCGAACCCTCTAGGGGAATACAGGACACTTTACCTGTTATTCCCGAGTTTGCTCGAAGGCGTAACACCGAAGTGTGAGTTGCCTGGGTCAGGAAAATTACAACGTCACAAATGGCGCCCAACGTGGGGCCTTTCATAAAAGAAAAAAATCAGTCACTTAGTAGGATGTAAGTTTTTGTCATTTCCTGAAAAAGGGAAAACTGAAAAATCAAATCGAACTCATAAAGACACGGTTGTAGAAAATCAAATCGGATTTTTTTGTGTACATTGAGTATTGAAAAATTAAGGGAAGTTAATAGAATTAATCTCGTTTGTATTGCGATACGGAACATACATAATTAAGGTTCTATTTTATTATTATACAGATTTCAGGTGGCATAGAGTAGAACAAGTTAAGAATTAAAATAAGGTCGAAGTACGCTTTCTAACCTCATTAATTTTTGTTGGGATTTGCTTAAGGTTAAGATCAGCCAAAAACCCTTATAAGTATTTAGTTATTTTAGTTATTAGGATTTCTTTTAAAAATATTGTTTTTTTTGGAGAAGGTTTTCATTTAGTAAATAATAAAAGGCTAGCGTGTTAGTACCGTGTGTAGGTGGTACTTTAGAAGTTTTATTTTTTTTGGGATTACTTAGGGCGTATCACAATAAACGCGTTAACGATTTTTCGTAGTGGATTTATAGCGTTAATTTAAATAAATTTATTCTTTTCGCATTAAGTTCGAGTTGCGAGTGAATTATCTGTTTCGGGTTTGTTTGTAGGTTACTCTCTTTCTTTTACTTCTTTTATTATTTGATTTGGCCAGCCCCCTGTTACACAAAGTAGGTCGCGTTTTACGGTATATAATTGGAACGGAAATTTAGGTTGAATAGAGTTGAGTTTAGACTCCCTTTTTGCGAGTCTCGAATACGTGGCGATACTGTTGGAGTTGGCAGTAATTAAATATTTTTTTTGTGATTGATCGAGAGTTAGACTAACTCATCGTCTAGGATGGACACTAAGCAGGGAGTTTCGTGGGTTTATAGCTTAATTAAGAACGCCCTGCTTGAAGCATTAGAGTAAAGGGGGCTATCTATGGAAGGTAGTTATGCCGTGTTGAGAGAACGGCTATTAAAATACGAGCGTATGCAGTCAGAGGAGCTAACCTCCGAGACAGCAGAGGGGGAGTTAGATTCTGGATTAGGGCCGTCAGCGGTAGGTAACGTAGCAGATCCGAATAGGCAAGCCCACACTGGTAATACAGGTCGGACAGAGGATACAGGGTTAGAAGGAACCATGTCTAGGGTCAGTATAGCCTGTCAAACGGAGGACGAGGTCAATATCGAGAGTACACCTGCGGTAGAGTCCGCGCCGAGACAAAGGCGATTAGTTACGTTCGCGCATTCAACTGAAGCGGTCAATACGGGGCGCGAGAGTCATAGGGAGTCCCGATATGAGACCGAGTACGCTCACTTGGCATTGCCAAGTCGCCCTAGTGGTTACACTAGAGACCGTGTGACAAATCCGAGCCCCTACACAAGAGCGAGGGAACCACCGGCACGTGAGGACATGTACTATTACGACAGGCCATGGGAGTTCGGGCCGTCCTCTGGAGCTATGGGGGCTAGAGAATTTGCGTCGCGAGATTATCGAACTGCGTCTAGCACACCGCGTGGGGCAGAACCCGAGGATGTTGCGTATTTTGACCGTTATGTAGAGTCGCGAGCCGCGGATGCCCCTACAGTAACCCGAGATTTCCCAGAATATTCAAGATGGCCGCCTTACGCGTCGGGTTCGCGCTTTGGAAGCAATCTAAGGTCCCATTGGGAGGAGCCACATGGCCGGAGTACGGGCACCGTCCCATCCAATCCCACCCAGGCATATGAGTTAATGAGGAAATGGAACATTAGGTTCTCGGGGTCGCGACAGGAGGATGTGGACAACTTTCTGAAGAGAATAGAAGAGGGGCGTGACTTGGTTCCGATTTGCGATTCTGACCTGCTCAGGGTGTTGCCTTTCTTCTTGTCGGGTTTGGCCCTGAATTGGTTTAGGGGCTCAAAACATCGTTGGAGGACATTTGTAGAGTTTGCGCGGGCCTGCCGCCTGAGGTTTGGCGATCAAGATTTCCAGTTTGAGTTGCGCCAGGAAATCCATAGGCGCACCCAAGGAGAGAAGGAATCAGTGGCAGACTATTTGACATGCATGCAGGCGTTGTTCACGCGTGTAGTTCCTAGGTTGAGCGAGGTGGAGGAAGTCAGCTATGCTCACCGCAACTTGTTGCCGAGGATACACCTGGCAATAAGGAGGTCAGACGTACTCGACTTTCAGCACCTCGAGGTCTTAGCGTCGAGTGTTGAGAAGAGTCACCGGGTCGCCAGGGGCTATAGACCACCACCAACGCCAGAACGTTCCCTGCTGCCAGATTTGGCCTACCACGAGCCGCGTGGTAGGGCTGCCGATAAGCAAAGGGACAGGTTAGCCTTCATGGCAGAAGAAGAGGAGTTTTTTTCGCATGGAAGAGTGGCAGATGAAATTTACGTGATGGAGGAATCACGGGACAACACTCAGGCCTCACGGCACAGACCGCCAGCACCAAGGACAAGTCCGGCTGTAACCCCAGGGTTACACCGGGACGTTCTACCAACCCTTTTGTCTCGGACGGTGCCGTGGGAGCCAGTCGACCCGCACCCACCTGTTGGAACTGTAGTAAGATAGGACACCGACATTGCGACTGTCCGGAGCCCAGGAGGATGTTTTGCTTCAGGTGCGGTAGGAGAGGAGTAATCCGCCCCGAGTGTCCGAATTGTGCGGGAAACGGGGCAGGGAGCCGTTAAGAAGGCCCGACACGCCTCCTCTGCCACCAGGTGGGCCAAGGATTTCACCAAGCAATCCATTTTATGAGGAACTTGTGCTGCTTGGCTCGGTCCATGCAGACAATGCGCTCACGATGAAAAGGGAGTCGACGGCTACTACAGAGTCACTGAGCCCGACTTACCACCTCTCTGAGTTATATTATATGCCGACACCTTTACTGAGTATCCAACCTCTGTTATTTATAACGCTCAATGTTGTGACTCAACCCCTGAAAGCCCTAATAGATAGTGGAGCCACCAGGTCATTTGTGGGCCCGCAGGGCCTCAGAGAGCTGAAGAGGCTAGGTTTCAAAACTATTCAGAAGCCAGGACAGGTACAAGTGGCAAACGGTAACATAGAAGTGGTTTCTGAAGAGATAGAGTTCCCCGTTGAATTGAACCAGACCACGAGATTAATTAGGGCCCGGGTATTAAACTCTCTGCCAGTTGCGGTTGCGTTAGGTTTAGATTTTTTGACCCTATTTAAGATGAGGGTGTACTTTGAGAAACGGTCTTGGATATTTAAGGACGACCCTAGTAAGGTCTACTATTTTGCGTTAGGGGAAAGTAATCCTGAAAGTTGTTGCGGAATTAGCGAATTAACGTTGTCCCAGGCGGAGTTACTTAAGAATTTCCTCGCAAAGATGTTACCGAAGGCCCCAGAAAAACCCGGCATTACGAACCTAACAGAGCATGTTATCGACACGGGAATCCACCCCCCGATTAAACAAAGACATTACCTGGTGTCACCGAAAATGATGGACATTATCAACCAGGAGGTCGATAAGATGCTAGCCGACGATATAATAGAACCGTCAAGTAGCGGCTGGTCATCGCCAATAGTGTTGGTTAGGAAGCCAGATGGAAGTAGGCGTTTTTGCCTGGACTTCCGCAAGCTGAACCAGGTTGCGAAGAAAGACGCCTATCCCTTGCCTCAGATGAACTGGATTTTGGATAAGTTGCGTAGCGCAAGGTATATCTCTAAAATAGATCTATTTAAGGGTTTTCTCCAAACCCTGCTCGAAGCGTCTAGCAGAGAGAAGACTGCGTTCACAGTACCAGGAAGGGGGCTGTTTCAATTGAAAAGGAGGCCGTTTGGCCTCACCAACGCGCCGGCGACTTTTCAGCGTTTGCTGGATAGGTTGATACGACCAGAGATGGAGCCTCACGCCTTTGCATACCTTGATGACGTAATAATCGTTACGAAGACTTTTGGGGAGCACTTGAAGTGGCTCGCTAAAGTGTTAGTAAGGATTAAAGAAGCCGGTCTGGAGATCAACCCAGATAAGTGCGAGTTGTGTTGCGCGGAGGTACAGTACCTCGGCTTCGTGGTGAATGAGAGTGGCCTTCAGACTGACCCTGGTAAGGTAGAACCTATCTTGAACTACCCTCGGCCACGGAATGTGAAGGACATAAGGAAATTTCTGGGGTTGACTAGCTGGTATAGGAGGTTTATCCCCGATTATGCCACTATAGTGTCACCGTTATCCCAGTTACTCAAGAAGAAGCAGCGCTGGGCGTGGAGTTGCGAACAACAGGAGGCCTTTGATAAGGTGAGGCGTTGTTTGGTAGAGGCCCCAATTTTGGCGTGTCCTGATTTCGATGTTCCCTTCGTGCTACAGACGGATGCCAGCAATACCGGCCTAGGGGCTGTGTTGACTCAGAGCAAGGATGGAACCGAGCGAGTTGTATCCTACGCGAGCCGCACTCTGAACGACGCCGAGCCCCGCTATTCAACGACGGAGAGGGAATGTTTGCGGATCCTATGGGCCATCCAGATTTTTAGAGCTTATCTGGAAGGCTACCATTTAACGGTCATCACAGACCATAGTAGCCTAAATTGGCTTTACAATCTTAAAAATTCAACAGGTCGTTTAGCGAGATGGGCTCTGTCGCTCCAGGAGTATGACTTTGAAGTGATTCTTCGGGAGGGAGCCTTTCACCACGTCCCTGATGCCCTTTCAAGAATATATGAGACAGCAACATCGGAGTCTATAAGCCTGGTAACTGAGTCAACCCCCAGTTGGTATATGCGACGATTTTTGGCGGTTACGAACTACCCGGAGAAGTTTCCGACGTGGAAAATAGTGGACGGTCGACTGTACCATTTTCGTCCTAAGCCTTCTTTAGCGAATATAGTAGAGGATTTGGTTGCGTGGAAGCTCGTTCCGAATGACGAGGAACGTAGAGTAGTGTTGAGTGAAAATCATAACGACCCCCAAGCAGGTCATTTAGGGACGCATAAAACGTATGAGCGGATCTCAACCCAATATTTCTGGCTGGGTTGCTTCAAGGAGGTCGCCGACTACGTGCGTGGCTGTCCTATCTGCCAAGCGTGTAAGGTGGAGCAAAAGGCCCCCGCAGGGCTGATGGGCCAACGTGTAGTTGAGCAACCCTGGGTCGTAGTGGCCGCAGATGTTATGGGGCCATTACCCAGGAGCCGTGCAGGGTACCAATATATACTGGTATTCCAAGATGCATTTACTAAGTGGGTGGAATGCGTCCCCCTTAGAGTAGCGACGGGGAAGAAAATAGAAGCATCTTTCCGAGAAGAAATAGTAAATCGTTGGGGCGTGCCTCAGGTGTTACTCACGGACAACGGTACGGAGTTTGTTAATAAGACCTTACAGGCCCTGGCGGCAGAGTATGGGATAGTCCACACTACGACGCCCCCGTACCACCCACAGGCCAACCCGGTGGAGAGGGTCAATAGGGTTCTGAAAACGATGATTATCTCGTACATCGATAAGGACCATAGAACCTGGGATCAACACCTGGCCAAGTTTAGATTTGCGTATAACACGGCCTGCCATTCGTCGCTAGGGACATCCCCGGCCTTTTTGAACTTCGGTAGAGATCCCCTCCCTATTAACTCTTTAAGAAAACGAGCAACGGACAAGCCGGAAGTAGAGTTGCGTCAGCCTAACCAGTGGTTAGAGCGGATGGTCAAGATACAGGCAATGCGAGACTGGGTTATCAAGAACCTGGATAGCGCGTTCAAGCGCCAGTCAAAATACTACAATTTAAGGCGACGACCAGTGAGTTTCAGTATGGGACAATTGGTTTTAGCGAGAGGCAGGGCGCCCTCTTCCAAAGCCATGGGTGTAGCAGCGAAGTTGTATCCAAAATTTGTAGGACCGTATAAAGTGAATAGGGTTTTATCTCCGACCGTTTATGAATTGGTCGGATTGTGCGGGGAGAGGATCGGAAAGTTTCATGTGGTTGATTTAAAACCCTATGTGCAAGGCTGATTCAGAGGCGACTTTTTTTTTTCTTTTATTCATAGGTTGCGTAGCGGATCTTTGCAGGAAGTTTAAAAATTATGGCAAATGATCCTAGGGACCCCGACGGCCTGGCGCAGTACCGGGGAGCTATTGAGGCCATCAACGAGAATTTCCCGGGGCTGCTGCCAACTTTGAAGGAGGCCTACGATCGCAGGAGGACTGCTAACGAGGTGCCGCAATCCGCGGTGTTGACTGAGATGCCAAGGGAGGAGGACGTGGTCAGGGACGTCATTAGGAAGTACGACTTAGTACCCCGACGCACCCTGAACCGGAGGACCATAGGGGTGCAGGTCAAACTACAGGGGGTGGATAAGGAGACGCAGACGGAACGCCCCGTTCCGCGCGCCACCATAGTGCGTGAAGATCGGGCGGACACAAATCCATTTCTCGCACTGTTGGAGTCGCAGACGCCACCCCTTACTCCAGACCCGACAATCGAAGTTGTGTTCCCAATACCTCCCAGACAACCACCAGCCCGTGCAGAGCCAACCGAAGCTCCTTACCGCGGCACCGGAGGGAAAAGAGCGTCCCGGTGGGACGCGCCAGCAGAGGAAGAGAGTAGGGGCACGAAAAGGCCTACCTCGAAATTAATACCAACGAACCCCAGAGGTTGCTGGAATTGTGGAGGGGAGCACCGATACAATCGTTGCACGAGAAATCTGAAGATATTCTGCTTCCGCTGTGGAGAGCCAGGATACACCTCGGACCGTTGCCCCCACTGCAATGAGGACTAGAGGAAAAGCATCACCGTTTAGGGTTAAGGAAACCTTGGGTTACATTTAAAAAAAAAAAAAAAAAGGGGGAGAAGTGTAGTTTTTGAGTATAGTTGGAGCGTAGCGTTGCGACGATATACTTTTTGAAGCAATGTGACAATAAAATGTTCTTTTTCCCATTCGTGGGGTAAATATATATATTAGTGTTTCCCAGAATCAAAGATTTCCATTTATTTATATGTCATTGCCTATTTTACATTCCATTTACTATTAACCTTGCTGAGTGTGGATCGGTCGTGGAGCGTCAAGTATACTTTTCGTAAATTTTGGAATTTGATTATTTTTCTGCCCCAAGTAAGCCACGTGATCGAGGTTCTTGCCCTGATTTTGTTTGAATAAACGGGATTAAAAGATTAGCTGACGGTAGCTCCCTCACTCTGAGCCTTCTAACGTAACCAGAATTAACTCGTTGGTAAACCGAATCGTCGAAGATCTCTGTTATTGCGCAGTAAATCTCAGATGTTATACTCTGTGTATGTAAAACAAAGGGTTTATATTGCGAGAATAGCAATGTTTTTTTTGTAGTCTGAATGTATGTTGGTAATTAATAGCTTGTAACTTTCTTATAATTTAGACTTTTGCTTTTATTGTTCCATCCTTTGTACAAACCGAGAGACCGGTTTCGGTCCTTCGTAAGGAGGGGGAGTTGTGACGTCGTGGGATTCCCACGACTCACAACGCCACCTGTATCGCGTATCTTCTGAAGAATTTGTGTCAAGGCACTTCTAGTGCCGCGCCTGAAAGAAAACTGTTGATATTAGGATTTAAATTTTGCGCTTATCAGGTCATGTGACCCTGAGTCAATCTGTAACAAATAGAACATAGCTTACATAACTTGACACTCCAATACCGAAGGATCCACATACCACCATGGTCGGTTAGTGACTATGCCTTTTTTATTGCACGGCCGGCGAGACAACACCGGGGACGAAACCACCATGATCCGGAGTCTAGTGGTTGCACCATCCACAACGGGCATCGTTAAAGTCGCTCCTCCAGACTTCTGACCCAACCGCAGCGCCATCTGTAGAAGACGCAACGGAAGGACGCCGCAACGGATTGAAACACGCCCCACCATAATTGCCGTTCACCCGAGCCGTAAACGCGCCCGACGCAACGCAGTCTTTGATTCGACCTATCACAATCCAGTTTCATAAGCAGTGTCTTCCCTTATTGGACGACGAAGAGGATTGAACATCGAACCTACCAATTCCAGATTGCTGTGGGATAGAACACCGCCATTCTTATTACGTATCACTCCCATTGGTCAACAATTGAGATAGTTTCAGTTCTAACAGGAAGATGTATGCAACATGGGGACCCCCCCACTATCACCCAAGACTCCTAGATATAGCGGATGAGGATAAAAGTGGATGTGTAGCCCCGTTTTACCGTGATACTACTGACCGCGAGGCCATAGTAACTGTTTTATACCAGTGGAGATGTTGTAGTGGCAGACAAGCACCAAGTCCGAGGTCTAAGGCTAGTTCCGGACGAAGACGTAGTGACACTGCCCAACCCTGGCCGAGACACTTGGCGAGTTCCTGGTGAGACTAGGACCCAATATCCAACCCAGGGTGCTGTTAGGACGCGACCTGATAAAATGTAAGCAGGTGCGTTAGTTTTACCATTGGTTGGAAGGAGATGCAACCATGGTTAGAAAGAGAGAGAGTGACGAAATATGAAATAACGTCGTACGTGCGTATAGAAGTGTGTAAAGTGAGAGTGTAGCGCCGCCCAAGACTCCTGATAGTAGCGGATGAGGACAGCGTCTACTCTGATACAGAATATTAAATATTCATAAGTGGACTAAGACTGATTGACCAATGGGAGAAGAGCGGTAGAGATAACGCGCCCACAAGTAGACATGAAGATGCGGCTTAAGGGTGCGTTGGAAAGGAGTGTCGGAAGAGGAGACGACATTCTGGTAAGCGTTGCGAGAGCGAAGAGAGGAGTAAATTATACTGATTGAGTTGGGAATTGTATCTCGACCAAATAAGAAAAAAAAAGAGAAAAGGGAAAATAAAACAATCCTGCACGTTCCGGTCTTAGGAGTGCGGAAGTGCGAAACAAAAACAGCGGAATATATATGTAAATAAGGTAAGAATCTCGTGACGAGTTTGGTTCGCTCGGGGCAAACTTATAGGTTAATGGCGGCAAAGAGCCAGCCACGTGGTAGAATACGAGTTCCCCGACTGTGCCACACTCAATAACGGAATCATTTATTAAACAAAAGAAAGGAAACAGAAAGAACGTTTGTGATTAGTGGATAGAATTTATTGTGAATGTAATTCTCATTTATGTAGTACGTTGACCAAATCTGGGCTGGGGAAAACTTTCTGATCCTCTCCAGCGCCACGAAATTAAAGTGTCCGCGGAAAGCGAATTGAATGTAAATGGGATATGTGAGTAAAGTCAAATTGTAGTAGGCCGTCGCGGAAGTTATTGTTACGAGGTATGGGTTATGCCGTGTGAAACTAGGTAGTAGAGTTGCGCCGAGTGTTTGCGTATAGAATCCGCTAACACAAGTTTGTAACGCGTCGTCATAAGTTGCCAAATAAAGTTCTTATTAAATTTCTTATTTTAACCAAACTGCCTTTATTCATCTCCGCGAATTGATTCCCATAGATTAAAACGAACCCCGCGCTCTACCATTGGCCCTGAAGGGGGGGACTGAGCTAGCATCGCCACTTGTGGCCCATAAATTCCGGTGTTACGAGTTAAGGGCTAAGATTTGGGTTCGTGCTATTTAGTTTAGGGGTTATAATATTCTATTTTTGTGGTTAAGTTATAGTAAATTTTAGAGTTGGCCCAAGCAAGGTCTGGCGCCCACGGCATAATTTTTTTGTGAATATTGAACTCATTGGGGCCGAAAGGTAAACTTACCTTCGGACCCAAATTCTCTTTTTTTTGTATCGAACCCTCTAGGGGAATACAGGACACTTTACCTGTTATTCCCGAGTTTGCTCGAAGGCGTAACACCGAAGTGTGAGTTGCCTGGGTCAGAAAATTGCAACGTCACATGGTGTAGTACTGCCCCAGTATGGAGTCAAATGCTGGCTAGAAGCCGACTTAGGGATTTATGCCGAGCGTTGGCGCGGTACTGGTTCAGTACTGCCCCTGTGTGGTGTCCAAAAGCTGGCTAGATACCGACTCAAGGATTTATGCCGAGCGTTGGCGCGGTACTGGTTCAGTACTGCCCCAGTACAGATATAGATAAATTGATTTATCTCACAATAATTAATAGTTTAATATATTTGACTAATTAATTATAGTAATTTTATTTTTACTAATGTTTCTGTAACGTTTTCTACTAAAAATTACTTAAATTTAACTAACAATTAGTCAGTTTTGACTAATTCGGATTTAAAGAGTGTAATTTAAGAATTAAATTTATTTCTTATCAAAATATTGGAAATATACAAAGTTCATCTTGAGCTGCTTCTGCGTTTTTTATTATTATTCTGATTTAAGTAAACGAGTGTACCCAGCCGGAAATGTCGGATCTTACGAACGGCATGGTACCGCGCCAGTTGTAAATGAGGAGCAATGCCAGTACTGATCATTAGTACCGCGCCGAGCGTTGGCGCGGTACTGGTATAGTACTGTCCCAGTATGGAGTCCATGTGTACTATTTTTTTTAATAGTACTTCATAAGTTGGAATAACTTATTGCGAACTTGAATGCATAATTTCGTTATGAGATAATTTTCTTGATTCCAAAGTTTCATCATATTTTTGGAATTGAATAAACTCAAAATTTTTAGATTCTGAACATACGTTGATTTTACTCTTGAGAACAAAAATTAAAGGAATCATAACCTGTATAAAGTATCACTAATATACAATAATCAAAGTTAATAATTCTAAAATGTATATAAATCTTTTTATTATGTAATGTTCTTTAATAAATTCAAAAATTTGATCGCTTTCCTTCAAAAATATTTTATTTTATAGAAAATCGACTTAATAATTAAAAATCTTAAAAATTTTAATCTGAATCGTTAATTTGGATAAAATCTAAAAATTCCCGATTACACGGGGCCTATACACTTCTTACACAGCCCTGCAGTAGTTGAAGGTTATAAGCGCTATTTTCTTCCTTGTATTCCAAGCGTGCGCAGCCGAGAGGCTTAGTCGTTAGGTTAGTGATGCGTTAATTACAAGTAGAGAGGGTTCGAACCCGCAGCGTTAAGAATAATTTTTAATATTACCCAAACGAGCGTTTGTGTAGTGTAGAGGGGGGGAATGTGTGTTTGTAGGTAGGTTTGTATATAAAAATAGTAAATTAAAGACTGCTTGAAAGTAAATAAAGTTTTGAAATGTACTAAGAATATTCATCGATTCAACTACTGATCTTATTTGATTTACCTATGTTCCTGCAGTTCACTTAACTTCAAAAATGACACTGGGGCCTTTACAAACTACGGAATGTAAGTTAAAAAGTAGTCAAACCTACTGAGATTTTTTTTCGGTGTACGTGTAACGAAAAAGTATTGTCAATTTACTCAGAAAAAATTTTCTAGTTTGAAAACAGATATTTTACTTTGAAAACAGTGAACTTAACCTACCAAGCGAATATCCCTCCGTTGCCGTTCAAAATGGTAAATATTAGTCTTAACTCAAACTTTCCCTGTATTTTTTATCTTAGTACAATACAGATTTTCGGTACATTTCCCAGTACCGCGCCAGTACAGTCCTTCGGTACAGGCATACTACTATTTTCAGTACAGCGCCGGTACAGATATTTGGTACAGGCATAGTACCATTTTTAGTACCGCGCCAGTACCGACAAACAACTCCCAGCCGAGTGACATTTCGGACGAATACCAGTACCCAGCCGTTTTCCACCCGGTATTATGCCAGTACAATGCCAGTACCGACATCCGCCCGGCGGTACTGGCGCGGTACCAAGCCAGTTGTTGGGTTGAAAAGTAGCAGGCGCATTTTTAAGACCAAATGGCATTCGATTAAAATGATAATGTCCAAAGGGTGTAGAGAATGCAGTTTTCACTTTGGATTCCGGGTGCATTTTAACCTGATGAAAACCAGAAGTTGAAAAATATTGAGCACCCCCTAACTGATCCAAAATATGAGTTATATTCGGAAGTGGGTATGCATCGCTGATTGTTTTCTCGTTAAGTTGATCTATAACCATACGCCAAAGTTTATTTCCCTTTTCGTCAGGCTTCTTAGGAACAATCCATACAGGCGAATTAAACGGTGAATCTGAGTCTTCAATAAAATTAGATTCTAGCAATTTATCAGTCTGTTTCAATATTTCTTCGTTTTGAATTTCAGCTGGACGGTACTGTCTTTGAAAGGTAGGAGTTTCGTCAGTCGTGTGAATTTTATGCATTATAACGTTAGTAGATCCTAATTTATCACCATCTAAAAAGAAACGATAAGAAAACTCAGAGAAGGGACCAAGTAAACTATTTATTTCTTCGTCATTTAGGTCTGGAAAATTGAGCAAATTCATTATTCTAGTTAGTCTGTCTGGATGTTCTTCAAATTTTTCATCTTGTAAACTTTCTTCTATACTTAATGTCTGTATATTATGAATAGTAGTTTCGTATTCAAAAAGTTTTATTGGAGTGATTATTAGTTCTATATCATGTAAAGTGGAGTTAATAGCATAAACTTGAACCATTCCGTCATTATTTTTCACAAGATTTTCACCAATAAAAACCCCTTCGCCCGTATTGATTCTCTCTAAATAACCTTATTTTAAATCTTGGTTTTCGATTTGCAAGGAAACTAATTTTCGCGTTCGTGCAGGTAAATAAATTATTTTTGGTTGATTACAATTTATAGGCTTCAATTTTAAAGTAATTATTTCATCAGAAAATGACATGGTTGCAAAATTAGTTCTCAAAAAATTCATACCAAGTATTCCACAAGATGAAACAGAAAATTTATCATGAACTAAATGAAATTCGACTTTGGTACCAAAGATTTTTAATATTACAAATCCGTGAGTTTTCTGCATTCTTTTTCCAATTCCAGTTAGGTAATATATACATGTTTCGTCACGGCGAATTTTCTCTTGGATACACGATTCTTTTAGAAGGTTTAATTCGCAACCCGTATCAATCAATAATTTAGCTTTACCCTTATGAAATTTTTCATTGAGTACTTCTATTGTTGGATTCTGTGAGATTCCCCCTTTCCTGACTGCAAATGCAACTCATTTAATTGGCGCTATGTTGCATTGTTGTTGCTCATCGTTGCGCCTTGACGACAAATAAGTCCGGAGTTTAAATGTCCTGATACAGAAGAGACAGAAGAAATAGATGCAGCCCTTTTCATTTGTTCTAATGTTCCCTCTGCTTTCTTAACCCTTCTTTCTGCTTCGTCAATTTTATGTTTAAAGCATTTTTCAAGATTATGCCCCTTTTTATTACAATATGAGCATTCCAATGTGTTTCTAATTTTACCCATGAAATTTTTCGATTTACTGAATTTTCTATCGTTAGGGAGAGAATTTATATTTCTATGAGCGCAATTTCTGGAAATATGTCCATCTTCCCCGCATGTGTAGCAAACGAAATTATTAATTTCAACTGCAACTGTAACAAATAGTATCTTCATCTGACGATTGTGACGAATGCTCTTCTCGGATATGATTTATTGATCTATGATTCGACTTATGATTTAGATCGCGTTCTGCATCAATTGCAGCATTTATCGCATCTTGTAATGAAGTAGGATTCTTTTGTCTGACTCTGGCTTCTAATTCGCCTTGCAAACCTAAATGAAAACAAGTGGCTACGTCAAGGTTATACTATTTAATTTTTTCTGGCGCTAGCTCAGGTAAAGATTGCTGTTCAATTATTTCCGTCATTTTGTAAAATAATTCTGTAACTCTAGCACCATATGATAAAATATCTTCACCCTTATTTTGTTTCACATGAGCTATTTCAGACTCCACTTGAAAAATCCTTGTTTCTTATTTTATTTTTATTGTATATTCTACTTTTCACTTTTATTGAGTAAACTCTATATTTAGATTATTAAAATTTGTAATTAAATAAATGAAATAAGAATAAAACTAATTATTTAGTAGTAATAAAAAATATTTTTAAAATTTGAATGATTTTAAAGAAACACATATAGATACATATATATATATATATATATATATATATATCTAGTAAAGATATGGACGCTTTCTAAATTAAAATTTACTTATATTCTAACCAAACCTTGAGATGTCCAAATAACGCAAACATTTAATTCAACCTGAAAATAAAAAAACACTCACTATTCTTTTTGTAGTAAGCGAAAATGACCATTTCCCAAAATAGAGGGTTCACTCCCGCACTAAAAACACTGAAATCCTTGATTGTTGTCCCGCGATGTCAGTCGATCCCTGCAGAAAAAGGTCCAAGTCCCACGAAGGTGAAGAATCCAGTCCGCTAATCCGATGATCCAATGGAGGTGAAAAATTCTCAAATCAAATGATTAAATAATTTATTCTTTCTTTACTTTTTTCTAATGCTAGCTACTCGATTCACCAGCATTGTACTCAAAGTAAATGAAAGAAATTTTGAAGAAAAGTCCGTCGATGGTCCACTAATTATATCGCTGCTGTCGTCCCACGATGATCCACCCTTGATCGAAAGTCACTATAATTCGCTGATGTTCCCACGATGGTCTTAAATTTTCAGGCATTCACTTCTAACACTCTTTATTTAAAAATTCAAATCATCCCGTACCGAAACTAATATACTAAAAGTTTATTTTTGCTTAATTAATTCAAAAAGATCCCGGACGAGCCCCCAAATTATTTTTGTTACGTGCCGCGCAGTAGTGATGGGCGATACGTCGGAAAGTATCGATACTTCGTATCGATACATATCGGTTGTGTCTGTATCGATACGCAGAAATAATCGAATAAAAGTATCGATATAGTTGTATCGATACACATATTCAGAGATGAGTTGGGAGATTGCTAAAGTAATGGAATAAGAGAATTTCACAAAAGTGGGCTGATAAACGCGCCCTCTGAACGCGTTGCGCAAAAGGTGTACTTTGCGCGACGGTAAATAATGAAAGTTAGAAAATCCAGAAATTCTCCTCGCTTCCTTCATGCAATGCTATTTTTAGATTTCACGCTTTCGGTTATTGAGTCGGAATTGAGAATTGTGTATTTCTGTCGAAACCGTGCAAAAGAGGCGTGAAGCAGACGACAATTTCAAATTTACGAAATATGTTATTTAAGAGACAACACTTTTTTCCGATATTTTGGAAAAAATCTGCCTAAAATAAAAATCTGAAATATCGTGTAAAATTTTATAAGCATTTAAACACTTCAAAAATAAACTTTCAGCAAAATTTGATGCCAATAAATGTTCCAAACTTGAATCAATATATATTTTCCTATTCAAATTTCCATACTTCTTATCAATTTTGTGCATTTAAAAACTTTTGAAGATATTTTCTATTAAGAAGAGATAAACATAAAATTCAGGTTTAAAATTTACATTCTCAGTTTTATGTTAGCAATATTTTCATCTCACATTTTTCTAGCCTAAGCACAGACTTTACATTAAAAAAATTAAATGGTCTATGGAAAGGAAAAATTTTCTAACAGATGTGGATAAATTAAGAAGCAAAAATATGTGTTCATTAATATCTTCATGAACATGTAAATATTTATCGATATTAAATTTTACATAAAATTTTTTGTCCGAAGAGTTCAAATCTTGTTACAATATGACAAGATCATATGGACAAGTTCAATTTTTTTAATGAAATATTTTGTAATTTTTAATCTGTCTGTTCTTCTGAAATCGGAGGAAGATTTGAACAGTAAACAACAAATTTTGCAATGGAATTCAAGGTCAATAAAAGCTTAAAGTTTTATATTAAAATTTTAATTACAAAATTTTGAAGCTTTGTAGTTATAACATTTTTTGGAATTTACATCTTCTACATGACAATTTGTATATATATATAAACTACCATCGGAAATTACAGAGGTTGACTTGGAGTTTCAACTTTCGTTAAAGTGATTTATTTTATAGAAAGATATTACAAAAGAAATTTTAATTTAGATCTCTTTGAAGGAAATTAATAAGTATGTAAAAAAATTAAAATTTTAAAAGATTTCTTTTAGTATGTCCTCATAGTGATTTGTTAACCTAATTAAAATATTTTTAGAAAGTCTTTTCTGGATTCTATATGCTGGGGTTGAACATGTTACAAAAAGTCGTGTAATTTTAAAAATGTGTATCCCCATACCAATGAAACCTTAAAGTGTGCTGTTCGATAAAATATTAGATATAATATATTTTACTTTTGAATAATCAAACCTTTTATTTATACTTATATATTGAAACTTTCATTTATAATATGTTATGTATTCTGAAAATTTTTTCAAAATGTTTTATTCTAAAGGATTTATTTTCAATTTTACTTCATTCCAAATTAAAGTTAGTGTACGATTTCGTGTGCTAATTTTGATATAATTTATGTATTTTTCAAATATGTAAACCTTTTATACTCAAACATTCAGAATTATTTTGAATTCAAAATGTTTTAATAAATTGCATTGGCTTTAGGGTCCATAAATGAAGAAGTCTATTATAAATTAAATCAAGGGTCATTACAATTTACTATTTTAATTGTTTTAATAAAACATTGAATAATTTAAAAACATTAAACATATTAATACGTTCATAGTTAAATACTTAAGTTTAAAGAATTTGAAAATCTTTCTGTGGAAAAAAGACGTTTTCGAATGCACCGGGATTCGAGACCGGGTATTTCGATTGCCGGTCGACTGTATGTACATTCGTGTAAAAATATTAAATATTTTGAAAATGTTTTTTCAAGTATTTTACTTTATAGTAATGATTTGTTGAATTTACTTCACACCGAATAAATCTCAAAGTGCAAGATCGCATGCGAATTCAAATACAATTTATGCTTTTTTTGTAATATTTAAAACCTTTCTTTACACAGACACTTCCATCGGAAATTAGAGGTTCATATCTTATTTAAGCTATTGTTAAAGTAACTTAATTTTTATAATAAAAGGTTAACATTTTTTCATGATGCTAAAATAAAAGTTAACACAGTTTTGCTTCTAATAAGCCCAAGTTAAGAGCATATTAATATTAATTTTGTAAAAATATACTACAAAAAATCTGCCCGCTTCGTGGGCACATTCTCATGGCGCGCTTCGCTTGCAAGTGTTACGTCACAAATACGTAAATACTTACTTTGATCGAAGATTCCTCGTTTTAAGTTAGGATCGAATGATCCTCGCTTAGGGATGAGGATAAGTCAATGAAAGACACAATGATTATGAAAATAATACAAATTGAATTTATTTTACTGGTTAAAATTTCCGGATATACATTCGTTAAGACAATTCTTATATAATGTAGGCACAGGCTGGTTGGTACGTAGGTGAGAAAGAGACAAAGAATAAAGATAGAGAGAGAGAGGTTCGGTACCTTTATGATTCGTAAGTTGTGTTGAGGTTTAATCCACACGGCGGTGAGTTGTAAGTACTGGATCCCCACAGGTGTATTCCAAGTGTGTGAGAGAGACGGAGTTATAGGCCGCACAGGTATATTCCGTAAAGGGCGGTGATTCAAATTTACGACACTGTTCGAAGATCTTTACAAGATCTATTCAAGTCTACGATGACTTTTACGACTCCCGAACTTGGATTTGAAATTGTACCGGTCGAATTTTATTAATCTCAAACTCAGAGATTTTCGAAGTTAAATTGAAATGCTGCACTGGACTATTGTCGCGAGACCGGTTATAAATCCGAAGGAAAATTTAAGTGTCGAACTAGACGAAGAATTTACTGACTGCTTTCTCTTGGTGTGGGCCTCTTTTATATTTTTTCATACAAATTGACGGTCAGCGAAAATCCTGACGTAGTCATATCTTCTTAGAGGAGAAGGGGCCCTATACTGCTCCCTACTTCCCCTACTCCTTTATCGATTTTCTCATAGATTTCTTAACTCAATCCAGCCTGTGTGTATTATATACATTCAAATACGTCGCGGGACGTGACACAAGTTTGAGCGCGCCTGGGGCGCGCGATTCGATCGTCGCACTCGGTCTTATATTCTTCGGACCCTAAAGCCAACTAAGAACATGAACAATATTTGAATATTAATACTAAGGGTCGATATAAGTCCTGTTTCATTATTATTTAAATTTATTACTTGTAATTTGATACTTAAGTTCAAGTCAATTTTATAATATTATCGATGTGAATTACATTTTCTCAAAGTTACTAAATTTGTTTTTGATTTCAAATGAAAAAAGAAATTCAATTTACTTAAAGCTCTATCAGCCTTAAAGAACACATTCTTATCATGAAACTTGCGCTTCGCGCTCGATTTTCTGTATACATTTCTGTAACTTTCTAATAATTTACAAGATTACAAAAAATCTATTTTCTTCCAAATATTTAAAAAAGGAGGAGAATTCATAGATTCTTTTAGAGAAAACGATTTTTTGTATTATCGCTTATTTTGTATCACACATATTTTGGTTCAAAAATGGAATTTTTTATTTTCAATATTGTCAGTATTTTCAATATTTTCATCTTGTCAAAAAATGTCCTACTGAGAATTTGTAGACCTAATTTAGGCAAATAATTTTCTATCTCAACGTTTTTTTCGTATGTCACATATTTTGTTCAAATAATGGAATTTTTGAATTTTAATCGTATTTTTCTAAATTATAATGAAAAATATACGTTTTATTAGAAACTATATCTGAAAATATTTGTATATATTATTGAAACGAACAATTTTCCATTCTTACGTTTTTTTCGTATTTCACATATTTTAATTAAAAAATTTAATTTCGGATTTTCAATGGTATTTTTTTTTAATTAAAAAGAAAAATATACATCTTATGAAAAAATGTTGCAGTTCAAACTTGTAGATCTTTATATCATATAGGTTTGGTTTCGTCGGTCTTGCGGTCAATAAAACAACATTCTATAAAAAAACTCCTTCATTATATTTGGTCAAAAATTCTCCTATGTTTCAACCTCACTGCTGGTCTTTTTCAAGGAATATATATGTCACTAAAAATTGAATAAATCAATTTACCATCAAATTTCTTTTTCCAAAGAGAACTATTTTATATGTTGTGTTGATGTAATAAATAAGTACTTACATAAATTACAAAAAAACGAAAGCACACATGAAGATTCAGTCTTATTCTTGAAAATGTTATTAAAATCAAAGATTGAGGGCTTCAATAATTTAAAATTACATTATAATACGGTGTGTACAATACGATGAAACAACGCAAACTGTAGGATAGAGAGACGAAGATACGATAAATTGAATTAAATTCACCAATGAAAAGCGTGCTAAAGCTTGAGAACACAAACTTGAAAATCATTTGTTTAATAATGCCATGGCAAATTCGATTAATACTCATAATTTCAGCCTTACAATTTATTGAAATATTAATATTTTTATTGATATAAATTGATTCAATAATTTTTCTTTAATGTTGTTTTATTGACCCTAAGACCGACGAAACCAAACCTATATATGATATAATAATATAATGGTCGAAGAAATAGTCATCCGTTCTTTATAAAGGAAAAAAAACAAACAAAAATTCTAGCCTGTTGTTAACAAATTTCTAAGTTTTTCGTTCATTTTATCCGGTTTTCTATATACAGTGAATTCTACATACAGTAAAACCTATCGTAGCCGACACTCTCCTAACGAACATCCCACTCTGACGCTTCACATTATTGGTCGAGAAATGTGCATGGTCAGGGCCGTCTTAAATACCGTCTTTGGAGGGTCCTCATATTTTTGTAAAACGTCTTAGTAATTTTCTTTTTCAATGAATATTTCAAATTATATATTAATTTAATTAATGATTATATTTGAATTATAAAATTTAATTACAATTTAACTTCGAAAAATTGGAGAATGTTCATAACCAATTATATTTCAACTTATTAAGATCTTAAATATGTATGAACAGTCGTGCAACATAACCTCAACTGTCATCTATACATTTTCCACTAAAAGAACTAAGTTTTTTTTATAGTTTTTTATTGACTGAATTTATCCATGAAATTTTTAAATTATCAACAAAAAGAACTGATTATTTTTCAAACTAACTTTTACTCACCTATTTGCACAAAAGTAAACACAAAAAATATGTACAAGCCGGTACACGTGTGTTACTAAACACAGGGGCACCTGTTGCCACAGCACTGAACCAAGCTAGTAATAAGTCCCTAGCAATCATCGCATGTCATTGGTACCCATCGTAGCCGAACTTGGCTCCCATATGTGTCGGCTACGATAGGTTTTACTGTATTTTTTTCAATTCGTGTTGTTGCTTACTGGACTTCTTCATTTTGAATTGCAAGCAATGAGATAAGTTTTTGAGTTTCATTATTATCCTTATTTTAACTATCTTCTACATTTTTATCTTTTACGAAAATTTTGAATTAATCTTTTAATTTATGGCACTGAAGAGGGCCCCCATATGTGGCCGAAACGTTTGCCTTCTCTCTTTTTTTGCGTTTTGTCATCAAAAATGTCACTTTACAGTTATTACTGTTGTAGATCTTTATGTAGTAAACCATTTTTTATCATAACTTTTATTCGTATCTCGTATAATTTAACTGGAAAATGGATATTGACTTTTTTCAAGTTTTAATATACTGTAACTTTCTTAAATTTATTTTAATTGCAAAATATTATCAGGATAATTAGTGGAGATTTACGAGAATTATCAGAAACCAGTCTTAAAATTTTTGATTTTTTCATAAAGTTTTTTTCAAAAACACAAAAAATGCTCCTATTTTGACCATTTTTGTCAGATGTAGCTGATTAACGAACTTGTCCTTACTTTTTCAGCTGCGATAATGTATGCCAAAGCTCAATTCGATCTGACAATTTTTTTCTATCCAGAGTTATCGAGTATATGACCTATTACTACTGCAGACGGACAGACAGACAGACAGACACTTTCGTAAAAACCGTTTTTTCTGACTCAGGGGATCTCAAAACGTAAAGATTTAACGAAAATTCCGAGAATTATTTTTCACATAAAACCAAAACCTTAATTCTCATATGATGAGAATCTAAAAGACATCAAATTTAGATCTTTCTTAATAATATTAATAACTCAAAAATTAATTAACATTGTCAAAATAGTCTCATTTCAAAGGTAAGTTTTCATAGTATTTTTCTAAATAATTAAAATGTTTTTGGAATTTTTCTGATAGATTCTGCTCTAGAATCAAAGATGGTAATGAAAAATCATCCAATTTCAAATGACGATTATACTACATTCATTTGAAGAATTCAAAAAATCCGAACTATCAATATTTTGATAAAAATTTCTAAATTTATTAAAATATGATATACATCGATTTTTAAAAACTTCTTGAAGAAGTTATATATTTTAAAAATTGCATGACTTTTTTTAATTCTGTTCAACCCCAAGATAGAATCCAGAAAAGAATTTCTAAAAATATTTTGATTAGGTTAAGAAATCACTATGAAGACATACTGAAAAAAACCTTTTGAAATCTAAATCTAAATTAAAGTTTCTTTTGTAATATCTTTCTATAAAATAAAACACTTTGACGAAAGTTGAAACTCCAGGTCAATCTGTAATTTCCGATAGTAGTTTATATATATATTTCTAAAATGAATAAGTTTTTACCAAATTCAGTAATTTTTTTACAAGAATTTTGTTTTGGAAATTTTATTTTTAATGCTTTTAGCCATTAAAGAATTTATTATAATTTCCAAAACATGGAAACGGTTAAGTTGTAGAAAGCCTTTTTCTTAAAAAAATTATCCGTGATAAAGTTTTTCTGAATTAGTCATGGAATTCATTTTTGTGTTAGCTATAAGCTTAATATTATGTTATATTTTTTAGAAGTTTATTGTGCATTTATATAATTTATTTGTAATATAGATCTTATTTGGAATTAGATTCTGAATCAATTTGATGTGAAAACTTAATTTTATTAAATCAATGTGAAATTTAATTTTGAATAAAATGTACATACAAATACTGTCAAATTATAAAAAAAATTTCCTATATTTTGCGTATTTTGAATTACCCCAAATCATTTATCAATACTTTTTAGGAAATACTTTTTAGGATTTGTGACTGTGGTCCATGAATTCGCATCATGCATAAAAGTAAAAAATGACAATTGAATGACATCAGAGACTTTACATTATTCATACAAATTTAATTAATATCAGCAACTTTTATTACATAAATGTCATTTTAAATTAATTTATTTTACACAGTTGCATTTCTTAATCCAAATGATTTGTTTGATTTGTTACGGCGGTCGGTAAAGTCGCATCATGTACAAAAGTAAAAAATGACAATTGAATGACATAAGAGACTATACATTATTCGTGCAACTCTAATTAATATCAGCAACTTTTATTACGTAAATGTCATTATTAAATTAATTTATTTTACACAATTGCATTTCTCAATCCAAATATAGTTACAGCAGGCGGTAAAGTCGCATCATGCACAAAAAAAAAAAATTACAATTGAATGACATCAGAGGCTTTAAAAAATACTGTTTACATTATTCATGCAACTTTAATTAATTTCAGCAAATTTTATTACGTAAAGTTCATTAGTAAATTCATTTACCTTACACATTTGCATTTCTCAATCTTTAATTCTGTTTTTAAATTTAGCGCGCAAAATGCTACTGAGAGCAGGTGAAGCCGCCTTCAGTGACAGGTATTATGTTTTTCTAGTTATTATCACTGAAAAATAAGATAATTGTATTTATTGCTACACCTTATAATCCAAATTTCGCCACAGAATCATAATTCCAATGCTTTTAATGTCTTTTTTACCGTTCTTAGCCGTAATAATGCGAGGTCATAGAACGGTTATAGAACGGATAAATTATGGATAATGATTTCATTTCTTAGCGCTTTTTATTATATGCCGCTTATTTCGAACCTAATATCCAGACTTGCCTCTAATGTAAACTTAGAACTAGTGTACAAAATATTTATAATAGACTTACAAAAGGTCCTTATACTCTAACGTGCGCATGCAGGGTTCTCTGAAGCCCTCTCATCGCACCGACTCCTTGTAACTATAAACTAAATATTTGAAAAACGTGAGAAAGCTCAGTTCAACTTTCAGGAGTTAGTAACTATATCTCTAATTAAATTACCTTTATAATCTTTCTTTAGATAGCTGATCCAGGACAAAACGTGAATTGAAAACTATTCTATATCTAGCTCTAGAAGTCCAACAATAAATCTTTATTAGTATTAAAATATTAATTAAATGAATAAAATGATTAAAGATTTGAATAACTAAATTTATAAATTCCCGCAAACTTAACTCGAGAGATGTTGCCATCTTGCGTAAATACGAGCGAATTAGCGTCGCTCGTTACAAATTAGGACTTAAGGTGACACCTATTAGGTTTAATTGCAAACACTTTTGTGAATCGACGAAGTTCATGAGAGTTGTTATTGGTTAGAAATCATTATGAATAATTAAAGAATATAGAATATAAAATAAGGTGACTATTAATTTATTTTTTTAAAATAGTTAACCAAAATTGATAAAAACAGTATAATAAGGAACAATAAAAAGAATAATGATTATGTTGGTTTAAGGGAAAAATAAACTTAGAAATATATCGATTTAGAAAATATAGGTATTTATTATATAAATAAATATGAAAGTTATTCAAAACCTTGTATTTATAATTCTGATGGTTGTATTTATTAACCTATTTAAAACTAGATTTTAGCGAGTTAATAGCTCTTTAAATCGAAAATTTAATTTAAATTATTTAAATTTGCATATTACTTAATTTTTTCACGTTATGCTACATTTATCTTCTTCTCTTATAATAGAGATTATAATAATATAATATATTATATATATATAAATGCAGCTATGTGCTTGCATCTTTAACTTTTATTGTACACACAGTTACAAGACACACCAACCACCATGCGCTCAGCATTTATCTGTAAAATAATTTTTCAATATTATGTGATCCGTACAAACAATTTTATAATAGAAAAGCACTTTTAAAAATTACCCTCAAGTATACTGCATATGGTGGTTCTCCTATATTTACTTGTTGAACCACATTTTCTTTAATTAAGTAACTTGCACCTTGCATTCTATACTCTGTAACATCTCGAACGTGTACAGTTTCTGCCAATTTTTTTCCTTTAGGCTGAGTTTGCTTTTGAAATGTAATGTTGTGCCGTATAGATGCAAATCCGCTTTTTATAATGATATATTCCATGCTGGGAAAACCGAAGTGTAATCCTGAAATCCGTAATTAAATTGTTTAAATCTGGTCATATTTTTGATTTACTGAAAAAATCTTACTTACTGAATGTAAATACATGTACAGAAAATAATTACGAGCTAACGAGCTTGCAAACGTCGTGTAAACATATCACGTACGTAGCCTTACATGATCGAGTCTAGCTTAGTAAAATCACAATTTTCCACTGTTATACTTACTGTTTATAATTTTTATATATTGACATTCGATGTTGTTAATACGATTGAACTCCAATTGACTCCACTCAATGCTCTGTAACTGTTCTACTTTGATACACAAATTATTTTCATGCTATTTACCTAGCCTTGCTGTAAAAACTTTACTCCATTAGTTCGTTTGTTTCAGTCACCAGATAGCGCGACATGGTTTTCTCGGTCCCTATAAAGAACAACAGAAAAACCGGGAGTGATGGTACGGTTAGCGCCGCACGTCAGCATTTGGTCAATTAATTTAAGAATGCAACTCGCGACACTAACGAGAAACGGGGTCAAGTTAGAATCGATTCGATTCTCTTCCTTCTTTTTTTTGGAGGATACCTTCCATCCAGGCTTGCCTACTCTATGGAGAAAACTACTCGTTTTTCGTGAAGTCAATGTACACTGATGTATACTACACGAAACTACTTTGGTCTCCCGTCTCCTTATGTCTATTTTCCATGGTTTTGATTGGTTTTGGTTTTCATTGTGCTCCAGGCCTCCAGGTTATAGTAGACATAGTGAGGTCATAGCCTTGCAAGAGCACTAGAAATAATACAGGTTGAAAAAGGAGAACGTAGTAAGTCACAACACTGAAAAGAGTAACAGATAAAAAAGTATAGAAAGTCTGATATTATTTCACTTTGGTTGAGAAAGTCGCGTTGCTGCAATACAGGTTAAAGATTTTAAAACGTATCTCAAAATGGAAAACAGTGGAGAAAGTGGCGACGATGGAGGTCCTCTGGGCACAACAACTTTTCTTACTGGCAGTGGAGTTACCGGTAATTACATTGGAGGTGATTTAGAAGGTATGCAGAATATTTAATATTAATTGTAATGTTATTCGATACTAACACCCATCTGGTATTGAGTCGATGAAAATGTCTTAAATTAATAAAACAATTTTAATGTCAACAGACCAAAAAAAATTTCTTTAATTTTACCACACTGAACGTTAGACTGAATATGTACCACTCTGAATGTAGGCATTTCACATTTTCACAAGCACAGGGAAATATCATTAGTTTGTACTTATACTTTGAAGTTAAGTAATTTTTCCGAGCGATTGTGTAAAATTACATTGAACGGTGAATTTAAGGCCATGATTCAATCGGACCATGTGACTAAATTATACATTCATTCGTTTATGTAAGATAACTCTTAATTTACAAAGTATCTTTCTGAAAATTTGGGAAAGGTAATAAAAGACAATAGAGCACGTCTCTTAACTTCTTTTTAGTAAAAAGTTTGAAAATAATTAGAAATTTATCGAAAATTACAGATAACTGTATAAATTTTTGCAAAATTTTCACTCAAACGTAGTTGACAGACGCTCTTTATCGTCTTCTGTTATATTTTCCAAATTTCCAGCAAGATATTTTGTAAAATAAAAAGTTATCTTATAATAAACTTTTACAGGAATTTAGTCACATGGTCTGGTTGATCTATAGCCTTAAAGGTTAACGTGGTATATTCGCCAACAGAGCTTTCATTTACTGAAATTCAACAGAAATTCAGTCTTGAGTTTTCAAAATTAATTAATCTAACAAGTTAATTTTTTTGATTATGCTTTCACATAAATATGTTTTTCAAACCTTGTATTTAATGAAAAATTATTTTGTAGAGGGAATAAATTTCAAGCACACAATAGAAGAATCTATACAAGGTTACTAATATTATAATACTGGTTATTCACGTTAAAAAAATATTACGTAAATGCCTGGTGCAAAATTATATTTTTCATTTTCGGATATTGCGCAGTCGAAAGCGTCTTTTTTCCACAGAAAGATTTCAAATTCTTTAAATTTGAATTTCATTTGCATTTATTTGCGATTTAAGAGTTTGAAATTGTCTACGAGGACACCTGTAGGTAATGTATCCTATCTGATACGCGACTAGTGATTTTTCTATAATGTAGGCAGTGGCAGAAATATCAAACTCAACTAATTAATTTTACCGTAATTATAACTCTTTTTCTTAAAAATTTGACGGAAAATTAAAAAAAAAAGAAATTTATAGAAACCTTCATTTAAAAACTGCGTAATTAATGAATTCTTACTTTGAAATATGCAATTTCGCACATGCTCATGAAAATTTTTAAACATTGTGACTTTACTATGCTAAAATTGTAGAAGTACATTGTTCATGCACGCATGTACTGAGTAATGATAATTCACATTGCGGAAATATGAAGCTACTTTTGAAAAAAAGGAGTTGACCATCGTTCGTAATTCCACAACGCTCGGTAAAATCTACTCGTTGAACGAGTTATGTTCTACGTTCAACATGACACATACAATGTAATTTTACTACTACAGTAGCCAATTTTTTTCGTTTTTCTACAGTTTATGGAACTTTAGGCCTCAATTCTTTCGAGCCATGATTTATTAATACATAAAAAATTTTGGAATTTGTTTCAAATTCGTAGTATATGAAATAAATAAATGCCCTAATGATTAATGAAGAAACAAATACACACTTTAGGAACATTATGCTTTTGATTCTCAGTATTGATCATTTCATTTTTCAATTCTATAACTGGATTTTTAATTGCTATTTGCACATATAAAGGTAATTAATTTCAAGGATGTTGAGAGTTGAGGTAAAACACACTAATGAAGGGAGTGAAAAAATTGAAAATTATTCATGATGGTTTAATTATTCAAAATTTCTAAGAGGAAAAAATCAGGGGATTTCATTAACATGTATTAATTCATCTTAAAAAGCATGTCCGAATGAAAAAAAAATATATTTTTATAAATCTCGTTTTGAAAAACAGATGATCCAGAGAACACCGACGACTCTAATCACGGCGGAGGAGATCCGTTACAAGGAGGCGGAGGTGGAGGAGGTGGAGGTCCTCTTCGAGAACAAGACCGTTTTCTTCCCATAGCCAACGTTGCAAAAATCATGAAAAGAGCAATTCCTGAAGCTGGAAAAATAGCAAAGGATGCACGTGAGTGTGTCCAGGAATGTGTTTCTGAATTTATATCCTTCATTACTTCTGAAGCCAGTGATCGATGTCACATGGAAAAGCGAAAAACCATTAACGGAGAAGACATTCTCTTCGCCATGACAACTCTTGGTTTCGACAATTACGTTGAACCCTTAAAATTATACCTTCAAAAATACAGAGAAGCTACAAAGGGTGACAATCCCCCAGGTAGTACATCTGGTAATGGCGATCGAAAAAGTGAATCTGGTCATTCTACTATTTACGAGGAGCAACTTTTCGCAATCCAGACAGCGGCTGACGCCACAACTTCAGACACGCCTGTTATATACAGCTATTCTACTGCTGATCAGATGCAATTTCAGTTATCTTGATTATCGGCAATCGCCACACCTTTATCTTCCTTTACTTGAGGTACAAATGTACAATTTTGTTCGGAACAGTGAATTTTAAATTTTCGCGAGAACAAAGTATCTTTTCTAGATAGGAAGGAGTAGCAGGAGCATTGCGAAAATTTTTTCAAATTATTTAGGGCTGTACGACAATATCAATATTTCATATTCGTTAATAATATTGGGGTGTTTGATATAAGTTTTAAATACTCAAATGATTTGAGTTAAATTGAAAGACTGAAGAATCTTGCTGAAATGCAAGAGTTACCAAAAATACCGAATCTACCAAAAACCGTCGCACAGTCCTGCACTATCGTCGAGAAAGCAGAGCAAACTCAACTTTTTTTATTTTCAAATAACAATTTCAAGACCTCTAGTAGACATTTTCGAAAGAAGAAGATATATATGTGACCTGTCACGAGGAAAGTGACTCCTAAGGCTGCAAAAATCGATTTTCAGGTTTTTGCATTTATAAGTAATTTTTAAGTTGTTCTTTCCAGTTGACAAATTCAAAAAAATTAACTAATTTACACTGCTGTGCAAAAGTTACTGGGTACTTGTTTTTAACCATTCACATAAAAGCTTATAATTTATAAAATACCTAACAATGAATTTTTGTCTTTAGAATAACATAGAGGGTAACAAAATTCTGCATTTAATGATTTAATTTTAGTCAATTATGAACGAAGATATTGCGAAAAAAGTCAAGATTTCAAAGTTTTTTAGAATTCTAAACAACTCTTGAGACAATGAACATTTTTGAACTTTTCTGAGCTTATTATGAAGGTAATTCACATAAACTATTAGCAACGTATCAAAAATATTTGGATAGATGTTTTCTTCATACTATTAAAGTTAAAATTTAGAAAAACAAAGTTGTGAGAATACAAAAGATTCTCATACTTGAAAAATCGATTTTAAAAATTATACAAATTGATAATAGGAAAAAAATACAAAACATCATTAAAAATACAATCAAATTATTTTTTAAATTTCTTTCATAAATAAATAATTTCACAAATTTGAAGTTCTACAACTTATTCGTTCTGAGCTCAGATTTTGGCTGCATTAAAGACAAATTTATTATAATTTACTTGTTACATTACTGACATTCTACGTAAATCTCATTTTGAAATGAGTCAAGAAAAATAAAAAAATATGCATTATTTCAGTTTATTTTCATTAATAATGGACTAAAACATTTATTTTGCACAGCAGTGTACTTTGTCCGTAATTAAGCTGCAAAGTACGCGGGAAATAGCGTTCTTCGTTGGTAGCCTCTCTTTCAAAAGTACGCCCTGTAAAATCTTGCCTTGCAGCCTTGAGTCTCTTTCCTCTTGACAGGTCACATATAATTCCTGTGATGCTAAACTTCACAACGGTAGTGCATCAGTATTTCGTTATTATTGTAGATTAAATCTCAAACAATCCTAGAGTAATACAAATGTATTAAGAATGATCTAAAACTAATAACATAATAAACATAAATAAGAATTAGTTGATGCTGGTTATCAATCAGAGCCTAAATCTTTGAAATCTGAAGCATAAAAATTGAAGCACCAGGAGAACTATAGAATATATTTTTAATAGTTTTAGGAGAGCCTTTTGTGAATGGAGGATTTTCTTGGAATGAAAGATTCTATTTAAAAAACATCAATTTGTTCTTTATTTTCAGTTCCTTCAATTAAAGTGTTAAATCTCATTGTATTAGTCTATTGAATTAGCGAGTGTTAGTGACAAAACTCAGATTGCGAGTGATCCGACTAATTCGCTCCATTCTGGTTAGTACCGACAGTAAAATCGTATCTATGGTTTTGTAGAAAAAGTCCAACTTCAAAAAATCGGATCGCTATTTGGGTAATTCGGCAGGACAAAGCAGAAGCTCGCATCCTCTTTTCGTTGGTGGAACCAGACTAGACGAAGGCATTGCCGTTTGAGATAAGGGCGACAGAAGGGAGGCTGTTGGCAACGACGGATCTGGTGAAGACACGTCTTCTTTATGTTTTTTTCTATTTTTCCTCGAGACACAGGGACAGGGTTGACATTGACAATGCCCACAACGACACAGACAAAGGCAAAGCAACACACGGAGGAAACAGCAAAGTAATCCGGCACAGAGTAGGGAAGGACCGACTAGTCTTAACTCGGGGCTAAGGAAACCTTTTTCCCCAGTGCCCACGAAGGAAATCACTAGGCCAAGTGCCGTAGTTCCAAGTCCTGCGTACAGCATGGTATTCGCTGCTGCACTCACTTCACCGTGGCGACGAACAACTGAACTGCTTCCTTCCTCTTCGTCATCCTCTCCACTGCTTCCATAACAGTAACTCGCATCTCGTATCTAAATCAAAAATTTAGACTTTCCAAAGTCTAGTATATAATTTTTTAAATTATCAGAGCTAAAGCTTGAAATACTTGAAAAAAATTTCAACACTTGTGTACATTTTTATAAAAATCATTTATCTTATATCTCTGCGTTATTAATCAATAAACATCATTAGAATTTCAAAATTTTAATCGTAAGAGACTAGAATTTATGAATTTAAATACTTTAGGATGAAGTTTACCATCGTATTACCTTTGGTTCTTGACATTGCAAGTTAGTCGTTCTTTATATACATCTCAAGAATAATTAAACATTTCTAAAGTTGTTTGAATTTCATTAAAAAATAAAAATTCCCTACTTTGACCTATTTTGATCAACTTTTTTTGCAAGTTTTTCGCTAAAGAGCTACGATTTCAACTCTGACATTTAGAAAAATGTTCTTGAATTCGCTTCCTTCTTTACGTTTCATTTAACAACTTGTTCGAAAATTAATAAAATTGAATTAACTTGAAACTGCTTCACTTCATTCAATAAGTTTCCAATTTTATTTTTGTTTCGATTTTTATATTTTCTTACTTTGAAAATATTCAACTTGAAACTCAACTGACTTCTTTTGATATTTGAGATATTATCCAACGGAGAATTCAACTATTCCTATTTTGCAATAAAAAAACAGATTACCCTGTTCCTTTTCATCCACCGGCGATGAGCTTCGCATTGTCTCGTTTTGTAGCCTTCTCGAGAACCATGAGGTGACACGGGAGAAAGAGGATGAGGGCGCCTGTTGCATCCTTGCCATGCTGCTTTACTAGGGGCCTGAACTCCACACTGCAAAAATTCTCCATTACACCTATCAAGAATATATTCCTTGTAAAAAATTGTTTACTGAACTCATAAAATATCTCTTGGTCGAGATTAATTTATTCTAGGATACGATAATAAGGAAAATAGATATTTTAAAAGATTGAGAATTCATAATTAAGGAACAGATTTTCTTTTAATATCACATGTATTCAAACAAGTAATGAAATTTACTTTATTTCATTAAAAAATAAAAGGCAAAGAAAACCACATGCTTTTGAATGTTTAGTTTTGAAACTTCACTTTATTACAAAAATATGTATGCATTAAAATACTTTTAAAAGACAAATTTTACTCAAATAAATTTAATTATTACCCCCTTTGCAGTCAGTCGAAGATAAAAATCTTTCGTAACAAAAAAAGTTTCGAAAAATCAGTTTTCACAATCACATGAGAATTTCAAAATAAAGTCATTGAGGGCAGCTAAATCCTAATCTGTTTTCACATTTTTAAAATCAAAAATAATAGATCCAATATGTTGTAACAAAATTGGAAAATTTTTATTTCAAAGTTTGTAAGAATAGTCATCTTTAGGCTTTTATGGTGTCGATAAAGTGTGGAAGTGTCGATACTTTGCTTTAAAAAGTATTACAGTGCATTAAATTCATTTATTCTAAATGCGATGCTTCCTATTAAAAAGAATTGGACTTTTATTAACTTTATTTCAAATTATATATTATAAAGCTATAATTAATTTTTCTCAACTCTTTTCGCTTCGGATCTATTCAAAGTTTATGCATAATATTCCCAGTATAAATTATTGTGAAGTCATGAAGTCATGACATATAGAGTCTGACATATAAAGTATGATATATAAATATAGTCATATAGAGTATGACATATAAAGTCATGAAAATATAGAGTAAATAATTTAAATTTATTTTTATTCAGAGCTATAAAGATTGATCAGATATAACACGTGGATCAATAAATCCCGGAACTGACACATAGATGGCGTTGCCAACAAAAGTTCTGTATGATTTTTCATGAGTACCAGCCATCAAAAGATACCTGTCAAAATTTCATGACATTCTGATGTTTGGTCCACGAGTTACAGTGATTTAAGTGACGCTAGTCTTGATATTCTCAAAACAATGGATTCGAAACAATTTCGTGTGTTGATTTACCATTGCTTTTTGATGAAAAAAAACACAGTGCAAGCTCAGCAATGGCTTGAAAAGTGCTACGGGGACTCTGCCATCAAAAACAACCATTTGTCGATGGTATGCTGAGTTTAAACGTGGTCGTACAGACACTGAAGATGCTGAACGCTCCGGCGGGCCAAATGAGGTAGTTACACCGGAAACCATAAAAAAGTCCACCAAATCGTTTTCGAAAACCGTAAATTAAAATTGCGTGAGATAGCTGACACCTTAAAGATATCATACGGCAGTGTCTACGCTATTTTGCATGAACATCTGTCTATGAGGAAGCTGTTGTCAAAGTGGGTGCCGCGTTTGCTCACGGTGGATCAAAAACGAAAACGTGTTGTTGATTCCGAACGCTGTTTGAAGTTGTTTCGCCGAAATAAACCGAGTTTTTTACGTCGGTATGTGACAATGGACGAAACCTGGATCCATCACTACACTCCGGAGTCAAAGCGGTCGTCAGCTGAGTGGACTGCAGTCGGTGAGAAGCGTCCAAAGCGGCCAAAAACGCAAATGTGGGCCGGTAAGGTTATGGCCTCAGTATTTTGGGATGCTCATGGAGTTTTGTTCATCGACCACCTTGAAAAAGGTAAGACGATCAATAGCGAACGTTGCATTGGCCAATTGATGCGTTTGAAGAACGAAATCAGTGAGAAACGGCTCCAAATGAAGAAGAAAAAAGTGCTCTTTCACCAAGAAAATGCGCCGTGTCACAAGTCGCTCGCTACTATGGCGAAATTGAATGAATTGAGCTTCGAATTTCTTCCGCACCCACCACATTCACCGGATCTGGCCCCCGGCGACTACTACCTGTTTGCAGACCTCAAAAAAATGCTCCAAGGAATGAAAGGAAAGGAACGCTTATTTCGAGGCCAAAGATAAATCGTTCTACAAGAAAGGTATTGAAATGTTAGAGAAGCGCTGGACTGATTGTGTTGCTTTTGAAGGAGACTATGTTGATGAATAAAGTCGAGTTTTTCCAAAAAAATGTGTTTTTCCTAGTTAGTCCCGGGACTTATTGATCCACGTGTTACATGTCAAAAAAAATGTTGCCTTGATTTGAATATGTAGTTCTCCAATCTGTAGGTTGGAAGCATGTTCTGTAATTGTTTCATATAAAAAAAGATGAGACAATTAAATACGCTGTTTTGAATTTAAAAAATCTGATTGTAGATTTTAATTCAGCGGCCCTAAAGAATTTCGACATTATTCAGTATCGTCTGACATTATAAGTGACGGGTAATTGGGACTAGGGTTTTAGCATTCCTTCAAAATAATATAGCAAAGCAATATTATTTATTAAAGGGAAAATCACAACACAGTTGACTTCAATGCTTCTTTGTACAAAATTATAAATCGTTTCATTGATAAGTTAAATAATGAAATAACTTATTGCAAATTTGCATTAATGATCGCTAAAATAATTTTAAATTTGTCGACTTTCTTATTAAAATGATAATTTCAATGAATTTCCCAAAGAATAGAGTGATACTTTGCCTTTTTTTATTGTCTTTTTGCATTTCTGTCTTATCTCGAAAATTTGTTAAAATGATTATTTTATTATTAACCCCTTCATTGTGCAGACCGAAAATCACAAAGTGGGCCCAAAATGTGCAGGACGTTCTACTGGATGGATTCAATTGAGAATTGGTACTAAGGGGTTATTTTGGTCGCTGAATACGAATTCGGGGTCAAAATTCGAAATGGCTGATCCAATATGGCTAATCAAAATTTGCAAAAATCTAATGAATTGGCGGATTTTAATGAGAGTCGGTACTAAGGGCTTTTTTGGTTCACTGAAAACATATCTGATTCAATCTAAAATTCGTATTTTTATAAGGAGAAGTGGGACGAGTCGTTCTCGCGTGCAAGAGCGACGAGGAAGACAGAAAGGCAGCGCGCGCCACCGCCTTTCCCTACTCGCTTCTCACGGACAGGAGGTGCTTCTGTAGTTGTGACTGCGTCGGTATCAGATCTGTGCACACTGTTGTCCACAAGGAGTTCGTTCGAACGGGCGAAACCGTCAATGCAATTATCTATCTTGGCGTTTTGAAGCGTTTGTTGCATCGCATTCGTCAAATTTTTCAAAATTTATGTCGCCATATTGGATCAGCTTTTTCGAAATTTTGAATTTTTACCTCGAATTCGTATTGAGCGACCCAAATCGCATTTTCAATGAAATCCATCAATTCATCAGGAACTTTCCTTCATGACGTGTATACACGTCATCCGCAGTGAAGGGGTTAAATATTAAAGAATTTGAAATCTTTCTGAGGAAAAAAGGACGCTTTCGACTGCGCTGGGATTGGAGCCCAGGTCTCTTGATTGCCGGTCGACTGCTCTGACCACTGAGCTACACAGGCGTCCGACATCTCCTTCTCTACAGGAAGACCGCCTTATATCGCTTAGTGGTTCTGCCTTGCGGCTGTAAATGATTTCAAATTAATTAGTTGAGTTATAGATTTTTGTCACCGCCTACATTATCGGAGGATAACTAGTCGCGTGTCAGAAAGGATACGTTGTCGACAGGTGTCTTCGTAGACACTTTCAAACTGTTGTATCGCAAATAATGCAAATAAATTCAATTATTATAGGATTTAAAATCTTTCTGTGGAAAAAAAGACGCTTTCGACTTTCCTGTGAAGAATGAGATGTGGGACGGCTGTGTAGCTGAGTGGTCAGAGCAGTCCACCAGCAATCGAAAGACCTGGGCTCGTATCCCAACGCAGTCGAAAGCGCCTTTTTTCCACAGAAAGATTTCAAATTCTTTAATATTTGAATTTATTTGCACTATTTGCGATATAAGAGTTTGAAATTGTCTACGAGGACACCTGTCGAAAACTTATCCTTTCTGATATGCGACTAGTGATCCTCCGATAATTTCAAACTCAACTTTTTTTTCAAATTTGAAAATTTATTATTAATACCGTACAATTAAATCAGCTGAAATTTGACTATGGACTAGGAGCAAAAGTGGAAGAACTTTTTTTCACGCAAATATGCGTTATTGTCAGTGAAGGGGTTAAAAAGATTCAATTTACTAAAAATTGAAATTTTAAATCTAGATGACTTAATACTCAAATAGAATTTGGTTTGTTATTTCTGAGAAACTTAGAAAAAACTATGAACTGAAAAGTAATTGAGTTTTTATTGGACCAAATTATTGTGTATTTTAATAAAATCCTCCCTAAAATGTTACAATTGTGATTTAAAATTTGAAATCGACAGAAAAAAATACCGGACGGTGACATAGTTACAGCTAAAGTAATAATCTTCAAAGGTGATGTCGATCGAATTCCTGAAAATTGTTCCTCCTCGAGTGTAGATTAGAGGACAGGATACTTACCCCGTGAACGTAAGATTTCGGGGGATATCGTGGAAGCGGCGGAATGAGTCTGGTGGCCAAGTTGGAGGGTAGTTCTCTAAAGTTCACTGCCTTACCCCCCTTTAATCGTTGCTTATCCCTTCTAATTAACAGAGCCGCCTGCATCCTGCTCATTCATTTATTACAATTACAGTAATAATTAAGCTCCCGACGACATCTTTTTTCTCGATGACAAATTGTTCTGACATCTTCTCTATTAAATTTTTTCTCAAATTATTTCCATTCTCAATGCATCTCTGCTCCCACCAATCCTAATTTTCATTTTTTAGATTAGGTGAGTTTTGGTTCGCGGGTAAGCGGACGTAACAATACGTAACCAATACCCAACTATTTGTTCTTTTACCGTCCACATGACACATTGTCCAAGCGAATCCACCAAACATGATGTCTAACTACTTTTCCTAAGAGCTACGATTATTCCTATGAATTGTCGATTCGCTTCGATAAATTCAATAAAGCAATACAGAACGTCATCATGGAGTGAAAATGATGACACATTCGATGGCAAACTTTGGACAGTAACTTTCTCAGAATTTTCTCAACAACTAGTAGTCTAAAGTTTGAAAAAAGTTTCTCTACTCCTTTCATGAGGACGTGGAGAACAAACTAAAAAAAAGATGCAATAAGTTATTTGAGTTTTAAAAAAAAACGAAAATTGAAGTGACTTGAAGTGGCAATCAATGAAAATTGAAAAAAATTGTAATATATTAGAATCAGAGTTGTAAAAAGAGAAATAAATAATACCTTCTTCATCCTATAAAAATACATAGTCTCCTTTTTATATCTATTTAAATTTCAGTGAGCTTCCATAAACAGTATCATCTTGATAGTCCATAAAAAAAAAAGAATTGAAAAGAATTAAAATTAATAAACGTTAACAATTTGTGTAGAATTCATAATAATCTGGTTTTCTACATAGTTGATACCTACATACGTATTTAGGACAGAGATTGTTGCAGGATCCTATAAGGTGCGTTCCAAAATAAACGAGACTGAGCTAAAATAGAAACGACAGGAGCTTTGCTCTGATAAATTCGAGTTTATTTATTCAAAATAGTCCCCTCCGGCCTCGATACACTGTTTTGCGCGATCCAAAAGCTTTTCGAAAGAGTGCTTCAGGTCATTGACCGGAATGTCCTTCAGGATGTCGGTACAAGCCTTTTGGATGACCTCTACAGACGTAAAACGTTTTCCTTCCATGGCCAAATGCAATTTTCCAAATAGGTAGAAGTCACAGGGAGCCATATCAGGCGAATACGGCGAGTGATTCATGGTTAAAATGCGATTTCTAGTCAAAAAATCAGTCACAAGAGTGGATCGATAAGATGGTGCATTATCATGTAATAAGCGCCAGCTTCCTCCTTCGCGGTATTCAGGCCGAATTTGACGAATGCGATGCAACAAACGCTTCAAAACGCCAAGATAGATAATTGCATTGACGGTTTCGCCCGTTCGAACGAACTCCTTGTGGACAACAGTGTGCACAGATCTGATACCGACGCAGTCACAACTACAGAAGCACCTCCTGTCCGTGAGAAGCGAGTAGGGAAAGGCGGTGGCGCGCGCTGCCTTTCTTTCTTCCTCGTCGCTCTTGCATGCGAGAACGACTCGTCCCACTTCTCCTTATTCTCCTCGCTTCCTCCATGCAATGCTGTTTTTAGATTTCACATTTTACGCTTTCAGTTATCGAGTCAAAATTGAGAATTGTATTTCTCTCGACTCCGTGCAAAAGAGGCGCGAAGCAGACGACAATTTGAAATGTATGAAATATGTTGTTTGAGAAACAACACTTTTTTCCAATATATTGGAAAAAATCTGCCTGAAATAAACATCTAAAAGATCGTGCAAAATTTGATAAGCATTTGAACATTTCAAAAATAAACTTTCAGTAAAATTTCTTGCCAATAAATGTTCAAAATTTGAATCAATATATATTTTTCTATTTAAATTTCCATACTTCTAATCAATTTTGTACATTTAAAAAACATTTAAGAAATTCATAAGTATTTCACCTTTTTATGAAAATTAAAAATTTCCAAATAACACTTTGATTGACAAAGCTAAAAATTTGTCAATAATTGATATATTGTATTGTAAGTTTAAACATAGGACGACTTAAAATTTCACAATGACATTACTTTTCAAGTACTTGAACCTTTCTTCAATTTTGAGAATTCTTTCAGAGGTTTATTTCAGGTGAGTGACTTTTTCTTTTTTTAATGAAAAATTTTATAATTCTACATTTGACTCATCGTGTATCATCGTAAAAAGATTTTAAAACTTCAAAAAAAATTTTGTCAATTTAATTCAAAGGCAATAAATATTCAATGTTTGAAATTGAAATATTAAGTGAAAGATTTTCAAGCTCTGGGAATCAACTACTTTAATGACACAATTTTTCTTCTTCGTAAAGCATCTCAATTTTCAAATTAAAAGTCTCCGCATAGGTTACAAAAACGTAAGATGAAAATACTTTTTATTATAAAATATAAAATATCGATTTCAAACTCAAAAATTATTTGTCTGAAATAAAAGTCTTGAAGATCTTGTGAAAATAATGGGAGATTTGAATACTTCTAATATAAACTTTCAGTGAAATGGTGAACTCAATAAATGTTCAAAACTTGAATCAAGATATCATTTTCAATTTGAAAATTACTTGAAAAAATATTATATTTAAAAAAGTTAGCCACATAAAATAACGGTTTAAAATCCACATTCATAGATTCATGGTAAAAGCAGGTCAAAGTTTATTAATCTTACGTCTTAGTGGCGTATGCGCAGACTTTTAATCAAAACAATAAAATGCTTTACAGAAGGTCGAAATTTTCTTATTACTCTAATTGATGAAATTTATGAAGTTAAAACAATTTTTAATTGATGTTTTTGCACAAACCTTCAAACATTCATTAATTAAAAATTTTACTCAAAATTTAATCTTTCAGCGTTCAAATCTTTTTACAATTGTACAAAATCTTATAAATATTTATTTTAAGCAAATGTTTTTAATAATATTCGAAATATAAGTGTAATTATTTTAATTGAAAATTTCGTAAAATTTTGAATTTAGCTGATCTTTCGAAATTGTTGAAAGATTTGAACACTGATCAAAGAATCTTTTAATGAAATTCAAAGTCAATAAATGCTTAAAGTTTTATCTCATGCTTCTTTGGTTTAAAATGAAAATATTTTATACCGGATTTAAATTTAAATTTTATCTTAATTTTATGTAGCCTAAGCACAGACTTTTATTTCGAAAAAATTGAATGCTGTTTGAAAAAGAAAATTTTGTTAACTGAAGTACAGTTGACTTACAAAGCTACAAAACTTTTTCAATTAATATTTTAACTTGAAACCTTTCAGCATTCATTGAATTTTCATTTTGCTAAAAAATTATTTTTCGAGTTTTTAAATCTTCCATTATTTCTACAATATTTTCCAGAAGTTTTCTTCAGCAAGTACTTTTCAAATTCAAAATCGATATATTCAATTTTATACTAAAACTATTTTCATCTCACGTTTTTGTGGCCTAAGCACAGTTTTTGAATTCAACATATAAAAATGCTCTACAAAGTTGAAATATTTTCATGTATTTATAGTTTTGAACGTTCATTGAACGATGAAAAATATTATTTTTGCAAACTAAATGATTGGTTTCTTCCAGATTAAATTAAAAAATAGCGTATATTTAATAACAGATTGTATCTTTAAAAGGCTCTGAATATATACACACTCAGAAAAAATATTTGATTGAATCAAAAAAATTATTTGTTTGAAACACTTTCTTTGACGTAAAGAAATGTTTTTTTTAATGAAACAAAATTTGTTTGATTCAAACAAAATATCTTTGAACCAAACAAATATTTTTTCAAGTCAAATAAATTTCTGCCTTAAATCAAACAAATTATATGTTTGACCATATATCAATGCACTAATTTCTTTGTTTTGCAGAAAAATTAATTTGATTCAAACAAATATTTATTTGGTTCAAAGATATTTGGTTTGAATCAAACAAATTTTATTTCATTTAAATAAATCATTTCTTTAAATCAAAGAAAGTCGTTCAAACAATCATTTTCTCTGATTCAATCAAATATTTTTCTGAGTGCATAATAACTAATTTTTTTTTAAAGAAAAAATTTTGTTATCTTTCAATGAACGTTCAAAACTGTAATTACATGTATTTTCTAAATCAAGTGGTTGATTCATAAAACTTGAAGATGTTGTAATTAATATCTTCACATAAAACTTAAAGCATTTATTGACTTTGTATTTCATTGAAAAATTCTTTGTTTAGTGTTCAAATTTTCCTGCGAATCCACAAGAATAGGAAAATTAAAACTGACAAAGTATTTCATTTAAAAGATTACAATTGTTTTCTCGATATTTGGAAAAACATCCATAAGATCTTGTGAAGTCGTAACAAGATTTAAACACTTCGAAATAAAATTTTATGTCAAAGTTGAAATCAATAAATATTTTTTGAAATAAAAGTCTGTGCTTAGGCCACATAAAATTAGGATGAAATTTAAATTCAAATCTGGTGCAAAATATTTTCATTTTAGACCTAAGAAACATGAGATAAAACTTTAAGCATTTATAGACTGAATTTCATTGAAAGATTCTTTGATTTCATTGTTTTGATTAAAAGTCTGTGCATACGCTACTAAAACGTAAGATTAATAAACTTTGATCTGCTTTTACCATGAATCTATGAATGTGGATTTTAAACCGTTATTTTATGTGCATAATTTTTTTAAATATAAGATTTTTTCAAGTAATTTTCAAATTAAAGTAGTCAATTTACGTAACTAAAAATTTGTAAACTGATATCTTGATTTAAGTTTTGAACATTTATTGAGTTCACCATTTTACTGAAAATTTATTTCTGAAGTATTCAAATCTCCCTTTATTTCTACAAGATCTTTGAGACGTTCATTTCCGGCAACTAGGTTTTGAGTTTGAAATCTGTATTTAAAATTTGAAAATTTAGATGCTTTACGAAGAAGAAAAATTGTGTTATTAAAGTAGTTGATTCCCAGAGCTTGAAAATCTTTCACTTAATATTTCAATTTCAAACATTGAATATTTATTGCCTTTGAATTAAATTGACAAAATTTTTTTTGAAGTTTTAAAATCTTTTGACGATGATACACGATGAGTCAAATGTAGAATTATAAAATTTTTCATTAAAAAAAGAAAAAGTCACTCACCTGAAATAAACCTCTGAAAGAATTCTCAAAATTGAAGAAAGGTTGAAGTACTTGAAAAGTAATGTCATTGTGAAATTTTAAGTCGTCCTATGTTTAAACTTACAATACAATATATCAATTATTGACAAATTTTTAGCTTTGTCAATCAAAGTGTTATTTGGAAATTTTTAATTTTCATAAAAATGTTAGCATACATTTAAAAAATATCGAAACAGATAATTATGTGCAGAGTATTTTCCATTAAGAAGAGATAAACATAAACATAAACATAAACATAAACATAAACATAAACATAAACATAAACATAAACATAAATTTAAAATTTACATTCTTAGTTTTATGGTGAAAAAATTTTTATCTTACTTTTTTCTGGCCTAAGCACCTATTTTGAATTCAAATTATAAAAATGCTCTACAGAGCTGAATTACTTTCTGATACAAGTAGTCATTTATAAAGCAAATTACAAAGCTTCAAAATTTTGTAATTAAAATCTTGATTTAAAACATTAAGCATTTACTGACCTTGGATTCCATTGGAAATGTTTTTTTTTTTACTTTTTAAATCTTCCCCCGATTTCAGAAGAACAGACAAATTAAAAATCACAAGATATTTCATTTAAAAGATTGAACTTGTCCATATGATCTTGTCAAATTGTAACAAGATTTCAACACTTCGAACAAAAATGTTCATGTAAAAATTGATATTGGTAAATTTTTACTCGTTCATATGAAGATAACAGATATTTTAGCTTTTTGATTTATCCACTTCTATTAGAAAATTTTTCCATTTTGTAGAGCATTTCTTTTTTCAAATGAAAAGTCTGTGCCTAGGCTACAAAAATGTAAGATGAAAATATTTCTAACATAAAACTGAGAATGTAAATTTTAAACATGAATTTTATGTTTATTTTTTCTTAATAGAATATATATTTCTAACTGAAAATTTTTTAAATGTACAAAATTGATTAGAAGTATGGAAATTTAAATAGAAAAATATATATTGATTCAAATTTTGAACATTTATTGGCAAGAAATTTTACTGAAAGTTTATTTTTGAAATGTTCAAATGCTTATCAAATTTTGCACGATCTTTTAGATGTTTATTTCAGGCAGATTTTTTCCAATATATTGGAAAAAAGTGTTGTTTCTCAAACAACATATTTCATACATTTCAAATTGTCGTCTGCTTCGCGCCTCTTTTGCACGGAGTCGAGAGAAATACAATTCTCAATTTTGACTCGATAACTGAAAGCGTAAAATGTGAAATCTAAAAACAGCATTGCATGGAGGAAGCGAGGAGAATAAGGAGAAGTGGGACGAGTCGTTCTCGCGTGCAAGAGCGACGAGGAAGAAAGAAAGGCAGCGCGCGCCACCGCCTTTCCCTACTCGCTTCTCACGGACAGGAGGTGCTTCTGTAGTTGTGACTGCGTCGGTATCAGATCTGTGCACACTGGTGGACAATTCCCTTGGAATCGTAAAAACAAATGAGCATCGACTTGATTTTTGACTTCTTCAAACGCGATATTTTGGGTGGTGGCTCGTCTGGGGCCTTCCATTCAGCACTTTGACGCTTGGTTTCGGGTTCATACTGGAAACACCACGTTTCAAAGGAAGTTCTCGTCTTTTCTCGCCTCTTTAATGATGTCTTTCGAATGTTGAATTCTGAGCAATTTTTGGTCGTCAGTTAACTTGTGGGGAACAAAATGTGCACAGACTTTTCGTAAGCCCAAATGATCGGTTAAAATGCGATAAATCGATGTTTTGGAGATATTCAACTCCGATTCCATGAATTTCAAAGATGATTTCGGCTCATTTTTGATAAATTCACGCACAATTTCGATGGAGTTTTCGGTGATCACTGATTTTGGGCGGCCTGTATGTTCATCGTCATTTATGTCCTCACGACCATCTCTGAAACGTGTAAACCACTCATGAACTCTGGTACGAGATAGACAATCATCGCCATAAACTTTTTTCATCAATTCAAATGTTTCGGTAAACGTTTTACCGATTTTAAAACAAAATTTGATATTAGCTCTTTGTTCGAAACTCATTTTTGTACCGATGACACAAACACACTGACACTTTAGACGCAATAACTTCGCTTCCACTGAACCGAATGTCATGAAACTGTCACTGGAAGTCAGGGAGGCATATAACTTCCCAATGCACTACCTCATTCACAGATGGCGCCACCAAAAAAAATTTTATGACAAAAGTCTCGTTTATTTTGGAACGCACCTTGTATATTTAGGTTTATACATGTTTGGGCCCAAAATGCATAAAATTTAGGAAATTGTAGTGAAGATAAGAATGTATGTAGATAGACTTGTTTTGGTTTATAAAATGAAAAAAAGTTCAAATGTAGCAGTCTATCGGAAAAATTGTTTTCATTATCGAAACCATAAGTAGTCTAACTATACGTTCATTTTTATTTTCTCTGTACATAAATTCCAATATTAACAATTTTAGTGTTTGAGTGGAGACTATGTCAAAAAATATTTTTACAATTTTAATGATATAATGCTATATACAAGAAATTCTACATAACTTCTTCAACATTCCCTTTCTCAGTTATAATACATATACAGAGAAACTATTGTACATATGTACATTTATATGTGAGCATTTTCCATAAGTTATACTTCTCAATTTTTCACAATTCGTTCTTTTTTTGCAGAATAGAAATATAATGTTCTGTAGAGATTCTCATTATTTACCAAAAATTAAGATACTTCTTCTTGGGATTCAAGATTTTTCAATCAGTTCTGAAATGTTTGATGCAAAGTGCAAAAGCATTGAAATTTAGTTGCATATGGGTTAAATATTTTTTAGTTTAGTTGTAATGTCGTAATATAAAATCCGCCTACCGGCGAACCTGCATGATGATAATCTCATGATTATCGTCAATCATCATTCATCATCATCGTCGTAGTCTTCGTCGTCGTCATCGTCGTCGTCGGAGAATAGTGCCACCAGACAGCCGAGTATGATTTTATTATAATAGAAGGTGTCGATACAAATATGCAGTGCATCGGAGCGATAGTCAATGTTTTGAGATGGTCAGTGTACCCATGTAGTGAAAGAAAAATGCGGTGACATGTTCTGGGTAACCGTGATTTGTGAGTGTAAGCTGAGATCGCTTTTAAGAAAGTCAACAACCCAGGTTTTTTTTCAGAATCCAAAAGCTCCAGATTCTCGCGAATTTTTATCATTCAGAAATATTAAAAGAATCTGCGCTTCATCAAACAAATTGGTTTCATTATTTGTTTATCTAAATAAAGGAAATGTTCCTTCATGAAATCAAATCTTGTTTGATGACACGTAAATATTTATTCTAAAACTGCAAATCGAAAATAATAATTAAATTAAATAATTTAGATTAATTGAATTTAATCCTGGGTCGCTTCCGTCCGAATCGAAGCCATCAGGCAGTGGTACCCACCTGTAATTCCGTGGTAGAAGGCGAGACTCGAAGGTCGATAATAGATGGTGGTGGAAAAGGAAAATTAGAAGTCTTTGTGAGTCTAGGACTTGGTGACTCCAAGGATAATGGTGGTGGAGAAATCGGAAACTGTATAGGAGAGGCCGGGGCCAACTGTTGGCACCGTTCGACACGTCGTCGTCGTCGTCGATCTATGCTTGAATGAAAATTGCACGACGGTGGTAGTGCTGATAATGTAGAAGATGATGATCGTGGTACTACATGTGGACGTGGTGGAAACTTGCTCAAGTTACTAGTTACTGGAGCATTTTTGATTCTTGCTGCAGCTGCAGCTGATGCAGTCGCATCATCAGCACGTTTGTTCAGCTGCAGCCGCTTCTGCTTCCTTCTGTTGGCGATGCTAGCACCACCCGCTGCAGCGTACATAGCCTGACTTTTACCCTCTCTTCTTTCCCAAAATCCCTTCTGTCTCCCGCTTTAACGCCTTCGGGAAAGGCGATTTCTGGTTACGAATAACACGTCTGCATGCTGGTTCGCCGTTCTGCAAAGGCAAGAAACGTGACGGCGCGATGCGCCTTTACGATATCCTACTGTCTCAGTTCTAAGGAGACTTGTGCACATCTACAACTAATTCATTACATCTACAAAATTATTTGCCTAATCTACAATTAATCACATCGATGATTTGTTTTTCACAGCAAATTCTTAGCTTTGGGCTCTTTTTAAATTTGCGGTTTAGGCAAACTTAACGAGTACTATATGAAGTATACTCAGTGAGGCTTGTCTGACGAATAAATATCTAGATTTAAAGGATTGAGATTATTTAAATTCATTAATAAAATGGTTCTTGGAATGTAAATTTTCTTAAGAAGATAAATTATGGAAAGAGATTTTTAGCAACATTATACAGGCCTGTATCAATCCTATTTTTTGAATGTGACTAGGCATTTTCAATGTTTTCTTACTGTTTTATACGTATTAATAAGTTTTTCTGGTCTTCTTTCGTAATGTTCAGTCTTACTATTGCTATTTTCGATCAGATATCTGTGATATTGAAATAGTAAATGCAGCCATTCATTTATTACGAAGACATTTAGTAAAGCTGACAAGTAAAGGAATTACAAGCCATGTGCAATCATGCGCACCACTACTCACCAACAAACATAAAACATCCTTAAAACCTTAAAAGAATCCTTGAAATTTATGCATATAGGTGAAAAAGTACGAGATACTAATTAATTAAAAACCTTTCTATTATGTCTTTAGCATGTGATACGTAATTTTTGACATCGAAAATGCATAGTCATACATTCACAAGGCATTTAAAAAATTATTAATTACAGACCCGTATCTTTTATGGCATTTATGTATTATGAGAAATTTAGATTATTTGTAAAATTGATAGGAATTTAATATACAATTTTTTTCCAGTAAAACTAAAACTAATAATAATTAACTGCAAGCATGTGGATTCTTCCCATTTATAAATAATCCTGATCCCTAGCGAACTGGCTGAACGGTAGCTTTACGCTGTAGCGTAAAGCTATCGTAAAGCTATCGTAAAGTAGCATTATAACTCATGAATGTTCGCTAGGGATTCTTTGAAATTTATAATTACAGTACAGATTCGCACACAAATCAGCTAGAAAATTGGAGTAATGCAACGTTACTTAAAATACATTTATCTATTGAAGATTCGTACTATGAAAATAATTGTCAATTTCTATTAAAAATAATATAATACATATATTATTGAAAAAAACAATATGAATAATGAAACATTACTTTTATCCCAAACTGTATCTATGATCGAAATAAATAAAAATAGCGTTACTCTTCGACAAACAAATAGTTTCTTTAATTTATTTCAACCAAATAAAGTTTGCAGTTATTAGAATAGATTTATTTAGTTTTTCATTGCCTGAAATAATTATTGGTATATAAAAACGTGAAAGCAAATTCTCAACAGTTCTCTAATGAAGAAGACTGACTGAAGTGATCATTCTTTAATTTCAAGATTTTATTTTTCACTGCATTCGAAATTTTAAAAAGTTTTACTCAATCTAGCATGCTTAAAATTATATTCGAATTTTGAAAATATTATCACGATAAACCTTAGAATAAATTATAAATCCATGCATGTTACAATTTTTTTGGTATTTAAAAGCAAATTACGGTCATATATGGGCATATTTCTAGAATTTTCTATTACTACAGGGTGCGCCATCTGGACCTTCGGTATTTCAACATTAAATAATTCTGTTGTTTTTCAGCCGATTTTGATAAATGAGCACGAATCTGAAACGTCATTCGGTACCATTTTAACCATGAGTCAATACACACCGAAAGAACGCGCTGAAATCGTAGCGTTTTACATTGAAAACAATCGTTCTTACAGCGCAAGTTCCCGGGACACGTTGTGTCGAAAAATGGCGATTTGGAGTGGCCTCCTCGATTTAACTGTACCTGACTTTTTTCTTTGGGGTTATTTAAAAAGCAAAGTTAATGCCAGCAAGCCAAAGACAATTGACGAACTTAAATGTAACATACGAGCCAAAATAGCTGCTATAACGCCCGAATGCGCGAAAAGAGCTGCTTTTTGTGTATCGAATGGAGGTGGTCATTTAATCAACGTTGTGTTCTAAAACTGATTTGAAATAAATCGTAAAGTATATCCTAAACAAATCTTGCTCATTTGCCAAAATCGGCTGAAAAGTGTCATAGTTATTCAATGTTGAAATACCGCACCCTGTAGTGTGAGCAAAAACTAAAGTGAATTTTTAATTTAAACTTCGCGGGCTAACCGATTCTGGCAAACTCTTTTATTTTTTATGTGCCAAATTTCATGTCAATGTCATCATTTGTTACATAGTTACGCTTGTGTTTTCTAAAAGACTAAAAGTGATTTTTTCAATTTTTACAATGTCTGAATTTGTTGAGGAAAGAAGTGCTATTAAATTTTGTTTGGGGAATGAAATTTCAGTTGCGGAAGCGTTCAGAATGTTGCAGAATGCCTTCGGTGATTTGACCATGTCCCAGAAAAATGTTTATAAGTGGTACAAAGACTTCAAAGAAGGCAGAGAACGTGTTGATAAACTTGGAACGCCCCGGACGACCATCAACATCAACTGACGAGCAACACGTCAATTAAATCAAAGAATTAGTGCACAAAAATCGTCGATTGACAATTAGAGACCTTACTGACACTATTGGCATTTCAAGAGGATCACTAAACACCGTTTCAAAAGATATTTTGGGCAGACAACTCGTGGTTTTTGCATCACTATAATGCGCCGTTTCACACTCTACTCGTTCTTCGTGACCATTTCGCCAAAAACTCAACGCATATCGTTCCACAACCACCATATTCGCCTGATTTGGCTCCGTGTGACTTCTGGCTATTGCACAAACTCAAAAGACCACTACGAAGACATCGTTTTGACACGATTGAAGAGATACAAGCCGAATCGAAGAAAAGTTTGAAGGCAATTCCGGAAATCGAATTTAACAAGTGTTTCGACGATTGGAAAAAATGTTGGCATAAGTGCATTATATCTGGAGGGGATTACTTTGAAGGGGATGAAATTGATTCGGATGGATAAATAAAGATTTTTCATACTATAACAAAATTCACCTTAGTTTTTGCCCACAGTAGTATGTCCCTCGAAGATATCTAGGTAATTTTAATAAATATCCAATTCATTTTCATTTCGAGGTATGTATTATAGTGTAAAGTATATTGCACAAATGATTTTAAATAGATTCATTCTCTAGATCGAAAGTAATTGAAGTTTTAATGTACGATTCTCAATTAATTTTTATATGCTTTTTATGCTCAAACTCCATGATGAAATAAAATACGGCTATAATACAAAGTATTTATTCCAAGATGATTAATTATGTTTATTCAGGAAAATCTATATTTCGTTGAATACGAACCAAGTTATAGGCTTTAAAAGTATGCCCTTCGAATTTTGAAATTTCGACCGTTATCGGTTATATTTGCAGATTTCTTGTAAATAAGCCAGCTTGCACGCGGACAAAACTTATTGAATCACAACAGAATTTAAGTAATAGAGGATGAGGGCCAATTAAAACCATTGTACACATTTTTATGAGAGAAATCATAATAAAAAATTAAAAAAATGGTGTGCGTACAAAATTTAAAAACGACTATAACACAGGATACTCCTTGAAATACTCGTATAATATTAAAAGTTTTGGAAAAGTTGTCAGATACGTTTCAAATGTTTTTTCTCACGGTTGTCCTTAAGCTTTTTGTGATTGTGCTCAAGAAACAAATACTTAATAATTGCTGACTTTTAGCTGCATATTATAAATCATTGTTACGGTCGACCGCGACGCAACGGTTAGATATAAAATTAAAATTTGTCCAATGTGATATTGTTTACATATCTCGAGTGACGTCACGCAATTAAGAAACTATCATATTTTGGTTATTTCAAAGAATTTACTCTAATAAATATCCACCCAAGAGGATATAATATTATATAATATTATTAACTCATTTTTAATTATATATACATATATCTCCAGACTTATTGAATTTTTCGTAATTTATTGTTCTATTAATTTTAGGTTTTTTGTCAAGCGATCTTGTAATTTTTTTTAAATACAAATTAAATCCGATTAGTCGTTTTCTGCCGCGTAAGTAACATTTTTAAATCATTAATAACTATTGTAAGACAATAGTTTTCTCGTGTCTAATTGCAGAGAATATGATATTGTAGTATCTTTAGATAATATTGCGAAATTCCCAGTGTTGTGCTTACAAAAATGTTGTTCTTTATTTCTTTTACTGAAAAGTGAAAGGTTCTTGAGATGCGCCCATATATTTTCACTTATTATTTACCTTTTTCAAACATGTAATTTAACAAATCCAATGCACGAGTTGCAGCATTCAGAGAATTTCACACTTTGAATAATTTCTAACAAAAATGTACTTTCGTTTTGTTTCAAATACAAATAAAGTAATTATAGTTCTGTTTCTGCTTTATCTTTTTCGTCATTTTATCTATCTGGATTATCGCGCTCAATAGACTTCAACAGTTTACAAGGAGGTCACATTTTTTGCATCAACGCGAAAAAAAAGCATGTAAATCATCTTAATTTCTTATTCGTTTTTCAAAATAGATATAAATAAAAGGCCTTTAAACTTCTTCTACCAAAAATATATTTTTTGAATTTATGAAATTAAAAATCAGGCTAGGATTCGTGCGATCAAACCATTAAAGGGGACATGCTACAGAGCATATAACCTATTTGTCATAAACTACACTCTAAAAACAAGTGTGTTACTTCTACACGTGAATCACGATAGTAACTTTTTAAGCATTTGAAGTGTGTATTTTTAATACACATTACAAACGTAACGTTTAATTTTCAAACACTTTACACTTTAACGTTTTGTACCCAAAATGTGTGTTAAAAATACACATTTCAAATACTTAAAAAGTTACTATTGTGATTCTCGTGTAGAAGTAACACACTTGTTTTTAGAGTGTATGGTTGAAACTTTTACATATTAATGTAACTACCTATAAAAGCAACGAGAAATGTACGAAAAATGTTATAAAAATTAAATTTAATTTAATTCATCTTAATTTCAAAGTATAATGAGACAAAGTGTCATGACAAAACATAATTGAGGCTTCGGATTCCATAACCGACGGAGCGCGTGGCCTAGTACGCAAAAGAGGGGATACCGCAATGCGCGAACGTTTTTTTTCATCTAAATAAAAAATTCGGAAAAATGATCCAAAAAAACATGTCACTACATGTTAAATGTTCTTCCATAAATTTTTGAATTCTAGTTTTTTTTTATAATCGAAGAAAACCGTATTTTTCAAGGGTACGAAATCTCTCTGTTTTTCGTACAAATTTGTCCGGAATAGTCTGAAATTTTATCAACAGACTCAAAAAATCCTAGAGTTTCAGATGGTTATGTTCAACATAACAAAATTCTCAATTTGTTAATAATTTTCATAATAACAGTTGCGGCAGGCAGAATTCTCATGTTTCAACTTCAATGAAAAAAATTATATATATATTTTATTACCAAAAAATCGAAATTTTTTTTTCTTCATATTTTGGTAGTAAATACTTCTAGAAATAGTGTGGAATCAGTATTATATGTCTACAAGTTTGAGAACAAGGATAAAAGAGGCCGAAGCAGCTGCAGCGCTCGAGCCCTCGAGAACACCTTTTTTGACACCTTCGACAAATTTATTTGGAAACTAATGAACCGATTGACTTGAAATTTTGATAGCTCATTCTTCAAGTGTGTCTCTATCGTGTGAACTACGATCATGAACAAATATTGTTATTTAACAAAGTTATGAATAATTTAACTTGCAAAAATGAGGTCGAAAAATTCAAAATTCCGCCATTTTGTTTTTTTCAACAAAAATTTCTGATTGTAATTCACACGATAGCCAAAACTATACAAATTATAAATCTTGTTTATTTTTTGATTTCGGGTCAACCGTTCCCGAAATATTTGAGCGAAAGCTGGAATGGAGGACATTTTTGTGGCCACCAGTTTGTAAACAAATACAATAAAGAATAAAGAAAAAATTATTTTTTTTATTAGTTCAACCTTTATACTTTACACTGTAAAAAAATTGGAAGGAACACATTATTTTTACTATGAAATAAAATTCTTTGTAAAATAAAAAAAAAGACACGGATGACCAGAATCTCCCCTTATTAACTGCGATGGAGTGCACCGATACCGTTGCGAGGTATATCGATCGAACGCAGGAAAAAGAGAGATGCATCCATGCCGAGAGCACGCGATTCGACAGAGTTACAACATCATTTTTGCTAATTCGTTTTTCTTATTTATATCTATTCTGTAAACATTATTTATAAATACCCTAGACGAATGAGAAGAAATTATATATATATACACTTTATTATGGCAATAATATAACAAAATGCATTAGAGAACTTTAAAAACGCACAACTTATAGAGTTCTAGGAACAGCTCTGCTTACATCGGTTCAGAATATAATTTTTGGAAAAATATTCTGAAGCTTTTCTGTGTTTTTATTCTTTTTAAGTCAATTCATGATTTATCTTTGATGAGAAAACATGTAATTTATCGCGAACAACGGTAATATATTGCATTAAATAAGTTAAAAAATGATTAAAAATTTATTACAGAAGACAAGAACAAGAATACCAGAACGGAAAGGCCACTTATATTCTTCTTTAAACATCAAATTTACAAAAAAATTTATTACTGTGGTCGTGGAAATGTCCCAGGAAACAAATCCTGAAGTTGAAATGTAAAGATCAAGAATCCCGAAAAGTGGAGCCGGAATATCGGGAAGAAAGCCAGAAAAAAGGTACAGTTGGTATAGATTATTATTGAGCTAGCAAAAAAAGTATTAATATTCGAATAAAAATTAAATAACATTATCAGCATAATAATTCTATTATATTTGATTCAGATCATTTTGATCTGTCAAATGAAATGTTTTTAATAATAGGTTGCTTGTCTTCCATTTTCGTGAATATTTTGGGTATTTATTTTACAAAATGTATTAGTCCTCAAAAATTCGACAAATTTCGAGCTAATGTTTAATATGTAACTACCAAACCTGTAATAAGGATTATTTTGACGTATATTTAACGATAAATAATAATATATATAATTTATTCCCATTCGTCTAGAGTGTTTCTAAATAGTTTTTACAGAATAGATATAAATAAGAAAAACGAATTAGCAAAAATGATGTTGCAACTCTGTCGAATCGCGTGCTCTCGGCATGGATGCATCTCTCTTTCTCCTGCGTTCGATCGATATTACCTCGCGACGGTATCGGTGCGCTCCAGCGGAGTTAAATAAAAAATTCCTATACTGACCGTAGTTTTAGATTAAAAAATCTCAAAATATACTAAAAAAAACTGCCTGAAAGCGTACTGAACAACTTTCTCGCTGAAAGTTCTCTCAACTCTATAAACTTCCTCGCATACTTTTTTTCTTTGAAGTTGAAACATCAGAATTCTGCCTGCCGCAACTGTTATAATAAAAATTATTAACAAATTGAGAATTTTGTTATGTACGGTTTTCTTCGATTATAAAAAAAACTAGAGTTCTGACACAAAAATTAATGCAAGAAAAAATATGCGGAACGACATTAAATATGTAATGACATGTTTTGTTGATCATTTTTCCAAATTTTTTATTTAAATGAAAAAAACGTTCGCGCATTGCGGTATCCCTTATTTTGCCTACTAGGCCACGCGCACCGTCGGTTATGGAATCCGGCGCACAGTGGGGCGAACCGAACCAAAAGCTGGCCAAAATTCGAAAAAAAAATATTTTTTTTTGGTCATCTTACATACGGTAGTCGATAAAAAAGGCATTTCTGCGTCGAATGCACATAAAGAAAAAAATCTTCCCTACCGACTGAACCTTAGAAAGCGCCTCAAAGGCACAGCTGTTTCGTACTCGCGCGTGTCGTGGCAAAAACCTGTTATGTACGCGCAGTTAAAAAAGTATTGAAAACCAATTTTAAGTGCTCGTATAAATATATGGACGGGGCTTTTCAAGGTATGTATAGCGGTATTCTACTGTAATCCACTCACAAATTCGCTGTGGAATATGTTTTACATAAACAGTAACACGTGCGTTTGTCAATAATTATTATTGAATAGTAATGGGAGAATAATTGTTGAAAATCATCTCTACAGTTTTATTACCGCGAATTACCGCTTTGCTGTTTGTTTTGATATGAAATTAAAGAAGTAAAGTCTATGGAAATTCAATGATTGGGTGCTACTTTCTGCTATTCTCGTCGTAAGTTATTATTATATTCAGGGTCGCGCGGTTCTACGCGTATAGCGCTAGGTAAAAGGACCGACCGGTTTGCATGATGCGCAAGCTGTGTCATTGAGAGCGTGCAGAGTACAATTTTAGGGGAAATACTTTTTATTTTTGTGTAGAATTCTATTGCATATTCGCAGATTAATGGAATTATTTTTCACCATTAAAATATTAAAATTTTCGCGCATTGAAAATTAGTATAATGAAAATAAAATAATTATTGAAAAATTTGTTGTGATTTGAATTTACATTAATTCCAGAAATGACATCATCCTCTAAGATAATGTGTACTCGGAAGGAGATTTTTGACATATTGAAAGGGCATTTACAATCAGAATTAAATGAACAAATAACGATGTTGGAAAAAAGCGTCTCAGGAATGAAGAAAATCAATTTCAAAGTACATCATTGTTAAACTGTAATTAGTTCATAAGAAGTAATTTGTGAAAATTAAAATGAGTTTTCTACCATGTTTCGTTTCATATTTGCAAGTAACTATGATTCAGCGACCTCAAAAATGTAGTAGTAATTTTTTTCGCTCAATTTGAGCGATTTTTTCGAAAAATGGTCGGCCATTTTGCATCTGCCATTTTGGATTTTGATTTTTTGAGATTATATTTCAATTCAGCAACCTCAAAAACGTAGTAATAATTTTTTTCGCTCATTTTACTAATCGGAAGAAATGTAGAACTTCATTCTTAACCTAACAAGGCACTAATCTAACGTAAATAACTTAAATGATCAGGAAAAATTTATTTATGCTATAAAGGAATGGTAAAAAATCAGTCAAGTTACGTTAGATTAGTGCTTGTTAGATAAAGGATGAAGTTCTCAATTATTAGCCATTTCTTTATCACATAAATAAATTTTTCCTGATCAGTTAACTTTCGTTAGATTACTGCTTTGTAGGTTAGGGAAGATGATGTCGATTTTCGGCCATTTCTTTATCGCGTAAATAAGTTTTTCCTTATCGGTCAAGTTACATCAGATTAATGCTTGTTAGATTAAGGATGAGGTTCTCGATTATTGGCATAAGATTTAATGATTTACGCAAAAGTAATCTGGATATCGGTATGGTCAATCTCTGATTATAAACATATGTTTTTGTCCATTTTAAAACTATTTTTCGGAAATTCTTTTGATTCTGTATGTAATCAATTTTTATTATGTGATTAATACACCAAAATCTTCAAAAATAAAGTTACAGGAAAATACGATTTACTGTTTTACCATAGAAAAGAGAATGGTTTTTCAAGAAAACCACTAAATATAATATAATATTATAAATATTAATTTTTTGGCCTCCGCCAGGGGGGATTAAGATTAAAATATTCATGGTTTTCTTTTTCAACTGAATCGAGTTTTAAAATGTAATCGTTTGGTAGTACAAATTATTTTAGATGAGTGTGAATTGATGAATAAAATCATTGATAAGATAAATATTGTTTTATAAAATTAGGCTTTGAAATTAATTTCATATTTTTCCTTCGAAAGCGGATATTTGATAAAAGCTGAACTTCGTGGTGAATATGAAATTAAGGAAAAATTTTGCAATGTATATTTGTATTTTTGCCACACGATGCTAAATAATTGATAAGTTGAAATTATTTTGCAAATAGGTATGTTTGAAAATTTTAGTCGTGCCGAGTCGTTTGATCTTACTATGCCTAACGTTTGAAATCATAAGCGAAAGGGAAGAATGCAGTGTAGTTAACGTGAAATTAGTCTCTACCGCTTGTACTCAGCGCTTGAGATCGTCAAATTCAGACGAATTCAATGTGAATTCACGCGTTTAACGCGTCGACTTTAAAGCGCTGAATGCACACGATCTCAAAAATTGGAAGTCAAGTGCTTTAGCGTTGACGTCGTATGAGATTGTAAAAAATCGTCAAACAACGATCAACAACGAACGTACGATTTTACTTTGACTTCAATGTGATATAAGTACCCCTCGGTATATCATATATAAATGAAAAACGGAAAAAATGTATCAAAGGAATTTATTATTTAAAACATCTTACAGTCAGAGATTTGTTTCTCGCTATTAAAGGAAGATAACCGATGATATCTTCAGGTTATTTAACTAAAAATTGGCGGAAATATGCATTTTGTAAGGAAATGTGCGACGCTGTAAACAATTGTTTAGTAAGCATTAACAGCCATCAAGTAGTACACACTTCGTTGGTCTTTCGAGGACTTACTTTTATAACTATTTTTAACGCTTACATGTTTGAAAAATTGCATAGTCTCCTCCCTCTCATTCAACCCCTAAGAAATATGTAAATATCTTTATCGCCTACAAAATATCCTAAATTTCTATTTAGTTCGTTTTTATTAAAAATAAAATTATTTCACAAAAATTTTGCTCATAAAAATCATCATTTGCCCCATAGATTTTAGAAAAATGTATTATTCATTAAAAATGTTTGTAAAACACTTTTAGTTTCAATGATATTTATTTGGACCAAAGATATTTCGTTTCGATTAAACTAATGTTATTTAATTCAAATAAATCTTTTGTTCAAATAAAAAAAAGCCTTTCAAACAAATTATTTTCTCTCATTCAATCAAATTTTTTTCCGAATGCATCAGTCATCAAAATGAAGAACAAAAGACAAGCCGAAACCAAAAAAAGCCACGTCAAAGTCGCTTAAAGTCAGGCAGGGACGGATCCAGGGGGGTGGTCCTGGGGGTCCGGACCCCCCCCCCCCCAACGAAATATCAGACTCCCTCAAATCTCATTAGCGAAAAAATTCGAGTTTGTCTAACACAATTCTAACGTCACGTTTTGTGAAAGCCGAAATATCTTTTATTTTTAAATTTTTCGATCGGACCCCTCCCCCCCCCAATTTTTTTTTCTAGATCCGTCCCTGAAGTCAGGTGATGCTCATTGTTTTCTTCGATATTCGTGGTTTGGTGCATCACGAATTTGTTTCAGAGGGACAGACGGTCAATAAAGAACTACTACATAGTTGGCCGTATTGAAGCGTTTGAGAGAGAAAATCCGTTAGAGACGGCCAGATTTGTAGAAAAACAATGCGTGGGGTTTACACGACGATAATGCGCCATCGCATAGAACGACAGTTGTGGCCGAATTTAAGACCAAAAATGCAACAAATACCATCGACCAACCACCGTATTCCCCAGATCTGGCCCCGTATGACTTCTTTCTGTTCCCTGAAACTAAAATTGCCGCAACGGGGAACCCGTTTTGACTCGATTGAAGACACAACAAAAAATTTGGAAAATTTACGTTTTATTTTACAATTCCCGGTAATTTTTTCACACTATGTATGTAATGCCTAACAGTATACTTAATTCTTACGGAATTATTTTTGGCGGCGTCGCATTTTTTCTTCTAAAATGCATATTCACGTCAATTTGTAGTGAAATGATCTGTAAATTTCCAGAAATTTCCCTTTAATAGTGCAAAACATATGCCTTACTGTAAGTTGTTTCAAATCAAAAGTTTCCTCAATACTTTTTATTATTAAAAATTAGGCGATTGTCAGATGTTTTGTTGTTTTTTAGGCATCACTAGATTATACTGTGTCTATAAAAAAAAAGTTCGACTTCTAAAATGTTCACGTTCTGAGACGGTTGGACAACGATTTTACATTTTTTTGAACGTTGAGCGATTTCTTTGATCGAGACCTTCAATCAATTACTACTTCAAACATATAATATATTAATATTATTACTCAGTACCTATGTACTAAAAGAAAAAAAGTGTTTTTATAATACATGTCTGAAATGTGCTACTTTTTGCACATGTAGAGCATACCGAAAATGATTGATTTAAGGTCGGTGTGAGAGAATAATTTTGACCACTATTGCGCACGCGAACTACGATGAAAGCATTACATTCCTTACAATTTTCGATAAACTTCATGTTAAACTACAAAAGATGGGTTATTTTGGTTAACAGAAGCAATCGAAAATCAATTTGAGTTATCGAATTGATTTTGACACCCATAAGGCAAAATTATAATATATAATTCACTGAACAAGTTACTTCCTCTTTCTTCACGCTCTCTACATGCGTGGTAAATGGCATATTTCTTACATTTATTATAAGAAATTCTAACTCGTATCAAGTTTGAATGCTTTATCCTCAATTGTTACACAATATACTATTATTTTATTAGAAGAAAATCGAAAACAAAAAAATGTCTTTTATAATAAAAAATTCAGCAGGTTGTAGTTTTATGCATTTGTTTCTAGTTCATTCTTTAAAATTGATCAAATTGTAGTAAGCAAGAGTTAATTTTAATCATTAAAAAATATTTTAAGATTTTACATAGTCTTAGATTTAAAAATTGATTTCATGTTGCAAAAATGCAGCTATTTCTTATAAAATTTATTTGCATTCACAATTTTTGGAAGTTATGCATAAATTGAAATTTAGGAATTAGTCTTAAAATCTAAGATGTTGAAATCTTCAAACATCATTTCCATAGTGTAAACTCGAGAAAACTGCAATAATATAATATATATTATAAAACAAAGGTATTATTGATATTTAAAAATTATTTTCTAGTAAAGCAAGCTTTTTTTCTTCTTAGAATATGTATTGAGCAATAGTAGTAAACATTTTTTAAAGTAGTAATGTATTATGTTTTTCCAGTGAGTTTCCAGCTGCAGTTAGCCCTCCTTAAGTCCCTTTAGCCACGAAATACTTAAATTATTTTAAGAAAATATCAAATATTCCATTATTTTGCAAGCGCCACAGAAGGAAGTCATCATTCTGAAAAAAAATGTATCGTGCTAAGTTAATTTTCTACAGAAATATATTAGACTAGCATGCAAATCAACAAACATGATTAAGCCAACACGATAGCTATAAAATTACCGAACGAACGATGAATGATAAGATGCGTGCACGAGAAAACGAAGCGAGCAAGCAGGTGTAATTATTTCGAACTGGAGATACAGGAATGATAATAAAAGAGTATCCTTTGTCCTTATTTATAGAATTTGACAAGCCAAGCCATTTTCTAATTATCTAAATTAGTATCTTAATAATATCATCGGAATTTGCACGAGTAGAGGCTGACTGGTGGCTCTTGTGCAATAAAATGTTGGTCAATTTGTAGGTAGTTCTAATAAAGAATTTTCAATAAAGTGTGTTAGAAATTTAATAATTTGCAGCGAAGGAAGACTTCTGACACCTCCGATTGGAAGGGAAAAGAACAAAGGCTACGCTCGTTTCGCCAACGGTAGCGGCATGAGTAATGGCAATAGCAGCGAACGTCGGCGATCACGAGAGCAGCAACACTAATAACAACGACAGCAAAGCAGGCATCAAGCCGCAACAAATAACCTGTTCTCTAACTCAATCTGGTGCAGAAAATGCTAAAAGCCTGGACTTGAGATATTACAAATGATTTCCTTCAAACGTCTCTTTTTTTAAGGTCAAATCCAATTAAAATGATCTTATTGCTGTTCCATTAGCGCTGATGAATTTTAACATTGTTCAAAAGAGTCCTAAGCTGTAAAAAACTATTGAAATAAATATCGTAACAATTCTGAATTTAGAGTTTTTCAAAATTTAGGGCCAGCTTCACCAAGTTCAATGAAATTTAAATCGGCAGTTAAAATCGATCATTTGAATTCTTATTGGTTCGTCCCATTTAGGCCCGATTAAGATTAAGAATTTTACTTGGTGAAACTGGCCCTTAGTCTTTTTTCATTTTGGATATTTTAAACAATTTTCAAGTATGGATTCAACTTAACACACCCCATTAAAGTTTTATTACCCCTAGACTTTGTTTCTTAAATTCAAATAATTTGTTATATTCGAAACTTACTATTTAATTACTTTTAAATAATTACATATAAAAAAACTGGAGTTTCACAAACCTAGGCAAAGTTTTTAAGTCAATTCCAAGAAAAATAAGAGAGAAGAAAAACTCACTAAGAAAAAAAATCTCAAGTCCTGAATAAAACTTTCAACCACACGAAACTTGTGTGATGTAAAGCCTCCATAAGATTTTAGCATTTTGTACTAGACTGAGTTAGAAAAGAAGACACACATTTTCCCGTTAAAGACACACTGAAAGATTCTGCGCTCGTACCAACGCCTGGGAATATCAGTGCTGCACGCGTTTCAGCCACGAAACGCCTGTCCCCTGCTTAGAATGACATTCCACGTGAAAATAAGGAGACGCGAGAAAATCCACTGCCGAAAACGGCCTGCATAATTAAGCGCACCATGGCGAATTGGATCTCATTGCATAACACTTTCGCATGAATTTAATAAAACAACCCTCGTTAACAGATCACTATGAGAGGAAGTTGTCAATAGAAATTAAGACACGTTACTTCTCCATGTTCTTGCAATACTCCACTCACTCTGCTCACTCTTGGTTACAGTTTTCGATATTCGCGCATCGAGTCTTGGACAGCGCGCGCCGCGAAAACGTCGTCGGAATCTATGTCGAGTGCAGCCAACAGAAACCACCCTTGACAGACTTTAGGCCGTATTGTATTGTTTCCGCGCCCTTCCCCTGACAATCACAACCCGGCACTCATCTTTCCAACCCTTAGTCGATATTTCACTCACCTTCTGGTATTATGACTATAATTGTGACTATCATGCAATATAGACATGACTGACATGACACCTGTATACAATATCGCAGATACCGGTCGCAGAATACCTGCTTTGCCAGCAGTGAAGTAGTAAGGGTGCTTTCAGATAACTTTCAATTTTTTGACGAATTCAAAATGGATTGCTGCAAAAGCTAGACTCAAGCTTTCTATCACGATTTCTTCAAATGTCATATTTTTATAATTTTATTAATGTGTTATAAAAAGAGTTTTGTGGGAGCAGTGTGTTCACATTTCTAAGGTGTTTAATTTAATGACACATGAGACACAGAAATCTACTTTTTTAAAACAAATATCCATGTTTCATGATCCTCTGAATTAAAAAAAAAAAATTTCAATTCCGTCTGTCCAGCTGTCGTTGTCATTGTCTGTAAGCACAATAACTCTCAAATTAATGATCAGGTTGAAATCCACTTTGGCACACATTATCAGGGCCCAAAAAGAAAAGACGAGTTCGTTCAGAAGCCATATCCGAGAAAAATTCTGAAAATTAGGCAATTTCTGGAGTTTATGGCGACTATTTGATCAAAAATTGAAACTCTTTGCATGTTATCCTCATAAAATTCTTTAATTTGAACAAAATTTGAAAAAATTACAGTATTTTAAGAATTGAAAAAATCAATAATCAAATTCCATTTTCTAGTCATACTATTTTAGATACTAAAAAAAGATTTAGAAGCATAATTTTTTACTTTGAAGATATCTGCAAATTTCCAACTACACATCTTTTGATAACATGTATATGTTTCATATCAATTTCATATCAAAAATCCTAGTTTTTAGTTAAACTATGCGAGATAAAAAAAAACGACAGAATGTAAAATTATTTTCTTAAGAAACGTCTCCAAATGTTTTTATAAAATGTATATTTATCTTTTAAATTAAAAAAATATCATTGAAAATAAAAAGTTCAACTTTTTAGCCAAACTATGCGAGATACAAAAAAACGTCAGAGAGCATAATTATTTCTTTAAAAGAGGTCTTCAAATTTTATCAACATATTTTGTAATAATATGTATATTTTTAGTTTTTATTTTAATAAATACAATTGAAAATAAAAAACTTATCAGAATGCAAAATTTCCAGTTCCTTCTTTTTGAATATCAAGCGCAAAGTGCGAGTGTTTGAATAAGAATGTACTTCTTAATGTTGCAATAACTTTGTCAAAACTAAATTCACATCAAAGATATTATAAAATTCACTCAAGTTATAGTAGGTGATAAATTATAAACTTGAGTGCTTGCGAAAAACACGAAACCAAACGCGAAACTCGACAACGGAACCAGAAGCCCCCGATGAGGACCAGGCATATTGATTTATTTATCTTACACTCGAGATTCCCTGTAACAAGGCCTCCTTTTTACGAGCGCGTCACGGTTCCCCAATAACGAGCAGACGATCGACACCTTTTCCCCCACTACTACGGAATGAAGTGCGCTCGAATGTGAAACAGTAATCAATGAGTTTGATGGCTTTTATCACAAATTAATAAGAAAATAATTGGTCAATTATTGAAAAATTACTTAATTGTGTAATTTTACAGTATTTGAAATGAAAAATTTAATATTTAATTTTTCCAATCTGGAGTTTTCAATATTTTGGAGTAAAGTCGGTTATCGAACATTAAAATTGCATAAGTTTTTTTTGAAATTTTGATATTTCACTTATTACTGTTAATAAGTAAAATTCTCCCTTTTTAAACAATATGTATGAAAATTTTATATAATTACAATTAATCAGTATGTATAATTTTGCGCAGTTTATTATTGTGATCAATACTACATTTTTAATACTATGTTTCAAAACGCATTTTTTATAAATGAAAACCAACAGCAACATTTTATGATTCATATTACTGTTTATTACATTTATCATCAAGACTTTTCTTTTTTTCTGGAAATATTCAAAAATACACCTAATAAGCACAGATATTTTTATTATTATATCATTATATTTTTAGTATTTTGAGTACATACCGTCAAAATATAATAAAGAAAAATTTATTTCCTAATTATTGAATAGGATGGATAAAAAATTATAACATGTATGTAATCACTAGGAGTAGTATTTGATAACTTTTTGTACTATCTTTTATAAAATTAAAAATACAAATTCATAAGATTTTATTTTCTAATATAAAATGAAGAAAATTTATTTTTACTAATGAAAGTTATACATTTAAGTTCAGATTTATTGTATTTTGTGGTAAAAAAAATTTACAACCGTACGTACAATAATTTAGCGCACTTCTCTTTTTTATCTTCGTTTCCTACCACGAACCTTCATGTGTGGATCTCTCTTTCCTTTACCAGCTTTCGGTTTCTTTGCTCCTTTACCCTGTTTAGCTGACTTCTTATTCTTACATTTTCGTGTCGATATACTTGCTGCAGAACTGCAAATAAAACAATTTATTTGAAATAGAATAATCTCACAATGGCAAAATTCGATTCAGCAATAATTTAAAATGTAAATATATAGACCTAGCTGAGGGCAAAGAAGTGTCTATTTTAAGCAATTTTCTCCTGCTATTAAGAACGGATTCTATGACATTGCAATTAAGTTGTTTCTCTTCCAATGCATTCTTCGGAGGTGCTTCGCGTTTTTTCTTTATTCCTGGTATCTGCGAAGCAATATCTTTCGCATCCTTTTCTTTTGGCAGCCTAAAATAAATCAAATGAATTAATTAAAAAGTACAAATATTATTTTAAACTTCCATGCGTATTTTTGATTATCTGTACACGGAGAAAATCATTTCAAGAAAATTTAATCGACTGAGTTGAAGAAAACGGCGATATAACGACATTTGAACAAGTTTTCATCTACACTTGAGTAAAATAAATGTTGTTAATCTTTAATAGATATTGACGTTTTTTCAAACAAATAAAAAAATCGAGAATTCCGTAAAGTCCCATCAAAATTAATTCAACTAATAGTGAAAATTCAATTCACACTTGTCTATAACGTAATCTATAATGGAGTACAGTATGATAACAAATATTGGAAAACGTACTCAAAAATACGTTAATGCATCACTGATGTAGGTCTGAAACTTTACGCCCGAGTTGACTAAACCGCGATCTACTGTTGAGGAACCTTTAATAGTCCAGTAGAATTAGCCGAAAATGGCTTGTTTCGCCTACTCCTTTGTAAATTTGCTTAGAAATAATGAAAAATGCTAGAAACATATAGAGTAAGAAAAAAAGACCGTAAATAGTGTGCACAACTTTTGGTGGCGAGTTTAACCCTTTCATTCACAGGAGCCATTACAGTGGCCACCTTTTTTATTTCCCTTTTTTGTCATTAAATTTTGGAAATCACGTATAAAACTGGAATTTTTTGCATTTTTAGTTAGTGAAATACTTATACTTTAGTGTGATCAAGATATTTTATGAATTTATAAAAATTAATTATTGTTATAAACAAAGGTATGCGGAAAAAGGATGTTTTTGTGGATTTAATTCGTTATTGGCGAAATTTGATTATGAACACCTACTAAAAATAATTGGAACTTATTGGCTTATTATCCAACGAAAAATTACTGTCATTGGATTTATAAAAATTCTTAATTGCTATCCAATATGGCGACCGTAATTATGAAAAATGGACAATTTTTTCAATTTACAGGGATTAACTTTTCTCAAAAGAATAGTTCATCGTATTTAAGTTATTTTGTATGCTATTCAATATAAAGGCTCTATTTGATAGATGAAATTCAATATGGCGAAAACAATGAGGCGGAATAACTATGAAAAATACCTTTTTTCTCAATGTATAAGCAATTATCTCTAAATAAATGTTTATCTGTATTACAGTTAGCTTGTATGTTATTCATTACAAAAGCTCTGCTTTATACTTATAATTCAATATGGCAGATTCAATATGGCGGCTACAATAATGAAGAAATGACAGTTTCTTTGTATAACTTCCAACGATGAGGTTCATATTTTTTCTAGAACATGTATTTTTTGCTGTTCAACCTCAGTGCGATTTGATTCTCAAAATTCAATACCCTATTGAAAAACTTGACGTCAAAAATGACATAAAAAACGACGTCAAAAATTACGTCAAAAATGACGTAAAAAACGACGTCAACAATCACGTAAAAAACGAAGTTAAAAATTGGGACAGTTTTTTACGTCGTTTTTTATGTCATTTTTGACGTCGTTTTTGACGTACTTTTTTGTCTTTAAGAAGCCTTACATTTCCTATGTAATTATTTTATTATACAATAGTTCTTTTACTGATAAGCATTTCTCAATTACGATATCCAATGAACGACCGAATATAAATTGTTAAGGCTTCTTAAAGTCGAAAAATGACGTAAAAAACGTCGTAAAAAATAACGTAAAAAATGACGTAAAAAACTAACCCAATTTTTGACATCGTTTTTTACTTAATTTTTGACGTCGTTTTTTATGTCGTTTTTGACGTACTTTTTTGTCTTTAAGAAGCCTTAACAATTTATATTCGGTCGTTCATTGGGTATCGTAATTGAGAAATGCTTATCAGTAAAAGAACTATTGTATAATAAAATAATTTATTTCAAAGTGGAATGGGCATTTCGTAAAGGAGTCACAAAAATGTAATAGGAAATGTAAGGCTTCTTAAAGACAAAAAAGTACGTCAAAAACGACGTCAAAAATGACATAAAAAACGACGTCAAAAATGACATAAAAAATGACGTAAAAAACTGTACCAATTTTTGACCTCGTTTTTTACGTAATTTTTGACGTCGTTTTTTATGTCATTTTTGACGTCGTTTTTTACGCCATTTTTGACGTCCTTTTTTACGTTATTTTTTACGTCAAGTTTTTCAATAGGGTATAACGCATCTAATGTGGCGAGTACAATAATTTTGAAGAAACACTGTTTCTTCTAAAAATTTTAGATTGAACATACGAAAACTTTTCTAGTACCACCATTTTGAAAGTCACCATACTGTAATAACTGGTGACCAACATTTATTGGTTTGGTTTCAAAATCTACGAAGGTAGATCTCTCAATAACATTTCAAAACGACGATCAAATCACAATTTTGAAAAATATAGTTACACATAAAAATATTAGTGGATAAGAAAAACAAACAAAAAACAAAAAAACAAAAAAAAATGTAAAAAAGGAACGAAACTCTGCCACCGCCGATTCCAAGCCCGTGTATTAAAAGAGGAGGGTGTTTCATAATACGTTTGGAACATATCGTTTGAAATAAGATATGTTTTTTGTTAAAAATCAATAAATATAAAAACCATACACATTTGACCAAATTCAAAATTGTTCGTACGCCATATAGGATCTGCCATTTTGAATTTGCAAAATCTGACCTCATATTCGTAATCAGGGACCCCAAAAACCTATAATAGTATACAGTAAAACCTCATTTATCGGGACGCCTTTGACATGTAAACACCTCGTTTATCGGGATTTGGAGGGGCTCCCCACTACCACCTACAGTCTCATGGTGGGTTGCCATGACTCTTGTTGTATGTTGACATTTAGTAATGGTAACGAAGGTATATATAATACGAAGGTATGTAAAAAAATTGACATAATAAAACTCCTGCAAATGAAACATCTGCAAACTATGTCACTATGTACAAGGAGTGGTGGCTGGAGGAGAATCAAAATGTCCCGATAAATGAGGTTGCGAGATCCCGATAAATGAGGTTTTACTGTATTACGTGCCTAGGCACACAATGAGGGTTATTACGTGACGAGCGACAATGCTCGCAGGAGATCGAATCCAAGGCGTAGTCGAGACGTAGGTGAGGCATAGTCGATGCGTAGTCGAGACGTAGCTGAGGCAAAGCCGAGACGAAGCCGAGGCGCGATCAGTCCTGCAAGCATTGTCACGAGTCTCGCAATTTCCGGAATTGTGTGCATTGGCACGTATTCTATTTTATGTGACTTTGGTGCGGATACGAGTTTTTATGCGCAGTTCCATTTCTACATTATATTCCTCTGTAACAGAATATACAACATTCCTTTACTCTCAGCTGTAACGGAAAAACGAGTTTCCGCGGCTGAGGCACATAAAAAGACTTTTCAGTACACATTTAACCAAATTAAAAAATTGTTGACCGCCATATTGGAACCGCCATTTTGAATTTTTTAAATCTGACTTCATATTAGTAATCAGCGACCCCAAAAACCATAGGGTAGTATATTAAATTGAAATTTAAACTATCGTGTTAATTGCGTCACTGATAGAGTTAAGGAAGAAAAGAGTGCTTTTTTGTCTTCAAGGCGTTTCCATCCAAAAACTATGAGTCGGACAAAAAGGTTTTCAAGCAAAAGTTGTATCCAGATGATTAATGAACAAAATGGCACAAATCCAATTGCAAGAAAATGATTTATGTGCCACCGGCGCGCAAACTCGTTTTTTCGCTACAGAGGAATGAAATGTAAAAATTGAATTGCGCATGCGCCTATAGCCATGCGACTGAGCACAATCTTCTTCTTCGTACAGCGTTAGCACCTTACTGACAAAGCCTTGTACATGTGAACTGCGCATGCGTCTATTAAAATCCATTACTACTACACAAGATCGATAAAATAAAAATGGCCGGGACTAGTCGTGAAATATCAAGTGTAATGACTAGCGCCGCAAACAACTACAATACTAGATTAGATTCGAGTGTATGCATAAAAACTCGTATACGCACCGAAGTCACATAAAATAGAATACGTGCCAATGCACATAATTCGGGAAATTACGAGACTCGCGACAATGCTCGCAGGACTGATCGCGCCTCGGCTTTAGTGATGGGATGGATTCCAACACTTTACCACTATTTTGTATTGTTAATAAAAAAAGTACAAGGGCCTAAATAGGGACACTATCGTTGAATTAACAATTTAATAATTTAAAAAATATAAATCGGGGAAACTTGAAATTTTCAGACAATGTTGGCATATAGGTGGACTATCGATTTTGAAGAAACCAACATTGTAAATTTTCTCATTGCAGCTACACGATTTAAATAAAAAAAGGTCAATTTTTTAATTAACAATCTCATATTTCGTAAACAAATCATTTTTTCGCAATTGGATTTGTGCCATTTTGTTCATTAATCATCTGACTATAACTTTTGCTTGAAAACCTTTTTGTCCGACTCATAGTTTTTGGCTGGAAACGCCTTGATGACAAAAAAACACTTTTTTTTTCCCTTAAATAAACAGTAAACAGTATAACAATTAACCTTAAGTAAACAGTATTTACGGTCTTTTTTTCTTACTCTATATGTTTCTAGCATTTTTCATGATTTTTAAGCAAATGTACAGAGGAGTAGGCGAAACAAGCCGTTTTCGGCTAACTCTACTGGACTATAAAGTAGAGAGAGAAAAAGAAACGTTCTCAACTTCGGAGATTCTACTACATATTTACATGGGACATCTATAACTTGCATATACATAGTTACACATATACACTGCTTGGGTACAAAGGAGGTAAGTACCCCTTTTAGGAACACAGCTATACTATTACATCGAAAACATAATCCAGGGTTGCCACAAGTTTCAGTATCCTAATTTCCCTGACTTTTCCCTGACTTTTCAAGCTGATTTCCCTGACCAAAATCTATTGTAAGAGGACTCATCTCGGTGGAACTATGTTCCTATTATATAATATTTGCGTGTTTTTCCCTGTTATTTTTCAACAGAGAGGATGTTAAATAAGAGAAGGTAAAATAGAAACAACGTATTTCTATTTATTTATTTTTTATCAAAACTTAAAAGGAAACGAACTGGTATGCCATAACTTGCATGTTGCTATCGAACGTTAAACATAAAAAATGGCATCATAGGAAATTTATAACTTTTTGGTTATATCAATCACAGCGGGGTCAACTTAAAGAGATCAATCTTACATATTAGTAGTTTCATTGTTTAAACAATTTTCGCATGTTTGACCCCTCAGTGAAAAAATATTTAACATCTTCCGATCTAATTGAGTCTCCACTTTTATTAAATATGCGCTAGTTACATTGTGACATAGCGCATATGATACTTCTTTTTCCACATTTTTCACTGAGGGGGCAAACACGCGAAAATTGCTTAAACAATTAAACTACCAATATCTGTAGTTAATTAACAAAATAAAAATTATAAAAATATTTATCTGAAACCTAACGTAATAAGCTAAAAAATGAAACAAACCCGAAATCGATTTAATTATTTCAACCGGAGATAATGAATTTTAAGCACAAGAGACTTTAGCATTTTGTCCAATTTTATCAAAAGTTTAAATTAATATATCTCTCAAAAAAAATTTTCTTTCGAAAATCCTGATATATGTGTCGATTAAATTAATAAAAAGATGCCACAGAATAAAATTTAAGACTTTTAAAAATGTGAACAATCTTCTTTTTTTGAAATCCGTACGATTTGCAAAGGAATGTCCTATATAAGTTACAATAAAAGTTTATGTAATATTATTTTTTTTTAAAGTTCTCATTTCATAATTAGTTTATACATGCTTGTTCTGCAAAATCAATTTGACAGAATAGAGTAATAAAGTTTCGTTGTTCTTACTTCCAAATTACTTTACAGTCATTTATTCTTATTATAGCTACTTTTCTTTTGAAAAAAAGTATTCCAGCACGTCATCCTTCAAAAATTTTCGCCAATAACAGAGTAAATAACAAATTACCAGTTTTACTGCCTATTTACCGAATTACGGTAAGAAATTACCAGTGACCAAAAAATGGCGGTATCGGCACATCACTAGTCCAGAAGCAAAGGCCAAACCATGTTTGCCTAGCAAGAGGAGCACTTACTGTCACTTAGCCGTAAGAATGTGAAACCACGCGAGTATACGCAGAACGTGGATGTTTTCGGCCTCCGCACACAATCAAACTTCGTTCAAACGTGGCGCGAAGCAGAAGACATATTTAAAATGACTAAATAGATAATTTAAGAAATTACCCTCCTTTTTTTGATGTTTTAAAAAACCTTCACCTAAAATGAATATCTAAAAGATTTTTTTCGAATTTTAGGATGATTTAAACACTTGAGAAAAAAAATGTTCAGTAAAATGTATAGTTCAATAAATGTTAAAAGCTTCAAAACAAAATATAGATTTATATATTTTTTAGTATTGTAAATAAACTATTTAAAATGAAAAATTATGCCTATAATACTTTATATTAAAATGTTATAAATATAAAAAACATAAATTGTATTTAAATTTACACACAAAATTAGACAATAAGATTTTTTTGATAGAAAGCAACATGAAAAAACATTAAATTCCAATAAAATATTCTTTAAAGTTTTTGAAATATGTAACATATTTTATGAAATGTTGTTTTCGAATCCCAAGTGCGAATAAAAGGTGTCATTGTTTGAAAAGAAATCATGCCTAAATTTGGATACGAAATTACATCATAAGATTTCTCTGCTGTGAAGGAAAGTTGAAGAATATTTCGTTCAAATAAAGTGCTTCGAAACAAATTTTTTAATATATATTTTATTATATTTTTTCAATATATTAGTGTAAATAAAGGGTTAAAATATTTAATAAATATATACATATACACTATATTTAAATATGCATACAAAATAAAACTGAAATTTCTTTGGTATGAAGCAAAATTATTAATTATTTAACGCACTTTTTTGAATGATAGTTTTATCGATAAACATTACGGAAATCCCTGTTAAAATTAACATTTTGAAGAAAATTTCTTATTTTATCAGTTTAACAGGCATTCCTTAGCGAATTTATAAGTTGCACATCAGAAAAAATTTTAGTAAAATTTACAGGAAGTTCAATACTTATTTTTACAAATTGAATTTTGAGTAGATATATTACCCGAAATCTGGTGCAATGAACAGTTTTTTTGTACAGTCCACTTAACTTCCAGTGAAATCTACCAAACTTGATTTTTTTCGTATCTGATAGATTTCACTGCATGCTAAGGGAAACGTACAGAAAATATGTATACATGCACATGCATCAACTTTTGTTTCCAAAATTTTGGAAATGGTAAAGAAGATAGAAACGGTCATAGATAGACTACTTTTGGTTTTGACAAAGAAACGAAATTTTCTGATACATATTTTTTTTTTAATTTATGTTTTTTTAATTTCGAAACCGCAGTAGTCTATCTACGTCCGTTTTTATCGTCTTTATTATTTCGCAAATTTTGAGCAGAAAATACCTAGCTCTTAAATACTTCAATACATTTCCTAAAAAGCTATTTTTTTTCCATTCTATAGAGTTTTTGAATTTTCAAATTAAGAGTCTCTGCATATACAACAAAAACACAATATTTATTTTAAACTTGAACCTCATATTTATTGTAAAATACAATTTTGTGCATAATTTTTAAATTACAATAATAGATTTAAAAGATACACAAAGTTTAAATCGATATATATTTTTTTAATTATTAACATTTATTGACTTTCAAATGTTAATGCAAAATCATATTTTAAGTGTCTAAATCATTCTAAAAATTTAACAAAATTTTTCAGGTATTTTTTTGGGCAAATATTTTTCAAAATATATGAAATCAAATAATTTAAGTTATTATTAAATAATTTAATTTTAAATTAATTATTCCATAAATAATGAATTGGCGTGTCTTTTGCGCTTTTTTTGCGTAGAGTCAGGAAAAACATACATAATTTTACTGAGTCAACAATTTTAAATAGTTATAGCACAAAATTTTTGCAAATTTAGTAGATATTTTAATACAATTCACCGCTTTTTGGAAAGTATAATACATTTGCTGATAATCATTACCAAAATGCACGTAAAATTAATAAAATAAGCAATTATCTTCAAAATGTTGATTTTAACAGGCATTTCCGTAATATTTATCGACAAAACTATTATTTAAACAAAATTTGTTTCGAAGCATTTTATTCAAACGAAACAGTCTTCAACTTTACTTTATAGCAGAGAAATCTCATGATGTAATTTCGTATCCAAATTTAGGCATGATTTTTTTTTAAACAATGACACCTTTTATTCGCATTTGGCATTCGAAAACGACATTTCATAAAAAATGTTACATATTTCAGTCAGTTCCACGATCTGAGAACACTTTTGCTAGCCTGTGTCTGCTGCGGCGAGTTAACCGAGCAAGAAGGAAGAAGAGTTGGAAAAACTGACCGTGGCACAGTGAAACGCAGTAACGCACGATCTGGCCACAGCGATTCCCTGACTAAACCTTAAATTCCCTGACTTTTCCCTGACTTGTGGCAACCCTGTAATCCTAACACTATTGCCTATAATAATACGTCGGTATATGTTTAAATATTGCTCGCTTCTTGCTGAGACTAAAGGTTTAATTTGAACTGTCCTTATATTCTAACTGGAAAAATATATCACCACTTGTGAGAAAAGTAACTGCTTAAATATTGTAGAGCCCCCAAATTTACCAGTAAAGGATCAAAAATATAGAGAGCTTCGAGGAAATTTATAAAAATTAACGTTCAACATATAATTTATTCAAATGAGAAATTAAATAAATTATTTAAAAAATTAATTGAAATAACTAATATTATTAATATGTTATATTGTAGGAAATGAATTGACAAAACTAGATTTATAGTGAAAGTAATGCAAAATTTCCTTTTGCCCTAACATATTAAACCACCTTCAATAATAAATTTTTTAACGATCACAACACGAATAATGGCAAAACGAAAACAAAACTAGCGTGTTTTGACACGTTGATTACCTGATTTTTGAATTTCACTAGGCTACGGTTGTCAATGACGTTTCATAGGCTACGGGAGCTTGAGTTTTACATTCGATCCTGGGAGTGATGAGGAGCGACGCGCGACCAAGGACTTTCTTTTTATCAACTCTTAAGTAAACCGTTACATATCCGAAATTAAATGTTCACGAATGAAGCGTAAAGTTCCATGTAATATAATTGAGATGATATCCAAACATTTTGCATTCTATGACTTATTTTAAATCAAGGATTAATATTCTGAAATTGGAAAATTAAAATCTTCTTTAAAACAAATTTTACTCAACTTAGGTGAAAAACTCAACTTTTTTATGTTACTTTATAACAAATTGTTTGAAAATAATACACTCCTCATATGAATTATTACACAATTAAATTTTTACTCTACGGTTTGAGAGTTTACTCAACTGATCGAGTATTGTTTAGAATTTTTTTTTGAATAAGCACGCGACATTATTTTCAACTTTAACTCTATGATAAACACGCAAATGTGTTAACGCAGACGGTACCAGGCTCAGACAACCTGAAAAATCTTGAAAAACGGGTAGGGTAACATCCTGGACCTTCACGAGAAGGGGAGTGTGTATGCGACGAGGGAACGACTGGAGAAGAAAAGGAAGCAGTACAATAGGCGCAAGCCTATGTGCCTAAGTTGGGGGATCATGAGTTTCCCAACCTCCCTTAAAAACAATAAAATATAACTCTGCCTTACCTTTCCTGAAATTTCCCAAGGGATGCTGTGGAAGCGCGTGCAACTGTAACAGCCGTTGCAAGTTGTTTAGCATTCTTGAAATGTTCTGTGCTTAGAAGACCAACTCTTGGAACCTTAACGTTTTTTGCTTTGGCTATATTTCGCAGCCTATGAAGTTCGTTTTTGGCTTGTCTTTCCTTTTTAGCAGCAGATTTTGCTGCGAAAGGATCGTCTTTTGGAGTATTGTTGTCTCCTAATTCAACTAACCAATTCTTTTGTTTCTCTGCTTCTGTGCACTTGAAACCATAACCGGGCACCCATTTCTAAAAATATGAACAATTATTCATTTTTAAACAAATTCTTTAGTAATAAATATAAAGAGCTGATAAAATTTTATTAGCAGAATACAAATTCAGTTTTCAAATGTTACCTGAAGTACATCATCCCATTTGAGTTTCGAGGTACCTTTCTTCTTTTTAGTAATGCCTTTCTCTTTGGCAAATTGCTCCCATTTTGTCAAGGGCTTTGGTTTTGGTATTCGACGTGCTCTAGGCAAAATGAATGTGGGAGTTGGCAATTTAGCGATTATTGCTTCATCAACCCGTTCAGTTGGTAATTTCCAAACTTCGTTTATTATTAGCTGAACATTATCTCGAGTCAAATTATTTATATATTCTTCTATTCTTGAACTGTAAATGTAAGTTATCAAAATATACACAAAATTATGAACAATATATGATAAAAAATCTATTATTTTTAATGGGAAAAAAAATTAAATCCATGATCAATTGCTCTGCGGGCATCGTAACATCCTGAAAATGACTTCACGACGATCACTTTGTCTTAAAAACGACTTTAGGATGTCCATTAGACGTCTAAAAAAAAGACTTCTGTTGGACAATCTTAGATCTTGTATGCCCACTGAGTAGTTCTCTTTTCGAATATAAAACTCTTCAACTAAACTCAATAAATTATTATTGATTTTTATTATCCACAAGAAAATGCTTTATACAGTTTACTATGCACAAAAAAAAATTTGCAAATTTCTAAGAATTCCACGTCAACAAGCACAAATAAAAAATATTAGCAATTCGGTTGACAAGATTAAATAATTTAGAGTTTAACGCTTCTAGTTTTATTAAACTTGCTTCAATTATTAAAATAAATCAAGCTTCAGATTCTATTTTATAAATAATTCAATTTTAGACACATGTGGAGTTTTGAGGTTACCTAAATTTCTTATTGTCAAATGTGTTGTAGTCTGATACTAAAAGTGTTCCTACATCAATGTCAAGTTCTACATCTTTATGTACCGTAACCTCGGCAATCTGGTTTCCATTTTCAGCACTTTTTTTAAGAATCTCTTTCACAATATCCATATTAAAGATTTCACGCGTTTACAATAGACATATCATACTACGGAATTAGGGTAGGGTATGATTTGGACCCCATCTCGATTCTCCAAAGCATAAATTCTCCGACGCGCGGTGAACTTCACGCTGGAAATTCTAATGGTGCATTTATACCTCTGTCTGCCTGACCGGCGCGGACAGAAAATACATAAGAGCAAAAAAGACAGACGTTTTCTTTTTGTCCAGCCCCCTGTATCTTGCCACCAAATGCATAAGAAAAAAATTACGTGAAAGATGACTGCCGCCGGTGGCGGCGCTGACTGTTCATAGGCCCTAGATTCAAAAAAAAGCATGGGAAAGAGCATAAAAAATTAATTTTCTCCTAATAAAAACTATTTTATCGCATTTTCTTATTTCTTATAAAATATATTAATTTATATTTTTAAAATAGTCCAATAACATTAATGAAAACAGTATAATAAGAACGAAATTGCAAAACATAACCTATAAATATATCTTTTTTCGATCTAGTGTCGCACTTGACCATTTAAATCGATAAGAACACGATTCCGTCGAAAAATCAATAACATTGCCTATAAGGCAATGTTTGAAATATTTGTTCAAGAAAATCAGCCCTCTGCAACTTAAAACTAAAAGTGGGCTGACTTTTGACTGGCGAGGGCATTAGTACTTAATGTGACCGAGCGCGGTACTGATAAGCTTTAGGGCCGACTAACTGTCAAATGCATGGCAAAACAGTAAAGATTTGAAGTTTTTTGATATTTAGTAGTGTTTTTATCGTGTTTTTTGTTGAAAAAGTAAAGTGAATAGTTTTCTTGGTGTAAGGATATAAAAAACAATAAAAAATGGTGAAGTGTATTGCCGTGAAGTGTGATTCTGGCTACAAAAATAAACGGAGTTCCGAGGAGCAAACTCGTCGATTTTTTTATGTGCCAAAAGATAAAAATTTAATTAAAAAATGGCAACGCGCAATTTTAAGAGACTATATCGAAGTCAAAGAAGGTCAAGCAGTTTGTGACAAACATTTTGCTGAAAGTGACATCATCCGCGAAAGAACAATTATTGGTCCTGACGGAATTGTTTTGGGAACGGTATGTATTTTTCGCATTCATTCCCTAGCGGACCCTTGTGAGAGAACGGTCATAGAATACTCTGACCGTTCTATGACCGTTCTATGATCTCGCATTATTACGGCTAAGAACGGTAAAAAAGATATTAAAAGCTTTGCAATTATGATTCTGTGGCGAAATTTGGATTAGGTGAAGCAATAAATACAATTATCTTATTTTTCAGCGATAAAAACTAGGAATACATCATGTACCTGTCATTGAAGTCAATGCAGTGGTTCACCATTTGCGGAACGTGTCCACCAATAGTAAACCTTCACGGTGAAGACGTTCCGCCAATTGTGAACCACTGCCTGCCTTCAATGACAGTTATTATGTTTTTCTAGTTTTTATCGCTGAAAAATAAGATAATTGTATTTATTGCTTCACCTTCTAATCCAAATTTCGCCACAGAATCACGGGAAAAAAAAATTGATTGATAAAATTATTTTTCTGTGTTTCAAATTTTATTCATGTAAAATAATCTTTTCTCTTTCAAAATAGCCCTTCAATAATAACAATATATAGGATCTTACATAGGATCCTACATAGGATCCTGTGTAAGATCTTATGCAAGATCCTATGTAGGAATTTGGCATAGGAACTCACATATGATCGTACATAAGATCTTACATAGGATCCTATGCAGGATCCTATGTAAGGTCCTATATGAGATCCTATGTGGTATCCTACACAGGATTTTTCAATAGGGTAAACAATGTTTATAGACGAACGACTCGATTTAAAAGAATTGTGATAAACTTATTATTGTTATTGATGAAATTTTCTGTTATATTTTATTGTTATGTTTTATTCACAATGTGATAATTATTTTTTTCATTATATGAGTGTTGAAATGCTTCTTGTATTTATTCTATATATTGTTTATCATAAAATACTACGAAGATTGGAATATGTTTACAAGAATTACAATCTTGAAATTTTAAAATTGCCTTATTTATTATAATATAATAATTTCCTTCTGAAATCCATAAATGTAGGTAAAATATGATATAGTAGCCCAGTGCTACTCTTCTGGAGGCCTGTAGAATAAAAGTTGGCTGAGAGTTGGATCACGACCACCAGGCGAAATGGTGGCGCTGATTACCTTTAGGGCCGACTTGCTTTCAAATACATGGCAAAAATGTAAATATTTATGTTTTTTTAAAATTTAAACTGCCTTTTCGTGTTTTTTTTTACAGAAAAATAAAGTTAAATGTTTCTGGCATATAATAATACAAAATATATGAGAAAAAAAGTGAAATATACTGATTTTCTGAACGATCAAGTAGGAGTGAAAGCAATAAGAAAAACTTGTCCCAGTTAATGAATTGAATAAAATAAATATAAAACGCGAAGTAATCACAATAAAATTGTCATTAATCGAAAAATTAATATAATTAGTATATTAATGAATTTTAGTGCAATGATTATAAGTTATAATCAAATATAAATACATTTATTTGTGAAGTAAACATTAATATTTAGTTTTTCATATATTTCAATTATGTCATAGTAATTGGGAGAAGTAAATAAATGTGTGGAAATTGTTAGTTTTTAAAATCAAAATTCTAAATTGGTTATTGCATTTTTTTAAACTGTAGTTGTAAATTAACTAACTCAACTGTTTATTAAAATTTATTTAACATGATGAACTATTTTTACTAACACAAATTATATTTTGCAATTATAAAAATAGCAATAACCAAGAGACATTAGGGATGTATATAGGATTTATAATAAATAAGGCAATTTTAAAATTTCAAGATTGTAATTCTTGTAAACATATTCCAATCTTCGTAGTATTTTATGATAAACAATATATAGAATAAATACAAGAAGCATTTCAACACTCATATAATGAAAAAAATAATTATCACATTGTGAATAAAACATAACAATAAAATATAACAGAAAATTTCATCAATAACAATAATAAGTTTATCACAATTCTTTTAAATCGAGTCGTTCGTCTATAAACATTTTTTACCCTATTGAAAAATCCTGTGTAGGATACCACATAGGATCTCATATAGGACCTTACATAGGATCCTGCATAGGATCCTGCATAGGATCCTATATAAGATCTTATGTACGATCATATGTGATAAATTATTATTAAATTTAGCAATTTGTTTATAGAAATTTCGTTTTTGGAAATTTTTTAAAATGTTTTCAGCCATTAAAGAATTTATATTTAAAAATCAGAAACGGTAAAGTTGTGGGAAATCTTTTCTCTAAAAAAATGATTCATGATTCATTAGAATCGCATAATTTTTTAAAATTTGGCGAAAAGCGATAAGAAAAAAAATTGGATTTTTTCTGTGTTTCAAATTTTTTTCATGTAAAATAATCTTTTGAGAAAAGGCAAGTCACTGAGGTCAGGGTTTTTTATCGCGAGGGGACTAATCAAAAAATTCAGGAAAAAACGAGCAATCTTGAGAATCAATTTGATGATAATTATGACACGGATTTTTCAGAATCAGAACATGAAATCTTAAATAATACTTACCTTTGTCAGCCAGTACTTGTTAACGATGGACCTACTCCTTCAACCTCTGGTCTGTCTCCAGCGTCCAAATTTCATAGTACCAACGAATTAATAAATCCGGAATTTTCTTGTATAAAAACGTCAAAAGATAAACTCCACATGCGCGACGATAATCTTGTATTATTCATCCCCGCTGATTTAAAAATTACAACTCAAACTGGCAGGGAACTCATACAATCCAACAGGCTTATATATGAAGACCTCCTCAATGAAAATCCTGAAAATTTGCAAATCAAAAATGTAATTGTAATTAAACACGAAAATTATTGCATTTTTTATTTAATAATTAAACAAACTTTTGATTCAAAACCCTATCTCCAAGACATTATTGCTTCAATACACGGATTAAAGGTTGCAATGGATAGTCTGAAAATAAAAACTGTTAGCATTTCTAGAATAGGGAATGGATTCAATCAGATCTCTTGGCCCACAGTAGAATCAGAACTTAGAGCTGTCTTTGGGGGGGGGGGGGGGGCGATTACACAATAACAGTGTGCTACGGCGAAATCGAGATCCCATCAGAATCAGATTGGATAAAAATAATACGCGAAAACCACTGCTCCGTTTCAGGTGGCCACAAGGGTGCAACGAAAACGTATGAAAGGATTCGTGAGAATTTTTACTGGCCCAACATGCGAGATCAAATCCGAAAATTTGTCCGCGAATGCGAAACATGTAAACTATACAAGGCTGTTAGGATAAAAACTAAACTCCCTATGCGTATTACCGATACACCGTCCGAATCATTTTAAAAAATAGAAATAGACATCGTAGGTCCACTACCAGAATAAACCAGCAATAAATACATTCTCACAATTCAAGACAACTTTACAAAATATTCGGACGGTATCCCCTTACGTAACACTGAATCAAAAACTATTGCTTTAGCCTTTGCTGAAAATTTCATAACCAGATTTGGATGTCCCAAAATAATACATACCGATCAAGGTAGTAATTTTATAAGTCAACTAATGCTCACATTTTGTAAAATATTCAAAATTAAACACATTAGGTCGACAGCATTCCATCCGCAATCATTAGGATCATTAGAGAGGAGTCACTATGAGCTCATCCAATATCTAAAAATCTATTGCAAGAAATCAAATTGGGACAAGTGGCTTCGATTTGCATTGTTCTCTTATAACACAAGCAGACACGATGGAACTGGGTTCACTCCTCACAAACTAATATTTGCAAAAAAGGCCCGGATGCCATCCGAATTTATGAAACACGAACTACCCTTAACATACGACTTATTTTTGAACACTTTAACGCAAAAAGTAACTAAAACTCAGGCAGAAGCTAGGGAAAGACTCTGTGCAGCAAAAGAACGAGCGAAAAGATATTACGATGCGAAATTAAACTGCCAAACGTATTGCGTCGGAGATCCCGTGTACCTTCAAAAAAGCAATAAAATAACAAAATTAGATGCGGAATATTCAGGTCCTTTCAAAATCGTAAATATTTTTGATAATAACAACGTAGAGCTAGAATTAGGTCAAGGAAAAACAAAAATCGTACACATGAACAAACTGCGTCCACAAACTATTAAAATATTTCCGAACGCTCAGGAAAAAGAGCAATAAATACTCACCGATCACTGCTTGAAACAAATCGTAACCCTTTTTGGTAATTGTAATACCTCCAACGTCATATATTTTAAGGATTCACCAAATCAACGAAGAACCATTGATTAAATGGAATCGCGTCCCATTCGACCCTGAAATCAGACCACATTAGAGTATGATCGGAACTTATCCTGTAAAAATATTATAAAATGAAAAATTAGAATCAATACACACATACTTATACACACTCCCTTAAATTTCAATGTTACATTTGATCCTAGTTTTCTAAATAAGAGGGGGATGAGAGTTGAGCGACTAGGCCTCGCTCAAAACATGCCCCTACTATAAATATCAACATAAACAAGTAGTGTAAAACAAAATTTTCAGGTTAGACTTACCATCTACAAGTGCATCTTGCCTCATCCTAGTACCATTGATCATAATCAGACGAAATACACTCCACAAATAAATACACATAACACTTCTTTTTCTCTTCTCAAACGTTGAATTCAGGCACTTATATTTTTTCATTCGCTCACTCTTCTTTTCTTCACTAACCCAGATGTTGACACCTGTCACATGCAATCATGTACAATCATCACGTGGCACGGTAGCGTCGTCTGCTTAATCCAACTCGTTGCGTATCGAATTATATCGAACATATCGAACTATAGGCGCAAAATTCGAATTTCGATATACTATCTGTCCCATAAACCTTTTGCTTCAATAAAGATCCGCAAATTTAAAAATCTAAATAAGTAGGAATACAGTAAGATATTTTCTGACGAAAAATCTTCTTATAAGGGTGGAAGTGTAACGAGCGACTATAGGTTCTCGCTCGAGGCCGATTAATTTAATCGACCTATCGAATTAAGCTCGCGCGATTTTCAACTTTGAAATAAATCAAATCGCGTTTAAGGAAATTTCCATCCAATTTAGATAGATGAATTTCCCACGGGACACAGCTGAAAATAATAAAAAGACCCTGAGAAAAGCGTAGAAATATCCTAGCTAGAAATATTACTTATAAATATTAGATTTAAATTTATTATACGAATGGTCAACATGTGCCGTCGGCAAGGAATTCAACAATGTAAATTAGTTTTAAGATTTCTCTGTAAGTTTTATATTTCTTCTGTGTATACTAGTTTTAAGGATAAGAAAAGGTTAAGTCTGGACCATAGGATTAAAATAAATTAAGTTAAGATAGAACTAGGAATATAGAAGTAATACTCATTCATTTAAGGTAGGCAAAAACTAGACGGAAAAAGGCTAGGTAGATAGGTATAGAAACTTTAGTCACATAAAGTTAAAGAAATTCAAAATAGCATGTCTGGTCGCCAGAAGGAAGTAAAAAGTAATCCTTTAAGATTTACTGTTTTACTGCCTTCCCTTGCGCTTTCACTGCAAGCGCCATAAAAACTTGCAGCTGAGAGGAGAGAGACTAGAACTGGGTTTTTCCGAATCGGGCGGCTTCGGATTCGGATTCTCCTAGTCGAGCTTCTCCGGGAAATTGGGCTGGGCCTAGCGAGGGCCACTGTGTGAAAATAGAGAGAGAGGGGATGCGTGAGTCCTGTAGAGTGGAGGAATGAACAGAATGTACGGGGCTTTCGATCGGAACCTATTTCTGCCGTTATATAAAGTAAGTCGAAAACTTCTACAAATTCCTTCGTTGAATTTGTAGAGCATCGAACTTCGGCAACAGTTGTGAAAACCGGTAGTATATTTTATAAAGGTCCAGATTTAACAAGGTTTTATCTATACCAAGTCGATTAAATATTAATTTCACTCTAACCTGTGTGTTTATTCATTTATAAAGTTTGAATTTTCCCGGTCCCTATAAAGGGTTAACACTGGAACGAACCAATCGTTCTAGAGTTTGACCACCCGTGATATCACGCGTGCGCGGCTCGTAACAAGCCACGATAGTCCGTATTCCTCGGCGAAGGTGATTGGTTGGTTCTTTCTCAGTGTAAATCATTGAAAGGAACCGGGAAAGTTTGAATCCGGAAATTTGATTAAAATCACCTCAGATAGAATAGAATATTTGGTAATTTATTGAATTCAATAAAGGTTAAGTCTGTGTTGACACAAATAAAATCCAAACGCGTCGAGAATTATCACAGGTTACAAATATAAAGTTCTACGAGTTCGACGAGGGAACTTGTAGAAGGTTCGGAATTGTGAAAATCTAAAACGAATCTAACTGACTTGCACTCTAAAAAAGCTCAAGCATCTCCTTCACAGATATCCAGCACGCATCCACGCACGCATCCCCCGCACGCATCCCCTCTCTCTCAATTTCACACTTAGGCCCTCGTTAGGCCCAGCCCAACTTCCCGGAGAAGCTCGACCAGGGAAAACCGAGCCCGGAGAAGCCCGATTCGGAAAACCCCAGTCCCAGCCTCTCTTCTCTCAGCTGGAAGTTTTTGTGGTGCTTGCAGTGAAAGCGCAAGAGAAGGCAGTACATAATCGTACTCATTCAAACGCAGTCGCCATCGTATAAGCTTTGAATTTGGATTCTTCACATTATGGAACCAGACCAGTGGCCTATGGTCTGTCTCCAGAGTGAATTTTCTACCATATAAATAAGTTCGAAATGTTTCAACAGAAAATAAAATTGCGAGAAGTTCTTTTTCGATTGTTGAGTAATTTACTTCTGTTTCTGACAGGGTTCTGGACGCGTAAGCGATTGGAAGGACTTTACCATCGAGTTCTTGGCTTAACCCCCCCCCCCCCCCTCCCCTCCCGAGACCATAGTTAGAAACATCACTGGAAACGATGAAAGGTCGGCTGAAATCGGGATATTGTAGAAGAGGGTAAGTACACAGTGTGTCCTTTAATTTATTAAAAGCTTCCTGTTGACCTCCTGTCCATTTAAATAAAACATTCTTTTTCAGAAGGTAACTCAGCGGCTTTGCAATGGTTGATGATACATGGGCTTACTTTGTTACTTTGAGGGAGATTGAGTGTAATGTTTGTGTTACTAAATTTTAATGAGGCTAAATTCTCGCTTAAAAATTCCATTGTGTCGATTCCCCGGTATTTTGCTTCATGCAAGCAATTTCGGAGTGAATCTGGAAAGGAGTTTTTGAGGCCATGAAAGCAGTTTCGAGAATATTCAGAAGTTCTGAAAAAGTTTCAGATCGGAGATTTTTAATATATAATTCGGCTTCTCCGTGGATTTTTGTTCGTAATAATTTTACAAACAAAGTTCGGAAAGGTCTACGATTACCTGAAGAGCAGTTATATCACTGCCTTTGAAAACAATTGGTAAAGAACGTGAAGAACTGCTAGATTCTGCCAAATTATTTACTGAAGGGTTTGTGACTACCTTCGATTTTCCTAATTCGCGCAATTCTATTTGGCGACAAATAATTTCATTCAAGTCATGTATGTTATTTGTATTTATTTGTAAGGGTATTCTGTTCAGACCTTGGGACCCTACATTATCTCTACTCGCAACTAACCTATCAAAATAATCGATATTCGACGATAGACCAGATTCGTTTATGTGATTAGAGTCTTGAATCTCGTCAATAGTGCGCAGTGATCACAGTGGGTCCACTCATATAGGAGAAAAGGGGAACGAATTATAATGTTTGCTATCAACAAGTGGTGGCGCTATTGTCGCTACCGATGTTATTTTTAAACTGTTGTAACCATAGCAACCATATCATTGCCAGTTGAAATAATACAGCCGATGCTCATTTTACTCAACTACCGTTCGAAGCACCTAAAGCGTCGGTGATATATTTATACATTTCAGGTTAACCCACTGACGCATTGTGATGCCCTGTCGTCGACAACGTTTTACTCAACTCCTTACTATTTCCTATGTAACGCTTATTGATATTCACTTTGGGTAAATTAGGTATTTATCAAATTCACTTTACCCGACTAGGATTTAATAAATGTTCAAATGTCCTTAAGTCCCAAGTTTAATCGACAGAGTTGAGTAAAATTACTTCAACTATTTTTTTCCGTGTCAGAGATGAGTTGGGAGATTGCTGTTATATCCGCCAATCGCTGCTATGAAAAGAATCCTCTTAGATCCAACGTTGATTGGCAGTCATCCGTGGTCCGTTGCTGACTTGCGCTGATTTGAAAACCAGCTACCGCAAACTGAGAATTGCAATTTATAAAATAAATTGTGTCAAACGAATAAAACACGAAAACTTCATAATGCAAATGTTCACTCTTTATTGATTCGATGACACTATAATTATATAAGTTTGGTTCGAAATTGATCGCACTTCACGTCAAATTTAAATTTAACTCAAAGTATTCTAAGTCCAACGTGAACTTAAAGGTTTCACTACGTACTTATTTCCGTTTAGCGGCTCCGAAATCAAAATCAAAATCTAAATCTGACGCTCCGCGCTCTCCGCACATATATTTATAATCTTAGATTTAGGCAAGTAAAGTAAGGGTTTAGCCAATCTTTACAACGATGTCGACATCATCATCCAATCACGACAAGCTTGAAGTCGACATCTCTACCCTATTGAAAAACTTGACTAAAAAAACGACGTCAAAAATGACATAAAAAACGACGTCAAAAATTACGTCAAAAATGACGTAAAAAACGACGTCAAAAATCACGTAAAAAACGAAGTTAAAAATTGGGACAGTTTTTTACGTCGTTTTTTATCTCATTTTTGACGTCGTTTTTGACGTACTTTTTTGTCTTTAAGAAGCCTTACATTTCCTATTACATTTTTGTGACTCCTTTACGAAATGCCCATTCCACTTTGAAATAAATTATTTTATTATACAATAGTTCTTTTACTGATAAGCATTTCTCAATTACGATACCCAATGAACGACCGAATATAAATTGTTAAGGCTTCTTAAAGACAAAAATATACGTCAAAAACGACATAAAAAACGACGTCAAAAATTAAGTAAAAAACGATGTCAAAAATTGGGTTAGTTTTTTACTTAATTTTTTGACGTCGTTTTTTATGTCGTTTTTGACGTACTTTTTTGTCTTTAAGAAGCCTTAACAATTTATATTCGGTCGTTCATTGGGTATCGTAATTGAGAAATGCTTATCAGTAAAAGAACTATTGTATAATAAAATAATTTATTTCAAAGTGGAATGGGCATTTCGTAAAGGAGTCACAAAAATGTAATAGGAAATGTAAGGCTTCTTAAAGACAAAAAAGTACGTCAAAAACGACGTCAAAAATGACATAAAAAACGACAACGACGTAAAAACTGTCCCAATTTTTGACCTCGTTTTTTGCGTAATTTTTGACGTCGATTTTTATGTCATTTTTTACGTCAAGTTTTTCTATAGGGTAGCCTATTAGGCTTACTTAAACACGTGTAAAATGGCTGAAATCGATTCAAATTGACTCATGCATGGGTTCTAGAAACTAATACCCTTCCTAAGGCATTTTCCGTCGCGACTTCCGGTCACCAGGCCCAGGATGTTCAGACTACAATTTAGTCGCTAGAGCGTAGTGGCTTATCGATTTCTACAGATCAATGGGATAGGTCCTTTATTCTATTTCTAATTGGAATCTTTGGTTTAAATAGTACATTCTCTTGCAGTCTCTATAAAAAGCCAAAAATTTGATGTTAAACTCCTTCTTTTAAACGATTTCTGTACAGAATATACTTCCCCTGAAATATTTCTAGTTGCTTTTCTGAATTCAGCTATTTCCATAAGATAGAGAGAGAGAGAGATGGACGCTTACAATCCCTTAAATTTCTATTCCATTTCGAATTTAAATTTATAGCTCATTACGAGCGTAAAAATGTCGTCGTCGACTTTCCAAAAAGTCGCACGACGTAACACCTTTCCTTAATTTAAAAGTTGTTTACATTACATGGGAACAACTTTTATAATTTGATGAAGCTGCGTTATTTTCCTGACAGGAGAGATACCCAGTGATACCACTAGATATTTAGTGGAAATGTGACACGTGATAATAAATGGGTATTCCTTTATAGGGTTAACAGATGAACGGTAAGTTCCTACAGTCGACTACCATTTACAATACTCTATTCTGTTACTCGAATACTGAATCTGTTTTCCATAGCATATGATAAATTATTTCAAGATATCACTTTATCTATTGATAATACTGATTTTTATAACAGAATTTAAACTCATAAGGATCCTAAGTTTTGAGAAGTCAATGTTTTGGTCATATTGATCTCCAAATTTGACAGCTAAGACTTTTGAAGGTTATGTCATTCATATGAATGTAAATTTACTTATTTAGTTACTAATAGCATTTATGGCTTTACACTCTTAAATTCCTTATTTATTATGTATATAATTGTTACTTTAATACTGAATCACTTTAAAATATCTTATTAAAACGGAAACGAAATTTCAGATGATAATTAACCTCCTAAATAGCAGCTAACTTTTGCAGAAAGACTACTGGATTTTGTCAGATAAGTTTATTTTGTTTAATCACTATGATATATATTTTTCATAGCGCCTCCTTTGAAAATCCGATTTTCTGTACCTGTAGAGCGGGTTGAAACTATGATTTTCAACCCTAGGGTTAAAAGTCGCTGTTTCAACCCGCTCCACAGTTACAGCCAATCAGATTCTCAAAAGAGTTGCTATGAAAAATAGTATACATTACTCGAAACAAAACACAGCGAAAGCATTTCATGTGATTGCAGCCCTCGTTTCACTCGGGCAGAGCAAACTTCACACTCATGCAATCGCTCTGTTTCGCCCCTTGTAATGTAATATACTATTTGTTTTTGTTTTTTTAAACTTCTTTGTTTTTAAGAATTTATCTTTGTGAATTTGTTTACAGGTTTCCAGATAACATATTTAAAAGGATAATCTGGCTTTCTAGCAAAAATCATCAATAATATGTATCAAAATTTTAAGATTCTAAGGTAAATACAAAACTTATTTATTATTATACTTGCTTATTTTAATTATTTTGAAAAAACTTTTGTTCATTTACTCTAAATCGGGTTTTTAATTTTTAATTATATTTTTATTTATATATATATTTTTTAAATTTATTTATTTGAAACTATTATTGTGTAGTGGGCGATGAGCGATAGGGTGCTCACGACAAGTGTAAGCCCTAGTCCTTATCACAATTTAAAGCAGATTGCGAAAAGTTCCTAGCCTTCGTGGTACCACAAAGAGCAATACTCTCTCACCTCCGACTTTTATTTTAGAAAATTAGGGGGGGGGGGGGTGTAGTTTACAAGGTAAAATTTTTATTACTGACAATTAAACAACAATGTTTCAAAATTCGTATCACCCAGGAAACCGTCCCCCCTTCAGAATAGGGAAAATACGAAAGTCTAAATGCACAATTTTAGTTTTATTGGGTCTTATTCGAATTTGTGCATTACGAGTTCCCAGTAATTTTTCAAGAACGTAAGGACCATCATAATAAGGATCAAATTTCTTGTCATGGCGATTTTCTCTTTTTAGATAAATTGGTACCCCTTCTTTAAAATGTTTAGGGTTTACTTTTAGATCGTAGTATCTTTTGGATTTCTTTTTAGCGTTTTGAAGACGCTCATGAGCATTAGATTGGATGTTGTCGAGTTTTAGAAAAAGTTCCTTTAAGTAATCGACATATGTTCTTTCAGGAGGTCTTTCATCGAAACTTGATGGAAATACAGCATCCCTACCGAAGACTAGCGTGTATGGAGCAAAACCCGTACCTTCATGAACAGCTGTATTATATGAGAAGACAGCAAAGCGAAGCCATTCGTCCCAATTATGAGGACCTTCAAAATGTCATGTACTTACAGTTCTGAACGTTCAATGAACAATGAAAAAATTTTTTTAAAATAACGTATTTTTTTTTTATGACTACCCTTATGACGCTATAACAATATGATCTGTAATAAAATATATGCGACTTTATTATTTACGGGGTTAAAAACTACCCTTATTCATAATAAAGGACATAAAACCAGCATTATCACCATTAACGCAACCTTTTTATCACAAAAAAAGTGTATTAACAACAAGCATTCACTATCCCCGAAATATTAAGGGTGGTAAGAATCCCGAGAAATAATAAAAAACCACCCCTATTAATAAAAAATCATAACTTTCTCAAATATCACCTTTAACGCAAACTTTTTTTACTGAAAAAAGTGTATTAACCACAAGCATTTATTACCCCCGAAATTTAAAGGGTGATAACAATTTCCGGAAATAATAAAAAACCACCCCTATTAATAAAAAATCATAATTTTCTCAAATATCACCTTTAACGCAACCTTTTTTTATCGGAAAAAGTGTCTTGAGCATAAGCATTTATTACCCCTGAAATATTAAGGGTGGTAAGAATCCCAGGAAATAATAAAAAAATCACCCTTATTAATAAAAAATCATAACTTTCTCGAAAATCACCTTTAACGCAACCTTTTTTTATTGAAAAAAGTCTCTTGAGCATAAGCATTTCTTACCCCCGAAAGATTAAGGGTGGTAAGAATCCCCGGAAATAATAAAAAAACACCCCTATTAATAAAAAATCATAACTTTCTGGAAAATCACCTTTAACGCAACCTTTTTTTATCGGAAAAAGTGTCTTGAGCATAAGAATTTATTACCACCGAAAGATTAAGGGTGGTAAGAATCCCCGGAAATAATAAAAAAAACACCCCTATTAATAAAAAATCATAACTTTCTCGAAAATCACCTTCAACGCAACCTTTTTTTATTGAAAGAAGTGTCTTGAGCATAAGCATTTATTACCCCCGAAAGATTAAGGGTGGTAAGAATCCCCGGAAATAATACAAAAAAACACCCCTATTAATAAAAAATAATAACTTTTTCGAAAATCACCTTTAACGCAACCTTTTTTAATTGAAAGAAGTGTCTTGAGCATAAGCACGTATTACCACTGAAAGATTAAGGGTGGTTAGAATCGCCGGAAATAATAAAAAAACCACCTCTATTTATAAAAAATCATAACTTTCTCAAATATCACCTTTAACGCAAACTTTCTTCATCGAAAAAAGTGTCTGGAGCATAAGCATTTTTTAACCCCGAAAGATTGAGGGTGGCTAGAATCCCCGGAAATAATAAAAAACCACCCCTATTAATAAAAAATCTTAACTTTCTCAAAAATCACCTTTAACGCAACCTTTTTTCATCGAAAAAAGTGTCTTGAGCATAAGCATTTATTACCCCCGAAAGATTTAGGGTGGTAAGAATCCCCAGAAATAATAAAAAAACCACCCCTATTAATAAAAAATCATAACTTTTTCGAAAATCACCTTTAACACAACCTTTTTTTAGCCGAAAAAGTGTCTTGCGCATAAGCATTTATTACCCCCGAAAGATTAATGGTGGTAAGAATCCCCGGAAATAATAAAAAAACCACCGCTGTTAATAAAAAATCATAACTTTCTGGAAAATCACCGTTAACGCAACCTTTTTTTAGCGGAAAAAGTGTCTTGAGCATAAGCATTTATTACCCCCGAAAGATTAATGGTGGTATGTATCCCCGGAAATAATAAAAAACCACCCCTATTAAAAAAAATCATAACTTTCTCGAAAATCACCTTTGACGAAACCTTTTTTTATCGAAAAAAGTCTCTTGAGCATAAGCATTTCTTACCCCCGAAAGATTATTGGTGCTAAGAATCCCCGAAAATAATAAAAAAACCACCGCTGTTAATAAAAAATCATAACTTTCTCGAAAATCACCGTTAACGCAACCTTTTTTTAGCGGAAAAAGTGTCTTGAGCATAAGCACTTATTACCACTGAAAGATAAAGCGTGGTAAGAATCCCCGGGAATAATAAAAAAACCACCCCTATTAATAAAAAATCATAACTTTCTCGAAAATCACCTTTGACGCAACCTTTTTTCATCTAAAAAAGTGTGTTGGGCATAAGCATTTATAACCCCCGAAAGATTAATGGTGGTAAGACTCCCCGGAAATAATAAAAAAACCACCCCTGTTAATAAAAAATCATAACTTTCTCGAAAATCACCGTTAACGCAACGTTTTTTTAGCGGAAAAAGTGTCTTGAGCATAAGCACTTATTACCACTGAAAGATAAAGCCTGGTAAGAATCCCCGGGAATAATAAAAAAACCCCCCCTATTAATAAAAAAAAAAACTTTGTGGAAAATCACCTTTAACGCAACCTTTTTTTATCGGAAAAAGTGTCTTGAGCATAAGAACTTATTACCACCGAAAGATTAAGGGTGGTAAGAATCCCCGAAAATAAAAAAAAACCACCCCTATTAATAAAAAATCATAACTTTCTCGAAAATCACCTTTAACGCAACCTTTTTTTATCGAAAAAAGTGTCTTGAGCATAAGCATTTATTACCCCCGAAAGATTAATGGTGGTAAGAATCCCCGAAAATAATAAAAAAACCACCGCTGTTAATAAAAAATCATAACTTTCTGGAAAATCACCGTTAACGCAACCTTTTTTTAGCGGAAAAAGTGTCTTGAGCATAAGCATTTATTTCCCCCGAAAGATTAAGGTTGGTAAGAATCCACGGAAATAATAAAAAAACCACCCCTATTAATAAAAAATCATAACTTTCTCGAAAATCACCTTTAAGGCAACCTTTTTTTAGCGGAAAAAGTGTCTTGAGCATAAGCGCTTATTACCACTGAAAGATTAAGGGTGGTAAGAATCCCCGAAAATAATAAAAAATCCACCCCTATTAATAAAAAATAATAACTTTCTCGAAAATCACCTTTAACGCAACCTTTTTTAAGCGGAAAAAGTGTCTTGAGCATAAGCACTTATTACCCCCGAAAGATTAAGGGTGGTAAGAATCCCCGGAAATAATAAAAAAACCACCCCTATTAATAAAAAAACAAACTTTGTGGAAAATCACCTTTAACGCAACCTTTTTTTATCGGAAAAAGTGTCTTGAGCATAAGAACTTATTACCACCGAAAGATGAAGGGTGGTAAAAATCGCCGGAAATAATAAAAAAACCACCCCTATTAATAAAAAATCATAACTTTCTCGAAAATCACCTTTAACGCAACCTTTTTTAGCGGAAAAAGTGTCTTGAGCATAAGAACTTATTACCACCGAAAGATGAAGGGTGGTAAAAATCGCCGGAAATAATAAAAAAACCACCCCTATTAATAAAAAATCATAACTTTCTCGAAAATCACCTTTAACGCAACCTTTTTTAAGCGGAAAAAGAATCTTGAGCATAAGCATTTATTACCCCCGAAAGATTAAGGGTGGTAAGAATCCCCGAAAATAATAAAAAATCCACCCCTATTAATAAAAAATAATAACTTTCTCGAAAATCACCTTTAACGCAACCTTTTTTAAGCGGAAAAAGTGTCTTGAGCATAAGCACTTATTACCCCAGAAAGATAAAGCGTGGTAAGAATCCGCGGAAATAATAGAAAAACCACCCCTATGAATAAAAAATCAAAACTTTCTCGAAAATCACCTTTAACGCAACCTTTTTTTAGCGTAAAAAGTGTCTTGAGCATAAGCATTTATTACCCCCGAAAGATTAAGGGTGGTAAGAATCCCCGAAAATAATAAAAAAACCACCCCTATTAATAAAAAATCATAACTTTCTGGAAAATCACCTTTAACACAACCTTTTTTTAGCCGAAAAAGTGTCTTGCGCATAAGCATTTATTACCCCCGAAAGATTAATGGTGGTAAGAATCCCCGGAAATAATAAAAAAACCACCGCTGTTAATAAAAAATCATAACTTTCTCGAAAATCACCGTTAACGCAACCTTTTTTTAGCGGAAAAAGTGTCTTGAGCATAAGCACTTATTACCACTGAAAGATAAAGCGTGGTAAGAATCCCCGGGAATAATAAAAAAACCACCCCTATTAATAAAAAATCATAACTTTCTCGAAAATCACCTTTGACGCAACCTTTTTTTATCGAAAAAAGTGTCTTGAGCATAAGCATTTATTACCCCTAAAAGATTAATGGTGGTAAGAATCCCCGGAAATAATAAAAAAACCACCCCTATTAATAAAAAATCATAACTTTCTCGAAAATCACCGTTAACGCAACCTTTTTTTATTGAAAGAAGTGTCTTGAGCATAAGCACTTATTACCACTGAAAGATAAAGCGTGGTAAGAATCCCCGGGAATAATAAAAAAACCACCCCTATTAATAAAAAATCATAACTTTCTCGAAAATCACCTTTGACGCAACCTTTTTTCATCGAAAAAAGTGTCTTGAGCATAAGCATTTATTACCCCCGAAAGATTAATGGTGGTAAGAATCCCCGGAAATAATAAAAAAACCACCCCTGTTAATAAAAAATCATAACTTTCTCGAAAATCACCGTTAACGCAACGTTTTTTTAGCGGAAAAAGTGTCTTGAGCATAAGCACTTATTACCACTGAAAGATAAAGCGTGGTAAGAATCCCCGGGAATAATAAAAAAACCACCCCTATTAATAAAAAATCATAACTTTCTCGAAAATCACCTTCAACGCAAACTTTTTTTATCGAAAAAAGTGTCTTGGGCATAAGCATTTATTACCCCCGAAAGATCAAGGGTGGTAAGAATCCCCGGAAATAATAAACGAAACCAACACTGGTAAAAAAAAGTCATAACTTAGTCGAAAATCACCGTTAACGCGACCTTTTTTGATTGAAAGGAGTGTCTTGAGCATAAGCATTTATTACCCCCGAAAGATTAAGGGTGGTAAGAATCCCCGGAAATAATAAAAAAAAAAACCCCTATTAATAAAAAATAATAACTTTTTCGAAAATCACCTTTAACGCAACCTTTTTTAATTGAAAGAAGTGTCTTGAGCATAAGCACGTATTACCACTGAAAGATTAAGGGTGGATAGAATCCCCGGAAATAATAAAAAAACCACCTCTATTTATAAAAAATCATAACTTTCTCAAATATCACCTTTAACGCAAACTTTCTTCATCGAAAAAAGTGTCTGGAGCATAAGCATTTTTTAACCCCGAAAGATTAAGGGTGGATAGAATCCCCGGAAATAATAAAAAACCACCCCTATTAATAAAAAATCATAACTTTCTCAAATATCACATTTAACGCAACCTTTTTTCATCGAAAAAAGTGTCTTGAGCATAAGCATTTATTACCCCCGAAAGATTAAGGGTGGTAAGAATCCCCGGAAATAATAAAAAAACCACCCCTATTAATAAAAAATCATAACTTTCTCGAAAATCACCTTTAACGCAACCTTTTTTAAGCGGAAAAAGTGTCTTGAGCATAAGAACTTATTACCACCGAAAGATTAAGGGTGGTAAGAATCCCCGAAAATAATAAAAAAACCACCCCTATTAATAAAAAATCATAACTTTCTCGAAAATCACCTTTGACGCAACCTTTTTTCATCGAAAAAAGTGTCTTGAGCATAAGCATTTATTACCCCCGAAAGATTAAGGGTGGTAAGAATCCCCGAAAATAATAAAAAAAACCACCCCTATTAATAAAAAATCATAACTTTCTCGAAAATCACCTTTAACGCAACCTTTTTTTATCGAAAAATGTGTCTTGAGCATAAGCATTTAATACCACCGAAAGTTTATGGGTGGTAAGAATCGCCGGAAATAATAAAAAAACCACCCCTATTAATTAAAAATCATAACTTTCTCGAAAATCACCTTTGACGCAACCTTTTTTTATCGAAGAAAGTGTCTTGGGCATAAGCATTTATTATCGACAAAAGATAAAGCGTGGTAAGAATCCGCGGAAATAATAGAAAAACCACCCCTATTAATAAAAAATCATAACTTTCTCGAAAATCACCTTTGACGCAACCTTTTTTCATCGAAAAAAGTGTCTTGAGCATAAGCATTTATTACCCCCGAAAGATTAAGGTTGGTAAGAATCCCCGGAAATAATAAAAAAACCACCCCTATTAATAAAAAATCATAACTTTCTCGAAAATCACCTTTAACGCAACCTTTTTTTAGCGGAAAAAGTGTCTTGAGCATAAGCATTTATTACCCCCGAAAGATTAAGGGTGGTAAGAATCCCCGGAAATAATAAAAAAACCACTCCTGTTAATATAAAATCATAACTTTCTCGAAAATCACCGTTAACGCAACCTTTTTTTAGCGGAAAAAGTGTCTTGAGCATAAGCACTTATTACCACTGAAAGATAAAGCGTGGTAAGAATCCGCGGAAATAATAAAAAAACCACCCCTATGAATAAAAAATCATAACTTTCTGGAAAATCACCTTTAACGCAACCTTTTTTTATCGAAAAAAGAATCTTGAGCATAAGCATTTATTACCCCCGAAAGATTAAGGGTGGTAAGAATCCCCGGAAATAATAAAAAAACCACCCCTATTAATAAAAAATCATAACTTTCTCGAAAATCACCTTTAACGCAACCTTTTTTTAGCGGAAAAAGTGTCTTGAGCATAAGCATTTATTACCCCTAAAAGATTAAGGGTGGTAAGAATCCCCGGAAATAATAAAAAAACCACCCCTATTAATAAAAAATCATAACTTTCTCGAAAATCACCTTTAACGCAACCTTTTTTTAGCGGAAAAAGTGTCTTGAGCATAAGCATTTATTACCCCCGAAAGATTAAGGGTGGTAAGAATCCCCGGAAATAATAAAAAAAACACCCCTATTAATAAAAAATCATATATTTTTCGAAAATCACCTTTAACGCAACCTTTTTTTAGCGGAAAAAGTGTCTTGAGCATAAGCACATATTACCCCCGAAATATTAAGGGTGGTAAGAATCCCCGGAAATAATAAAAAAACCACCCCTATTAATAAAAAATCATAACTTTCACGAAAATCACCTTTGACGCAATCTTTTTTTATCGAAAAAAGTGTCTTGAGCATAAGCATTTATTACCCCTGAAAGATTAAGGGTGGTAATAAACCCCGGAAATAATAAAAAAACCACCCCTATTAATAAAAAATCATAACTTTCTCGAAAATCACCTTTAACGCAACCTTTTTTTAGCGGAAAAAGTGTCTTGAGCATAAGCATTTATTACCCCCGAAAGATTAAGGGTGGTAAGAATCCCCGGAAATAATAAAAAAACCACCCCTGTGAATAAAAAACCATAACTTTTTCGAAAATCACCTTTAACGCAACCTTTTTTTATCGGAAAAAGTGTCTTGAGCATAAGCACTTATTACCACTGAAAGATTAAGGGTGGTAAGAATCCCCGGAAATAATAAAAAAACCACCCCTATTAATAAAAAATCATAACTTTCTCGAAAATCACCTTTGACGCAACCTTTTTTTATCGAAAAAAGTGTCTTGAGCATAAGAATTTATTACCCCCGAAAGATTAAGGGTGGTAATAATCCCCGAAAATAATAAAAAAACCACCCCTATTAATAAAAAACCATAACTTTCTCGAAAATCACCTTTAACGCAACCTTTTTTTAGCGGAAAAAGTGTCTTGAGCATAAGAACTTATTACCACCGAAAGAATAAGGGTGGTAAGAATCCCCGGAAATAATAAAAAAACCACCCCTATGAAAAAAAATCATAACTTTCTCGAAAATCACCTTTGACGAAACCTTTTTTTATCGAAAAAAGTCTCTTGAGCATAAGCATTTCTTACCCCCGAAAGATTAAGGGTGGTAAGAATCGCCGGAAATAATAACAAACCACGCCTATTAATACACAATCTTATCTATCACGAAAATCACCCTTAACCCACCCTTTTTTAGCGGAAAAAGTGTCTTGAGCATAAGAACTTATTACCACTGAAAGATAAAGCGTGGTAAGAATCCCCGGGAATAATAAAAAAACCACCCCTATTAATAAAAAATCATAACTTTCTCGAAAATCACCTTTGACGCAACCTTTTTTTATCGAAAAAAGTGTCTTGGGCATAAGCATTTAAAACCCCCGAAAGATTAATGGTGGTAAGAATCCCCGGAAATAATAAAAAAACCACCCCTGTTAATAAAAAATCATAACTTTCTCGAAAATCACCGTTAACGCAACGTTTTTTTAGCGGAAAAAGTGTCTTGAGCATAAGCACTTATTACCACTGAAAGATAAAGCCTGGTAAGAATCCCCGGGAATAATAAAAAAACCACCCCTATTAATAAAAAATCATAACTTTCTGGAAAATCACCTTTAACGCAACCTTTTTTTATCGGAAAAAGTGTCTTGAGCATAAGAAATTATTACCACCGAAAGATTAAGGGTGGTAAGAATCCCCGTAAATAATAAAAAAAACACCCCTATTAATAAAAAATCATAACTTTCTCGAAAATCACCTTTAACGCAACCTTTTTTTATCGAAAAAAGTGTCTTGAGCATAAGCATTTATTACCCCCGAAAGATTAAGGGTGGTAATAAACCCCGGAAATAATAAAAAAACCACCGCTGTTAATAAAAAATCATAACTTTCTCGAAAATCACCGTTAACGCAACCTTTTTTTAGCGGAAAAAGTGTCTTGAGCATAAGCATTTATTTCCCCCGAAAGACTAAGTTTGGTAAGAATCCCCGGAAATAATAAAAAAACCACCCCTATTAATAAAAAATCATAACTTTCTCGAAAATCACCTTTAACGCAACCTTTTTTTAGCGGAAAAAGTGTCTTGAGCATAAGCACTTATTACCACTGAAAGATTAAGGGTGGTAAGAATCCCCGGAAATAATAAAAAAACCACCGCTGTTAATAAAAAATCATAACTTTCTCGAAAATCACCGTTAACGCAACCTTTTTTTAGCGGAAAAAGTGTCTTGAGCATAATCATTTATTACCCCCGAAAGATTAAGGGTGGTAATAATCCCCGGAAATAATAAAAAAACCACCCCTATTAATAAAAAAACAAACTTTGTGGAAAATCACCTTTAACGCAACCTTTTTTAAGCGGAAAAAGTGTCTTGAGCATAAGCATTTATTACCCCCGAAAGATTAAGGGTGGTAAAAATCGCCGGAAATAATAAAAAAACCACCCCTATTAATAAAAAATCATAACTTTCTCGAAAATCACCTTTAACGCAACCTTTTTTTAGGGGAAAATGTGTCTTGAGCATAAGCTCTTATTACCACCGAAATATTAAGGGTGGTAATAATCCCCGAAAATAATAAAAAAACCACCCCTATTAATAAAAAATCATAACTTTCTCGAAAATCACCTTTAACGCAACCTTTTTTAAGCGGAAAAAGAATCTTGAGCATAAGCATTTATTACCCCCGAAAGATTAAGGGTGGTAAGAATCCCCGAAAATAATAAAAAATCCACCCCTATTAATAAAAAATAATAACTTTCTCGAAAATCACCTTTAACGCAACCTTTTTTAAGCGGAAAAAGTGTCTTGAGCATAAGCACTTATTACCACTAAAAGATAAAGCGTGGTAAGAATCCGCGGAAATAATAGAAAAACCACCCCTAGTAATAAAAAATCATAACTTTCTGGAAAATCACCTTTAATGCAACCTTTTTTTAGCGGAAAAAGTGCCTTGAGCATAAGCATTTATTACCCCCGAAAGATTAAGGGTGGTAAGAATCCCCGAAAATAATAAAAAAACCACCCCTATTAATAAAAAATCATAACTTTCTGGAAAATCACCTTTAACACAACCTTTTTTTAGCCGAAAAAGTGTCTTGCGCATAAGCATTTATTACCCCCGAAAGATTAATGGTGGTAAGAATCCCCGGAAATAATAAAAAAACCACCGCTGTTAATAAAAAATCATAACTTTCTGGAAAATCACCGTTAACGCAACCTTTTTTTAGCGGAAAAAGTGTCTTGAGCATAAGCATTTATTACCCCCGAAAGATTAAGGGTGGTAAGAATCCCCGGAAATAATAAAAAAACCACCCCTATTAATAAAAAATCATAACTTTCTAGAAAATCACCTTTAACGCAACCTTTTTTTAGCGGAAAAAGTGTCTTGAGCATAAGCATTTATTACCCCCGAAAGATTAATGGTGGTAAGAATCCCCGGAAATAATAAAAAAACCACCGCTGTTAATAAAAAATCATAACTTTCTCGAAAATCACCGTTAACGCAACCTTTTTTTATTGAAAGAAGTGTCTTGAGCATAAGCACTTATTACCACTGAAAGATAAAGCGTGGTAAGAATCCCCGGGAATAATAAAAAAACCACCCCTATTAATAAAAAATCATAACTTTCTCGAAAATCACCTTTGACGCAACCTTTTTTTATCGAAAAAAGTGTCTTGAGCATAAGCATTTATTACCCCCGAAAGATTAATGGTGGTAAGAATCCCCGGAAATAATAAAAAAACCACCCCTGTTAATAAAAAATCATAACTTTCTCGAAAATCACCGTTAACGCAACGTTTTTTTAGCGGAAAAAGTGTCTTGAGCATAAGCACTTATTACCACTGAAAGATAAAGCGTGGTAAGAATCCCCGGGAATAATAAAAAAACCACCCCTATTAATAAAAAATCATAACTTTCTCGAAAATCACCTTCAACGCAAACTTTTTTTATTGAAAGAAGTGTCTTGAGCATAAGCATTTATTACCCCCGAAAGATTAAGGGTGGTAAGAATCCCCGGAAATAATAAAAAAAAACACCCCTATTAATAAAAAATAATAACTTTTTCGAAAATCACCTTTAACGCAACCTTTTTTAATTGAAAGAAGTGTCTTGAGCATAAGCACGTATTACCACTGAAAGATTAAGGGTGGTTAGAATCGCCGGAAATAATAAAAAAACCACCTCTATTTATAAAAAATCATAACTTTCTCAAATATCACCTTTAACGCAAACTTTCTTCATCGAAAAAAGTGTCTGGAGCATAAGCATTTTTTAACCCCGAAAGATTGAGGGTGGCTAGAATCCCCGGAAATAATAAAAAACCACCCCTATTAATAAAAAATCTTAACTTTCTCAAAAATCACCTTTAACGCAACCTTTTTTCATCGAAAAAAGTGTCTTGAGCATAAGCATTTATTACCCCCGAAAGATTAAGGGTGGTAAGAATCCCCGGAAATAATAAAAAAACCACCCCTATTAATAAAAAATCATAACTTTCTCGAAAATCACCTTTAACGCAACCTTTTTTAAGCGGAAAAAGTGTCTTGAGCATAAGAACTTATTACCACCGAAAGATTAAGGGTGGTAAGAATCCCCGAAAATAATAAAAAAACCACCCCTATTAATAAAAAATCATAACTTTCTCGAAAATCACCTTTGACGCAACCTTTTTTCATCGAAAAAAGTGTCTTGAGCATAAGCATTTATTACCCCCGAAAGATTAAGGGTGGTAATAATCCCCGAAAATAATAAAAAAACCACCCCTATTAATAAAAAATCATAACTTTCTCGAAAATCACCTTTAACGCAACCTTTTTTTATCGAAAAATGTGTCTTGAGCATAAGCATTTATTACCCCCGAAAGATTAAGGGTGGTAAGAATCGCCGGAAATAATAGAAAAACCACCCCTATTAATTAAAAATCATAACTTTCTCGAAAATCACCTTTGACGCAACCTTTTTTATCGAAGAAAGTGTCTTGGGCATAAGCATTTATTATCGACAAAAGATTAAGGGTGGTAATAATCCGCGTAAATAATATAAAAACCACCCCTATTAATAAAAAATCATAACTTTCTCGAAAATCACCTTTGACGCAACCTTTTTTTATCGAAAAAAGTGTCTTGGGCATAAGCATTTATTATCGACAAAAGATTAAGGGTGGAAAGAATCCCCGGAAATAATAAAAAAACCACCCCTATTAATAAAAAATCATAACTTTCTCGAAAATCACCTTTAACGCAACCTTTTTTTAGCGGAAAAAGTGTCTTGAGCATAAGCATTTATTACCCCCGAAAGATTAAGGGTGGTAAGAATCCCCGAATATAATAACAAAACCACCCCTCTTAATAAAAAATCATAACTTTCTCGAAAATCACCGTTAACGCAACCTTTTTTTAGCGGAAAAAGTGTCTTGAGCATAAGCACTTATTACCACTGAAAGATAAAGCGTGGTAAGAATCCGCGGAAATAATAAAAAAACCACCCCTATGAATAAAAAATCATAACTTTCTGGAAAATCACCTTTAACGCAACCTTTTTTTATCGAAAAAAGAATCTTGAGCATAGGCATTTATTACCCCCGAAAGATTAAGGGTGGTAAGAATCCCCGGAAATAATAAAAAAACCACCCCTATTAATAAAAAATCATAACTTTCTCGAAAATCACCTTTAACGCAACCTTTTTTTAGCGGAAAAAGTGTCTTGAGCATAAGCACTTATTACCACTGAAAGATTAAGGGTGTTAAGAATCGCCGGAAATAATAAAAAAGCCCCCCGTGTTAATAAAAAATCATAACTTTCTCGAAAATCACCTTTAACGCAACCTTTTTTTAGCGGAAAAAGTTTATTGAGCATAAGCATTTATTACCCCCTAAAGATTAAGGGTGTTAAGAATCCCCGAAAATAATAAAAAAACCACCCCTATTAATAAAAAATCATAACTTTCTCGAAAATCACCTTTAACGCAACCTTTTTTTAGCGGAAAAAGTGTCTTGAGCATAAGCATTTATTACCCCCGAAAGATTAAGGGTGGTAAGAATCCCCGGAAATAATAAAAAAACCACCCCTATTAATAAAAAATCATAACTTTTTGGAAAATCACCTTTAACGCAACCTTTTTTTAGCGGAAAAAGTGTCTTGAGCATAAGCACTTATTACCACTGAAAGATTAAGGGTAGTAAGAATCCCCGGAAATAATAAAAAAACCACCCCTATTAATAAAAAATCATAACTTTCTCGAAAATCACCTTTGACGCAACCTTTTTTCATCGAAAAAAGTGTCTTGAGCATAAGCATTTATTACCCCCGAAAGATTAAGGGTGGTAAGAATCCACGGAAATAATAAAAAAACCACCCCTATTAATAAAAAATCATAACTTTCTCGAAAATCACCTTTAACGCAACCTTTTTTTAGCGGAAAAAGTGTCTTGAGCATAAGCATTTATTACCCCCGAAAGATTAAGGGTGGTAAGAATCCACGGAAATAATAAAAAAACCACCCCTATTAATAAAAAATCATAACTTTCTCGAAAATCACCTTTAACGCAACCGTTTTTAAGCGGAAAAAGTATCTTGAGCATAAGCGCTTATTACCACTGAAAGATTAAGGGTGGTCAGAATCCCCGAAAATAAAAAAAAACTACCCCTATTAATAAAAAATCATAACTTTCTCGAAAATCACCTTTAACGCAACCTTTTTTTATCGAAAAAAGAATCTTGAGCATAGGAATTTATTACCCCCGAAAGATTAAGGGTGGTAATAATCCCCGAAAATAATAAAAAAACCACCCCTATTAATAAAAAATCATAACTTTCTGGAAAATCACTTTTAACGCAACCTTTTTTAGCGGAAAGAGTGTCTTGAGCATAAGAACTTATTACCACCGAAAGATTAAGGGTGGTAAGAATCCCCGAAAATAATAAAAAAACCACCCCTATTAATAAAAAATCATAACTTTCTCGAAAATCACCTTTAACGCAACCTTTTTTAAGCGGAAAAAGTGTCTTGAGCATAAGCACTTATTACCCCAGAAAGATTAAGGGTGGTAAGAATCCCCGGAAATAATAACAAAACCACCCCTATTAATAAAAAATCATAACTTTCTCGAAAATCACCGTTAACGCAACCTTTTTTTAGCGGAAAAAGTGTCTTGAGCATAAGCACTTATTACCACTGAAAGATAAAGCGTGGTAAGAATCCGCGGAAATAATAAAAAAACCACCCCTATGAATAAAAAATCATAACTTTCTGGAAAATCACCTTTAACGCAACCTTTTTTTATCGAAAAAAGAATCTTGAGCATAGGCATTTATTACCCCCGAAAGATTAAGGGTGGTAAGAATCCCCGGAAATAATAAAAAAACCACCCCTATTAATAAAAAATCATAACTTTCTGGAAAATCACCTTTAACGCAACCTTTTTTTAGCGGAAAAAGTGTCTTGAGCATAAGAACTTATTACCACCGAAAGATGAAGGGTGGTAAAAATCGCCGGAAATAATAAAAAAACCACCCCTATTAATAAAAAATCATAACTTTCTCGAAAATCACCTTTAACGCAACCTTTTTTAAGCGGAAAAAGAATCTTGAGCATAAGCATTTATTACCCCCGAAAGATTAAGGGTGGTAAGAATCCCCGAAAATAATAAAAAAACCACCCCTATTAATAAAAAATCATAACTTTCTCGAAAATCACCTTTAACGCAACCTTTTTTTAGCGGAAAAAGTGTCTTGAGCATAAGCATTTATTACCCCCGAAAGATTAAGGGTGGTAAGAATCCCCGGAAATAATAAAAAAACCACCCCTATTAATAAAAAATCATAACTTTTTGGAAAATCACCTTTAACGCAACCTTTTTTTAGCGGAAAAAGTGTCTTGAGCATAAGCACTTATTACCACTGAAAGATTAAGGGTATTAAGAATCGCCGGAAATAATAAAAAAACCACCCCTATTAATAAAAAATCATAACTTTCTCGAAAATCACCTTTGACGCAACCTTTTTTTATCGAAAAATGTGTCTTGAGCATAAGCATTTAGTACCCCTAAAAAATTAAGGGTGGTAAGAATCCACGGAAATAATAAAAAAACCACCCCTATTAATAAAAAATCATAACTTTCTCGAAAATCACCTTTAACGCAACCTTTTTTTAGCGGAAAAAGTGTCTTGAGCATAAGCATTTATTACCCCCGAAAGATTAAGGGTGGTAAGAATCCCCGGAAATAATAAAAAAACCACCCCTATTAATAAAAAATCATAACTTTATCGAAAATAACCTATAACGCAAACTTTTTTTAGCGGAAAAAGTGTCTTGAGCATAAGCACTTATTACCACTGAAAGATTAAGGGTATTAAGAATCGCCGGAAATAATAAAAAAACCACCCCTATTAATAAAAAATCATAACTTTCTGGAAAATCACCTTTAACGCAACCTTTTTTTAGCGGAAAAAGTGTCTTGAGCATAAGAACTTATTACCACCGAAAGAATAAGGGTGGTAAGAATCCCCGGAAATAATAAAAAAACCACCCCTATGAATAAAAAATCATAACTTTCTGGAAAATCACATTTAACGCAACCTTTTTTATCGAAAAAAGATTCTCGAGCATAAGCATTTATTACCCCCGAAAGATTAAGGGTGGTAAGAATCCCCGGAAATAATAAAAAAACCACCCCTATTAATAAAGAATCATTACTTTCTGGAAAATCGCATTTAACGCAACCTTTTTTTAGCGGAAAAAGTGTCTTGAGCATAAGCACTTATTACCACTGTAAGATTAAGGGTATTAAGAATCGCCGGAAATAATAAAAAAACCACCCCTATTAATAAAAAATCATAACTTTCTCGAAAATCACCTTTAACGCAACCTTTTTTCATCGAAAAAAGTGTCTTGAGCATAAGCATTTATTACCCCCGAAAGATTAAGGGTGGTAATAATCCCCGAAAATAATAAAAAAACCACCCCTATTAATAAAAAATCATAACTTTCTGGAAAATCACCGTTAACGCAACCTTTTTTATCGAAAAATGTGTCTTGAGGTTAAGCATTTAGTACCCCCGAAATATTAAGGGTGGTAAGAATCCCCGTAAATAAAAAAAAAACCACCCCTATTAATAAAAAATCATAACTTTCTCGAAAATCACCTTTAACGCAACCTTTTTTAAGCGGAAAAAGAATCTTGAGCATAAGCGTTTATTACCCCTGAAAGATTAAGACTGGTAAGAATCCCCGGAAATAATAAAAAACCACCCCTATTAATAAAAAATCATAACTTTCTCGAAAATCACCTTTAACGCAACCTTTTTTTAGCGGAAAGAGTGTCTTGAGCATAAGAACTTATTACCACCGAAAGATAAAGCGTGGTAAGAATCCGCGGAAATAATAGAAAAACCACCCCTATTAATAAAAAATCATAACTTTCTCGAAAATCACCTTTGACGCAACCTTTTTTCATCGAAAAAAGTGTCTTGAGCATAAGCATTTATTATCGACAAAAGATTAAGGGTGGTAAGAATCCCCGGAAATAATAGAAAAACCACCCCTATTAATAAAAAATCATAACTTTCTCGAAAATCACCTTTGACGCAACCTTTTTTCATCGAAAAAAGTGTCTTGAGCATAAGCATTTATTACCCCCGAAAGATTAAGGGTGGTAATAATCCCCGGAAATAATAAAAAAACCACCCCTATTAATAAAAAATCATAACTTTCTCGAAAATCACCGTTAACGCAACCTTTTTTTAGCGGAAAAAGTGTCTTGAGCATAAGCACTTATTAACACCGAAAGATAAAGCGTGGAAAGACTACCCGGAAATAATAAAAAAACCACCCCTATTAATAAAGAATCATTACTTTCTCGAAAATCACCTTTGACGCAACCTTTCTTTATCGAAAAAAGTGTCTTGGGCATAAGCATTTATTACCCCCGAAAGATTAATGGTGGTAAGAATCCCCGGAAATAATAAAAAAACCACCCCTGTTAATAAAAAATCATAACTTTCTCGAAAATCACCGTTAACGCAACGTTTTTTTAGCGGAAAGAGTGTCTTGAGCATAAGAACTTATTACCACCGAAAGATAAAGCGTGGTAAGAATCCACGGAAATAATAAAAAAACCACCCCTATTAATAAAAAATCATAACTTTCTCGAAAATCACCTTTGACGCAACCTTTTTTTATCGAAAAAAGTGTCTTGAGCATAAGAATTTATGAACCGTAAAAGATTAAGGGTGGTAAGAATCCCCGAAAATAATAAAAAAACCACCCCTATTAATAAAAAATCATAACTTTCTGGAAAATCACCTTTAACACAACCTTTTTTTAGCCGAAAAAGTGTCTTGAGCATAAGCATTTATTACCCCCGAAAGATTAAGGGTGGTAAGAATCCCCGGAAATAATAAAAAAACCACCCCTGTGAATAAAAAACCATAACTTGTGCGAAAATCACCTTTAACGCAACCTTTTTTTAGCGGAAAAAGTGTCTTGAGCATAAGCACTTATTACCACTGAAAGATTAAGGGTATTAAGAATCGCCGGAAATAATAAAAAAACCACCCCTATTAATAAAAAATCATAACTTTCTCGAAAATCACCTTTGACGCAACCTTTTTTATCGAAAAAAGTGTCTTGAGCATAAGCATTTATTACCCCTAAAAGATTAAGGGTGGTAAGAATCCCCGAAAATAATAAAAAAACCACCCCTATTAATAAAAAACCATAACTTTTTCGAAAATCACCTTTAACGCAACCTTTTTTTATCGGAAAAAGTATCTTGAGCATAAGCATTTATTACTCCCGAAAGATTACGGGTGGTAAGAATCCGCGGAAATAATAGAAAAACAACCCCTATAAATAAAAAATCATAACTTTTTCGAAAATCACCTTTAACGCAACCTTTTTTTAGCGGAAAAAGTGTCTTGAGCATAAGCACTTATTACCACTGAAAGATTAAGGGTGGTAAGAATCGCCGGAAATAATAAAAAAACCACCCCTATTAATAAAAAATCATAACTTTCTCGAAAATCACCTATGACGCAACCTTTTTTTATCGAAAAAAGTGTCTTGAGCATAAGAATTTATTACCCCTGAAAGATTAAGGGTGGTAATAATCCCCGAATATAATAACAAAACCACCCCTATTAATAAAAAACCATAACTTTCTCGAAAATCACCTTTAACGCAACCTTTTTTTAGCGGAAAAAGTGTCTTGAGCATAAGAACTTATTACCACCGAAAGAATAAGGGTGGTAAGAATCCCCGGAAATAATAAAAAAACCACCCCTATGAATAAAAAATCATAACTTTCTGGAAAATCACCTTTAACGCAACCTTTTTTTATCGAAAAAAGAATATTGAGCATAAGCATTTATTACCCCCGAAAGATTAAGGGTGGTAAGAATCCCCGGAAATAATAAAAAAACCACCCCTATTAATAAAAAATCATAACTTTCTCGAAAATCACCTTTAACGCAACCTTTTTTAAGCGGAAAAAGTGTCTTGAGCATAAGAACTTATTACCACCGAAAGATTAAGGGTGGTAATAATCCCCGAAAATAAAAAAAAAACCACCCCTATTAATAAAAAATCATAACTTTCTCGAAAATCACCTTTAACGCAACCTTTTTTTATCGAAAAATGTGTCTTGAGCATAAGCATTTAGTACCACCGAAATATTAAGGGTGGTAAGAATCCCCGTAAATAATAAAAAAACCACCCCTATTAATAAAAAATCATAACTTTCTCGAAAATCACCTTTAACGCAACCTTTTTTCATCGAAAAAAGTGTCTTGAGCATAAGAACTTATTACCACCGAAAGATTAAGGGTGGTAAGAATCCCCGAAAATAAAAAAAAACCACCCCTATTAATAAAAAATCATAACTTTCTCGAAAATCACCTTTAACGCAACCTTTTTTTATCGAAAAAAGTGTCTTGAGCATAAGAACTTATTACCCCCGAAAGATTAAGGGTGGTAATAATCCCCGAAAATAATAAAAAAACCACCCCTATTAATAAAAAATCATAACTTTCTCGAAAATCACCTTTAACGCAACCTTTTTTAAGCGGAAAAAGTGTCTTGAGCATAAGAACTTATTACCACCGAAAGATTAAGGGTGGTAAGAATCCCCGAAATTAAAAAAAAACCACCCCTATTAATAAAAAATCATAACTTTCTCGAAAATCACCTTTAACGCAACCTTTTTTTAGCGTAAAAAGTGTCTTGAGCATAAGCACTTATTACCCCCGAAATATTAAGGGTGGTAAGAATCCCCGGAAATAATAAAAAACACCCCTATTAATAAAAAATCATAACTTTCTCAAATATCACCTTTAACGCAACCTTTTTTTATCGAAAAATGTGTCTTGAGCATAAGCATTTAATACCACCGAAAGATTAAGGGTGGTAAGAATCGCCGGAAATAATAAAAAAACCACCCCTATTAATAAAAAATCATAACTTTCTCGAAAATCACCTTTAAGGGAACCTTTTTTTATCGAAGAAAGTGTCTTGGGCATAAGCATTTATTATCGACAAAAGATTAAGGGTGGTAAGAATCCCCGGAAATAATAAAAAAACCACCCCTATTAATAAAAAATCATAACGTTCTGGAAAATCACCTTTAACGCAACCTTTTTTAAGCGGAAAAAGTGTCGAGAGCATAAGAACTTATTACCACCGAAAGATTAAGGGTGGTAAGAATCCCCGAAAATAAAAAACTCCCCTATTAATAAAAAATCATAACTTTCTATAAAATCACCTTTGACGCAACCTTTTTTCATCGAAAAAAGTGTCTTGAGCATAAGCATTTATTACCCCCGAAAGATTAAGGGTGGTAATAATCCCCGGAAATAATAAAAAAACCACCCCTATTAATAAAAAATCATAACTTTCTCGAAAATCACCGTTAACGCAACCTTTTTTTAGCGGAAAAAGTGTCTTGAGCATAAGCACTTATTACCCCCGAAAGATTAAGGGTGGTAAGAATCCCCGGAAATAATAAAAAAACCACCCCTATTAATAAAAAATCATAACTTTCTCGAAAATCACCTTTAACGCAACCTTTTTTAAGCGGAAAAAGTGTCTTGAGCATAAGAACTTATTACCACCGAAAGATTAAGGGTGGTAAGAATCCCCGAAAATAATAAAAAAACCACCCCTATTAATAAAAAATCATAACTTTCTCGAAAATCACCTTTAACGCAACCTTTTTTAAGCGGAAAAAGTGTCTTGAGCATAAGAACTTATTACCACCGAAAGATTAAGGGTGGTAAGAATCCCCGAAAGTAAAAAACAACCCCTATTAATAAAAAATCATAACTTTCTCGAAAATCACCTTTAACGCAACCTTTTTTTAGCGGAAAAAGTGTCTTGAGCATAAGCACTTATTACCCCCGAAAGATTAAGGGTGGTAAGAATCCCCGGAAATAATAAAAAACCACCCCTATTAATAAAAAATCATAATTTTCTCAAATATCACCTTTAACGCAACCTTTTTTTATCGAAAAATGTGTCTTGAGCATAAGCATTTAATACCACCGAAAGATTAAGGGTGGTAAGAATCGCCGGAAATAATAAAAAAACCACCCCTATTAATAAAAAATCATAACTTTCTCGACAATCACCTTTGACGCAACCTTTTTTTATCGAAGAAAGTGTCTTGGGTATAAGCATTTATTATCGACAAAAGATTAAGGGTGGTAAGAATCCCCGGAAATAATAAAACCACCCTTATTAATAAAAAATCATAACTTTCTCAAATATCACCTTTAACGCAACCTTTTTTTATCGAAAAAAGTGTCTTGAGCATAAGCATTTATTACCCCCGAAAGATTAAGGGTGGTAAGAATCCCCGGAAATAATAAAAAAACCACCCCTATTAATAAAAAATCATAACTTTCTCGAAAATCACCTTTAACGCAACCTTTTTTAGCGGAAAGAGTGTCTTGAGCATAAGAACTTATTACCACCGAAAGATAAAGCGTGGTAAGAATCCGCGGAAATAATAGAAAAACCACCCCTATTAATAAAAAATCATAACTTTCTCGAAAATCACCTTTGACGCAACCTTTTTTCATCGAAAAAAGTGTCTTGAGCATAAGCATTTATTTTATTTTATTATCACCTTTAACGCAACCTTTTTTTATTGAAAGAAGTGTCTTGAGCATAAGCACTTATTACCCCCGAAAGATCAAGGGTGGTAAGAATCGCCGGAAATAATAAAAAACCACGCCTATTAATAAAAAATCATAACTTTCTCGAAAATCAGCTTTGACGCAACCATTTTTTATCGAAGACAGTGTCTTGAGCATAAGAACTTATTACCACCGAAAGATTAAGGGTGGTAATAATCCCCGAAAATAATAAAAAAACCACCCATATTAATAAAAAATCATAACTTTCTCGAAAATCACCGTTAACGCAACCTTTTTTTAGCGGAAAAAGTGTCTTGAGCATAAGCACTTATTACCACCGAAAGATTAAGGGTGGTAAGAATCCCCGAAAATAATAAAAAAACCACCCCTATTAATAAAAAATCATAACTTTCTCGAAAATCACCTTTGACGCAACCTTTTTTTATCGAAAGAAGTGTCTTGAGCATAAGCATTTATTACCCCCGAAAGATTAAGGGTGGTAAGAATCCCCGGAAATAATAAAAAAAACCACCCATATTAATAAAAAATCTTAACTTTCTCAAAAATCACCTTTAACGCAACCTTTTTTCATCGAAAAAAGTGTCTTGAGCATAAGCATTTATTACCCCCGAAAGATTAAGGGTGGTAATAATCCCCGGAAACAATAAAAAAACCACCCCTATTAATAAAAAATCATAACTTTTTGGAAAATCACCTTTAACGCAACCTTTTTTTAGCGGAAAAAGTGTCTTGAGCATAAGCACTTATTACCACTGAAAGATTAAGGGTATTAAGAATCGCCGGAAATAATAAAAAAACCACCCCTATTAATAAAAAATCATAACTTTCTGGAAAATCACCTTTAACGCAACCTTTTTTTATTGAAAGAAGTGTCTTGAGCATAAGCATTTATTACCCCCGAAAGATTAAGGGTGGTAAGAATCCCCGGAAATAATAAAAAAACCACCCCTATTAATAAAAAATCTTAACTTTCTGGAAAATCACCTTTAACGCAACCTTTTTTTAGCGGAAAAAGTGTCTTGAGCATAAGCATTTATTACCCCCGAAAGATTAAGGGTGGTAAGAATCCCCGGAAATAATAAAAAAACCACCCCTATTAATAAAAAATCATAACTTTCTCGAAAATCACCTTTAACGCAACCTTTTTTAAGCGGAAAAAGTGTCTTGAGCATAAGAACTTATTACCACCGAAAGATTAAGGGTGGTAAGAATCCCCGGAAATAATAAAAAAACCCGCCTATTAATAAAAAATCATAACTTTCTCGAAAATCACCTTTGACGCAACCTTTTTTCATCGAAAAAAGTGTCTTGAGCATAAGCATTTATTACCCCCGAAAGATTAAGGGTGGTAATAATCCCCGAAAATAATAAAAAAACCACCCCTATTAATAAAAAATCATAACTTTCTGGAAAATCACCGTTAACGCAACCTTTTTTTAGCGGAAAAAGTGTCTTGAGCATAAGCACTTATTACCACTGAAAGATTAAGGGTATTAAGAATCGCCGGAAATAATAAAAAAACCACCCCTATTAATAAAAAATCATAACTTTCTGGAAAATCACCTTTAACGCAACCTTTTTTTATTGAAAGAAGTGTCTTGAGCATAAGCATTTATTACCCCCGAAAGATTAAGGGTGGTAAGAATCCCCGGAAATAATAAAAAAAACACCCCTATTAATAAAAAATCATAACTTTCTGGAAAATCACCTTTAACGCAACCTTTTTTTATTGAAAGAAGTGTCTTGAGCATAAGCACTTATTACCCCCGAAAGATCAAGGGTGGTAAGAATCGCCGGAAATAATAAAAAACCACGCCTATTAATAAAAAATCATAACTTTCTCGAAAATCAGCTTTGACGCAACCTTTTTTTATCGAAGAAAGTGTCTTGAGCATAAGAACTTATTACCACCGAAATATTAAGGGTGGTAACAATCCCCGGAAATAATAAAAAAAACCACCCCTATTAATAAAAAATCTTAACTTTCTCGAAAATCACCTTTAACGCAACCTTTTTTTATCGGAAAAAGTGTCTTGAGCATAAGCATTTATTACCACCGAAAGATTAAGGGTGGTAAGAATCCCCGGAAATAATAAAAAAACCACCCCTATTAATAAAAAATCTTAACTTTCTCGAAAATCACCTTTAACGCAACCTTTTTTTATCGGAAAAAGTGTCTTGAGCATAAGCATTTATTACCACCGAAAGATTAAGGGTGGTAAGAATCCCCGTTAATAATAAAAAAACCATCCCTATTAATAAAAAATCATAACTTTCTGGAAAATCACCGTTAACGCAACCTTTTTTTAGCGGAAAAAGTGTCTTGAATATAAGCACTTATTAACACCGAAATATTAACGGTGGTAAGAATCCCCGGAAATAATAAAAAAAACCACCCCTATTAATAAAATATCTTTACTTTCTGGAAAATCACCGTTAACGCAACCTTTTTTTAGCGGAAAAAGTGTCTTGAGCATAAGGACTTATTACCCCCGAAAGATTAAGGGTGGTAAGAATCCCCGGAAATAATAAAAAAACCACCCCTATTAATAAAAAATCATAACTTTCTCGAAAATCACCTTTGACGCAACCTTTTTTTATCGAAAGAAGTGTCTTGAGCATAAGCATTTATTACCCCCGAAAGATTAAGGGTGGTAAGAATCCCCGGAAATAATAAAAAAAACACCCGTATTAATAAAAAATCTTAACTTTCTCAAATATCACCTTTAACGCAACCTTTTTTCATCGAAAAAAGTGTCTTGAGCATAAGCATTTATTACCCCCGAAAGATTAAGGTTGGTAATAATCCCCGCAAATAATAAAAAAACCACCCCTATTAATAAAAAATAATAACTTTCTGGAAAGTCAACGTTATTTCAACCTTTTTTTAGCGGAAAAAGTGTCTTGAGCATAAGAACTTATTACCACCGAAAGATTAAGGGTGGTAAGAATCCCCGAAAATAATAAAAAAACCACCCCTATTAATAAAAAATCATAACTTTCTCGAAAATCACCGTTAACGCAACCTTTTTTTAGCGGAAAAAGTGTCTTGAGCATAAGCACTTATTACCCCCGAAAGATTAAGGGTGGTAATAATCCCCGAAAATAATAAAAAAACCACCCCTATTAATAAAAAATCATAACTTTCTGGAAAATCACCGTTAACGCAACCTTTTTTTAGCGGAAAAAGTGTCTTGAGCATAGGCATTTATTACCCCCGAAAGATTAAGGGTGGTAAGAATCCCCGGAAATAATAAAAAAACCACCCCTATTAATAAAAAATCATAACTTTCTGGAAAATCACCGTTAACGCAACCTTTTTTAGCGGAAAAAGTGTCTTGAGCATAAGCACTTATTACCACTGTAAGATTAAGGGTATTAAGAATCGCCGGAAATAATAAAAAAACCACCCCTATTAATAAAAAATCATAACTTTCTGGAAAATCACCTTTAACGCAACCTTTTTTTATTGAAAGAAGTGTCTTGAGCATAAGCATTTATTACCCCCGAAAGATTAAGGGTGGTAAGAATCCCCGGAAATAATAAAAAAAACCACCCCTATTAATAAAAAATCATAACTTTCTGGAAAATCACCTTTAACGCAACCTTTTTTCATCGAAAAAAGTGTCTTGAGCATAAGCATTTATTACCCCCGAAAGATTAAGGGTGGTAATAATCCCCGAAAATAATAAAAAAACCACCCCTATTAATAAAAAATCATAACTTTCTGGAAAATCACCGTTAACGCAACCTTTTTTTAGCGGAAAAAGTGTCTTGAGCATAAGCACTTATTACCACTGAAAGATTAAGGGTGGTAAGAATCCCCGAAAATAATAAAAAAACCACCCCTATTAATAAAAAATCATAACTTTCTGGAAAATCACCTTTAACGCAACCTTTTTTTAGCGGAAAAAGTGTCTTGAGCATAAGAACTTATTACCACCGAAATATTAAGGGTGGTAACAATCCCCGGAAATAATAAAAAAAACCACCCCTATTAATAAAAAATCTTAAATTTCTGGAAAATCACCTTTAACGCAACCTTTTTTCATCGAAAAAAGTGTCTTGAGCATAAGCATTTATTACCCCCGAAAGATTAAGGGTGGTAAGAATCCCCGAAAATAATAAAAAAACCACCCCTATTAATAAAAAATCATAACTTTCCCGAAAATCACCGTTAACGCAACCTTTTTTTAGCGGAAAAAGTATCTTGAGCATAAGCGCTTATTACCACTGAAAGATTAAGCGTGGTAAGAATCCCCGGAAATAATAAAAAAAACACCCCTATTAATAAAAAATCATAACTTTCTGGAAAATCACCTTTAACGCAACATTTTTTAAGCGGCAAAAGTGTCCTGAGCATAAGAACTTATTACCCCCGAAAGATTAAGGGTGGTAAGAATCCCCGGAAATAATAAAAAAAACACCCCTATTAATAAAAAATCATAACTTTCTGGAAAATCACCTTTAACGCAACATTTTTTAAGCGGCAAAAGTGTCCTGAGCATAAGAACTTATTACCACCGAAAGATTAAGGGTGGTAAGAATCCCCGAAAGTAAAAAAAAACCACCCCTATTAATAAAAAATCATAACTTTCTCGAAAATCACCTTTAACGCAACCTTTTTTTATCGAAAAATGTGTCTTGAGCATAAGCACTTATTACCCCCGAAAGATCAAGGGTGGTAAGAATCGCCGGAAATAATAAAAAACCACGCCTATTAATAAAAAATCATAACTTTCTCGAAAATCAGCTTTGACGCAACCTTTTTTTATCGAAGAAAGTGTCTTGAGCATAAGCATTTATTACCCCCGAAAGATTAAGGTTGGTAATAATCCCCGCAAATAATAAAAAAACCACCCCTATTAATAAAAAATCATAACTTTCTGGAAAATCACCGTTAATGCAACCTTTTTTTAGCGGAAAAAGTGTCTTGAGCATAAGCACTTATTACCCCCGAAAGATTAAGGGTGGTAAGAATCCCCGAAAATAATAAAAAAACCACCCCTATTAATAAAAAATCATAACTTTCTGGAAAATCACCGTTAACGCAACCTTTTTTTAGCGGAAAAAGTGTCTTGAGCATAAGCATTTATTATCGACAAAAGATTAAGGGTGGTAAGACTCCCCGGAAATAATAAAACAACCACCCCTATTACTAAAAAATCATATATTTCTCTTCCATCACCTATTACGCTAAGTTTTCTTATCGCAAAAAGTGTCTTGAGCATAAGCACTTATTACCACCGAAAGATTAAGGGTGGTAAGAATCCCCGGAAATAATAAAAAAACCACCCCTATTAATAAAAAATCATAACTTTCTCAAATATCACCTTTAACGCAACCTTTTTTCATCGAAAAAAGTGTCTTGAGCATAAGCATTTATTACCCCCGAAAGATTAAGGGTGGTACTAATCCCCGAAAATAATAAAAAAACCACCCCTATTAATAAAAAATCATAACTTTCTGGAAAATCACCGTTAACGCAACCTTTTTTTAGCGGAAAAAGTGTCTTGAGCATAAGCACTTATTACCCCCGAAAGATTAAGGGTGGTAAGAATCCCCGGAAATAATAAAAAAACCACCCCTATTAATAAAAAATCATAACTTTCTGGAAAATCACCGTTAACGCAACCTTTTTTTAGCGGAAAAAGTGTCTTGAGCATAAGCATTTATTACCCCCGAAAGATTAAGGGTGGTAAGAATCCCCGGAAATAATAAAAAAACCACCCCTATTAATAAAAAATCATAACTTTCTGGAAAATCACCTTTAACGCAACCTTTTTTTATTGAAAGAAGTGTCTTGAGCATAAGCACTTATTACCCCCGAAAGATCAAGGGTGGTAAGAATCGCCGGAAATAATAAAAAACCACGCCTATTAATAAAAAATCATAACTTTCTCGAAAATCAGCTTTGACGCAACCTTTTTTTATCGAAGAAAGTGTCTTGAGCATAAGAACTTATTACCACCGAAATATTAAGGGTGGTAACAATCCCCGGAAATAATAAAAAAAACCACCCCTATTAATAAAAAATCTTAACTTTCTCGAAAATCACCTTTAACGCAACCTTTTTTTATCGGAAAAAGTGTCTTGAGCATAAGAATTTATTACCACCGAAAGATTAAGGGTGGTAAGAATCCCCGGAAATAATAAAAAAAACCACCCCTATTAATAAAAAATCTTAACTTTCTCGAAAATCACCTTTAACGCAACCTTTTTTTATCGGAAAAAGTGTCTTGAGCATAAGCATTTATTACCACCGAAAGATTAAGGGTGGTAAGAATCCCCGGAAATAATAAAAAAACCACCCCTATTAATAAAAAATCTTAACTTTCTCGAAAATCACCTTTAACGCAACCTTTTTTTATCGGAAAAAGTGTCTTGAGCATAAGCATTTATTACCACCGAAAGATTAAGGGTGGTAAGAATCCCCGTTAATAATAAAAAAACCACCCGTATTAATAAAAAATCATAACTTTCTCAAAAATCACCGTTAACGCAACCTTTTTTTAGCGGAAAAAGTGTCTTGAGCATAAGCACTTATTACCCCCGAAAGATTAAGGGTGGTACTAATCCCCGAAAATAATAAAAAAACCACCCCTATTAATAAAAAATCATAACTTTCTGGAAAATCACCGTTAACGCAACCTTTTTTTAGCGGAAAAAGTGTCTTGAGCATAAGGACTTATTACCCCCGAAAGATTAAGGGTGGTAAGAATCCCCGGAAATAATAAAAAAAACACGCCTATTAATAAAAAATCATAACTTTCTCGAAAATCACCTTTAACGCAACCTTTTTTTATTGAAAGAAGTGTCTTGAGCATAAGCACTTATTACCCCCGAAAGATCAAGGGTGGTAAGAATCGCCGGAAATAATAAAAAACCACGCCTATTAATAAAAAATCATAACTTTCTCGAAAATCAGCTTTGACGCAACCTTTTTTTATCGAAGAAAGTGTCTTGAGCATAAGAACTTATTACCACCGAAATATTAAGGGTGGTAACAATCCCCGGAAATAATAAAAAAACCACCCCTATTAATAAAAAATCTTAACTTTCTCGAAAATCACCTTTAACGCAACCTTTTTTTATCGGAAAAAGTGTCTTGAGCATAAGAATTTATTACCACCGAAAGATTAAGGGTGGTAAGAATCCCCGGAAATAATAAAAAAAACCACCCCTATTAATAAAAAATCTTAACTTTCTCGAAAATCACCTTTAACGCAACCTTTTTTTATCGGAAAAAGTGTCTTGAGCATAAGCATTTATTACCACCGAAAGATTAAGGGTGGTAAGAATCCCCGTTAATAATAAAAAAACCATCCCTATTAATAAAAAATCATAACTTTCTGGAAAATCACCGTTAACGCAACCTTTTTTTAGCGGAAAAAGTGTCTTGAGCATAAGGACTTATTACCCCCGAAAGATTAAGGGTGGTAAGAATCCCCGGAAATAATAAAAAAAACCACCCCTATTAATAAAAAATCTTAACTTTCTCGAAAATCACCGTTAACGCAACCTTTTTTTAGCGGAAAAAGTGTCTTGAGCATAAGGACTTATTACCCCCGAAAGATTAAGGGTGGTAAGAATCCCCGGAAATAATAAAAAAAACACGCCTATTAATAAAAAATCATAACTTTCTCGAAAATCAGCTTTGACGCAACCTTTTTTTATCGAAAGAAGTGTCTTGAGCATAAGCATTTATTACCCCCGAAAGATTAAGGGTGGTAAGAATCCCCGGAAATAATAAAAAAAACCACCCATATTAATAAAAAATCTTAACTTTCTCAAAAATCACCTTTAACGCAACCTTTTTTCATCGAAAAAAGTGTCTTGAGCATAAGCATTTATTACCCCCGAAAGATTAAGGGTGGTAAGAATCCCCGGAAACAATAAAAAAACCACCCCTATTAATAAAAAATCATAACTTTCTGGAAAATCACCTTTAACGCAACCTTTTTTTAGCGGAAAAAGTGTCTTGAGCATAAGAACTTATTACCACCGAAAGATTAAGGGTGGTAATAATCCCCGAAAATAGTAAAAAAACCACCCCTATTAATAAAAAATCATAACTTTCTGGAAAATCACCGTTAACGCAACCTTTTTTTAGCGGAAAAAGTGTCTTGAGCATAAGCACTTATTACCCCCGAAAGATTAAGGGTGGTAAGAATCCCCGGAAATAATAAAAAAAACACCCCTATTAATAAAAAATCATAACTTTCTCGACAAAAAACAAAAACTCAACAATTATTAAGCCGAAAAAGATTCTTGAGCATAAGCATTTAGTACCACCGAAACATTAAGGGTGGTAAGAATCCCCGGAAATAATAAAAAAACCACCCCTATTAATAAAAAATCATAACTTTCTCAAATATCACCTTTAACGCAACCTTTTTTCATCGAAAAAAGTGTCTTGAGCATAAGCATTTATTACCCCCGAAAGATTAAGGTTGGTAATAATCCCCGCAAATAATAAAAAAACCACCCCTATTAATAAAAAATCATAACTTTCTGGAAAATCACCGTTAATGCAACCTTTTTTTAGCGGAAAAAGTGTCTTGAGCATAAGCACTTATTACCCCCGAAAGATTAAGGGTGGTAAGAATCCCCGAAAATAATAAAAAAACCACCCCTATTAATAAAAAATCATAACTTTCTGGAAAATCACCGTTAATGCAACCTTTTTTTAGCGGAAAAAGTGTCTTGAGCATAAGCATTTATTACCCCCGAAAGATTAAGGGTGGTAAGAATCCCCGAAAATAATAAAAAAACCACCCCTATTAATAAAAAATCATAACTTTCTGGAAAATCACCTTTAACGCAACCTTTTTTTAGCGGAAAAAGTGTCTTGAGCATAAGCACTTATTACCACTGAAAGATTAAGGGTATTAAGAATCGCCGGAAATAATAAAAAAACCACCCCTATTAATAAAAAATCATAACTTTCTGGAAAATCACCTTTAACGCAACCTTTTTTTATTGAAAGAAGTGTCTTGAGCATAAGCATTTATTACCCCCGAAAGATTAAGGGTGGTAAGAATCCCCGGAAATAATAAAAAAAACACCCCTATTAATAAAAAATCATAACTTTCTCGAAAATCACCTTTAACGCAACCTTTTTTCATCGAAAAAAGTGTCTTGAGCATAAGCATTTATTACCCCCGAAAGATTAAGGGTGGTAATAATCCCCGAAAATAATAAAAAAACCACCCCTATTAATAAAAAATCATAACTTTCTCAAATATCACCTTTAACGCAACCTTTTTTCATCGAAAAAAGTGTCTTGAGCATAAGCATTTATTACCCCCGAAAGATTAAGGTTGGTAATAATCCCCGCAAATAATAAAAAAACCACCCCTATTAATAAAAAATCATAACTTTCTGGAAAATCACCGTTAATGCAACCTTTTTTTAGCGGAAAAAGTGTCTTGAGCATAAGCACTTATTACCCCCGAAAGATTAAGGGTGGTAAGAATCCCCGAAAATAATAAAAAAACCACCCCTATTAATAAAAAATCATAACTTTCTGGAAAATCACCGTTAATGCAACCTTTTTTTAGCGGAAAAAGTGTCTTGAGCATAAGCACTTATTACCCCCGAAAGATTAAGGGTGGTAAGAATCCCCGAAAATAATAAAAAAACCACCCCTATTAATAAAAAATCATAACTTTTTGGAAAATCACCTTTAACGCAACCTTTTTTTAGCGGAAAAAGTGTCTTGAGCATAAGCACTTATTACCACTGAAAGATTAAGGGTATTAAGAATCGCCGGAAATAATAAAAAAACCACCCCTATTAATAAAAAATCATAACTTTCTGGAAAATCACCTTTAACGCAACCTTTTTTTATTGAAAGAAGTGTCTTGAGCATAAGCACTTATTACCCCCGAAAGATTAAGGGTGGTAAGAATCCCCGGAAATAATAATGAAAACCACCCCTATTAATAAAAAATCTTTACTTTCTGTAAAATCACCTTTAACGCAACCTTTTTTCATCGAAAAAAGTGTCTTGAGCATAAGCATTTATTACCCCCGAAAGATTAAGGGTGGTAATAATCCCCGAAAATAATAAAAAAACCACCCCTATTAATAAAAAATCATAACTTTCTGGAAAATCACCGTTAACGCAACCTTTTTTTAGCGGAAAAAGTGTCTTGAGCATAAGCACTTATTACCCCCGAAAGATTAAGGGTGGTAAGAATCCCCGGAAATAATAAAAAAACCACCCCTATTAATAAAAAATCATAACTTTCTGGAAAATCACCTTTAACGCAACCTTTTTTTAGCGAAAAAGTGTCTTGAGCATAAGAACTTATTACCACCGAAATATTAAGGGTGGTAAGAATCCCCGGAAATAATAAAAAAAACCACCCCTATTAATAAAAAATCTTAACTTTCTAGAAAATCACCTTTAACGCAACCTTTTTTAAGCGGAAAAAGTGTCTTGAGCATAAGCATTTATTACCCCCGAAAGATTAAGGGTGGTAATAATCCCCGAAAATAATAAAAAAACCACCCCTATTAATAAAAAATCATAACTTTCCCGAAAATCACCGTTAACGCAACCTTTTTTTAGCGGAAAAAGTATCTTGAGCATAAGCGCTTATTACCACTGAAAGATTAAGCGTGGTAAGAATCCCCGGAAATAATAAAAAAAACACCCCTATTAATAAAAAATCATAACTTTCTGGAAAATCACCTTTAACGCAACATTTTTTAAGCGGCAAAAGTGTCCTGAGCATAAGCATTTATTACCCCCGAAAGATTAAGGGTGGTAAGAATCCCCGGAAATAATAAAAAAAACCACCCCTATTAATAAAAAATCATAACTTTCTGGAAAATCACCTTTAACGCAACCTTTTTTAAGCGGAAAAAGTGTCCTGAGCATAAGAACTTATTACCACCGAAAGATTAAGGGTGGTAAGAATCCCCGAAAGTAAAAAACAACCCCTATTAATAAAAAATCATAACTTTCTCGAAAATCACCTTTAACGCAACCTTTTTTTAGCGGAAAAAGTGTCTTGAGCATAAGCACTTATTACCCCCGAAAGATTAAGGGTGGTAAGAATCCCCGGAAATAATAAAAAAAACACCCCTATTAATAAAAAATCATAACTTTCTCAAATATCACCTTTAACGCAACCTTTTTTTATCGAAAAATGTGTCTTGAGCATAAGCATTTAATACCACCGAAAGATTAAGGGTGGTAAGAATCGCCGGAAATAATAGAAAAACCACCCCTATTAATTAAAAATCATAACTTTCTCGAAAATCACCTTTGACGCAACCTTTTTTTATCGAAGAAAGTGTCTTGGGCATAAGCATTTATTATCGACAAAAGATTAAGGGTGGTAAGAATCCCCGGAAATAATAAAAAAACCACCCCTATTAATAAAAAATCATAACTTTCTCAAATATCACCTTTAACGCAACCTTTTTTTATCGAAAAAAGTTTCTTGAGCATAAGCACTTATTACCACTGAAAGATTAAGGGTGGTAAGAATCCCCGGAGATAATAAAAAAACCACCCCTATTAATAAAAAATCATAACTTTCTGGAAAATCACCTTTAACGCAACCTTTTTTTATCGAAAAAAGTGTCTTGGGCATAAGCATTTATTTTATTTTATTATCACCTTTAACGCAACCTTTTTTTATCGAAAAAAGTTTCTTGAGCATAAGCACTTATTACCACTGAAAGATAAAGCGTGGTAAGAATCCGCGGAAATAATAGAAAAACCACCCCTATTAATAAAAAATCATAACTTTCTCGAAAATCACCTTTGACGCAACCTTTTTTCATCGAAAAAAGTGTCTTGAGCATAAGCAATTATTTTATTTTATTATCACCTTTAACGCACCCTTTTTTTATTGAAAGAAGTGTCTTGAGCATAAGCACTTATTACCCCCGAAAGATCAAGGGTGGTAATAATCGCCGGTAACATTATTAAACAAGGCCTATTAATATATAATCATAACTTTCTCGAAAATCAGCTTTGACGCAACCATTTTTTATCGAAGACAGTGTCTTGAGCATAAGAACTTATTACCACCGAAAAATTAAGGGTGGTAACAATCCCCGGAAATAATAAAAAAACCCACCCCTATTAATAAAAAATCTTAAATTTCTCGAAAATCACCGTTAACGCAACCTTTTTTTAGCGGAAAAAGTGTCTTGAGCATAAGCACTTATTACCACCGAAAGATTAAGGGTGGTAAGAATCCCCGAAAATAATAAAAAAACCACCCCTATTAATAAAAAATCATAACTTTCTCGAAAATCACCTTTGAAGCAACCTTTGTTCTTCGAACGAAGTGTCGTGAGCGAGCGGGTTTATAACCGCCGAAAGATTAAGGGTGGTAAGAATCCCCGGAAATAATAAAAAAAACCACCCCTATTAATAAAAAATCTTAACTTTCTCAAAAATCACCTTTAACGCAACCTTTTTTTATCGAAAAAAGTGTCTTGAGCATAAGCATTTATTACCCCCGAAAGATTAAGGGTGGTAAGAATCCCCGAAAATAATAAAAAAACCACCCCTATTAATAAAAAATCATAACTTTTTGGAAAATCACCTTTAACGCAACCTTTTTTTAGCGGAAAAAGTGTCTTGAGCATAAGCACTTATTACCACTGAAAGATTAAGGGTATTAAGAATCGCCGGAAATAATAAAAAAACCACCCCTATTAATAAAAAATCATAACTTTCTGGAAAATCACCTTTAACGCAACCTTTTTTTAGCGAAAAAGTGTCTTGAGAATAAGCCTTTATTACCACTGAAAGATTAAGGGTGGTAAGAATCCCCGAAAATATTAAAAAAACCACCCCTATTAATAAAAAATCATAACTTTCTCAAATATCACCTTTAACGCAACCTTTTTTTATCGAAAAATGTGTCTTGAGCATAAGCATTTAATACCACCGAAAGATTAAGGGTGGTAAGAATCGCCGGAAATAATAAAAAAACCACCCCTATTAATAAAAAATCATAACTTTCTCGAAAATCACCTTTGACGCAACCTTTTTTTATCGAAGAAAGTGTCTTGGGCATAAGCATTTATTATCGACAAAAGATTAAGGGTGGTAAGAATCCCCGGAAATAATAAAAAAACCACCCGTATTAATAAAAAATCATAACTTTCTCAAATATCACCTTTAACGCAACCTTTTTTTATCGAAAAAAGTTTCTTGAGCATAAGCTCTTATTACCACTGAAAGATTAAGGGTGGTAAGAATCCCCGGAAATAATAAAAAAACCACCCCTATTAATAAAAAATCATAACTTTCTGGAAAATCACCTTTAACGCAACCTATTTTAGCGGAAAGAGTGTCTAGAGCATAAGAACTTATTACCACCGAAAGATTAAGGGTGGTAAGAATCCCCGAAAGTAAAAAACAACCCCTATTAATAAAAAATCATAACTTTCTCGAAAATCACCTTTAACGCAACCTTTTTTTAGCGGAAAAAGTGTCTTGAGCATAAGCACTTATTACCCCCGAAAGATTAAGGGTGGTAAGAATCCCCGGAAATAATAAAAAAAACACCCCTATTAATAAAAAATCATAACTTTCTCAAATATCACCTTTAACGCAACCTTTTTTTATCGAAAAATGTGTCTTGAGCATAAGAATTTAATACCACCGAAAGATTAAGGGTGGTAAGAATCGCCGGAAATAATAAAAAAACCACCCCTATTAATTAAAAATCATAACTTTCTCGAAAATCACCTTTGACGCAACCTTTTTTTATCGAAGAAAGTGTCTTGGGCATAAGCATTTATTATCGACAAAAGATTAAGGGTGGTAAGAATCCCCGGAAATAATAAAAAAACCACCCCTATTAATAAAAAATCATAACTTTCTCAAATATCACCTTTAACGCAACCTTTTTTTATCGAAAAAAGTTTCTTGAGCATAAGCACTTATTACCACTGAAAGATTAAGGGTGGTAAGAATCCCCGGAGATAATAAAAAAACCACCCCTATTAATAAAAAATCATAACTTTCTGGAAAATCACCTTTAACGCAACCTTTTTTTAGCCGAAAAAGTGTCTTGAGCATAAGCACTTATTACCACTGAAAGATAAGGCGTGGTAAGAATCCGCGGAAATAATAGAAAAACCACCCCTATTAATAAAAAATCATAACTTTCTCGAAAATCACCTGTGACGCAACCTTTTTTTATCGAAAAAAGTGTCTTGGGCATAAGCATTTATTTTATTTTATTATCACCTTTAAAGCAACCTTTTTTTATTGAAAGAAGTGTCTTGAGCATAAGCACTTATTACCCCCGAAAGATCAAGGGTGGTAAGAATCGCCGGAAATAATAAAAAACCACGCCTATTAATAAAAAATCATAACTTTCTGGAAAATCAGCTTTTAAACAACCTTTTTTTATCGTTGAAAGTGTCTTGAGCATAACTAATTATTACCACCGAAATATTAAGGGTGGTAAGAATCCCCGGAAATAATAAAAAAAACCACCCCTATTAATCAAAAATCTGAACTTTCTCGCCAATCACCGTTCACGCAACCTTTTTTTCGCGGAAAAAGTGTCTTGAGCATAAGCACGTATTACCACTGAAAGATTAAGGGTGGTAAGAATCCCCGAAAATAATAAAAAAACCACGCCTATTAATAAAAAATCATAACTTTCTCGAAAATCACCTTTAACGCAACCTTTTTTTATTGAAAGAAGTGTCTTGAGCATAAGCACTTATTACCCCCGAAAGATCAAGGGTGGTAAGAATCGCCGGAAATAATAAAAAAACCACGCCTATTAATAAAAAATCATAACTTTCTCGAAAATCAGCTTTGACGCAACCTTTTTTTATCGAAGAAAGTGTCTTGAGCATAAGAACTTATTACCACCGAAATATTAAGGGTGGTAAGAATCCCCGGAAATAATAAAAAAAACCACCCCTATTAATAAAAAATCTTAACTTTCTGGAAAATCACCGTTAACGCAACCTTTTTTTAGCGGAAAAAGTGTCTTGAGCATAAGCACTTATTACCACCGAAAGATTAAGGGTGGTAAGAATCCCCGGAAATAATAAAAAAACCACCCCTATTAATAAAAAATCATAACTTTCTCGAAAATCACCTTTGACGCAACCTTTTTTTATCGAAAAAAGTGTCTTGAGCATAAGCATTTATTACCCCCGAAAGATTAAGGGTGGTAAGAATCCCCGGAAATAATAAAAAAACCACCCCTATTAATAAAAAATCATAACTTTCTGGAAAATCACCTTTAACGCAACATTTTCATCGAAAAAAGTGTCTTGAGCATAAGCATTTATTACCCCCGAAAGATTAAGGTTGGTAATAATCCCCGCAAATAATAAAAAAACCACCCCTATTAATAAAAAATCATAACTTTCTGGAAAATCACCTTTAACGCAACCTTTTTTTAGCGGAAAAAGTGTCTTGAGCATAAGCACTTATTACCACTGAAAGATTAAGGGTATTAAGAATCGCCGGAAATAATAAAAAAACCACCCCTATTAATAAAAAATCATAACTTTCTGGAAAATCACCTTTAACGCAACCTTTTTTTAGCGAAAAAGTGTCTTGAGAATAAGCACTTATTACCACTGAAAGATTAAGGGTGGTAAGAATCCCCGGAAATAATAAAAAAACCACCCCTATTAATAAAAAATCATAACTTTCTCAAATATCACCTTTAACGCAACCTTTTTTTATCGAAAAATGTGTCTTGAGCATAAGCATTTAATACCACCGAAAGATTAAGGGTGGTAAGAATCGCCGGAAATAATAAAAAAACCACCCCTATTAATAAAAAATCATAACTTTCTCGAAAATCACCTTTGACGCAACCTTTTTTTATCGAAGAAAGTGTCTTGGGCATAAGCATTTATTATCGACAAAAGATTAAGGGTGGTAAGAATCCCCGGAAATAATTAAAAAACCACCCCTATTAATAAAAAATAATAACTTTCTCGAAAATCACCTTTAACGCAACATTTTTTTATCTAAAATTGTTTCTTGTGATTAAGATTTTATTACCACTGAAACTTTAAGGGTGGTAAGAATCCCCGGAAATAATAAAAAAACCACCCCTATAATAAAAAATCATAACTTTCTGGAAAATCACCTTTAACGCAACCTTTTTTTAGCCGAAAAAGTGTCTTGAGCATAAGCACTTATTACCACTGAAAGATAAGGCGTGGTAAGAATCCGCGTAAATAATAGAAAAACCACCCCTATTAATAAAAAATCATAACTTTCTCGAAAATCACCTTTGACGCAACCTTTTTTTATCGAAAAAAGTGTCTTGGGCATAAGCATTTATTTTATTTTATTATCACCTTTAACGCAACCTTTTTTTATTGAAAGAAGTGTCTTGAGCATAAGCACTTATTACCCCCGAAAGATCAAGGGTGGTAAGAATCGCCGGAAATAATAAAAAACCACGCCTATTAATAAAAAATCATAACTTTCTCGAAAATCAGCTTTGACTCAACCTTTTTTTATCGAAGAAAGTGTCTTGAGCATAAGAACTTATTACCACCGAAATATTAAGGGTGGTAAGAATCCCCGGAAATAATAAAAAAAACCACCCCTATTAATAAAAAATCTTAACTTTCTCGAAAATCACCGTTAACGCAACCTTTTTTTAGCGGAAAAAGTGTCTTGAGCATAAGCACATATTACCACCGAAAGATTAAGGGTGGTAAGAATCCCCGAAAATAATAAAAAAACCACCCCTATTAATAAAAAATCATAACTTTCTCGAAAATCACCTTTGACGCAACCTTTTTTTATCGAAAGAAGTGTCTTGAGCATAAGCATTTATTACCCCCGAAAGATTAAGGGTGGTAAGAATCCCCGGAAATAATAAAAAAAACCACCCAAATTAATAAAAAATCTTAACTTTCTCAAAAATCACCTTTAACGCAACCTTTTTTCATCGAAAAAAGTGTCTTGAGCATAAGCATTTATTACCCCCGAAAGATTAAGGTTGGTAATAATCCCCGCAAATAATAAAAAAACCACCCCTATTAATAAAAAATCATAACTTTCTGGAAAATCACCTTTAACGCAACCTTTTTTTAGCGGAAAAAGTGTCTTGAGCATAAGCACTTATTACCACTGAAAGATTAAGGGTATTAAGAATCGCCGGAAATAATAAAAAAACCACCCCTATTAATAAAAAATCATAACTTTCTGGAAAATCACCTTTAACGCAACCTTTTTTTAGCGGAAAAAGTGTCTTGAGCATAAGCACTTATTACCACTGAAAGATTAAGGGTGGTAAGAATCCCCGGAAATAATAAAAAAACCACCCCTATTAATAAAAAATCATAACTTTCTCGAAAATCACCTTTGACGCAACCTTTTTTTATCGAAAGAAGTGTCTTGAGCATAAGCATTTATTACCCCCGAAAGATTAAGGGTGGTAAGAATCCCCGGAAATAACAAAAAAAACCACCCGTATTAATAAAAAATCTTAACTTTCTCAAAAATTACCTTTAACGCAACATTTTCATCGAAAAAAGTGTCTTGAGCATAAGCATTTATTACCCCCGAAAGATTAAGGTTGGTAATAATCCCCGCAAATAATAAAAAAACCACCCCTATTAATAAAAAATCATAACTTTCTGGAAAATCACCGTTAACGCAACCTTTTTTTAGCGGAAAAAGTGTCTTGAGCATAAGCACTTATTACCACCGAAAGATTAAGGGTGGTAAGAATCCCCGAAAATAATAAAAAAACCACCCCTATTAATAAAAAATCATAACTTTCTGGAAAATCACCTTTAACGCAACCTTTTTTAGCGGAAAGAGTGTCTTGAGCATAAGAACTTATTACCACCGAAAGATAAAGCGTGGTAAGAATCCGCGGAAATAATAGAAAAACCACCCCTATTAATAAAAAATCATAACTTTCTCGAAAATCACCTTTTACGCAACCTTTTTTTATCGAAAAAAGTGTCTTGGGCATAAGCATTTATTTTATTTTATTATCACCTTTAACGCAACCTTTTTTTATTGAAAGAAGTGTCTTGAGCATAAGCACTTATTACCCCCGAAAGATCAAGGGTGGTAAGAATCGCCGGAAATAATAAAAAACCACGCCTATTAATAAAAAATCATAACTTTCTCGAAAATCAGCTTTGACGCAACCATTTTTTATCGAAGACAGTGTCTTGAGCATAAGAACTTATTACCACCGAAATATTAAGGGTGGTACAAATCCCCGGAAATAATAAAAAAACCCACCCCAATTAATAAAAAATCTTAATTTGCTGGAAAATCACCGTTAATGCAACCTTTTTTTAGCGGAAAAATTGACTTGAGCATAAGCACATATTACCCCCGAAAGAATAAGGGTGGTAAGAATAACCGAAAATAATAAAAAAACCACCCCTATTAATAAAAAATCATAACTTTCTCGAAAATCACCTTTGACGCAACCTTTTTTTATCGAAAGAAGTGTCTTGAGCATAAGCATTTATTACCCCCGAAAGATTAAGGGTGGTAAGAATCCCCGGAAATAATAAAAAAAACCACCCAAATTAATAAAAAATCTTAACTTTCTCAAAAATCACCTTTAACGCAACCTTTTTTCATCGAAAAAAGTGTCTTGAGCATAAGCATTTATTACCCCCGAAAGATTAAGGGTGGTAAGAATCCCCGGAAATAATAAAAAAACCACCCCTATTAATAAAAAATCATAACTTTCTGGAAAATCACCTTTAACGCAACCTTTTTTTAGCGGAAAAAGTGTCTTGAGCATAAGCACTTATTACCACTGAAAGATTAAGGGTATTAAGAATCGCCGGAAATAATAAAAAAACCACCCCTATTAATAAAAAATCATAACTTTCTGGAAAATCACCTTTAACGCAACCTTTTTTTAGCGAAAAAGTGTCTTGAGAATAAGCACTTATTACCACTGAAAGATTAAGGGTGGTAAGAATCCCCGAAAATAATAAAAAAACCACCCCTATTAATAAAAAATCATAACTTTCTGGAAAATCACCGTTAACGCAAACTTTTTTTATCGAAAGAAGTGTCTTGAGCATAAGCATTTATTACCCCCGAAAGATTAAGGGTGGTAAGAATCCCCGAAAATAATAAAAAAAACCACCCCTATTAATAAAAAATCATAACTTTCTCGAAAATCACCTTTGACGCAACCTTTTTTCATCGAAAAAAGTGTCTTGAGCATAAGCATTTATTACCCCCGAAAGATAAAGGTTGGTAAGAATCCCCGGAAACAATAAAAAAAACCACCCCTATTAATAAAAAATCATAACTTTCTGGAAAATCACCGTTAACGCAACCTTTTTTTAGCGGAAAAAGTGTCTTGAGCATAAGCACTTATTACCACTGAAAGATTAAGGGTGGTAAGAATCCCCGGAAATAATAAAAAAACCACCCCTATTAATAAAAAATCATAACTTTCTCGAAAATCACCTTTGACGCAACCTTTTTTTATCGAAAGAAGTGTCTTGAGCATAAGCATTTATTACCCCCGAAAGATTAAGGGTGGTAAGATGCCCCGTAAATAATAAAAAAAACCACCCATATTAATAAAAAATCTTAACTTTCTCAAAAATCACCTTTAACGCAACCTTTTTTTATCGAAAAAAGAATCTTGAGCATAGGCATTTATTACCCCCGAAAGATTAAGGGTGGTAAGAATCCCCGGAAATAATAAAAAAAACACCCCTATTAATAAAAAATCATAACTTTCTGGAAAATCACCTTTAACGCAACATTTTTTAAGCGGCAAAAGTGTCCTGAGCATAAGAACTTATTACCACCGAAAGATTAAGGGTGGTAAGAATCCCCGAAACTAAAAAAAAAACCCCCCTATTAATAAAAAATCATAACTTTCTTGAAAATCACCTTTAACGCAACCTTTTTTTATCGAAAAATGTGTCCTGAGCATAAGCATTTAGTACCACCGAAATATTAAGGGTGGTAAGAATCCCCGAAAATAACAAAAAAAACCACCCCTATTAATAAAAAAATCATAACTTTCTCGAAAATCACCTTTAACGCAACCTTTTTTAAGCGGAAAAAGAATCTTGAGCATAAGCATTTATTACCCCCGAAAGATTAAGGGTGGTAAGAATCCCCGGAAATAATAAAAAAACCACCCCTATTAATAAAAAATCATAACTTTCTCGAAAATCACCTTTGACGCAACCTTTTTTTATCGAAAGAAGTGTCTTGAGCATAAGCATTTATTACTCCCGAAAGATTAAGGGTGGTAAGAATCCGCGGAAATAATAGAAAAACAACCCCTATAAATAAAAAATCATAACTTTCTGGAAAATCACCTTTAACGCAACCTTTTTTTATCGAAAAAAGAATCTTGAGCATAAGCATTTATTACCCCCGAAAGATTAAGGGTGGTAAGAATCCCCGGAAATAATAAAAAAACCACCCCTATTAATAAAAAATCATAACTTTCTGGAAAATCACCTTTAACGCAACCTTTTTTTAGCGGAAAAAGTGTCGAGAGCATAAGAACTGATTACCACCGAAAGATTAAGGGTGGTAAGAATCCCCGAAAATAAAAAAAAAACCCCCTATTAATAAAAAATCATAACTTTCTCGAAAATCACCTTTAACGCAACCTTTTTTTATCGAAAAATGTGTCTTGAGCATAAGCATTTATTACCACCGAAATATTAAGGGTGGTAAGAATCCCCGAAAGTAAAAAAAAACCACCCCTATTAATAAAAAATCATAACTTTCTCGAAAATCACCTATCACGCAACATTTTTTAAGCGGAAAAAGAATCTTGAGCATAAGCGTTTATTACCCCCGAAAGACTAAGGTGGGTAATAATCGCCGGAAATAATAAAAAAACCACCCCTATTAATAAAAAATCATAACTTTCTCGAAAATCACCTTTAACGCAACCTTTTTTAGCGGAAAGAGTGTCTTGAGCATAAGAACTTATTACCACCGAAAGATAAAGCGTGGTAAGAATCCGCGGAAATAATAGAAAAACCACCCCTATTAATAAAAAATCATAACTTTCTCGAAAATCACCTTTGACGCAACCTTTTTTCATCGAAAAAAGTGTCTTGAGCATAAGCATTTATTACCCCCGAAAGATTAAGGTTGGTAATAATCCCCGAAAATAATAAAAAAACCACCCCTATTAATAAAAAATCATAACTTTCTCGAAAATCACCTTTGACGCAACCTTTTTTCATCGAAAAAAGTGTCTTGAGCATAAGCATTTATTACCCCCGAAAGATTAAGGGTGGTAATAATCCCCGGAAATAATACAAAAACCACCCCTATTAATAAAAAATCATAACTTTCTCGAAAATCACCGTTAACGCAACCTTTTTTAGCGGAAAGAGTGTCTTGAGCATAAGAACTTATTACCACCGAAAGATAAAGCGTGGTAAGAATCCCCGGGAATAATAAAAAAACCATCCCTATTAATAAAAAATCATAACTTTCTCGAAAATCACCTTTGACGCAACCTTTTTTTAGCGGAAAAAGTGTCTTGAGCATAAGCATTTATTACCCCCGAAAGATTAATGGTGGTAAGAATCCCCGGAAATAATAAAAAAACCACCGCTGTTAATAAAAAATCATAACTTTCTCGAAAATCACCGTTAACGCAACCTTTTTTTAGCGGAAAAAGTGTCTTGAGCATAAGCACTTATTACCACTGAAAGATAAAGCGTGGTAAGAATCCCCGGGAATAATAAAAAAACCACCCCTATTAATAAAAAATCATAACTTTCTCGAAAATCACCTTTGACGCAACCTTTTTTTATCGAAAAAAGTGTCTTGAGCATAAGCATTTATTACCCCTAAAAGATTAATGGTGGTAAGAATCCCCGAAAATAATAAAAAAACCACCCCTATTAATAAAAAATCATAACTTACTCGAAAATCACCTTTAACGCAACCTTTTTTAAGCGGAAAAAGTGTCTTGAGCATAAGCATTTATTACCCCCGAAAGAATAAGGGTGGTAAGAATCCCCGGAAATAATAAAAAAACCACCCCTGTGAAAAAAAAACCATAACTTGTTCGAAAATCACCTTTAACGCAACCTTTTTTTATCGGAAAAAGTGTCTTGAGCATAAGCACTTATTACCACCGAAAGATTAAGGGTGGTAAGAATCCCCGGAAATAATAAAAAAACCACCCCTATTAATAAAAAATCATAACTTTCTCGAAAATCACCTTTGACGCAACCTTTTTTTATCGAAAAAAGTGTCTTGAGCATAAGCATTTATTACCCCTAAAAGATTAATGGTGGTAAGAATCCCCGAAAATAATAAAAAAACCACCCCTATTAATAAAAAATCATAACTTTCTCGAAAATCACCTTTAACGCAACCTTTTTTTAGCGGAAAAAGTGTCTTGAGCATAAGCATTTATTACCCCCGAAAGACTAAGGGTGGTAAGAATCCCCGGAAATAATAAAAAAACCACCCCTGTGAATAAAAAACCATAACTTTTTCGAAAATCACCTTTAACGCAACCTTTTTTTATCGGAAAAAGTGTCTTGAGCATAAGCATTTATTACCACCGAAAGATGAAGGGTGGTAAAAATCGCCGGAAATAATAAAAAAACCACCCCTATTAATAAAAAATCATAACTTTCTCGAAAATCACCTTTAACGCAACCTTTTTTATTGAAAGAAGTGTCTTGAGCATAAGCATTTATTACCCCCGAAAGACTAAGGGTGGTAAGAATCCCCGGAAATAATAAAAAAACCACCCCTGTGAATAAAAAACCATAACTTTTTCGAAAATCACCTTTAACGCAACCTTTTTTTATCGGAAAAAGTATCTTGAGCATAAGCATTTATTACTCCCGAAAGATTAAGGGTGGTAATAATCCCCGAATATAATAACAAAACCACCCCTATTAATAAAAAATCATAACTTTCTCGAAAATCACCGTTAACGCAACCTTTTTTTAGCGGAAAAAGTGTCTTGAGCATAAGAACTTATTACCACCGAAAGAATAAGGGTGGTAAGAATCCCCGGAAATAATAAAAAAACCACCCCTATGAATAAAAAATCATAACTTTCTCAAAAATCACCTTTAACGCAACCTTTTTTTATCGAAAAAAGAATCTTGAGCATAGGCATTTATTACCCCCGAAAGATTAAGGGTGGTAAGAATCCCCGGAAATAATAAAAAAACCACCCCTATTAATAAAAAATCATAACTTTCTCGAAAATCACCTTTGACGCAACCGTTTTTAAGCGGAAAAAGTATCTTGAGCATAAGCGCTTATTACCACTGAAAGATTAAGGGTGGTCAGAATCCCCGAAAATAAAAAAAAACTACCCCTATTAATAAAAAATCATAACTTTCTCGAAAATCACCTTTGACGCAACCTTTTTTCATCGAAAAAAGTGTCTTGAGCATAAGCATTTATTACCCCCGAAAGATTAAGGGTGGTAATAATCCCCGAAAATAATAAAAAAACCACCCCTATTAATAAAAAATCATAACTTTCTCGAAAATCACCTTTAACGCAACCTTTTTTAAGCGGAAAAAGTGTCTTGAGCATAAGAACTTATTACCACCGAAAGATTAAGGGTGGTAAGAATCCCCGAAAATAAAAAAAAACCCCCCCTATTAATAAAAAATCATAACTTTCTCGAAAATCACCTTTAACGCAACCTTTTTTAGCGGAAAACGTATCTTGAGCATAAGCACTTATTACCCCCGACAGATTAAGGGTGGTAAGAATCCCCGGAAATAATAAAAAAAACACCCCTATTAATAAAAAATCATAACTTTCTCAAATATCACCTTTAACGCAACCTTTTTTTATCGAAAAATGTGTCTTGAGCATAAGCATTTAATACCACCGAAAGATTAAGGGTGGTAAGAATCGCCGGAAATAATAAAAAAACCACCCCTATTAATAAAAAATCATAACTTTCTCGAAAATCACCTTTGACGCAACCTTTTTTTATCGAAGAAAGTGTCTTGGGCATAAGCATTTATTATCGACAAAAGATTAAGGGTGGTAAGAATCCCCGGAAATAATAAAAAAACCACCCCTATTAATAAAAAATCATAACGTTCTGGAAAATCACCTTTAACGCAACCTTTTTTAAGCGGAAAAAGTGTCGAGAGCATAAGAACTTATTACCACCGAAAGATTAAGGGTGGTAAGAATCCCCCAAAATAAAAAAACACCCCTATTAATAAAAAATCATAACTTTCTCAAATATCACCTTTAACGCAACCATTTTTCATCGAAAAAAGTGTCTTGAGCATAAGGACTTATTACCCCCGAAAGATTAAGGGTGGTAAGAATCCCCGGAAATAATAAAAAAAACACCCCTATTAATAAAAAATCATAACTTTCTCAAATATCACCTTTAACGCAACCTTTTTTTATCGAAAAATGTGTCTTGAGCATAAGCATTTAATACCACCGAAAGATTAAGGGTGGTAAGAATCGCCGGAAATAATAAAAAAACCACCCCTATTAATAAAAAATCATAACTTTCTCGAAAATCACCTTTAACGCAACCTTTTTTAAGCGGAAAAAGTGTCTTGGGCATAAGCATTTATTATCGACAAAAGATTAAGGGTGGTAAGAATCCCCGAAAATAAAAAAAAACCACCCCTATTAATAAAAAATCATAACTTTCTCGAAAATCACCTTTGACGCAACCTTTTTTCATCGAAAAAAGTGTCTTGAGCATAAGCATTTATTACCCCCGAAAGATTAAGGGTGGTAATAATCCCCGAAAATAATAAAAAAACCACCCCTATTAATAAAAAATCATAACTTTCTCGAAAATCACCGTTAACGCAACCTTTTTTTAGCGGAAAAAGTGTCTTGAGCATAAGCACTTATTACCCCCGAAAGATTAAGGGTGGTAAGAATCCCCGGAAATAATAAAAAAACCACCCCTATTAATAAAAAATCATAACTTTCTCGAAAATCACCTTTAACGCAACCTTTTTTAAGCGGAAAAAGTGTCTTGAGCATAAGAACTTATTACCACCGAAAGATTAAGGGTGGTAAGAATCCCCGAAAATAAAAAAAAACCACCCCTATTAATAAAAAATCATAACTTTCTCGAAAATCACCTTTAACGCAACCTTTTTTAGCGGAAAGAGTGTCTTGAGCATAAGAACTTATTACCACCGAAAGATTAAGGGTGGTAAGAATCCCCGAAAGTAAAAAAAAACCACCCCTATTAATAAAAAATCATAACTTTCTCGAAAATCACCTTTAACGCAACCTTTTTTTAGCGGAAAAAGTGTCTTGAGCATAAGCACTTATTACCCCCGAAAGATTAAGGGTGGTAAGAATCCCCGGAAATAATAAAAAAAACACCCCTATTAATAAAAAATCATAACTTTCTCAAATATCACCTTTAACGCAACCTTTTTTTATCGAAAAATGTGTCTTGAGCATAAGCATTTAATACCACCGAAAGATTAAGGGTGGTAAGAATCGCCGGAAATAATAAAAAAACCACCCCTATTAATAAAAAATCATAACTTTCTCGAAAATCACCTTTAACGCAACCTTTTTTTATTGAAAGAAGTGTCTTGAGCATAAGCACTTATTACCACTGAAAGATTAAGGGTGGTAAGAATCCCCGGAAATAATAAAAAAACCACCCCTATTAATAAAAAATCATAACTTTCTCGAAAATCACCTTTAAGGCAACCTTTTTTTAGCGGAAAAAGTGTCTTGAGCATAAGAACTTATTACCACCGAAAGATAAAGCGTGGTAAGAATAAGCGGAAATAATAGAAAAACCACCCCTATTAATAAAAAATCATAACTTTCTCGAAAATCACCTTTAACGCAACCTTTTTTAAGCGGAAAAAGTGTCTTGAGCATAAGAACTTATTACCACCGAAAGATTAAGGGTGGTAATAATCCCCGTAAATAAAAAAACACCCCTATTAATAAAAAATCATAACTTTCTCGAAAATCACCTTTAACGCAACCTTTTTTTAGCGGAAAAAGTGTCTTGAGCATAAGCACTTATTACTTCCGAAATATTAAGGGTGGTAAGAATCCCCGAAAGTAAAAAAAAACCACCCCTATTAATAAAAAATCATAACTTTCTCAAATATCACCTTTAACGCAACCTTTTTTTATCGTAAAATGTTTCTTGAGCATAAGCTTTTATTACCACCGAAACATTAAGGGTGGTAAGAATCCCCGGAAATAATAAAAAAACCACCCCTATTAATAAAAAATCATAACTTTCTGGAAAATCACCTTTAACGCAACCTTTTTTTAGCGGAAAAAGTGTCTTGAGCATAAGCACTTATTACCACCGAAAGATAAAGCGTGGTAAGAATCCGCGGAAATAATAGAAAAACCACCCCTATTAATAAAAAATCATAACTTTCTCGAAAATCACCTTTGACGCAACCTTTTTTCATCGAAAAAAGTGTCTTGAGCATAAGCATTTATTTTATTTTATTATCACCTTTAACGCAACCTTTTTTTATTGAAAGAAGTGTCTTGAGCATAAGCACTTATTACCCCCGAAAGATCAAGGGTGGTAAGAATCGCCGGAAATAATAAAAAACCACGCCTATTAATAAAAAATCATAACTTTCTCGAAAATCACCTTTAACGCAACCATTTTTTATCGAAGACAGTGTCTTGAGCATAAGAACTTATTACCACCGAAATATTAAGGGTGGTAAGAATCCCCGGAAATAATAAAAAAAACCACCCCTATTAATAAAAAATCTTAACTTTCTCGAAAATCACCTTTAACGCAACCTTTCTTAAGCGGAAAAAGTGTCTTGAGCATAAGCACATATTACCACTGAAAGATAAAGCGTGGTAAGAATCCGCGGAAATAATAGAAAAACCACCCCTATTAATAAAAAATCATAACTTTCTCGAAAATCACCTTTGACGCAACCTTTTTTCATCGAAAAAAGTGTCTTGAGCATAAGCATTTATTACCCCCGAAAGATTAAGGTTGGTAATAATCCCCGAAAATAATAAAAAAACCACCCCTATTAATAAAGAATCATTACTTTCTGGAAAATCACATTTAACGCAACCTTTTTTTAGCGGAAAAAGTGTCTTGAGCATAAGCACTTATTACCACTGTAAGATTAAGGGTATTAAGAATCGCCGGAAATAATAAAAAAACCACCCTATTAATAAAAAATCATAACTTTCTGGAAAATCACCGTTAACGCAACCTTTTTTTAGCGGAAAAAGTGTCTTGAGCATAAGCACTTATTACCACTGAAAGATTAAGGGTGGTAAGAATCCCCGGAAATAATAAAAAAACCACCCCTATTAATAAAAAATCATAACTTTCTCGAAAATCACCTTTGACGCAAACTTTATTTATCGAAAAAAGTATCTTGAGCTGAAGCATTTATTACCCCCGAAAGATTAAGGGTGGTAAGAATCCACGGAAATAATAAAAAAACCACCCCGATTAATAAAAAATCATAACTTTCTCGAAAATCACCTTTAACGCAACCTTTTTTAAGCGGAAAAAGTGTCTTGAGCATAAGAACTTATTACCACCGAAAGATTAAGGGTGGTAAGAATCCCCGAAAATAAAAAAAAACCACCCCTATTAATAAAAAATCATAACTTTCTCGAAAATCACCTTTGACGCAACCTTTTTTCATCGAAAAAAGTGTCTTGAGCATAAGCATTTATTACCCCCGAAAGATTAAGGGTGGTAATAATCCCCGAAAATAATAAAAAAACCACCCCTATTAATAAAAAATCATAACTTTCTCGAAAATCACCTTTAACGCAACCTTTTTTAAGCGGAAAAAGTGTCTTGAGCATAAGAACTTATTACCACCGAAAGATTAAGGGTGGTGAGAATCCCCGGAAATAATAAAAAAACCACCCCTATTAATAAAAAATCATAACTTTCTCGAAAATCACCTTTAACGCAACCTTTTTTTAGCGTAAAATGTTTCTTGAGCATAAGCACTTATTACCCCCGAAAGATTAAGGGTGGTAAGAATCCCCGGAAATAATAAAAAAAACACCCCTATTAATAAAAAATCATAACTTTCTCAAATATCACCTTTAACGCAACCTTTTTTTATCGAAAAATGTGTCTTGAGCATAAGCATTTAATACCACCGAAAGATTAAGGGTGGTAAGAATCGCCGGAAATAATAGAAAAACCACCCCTATTAATTAAAAATCATAACTTTCTCGAAAATCACCTTTGACGCAACCTTTTTTTATCGAAGAAAGTGTCTTGGGCATAAGCATTTATTATCGACAAAAGATTAAGGGTGGTAAGAATCCCCGGAAATAATAAAAAAACCACCCCTATTAATAAAAAATCATAACGTTCTGGAAAATCACCTTTAACGCAACCTTTTTTTAGCGGAAAAAGTGTCTTGAGCATAAGCATTTATTACCACCGAAAGATTAAGGGTGGTAAGAATCCCCGTTAATAATAAAAAAACCATCCCTATTAATAAAAAATCATAACTTTCTCAAATATCACCTTTAACGCAACCATTTTTCATCGAAAAAAGTGTCTTGAGCATAAGGACTTATTACCCCCGAAAGATTAAGGGTGGTAAGAATCCCCGGAAATAATAAAAAAAACACCCCTATTAATAAAAAATCATAACTTTCTCAAATATCACCTTTAACGCAACCTTTTTTTATCGAAAAATGTGTCTTGAGCATAAGCATTTAATACCACCGAAAGATTAAGGGTGGTAAGAATCGCCGGAAATAATAAAAAAACCACCCCTATTAATAAAAAATCATAACTTTCTCGAAAATCACCTTTAACGCAACCTTTTTTTATCGAAGAAAGTGTCTTGGGCATAAGCATTTATTATCGACAAAAGATTAAGGGTGGTAAGAATCCCCGGAAATAATAAAAAAACCACCCCTATTAATAAAAAATCATAACGTTCTGGAAAATCACCTTTAACGCAACCTTTTTTAGCCGGAAGAGGTTAGTGAGCATAAGAACATATTACCCCCGCAAGATTAAGGGTTGTAAGAATACCCCACAATAAAAAAAAAAACACCCCTATTAATAAAAAATCATAACTTTCTCAAATATCACCTTTAACGCAACCTTTTTTCATCGAAAAAAGTGTCTTGAGCATAAGCACTTATTACCCCCGAAATATTAAGGGTGGTAAGAATCCCCGGAAATAATAAAAAAAACACACCCTATTAATAAAAAATCATAACTTTCTCAAATATCACCTTTAACGCAACCTTTTTTTTATCGAAAAATGTGTCTTGAGCATAAGCATTTAATACCACCGAAAGATTAAGGGTGGTAAGAATCGCAGGAAATAATAGAAAAACCACCCCTATTAATTAAAAATCATAACTTTCTCGAAAATCACCTTTGACGCAACCTTTTTTTATCGAAGAAAGTGTCTTGGGCATAAGCATTTATTATCGACAAAAGATTAAGGGTGGTAAGAATCCCCGAAAATAATAAAAAAACCACCCCTATTAATAAAAAATCATAACTTTCTCGAAAATCACCTTTGACGCAACCTTTTTTCATCGAAAAAAGTGTCTTGAGCATAAGCATTTATTACCCCCGAAAGATTAAGGGTGGTAATAATCCCCGAAAATAATAAAAAAACCACCCCTATTAATAAAAAATCATAACTTTCTCGAAAATCACCGTTAACGCAACCTTTTTTTAGCGGAAAAAGTGTCTTGAGCATAAGCACTTATTACCCCCGAAAGATTAAGGGTGGTAAGAATCGCCGGAAATAATAAAAAACCACGCCTATTAATAAAAAATCATAACTTTCTCGAAAATCACCTTTAACGCAACCTTTTTTAAGCGGAAAAAGTGTCTTGAGCATAAGAACTTATTACCACCGAAAGATTAAGGGTGGTAAGAATCCCCGAAAATAAAAAAAAACCACCCCTATTAATAAAAAATCATAACTTTCTCGAAAATCACCTTTAACGCAACCTTTTTTAAGCGGAAAAAGTGTCTTGAGCATAAGAACTTATTACCACCGAAAGATTAAGGGTGGTAAGAATCCCCGAAAGTAAAAAAAAACCACCCCTATTAATAAAAAATCATAACTTTCTCGAAAATCACCTTTAACGCAACCTTTTTTTAGCGGAAAAAGTGTCTTGAGCATAAGCACTTATTACCCCCGAAAGATTAAGGGTGGTAAGAATCCCCGGAAATAATAAAAAAAACACCCCTATTAATAAAAAATCATAACTTTCTCAAATATCACCTTTAACGCAACCTTTTTTTATCGAAAAATGTGTCTTGAGCATAAGCATTTAATACCACCGAAAGATTAAGGGTGGTAAGAATCGCCGGAAATAATAAAAAAACCACCCCTATTAATAAAAAATCATAACTTTCTCTAAAATCACCTTTAACGCAACCTTTTTTTATTAAAAGAAGTGTCTTGAGCATAAGCACTTATTACCACTGAAAGATTAAGGGTGGTAAGAATCCCCGGAAATAATAAAAAACCACCCCTATTAATAAAAAATCATAACTTTCTGGAAAATCACCTTTAACGCAACCTTTTTTTAGCGAAAAAGTGTCTTGAGCATAAGAACTTATTACCACCGAAAGATAAAGCGTGGTAAGAATAAGCGGAAATAATAGAAAAACCACCCCTATTAATAAAAAATCATAACTTTCTCGAAAATCACCTTTAACGCAACCTTTTTTAAGCGGAAAAAGTGTCTTGAGCATAAGAACTTATTACCACCGAAAGATTAAGGGTGGTAAGAATCCCCGAAAATAAAAAAAAACCACCCCTATTAATAAAAAATCATAACTTTCTCGAAAATCACCTTTAACGCAACCTTTTTTTAGCGGAAAAAGTGTCTTGAGCATAAGCATTTATTACCACAGAAATATTAAGGGTGGTAAGAATCCCCGGAAATAATAAAAAAAACACCACTATTAATAAAAAATCATAACTTTCTCAAATATCACCTTTAACGCAACCTTTTTTTATCGTAAAATGTGTCTTGAGCATAAGCGCTTATTACCACTGAAAGATTAAGGGTGGTAAGAATCCCCGAAAGTAAAAAAAAACCACCCCTATTAATAAAAAATCATAACTTTCTCGAAAATCACCTTTAACGCAACCTTTTTTAGCGGAAAGAGTGTCTTGAGCATAAGAACTTATTACCACCGAAAGATAAAGCGTGGTAAGAATCCGCGGAAATAATAGAAAAACCACCCCTATTAATAAAAAATCATAACTTTCTCGAAAATCACCTTTAACGCAACCTTTTTTTATCGGAAAAAGTGTCTTGAGCATAAGCATTTATTTTATTTTATTATCACCTTTACCGCAACCTTTTTTTATTGAAAGAAGTGTCTTGAGCATAAGCACTTATTACCCCCGAAAGATCAAGGGTGGTAAGAATCGCCGGAAATAATAAAAAACCACGCCTATTAATAAAAAATCATAACTTTCTCGAAAATCACCTTTAACGCAACCATTTTTTATCGAAGAAAGTGTCTTGAGCATAAGAACTTATTACCACCGAAATATTAAGGGTGGTAAGAATCCCCGGAAATAATAAAAAAAACCACCCCTATTAATAAAAAATCTAAACTTTCTCGAAAATCACATTTAACGCAACCTTTTTTTAGCGGAAAAAGTGTCTTGAGCATAAGCACATATTACCACTGAAAGATTAAGGGTGGTAAGAATCCCCGGAAATAATAAAAAAACCACCCCTATTAATAAAAAATCATAACTTTCTCGAAAATCACCTTTGACGCAACCTTTTTTTATCGAAAGAAGTGTCTTGAGCATAAGCATTTATTACCCCCGAAAGATTAAGGGTGGTAAGAATCCCCGGAAATAATAAAAAAAACCACCCAAATTAATAAAAAATCTTAACTTTCTCAAAAATCACCTTTAACGCAACCTTTTTTCATCGAAAAAAAGTGTCTTGAGCATAAGCATTTATTACCCCCGAAAGATTAAGGTTGGTAAGAATCCCCGGAAACAATAAAAAAACCACCCCTATTAATAAAAAATCATAACTTTTTGGAAAATCACCTTTAACGCAACCTTTTTTTAGCGGAAAAAGTGTCTTGAGCATAAGCACTTATTACCACTGAAAGATTAAGGGTATTAAGAATCGCCGGAAATAATAAAAAAACCACCCCTATTAATAAAAAATCATAACTTTCTGGAAAATCACCTTTAACGCAACCTTTTTTTAGCGGAAAAAGTATCTTGAGCATAAGCGCTTATTACCACTGAAAGATTAAGGGTGGTAAGAATCCCCGAAAATAATAAAAAAACCACCCCTATTAATAAAAAATCATAACTTTCTCGAAAATCACCTTTGACTCAAACTTTTTTTATCGAAAGAAGTGTCTTGAGCTGAAGCATTTATTACCCCCGAAAGATTAAGGGTGGTAAGAATCCCCGGAAATAATAAAAAAACCACCCGTATTAATAAAAAATCTTAACTTTCTCAAAAATTACCTTTAACGCAACATTTTCATCGAAAAAAGTGTCTTGAGCATAAGCATTTATTACCCCCGAAAGATTAAGGTTGGTAATAATCCCCGCAAATAATAAAAAAACCACCCCTATTAATAAAAAATCATAACTTTCTGGAAAATCACCGTTAACGCAACCTTTTTTTAGCGGAAAAAGTGTCTTGAGCATAAGCACTTATTACCACTGAAAGATTAAGGGTGGTAAGAATCCCCGGAAATAATAAAAAAACCACCCCTATTAATAAAAAATCATAACTTTCTCGAAAATCACCTTTGACGCAACCTTTTTTTATCGAAAGAAGTGTCTTGAGCAAAAGCATTTATTACCCCCGAAAGATTAAGGGTGGTAAGAAGCCCCCGGAAATAATAAAAAAAACCACCCGTATTAATAAAAAATCTTAACTTTCTCAAAAATCACCTTTAACGCAACCTTTTTATCGAAAAAAGAATCTTGAGCATAAGCATTTATTACCCCCGAAAGATTAAGGGTGGTAAGAATCCCCGGAAATAATAAAAAAACCACCCCTATTAATAAAAAATCATAACTTTCTCGAAAATCACCTTTAACGCAACCTTTTTTAAGCGGAAAAATTGTCTAGAGCATAAGAACTTATTACCACCGGAAGATTAAGGGTGGTAATAATCCCCGAAAATAAAAAAAAAACCCCCCTATTAATAAAAAATCATAACTTTCTTGAAAATCACCTTTAACCCAACCTTTTTTTATCGCAAAATGTGTCTTGAGCATAAGCATTTATTACCACCGAAAGATGAAGGGTGGTAAAAATCGCCGGAAATAATAAAAAAACCACCCCTATTAATAAAAAATCATAACTTTCTCGAAAATCACCTTTAACGCAACCTTTTTTAAGCGGAAAAAGAATCTTGAGCATAAGCATTTATTACCCCCGAAAGATTAAGGGTGGTAAGAATCCCCGGAAATAATAAAAAATCCACCCCTATTAATAAAAAATCATAACTTTCTCGAAAATCACCTTTGACGCAACCTTTTTTTATCGAAAGAAGTGTCTTGAGCATAAGCATTTATTACCCCAGAAAGATTAAGGGTGGTAAGAATCCGCGGAAATAATAGAAAAACCACCCCTATGAATAAAAAATCATAACTTTCTGGAAAATCACCTTTAACGCAACCTTTTTTTATCGAAAAAAGAATCTTGAGCATAGGCATTTATTACCCCCGAAAGATTAAGGGTGGTAAGAATCCCCGGAAATAATAAAAAAACCACCCCTATTAATAAAAAAACAAACTTTGTGGAAAATCACCTTTAACGCAACCTTTTTAAGCGGAAAAAGTGTCGAGAGCATAAGAACTGATTACCACCGAAAGATTAAGGGTGGTAAGAATCCCCGAAAATAAAAAAAAAACCCCCTATTAATAAAAAATCATAACTTTCTCGAAAATCACCTTTAACGCAACCTTTTTTTATCGAAAAATGTGTCCTGAGCATAAGCATTTAGTACCACCGAAATATTAAGGTTGGTAAGAATCCCCCTAATTAAAAAAAAAACCACCCCTATTAATAAAAAATCATAACTTTCTCGAAAATCACCTTTAACGCAACCGTTTTTAAGCGGAAAAAGTATCTTGAGCATAAGCGATTATTACCACTGAAAGATTAAGGGTGGTCAGAATCCCCGGATATAATAAAAAAAACACCCCTATTAATAAAAAATCATAACTTTCTCGAAAATCACCTTTAACGCAACCTTTTTTTAGCGGAAAGAGTGTCTTGAGCATAAGAACTTATTACCACCGAAAGATAAAGCGTGGTAAGAATCCGCGGAAATAATAGAAAAACCACCCCTATTAATAAAAAATCATAACTTTCTCGAAAATCACCTTTGACGCAACCTTTTTTCATCGAAAAAAGTGTCTTGAGCATAAGCATTTATTACCCCCGAAAGATTAAGGGTGGTAAGAATCCCCGGAAATAATAAAAAAACCACCCCTATTAATAAAAAATCATAACTTTCTCGAAAATCACCTTTGACGCAACCTTTTTTAATCGAAAAAAGTGTCTTGAGCATAAGCATTTATTACCCCCGAAAGATTAATGGTGGTAGGAATCCCAGGAAATAATAAAAAAACCACCCCTGTTAATATAAAATCATAACTTTCTCGAAAATCACCGTTAACGCAACCTTTTTTTAGCGGAAAAAGTGTCTTGAGCATAAGCACTTATTACCACTGAAAGATAAAGCGTGGTAAGAATCCCCGGGAATAATAAAAAAACCACCCCTATTAATAAAAAATCAAAACTTTCTCGAAAATCACCTTTGACGCAACCTTTCTTTATCGAAAAAAGTGTCTTGGGCATAAGCATTTATTACCCCCGAAAGATTAATGGTGGTAAGAATCCCCGGAAATAATAAAAAAACCACCGCTGTTAATAAAAAATCATAACTTTCTCGAAAATCACCGTTAACGCAACCTTTTTTTAGCGGAAAAAGTGTCTTGAGCATAAGCACTTATTACCACTAAAAGATAAAGCGTGGTAAGAATCCGCGGAAATAATAAAAAAACCACCCCTATTAATAAAAAATCATAACTTTCTCGAAAATCACCTTTAACGCAACCTTTTTTTAGCGGAAAAAGTGTATTGAGCATAAGCCTTTATAACCCCCCAAAGATTAAGGGGTGGTAAGAATCCCCGGAAATAATAAAAAAACCACCCCTATGAATAAAAAATCATAACTTTTTCGAAAATCACCTTTAACGCAACCTTTTTTTAGCGGAAAAAAGTGTCTTGAGCATAAGCACTTATTACCACTGAAAGATTAAGGGTGGTAAGAATCCCCGGAAATAATAAAAAAACCACCCCTATTAATAAAAAATCATAACTTTCTCGAAAATCACCTTTGACGCAACCTTTTTTTATCGAAAAAAGTGTCTTGAGCATAAGCATTTATTACCCCCGAAAGATTAAGGGTGGTAAGAATCCCCGGAAATAATAAAAAACCACCCCTATTAATAAAAAATCATAACTTTCTCGAAAATCACCTTTAACGCAACCTTTTTTTAGCGGAAAAAGTGTCTTAAGCATAAGCATTTATTACCCCCGAAAGATTAAGGGTGGTAAGAATCCACGGAAATAATAAAAAAACCACCCCTATTAATAAAAAATCATAACTTTCTCGACAATCACCTTTAAGGCAACCTTTTTTTAGCGGAAAAAGTGTCTTGAGCATAAGCACTTATTACCACTGTAAGATTAAGGGTATTAAGAATCGCCGGAAATAATAAAAAAACCACCCCTATTAATAAAAAATCATAACTTTCTCGAAAATCACCTTTGACGCAACCTTTTTTCTACGAAAAAAGTGTCTTGAGCAAAATAATTTATTACACCCGAAAGATTAAGGGTGGTAAGAATCCCCGGAAATAATAAAAAAACCACGCCTATTAATAAAAAATCATAACTTTCTCGAAAATCACCTTTAACGCAACCTTTTTTAGCGGAAAGAGTGTCTTGAGCATAAGAACTTATTACCACCGAAAGATTAAGGGTGGTAAGAATCCCCGAAAATAATAAAAAAACCACCCCTATTAATAAAAAATCATAACTTTCTCGAAAATCACCTTTAACGCAACCTTTTTTTATCGAAAAAAGAATCTTGAGCATAGGCATTTATTACCCCCGAAAGATTAAGGGTGGTAAGAATCCCCGGAAATAATAAAAAAACCACCCCTATTAATAAAAAATCATAACTTTCTCGAAAATCACCTTTAACGCAACCTTTTTTAAGCGGAAAGAGTGTCGAGAGCATAAGAACTTATTACCACCGAAAGATTAAGGGTGGTAAGAATCCCAGAAAATAAAAAAAAACACCCCTATTAATAAAAAATCATAACTTTCTCGAAAATCACCTTTGACGCAACCTTTTTTCATCGAAAAAAGTGTCTTGAGCATAAGCATTTATTACCCCCGAAAGATTAAGGTTGGTAATAATCCCCGAAAAAAAAAAAAAAAACCACCCCTATTAATAAAAAATCATAACTTTCTCGAAAATCACCTTTAACGCAACCTTTTTTAAGCGGAAAAAGTGTCTTGAGCATAAGAACTTATTACCACCGAAAGATTAAGGGTGGTAAGAATCCCCGAAAATAATAAAAACAACCCCTATTAATAAAAAATCATAACTTTCTCGAAAATCACCTTTAACGCAACCTTTTTTTAGCGGAAAACGTATCTTGAGCATAAGCACTTATTACCCCCGAAATATTAAGGGTGGTAAGAATCCCCGGAAATAATTAAAAAAACACCCCTATTAATAAAAAATCATAACTTTCTCAAATATCACCTTTAACGCAACCTTTTTTTATCGAAAAATGTGTCTTGAGCATAAGCATTTAATACCACCGAAAGATTAAGGGTGGTAAGAATCGCCGGAAATAATAGAAAAACCACCCCTATTAATTAAAAATCATAACTTTCTCGAAAATCACCTTTGACGCAACCTTTTTTTATCGAAGAAAGTGTCTTGGGCATAAGCATTTATTATCGACAAAAGATTAAGGGTGGTAAGAATCCCCGGAAATAATAAAAAAACCACCCTATTAATAAAAAATCATAACGTTCTGGAAAATCACCTTTAACGCAACCTTTTTTAAGCGGAAAAAGTGTCGAGAGCATAAGAACTTATTACCACCGAAAGATTAAGGGTGGTAAGAATCCCCCAAAATAAAAAAAACACCCCTATTAATAATAAATAATAACTTTCTCAAATATCACCTTTAACGCAACCATTTTTCATCGAAAAAAGTGTCTTGAGCATAAGGACTTATTACCCCCGAAAGATTAAGGGTGGTAAGAATCCCCGGAAATAATAAAAAAAACACCCCTATTAATAAAAAATCATAACTTTCTCAAATATCACCTTTAACGCAACCTTTTTTATCGAAAAATGTGTCTTGAGCATAAGCATTTAATACCACCGAAAGATTAAGGGTGGTAAGAATCGCCGGAAATAATAGAAAAACCACCCCTATTAATTAAAAATCATAACTTTCTCGAAAATCACCTTTGACGCAACCTTTTTTTATCGAAGAAAGTGTCTTGGGCATAAGCATTTATTATCGACAAAAGATTAAGGGTGGTAAGAATCCCCGAAAGTAAAAAAACCACCCCTATTAATAAAAAATCATAACTTTCTCGAAAATCACCTTTGACGCAACCTTTTTTCATCGAAAAAAGTGTCTTGAGCATAAGCATTTATTACCCCCGAAAGATTAAGGGTGGTAATAATCCCCGAAAATAATAAAAAAACCACCCCTATTAATAAAAAATCATAACTTTCTCGAAAATCACCGTTAACGCAACCTTTTTTTAGCGGAAAAAGTGTCTTGAGCATAAGCACTTATTACCCCCGAAAGATTAAGGGTGGTAAGAATCCCCGGAAATAATAAAAAAAACACCCCTATTAATAAAAAATCATAACTTTCTCGAAAATCACCTTTAACGCAACCTTTTTTAAGCGGAAAAAGTGTCTTGAGCATAAGAACTTATTACCACCGAAAGATTAAGGGTGGTAAGAATCCCCGAAAATAAAAAAACCACCCCTATTAATAAAAAATCATAACTTTCTCGAAAATCACCTTTAACGCAACCTTTTTTAAGCGGAAAAAGTGTCTTGAGCATAAGAACTTATTACCACCGAAAGATTAAGGGTGGTAAGAATCCCCGAAAGTAAAAAAACAACCCCTATTAATAAAAAATCATAACTTTCTCGAAAATCACCGTTAACGCAACCTTTTTTTAGCGGAAAAAGTGTCTTGAGCATAAGCACTTATTACCCCCGAAAGATTAAGGGTGGTAAGAATCCCCGGAAATAATAAAAAAAACACCCCTATTAATAAAAAATCATAACTTTCTCAAATATCACCTTTAACGCAACCTTTTTTTATCGAAAAATGTGTCTTGAGCATAAGCATTTAATACCACCGAAAGATTAAGGGTGGTAAGAATCGCCGGAAATAATAGAAAAACCACCCCTATTAATTAAAAATCATAACTTTCTCGAAAATCACCTTTGACGCAACCTTTTTTTATCGAAGAAAGTGTCTTGGGCATAAGCATTTATTATCGACAAAAGATTAAGGGTGGTAAGAATCCCCGGAAATAATAAAAAAACCACCCCTATTAATAAATTATCATAACTTTCTCTAAAATCACCTTTCACGCAACCTTTTTTTATCGTAAAAAGTTTCTTGAGCATAAGCATTTATTACCCCCGAAAGAATAAGGGTGGTAAGAATCCACGGAAATAATAAAAAAACCACCCCTGTTAATATAAAATCATAACTTTCTCGAAAATCACCGTTAACGCAACGTTTTTTTAGCGGAAAAAGTGTCTTGAGCATAAGCACTTATTACCACTGAAAGATAAAGCGTGGTAAGAATCCCCGGGAATAATAAAAAAACCACCCCTATTAATAAAAAATCATAACTTTCTCGAAAATCACCTTTGACGCAACCTTTTTTATCGAAAAAAGTGTCTTGAGCATAAGCATTTATGACCCCTAAAAGATTAATGGTGGTAAGAATCCCCGGAAATAATAAAAAAACCACCCCTGTTAATAAAAAATCATAACTTTCTCGAAAAATCACCGTTAACGCAACGTTTTTTTAGCGGAAAAAGTGTCTTGGAGACAAGCACTTATTACCACTGAAAGATAAAGCGTGGTAAGAATCCCCGGGAATAATAAAAAAACCACCCCTATTAATAAAAAATCATAACTTTCTCGGAAAATCACCTTTGACGCAACCTTTTTTTATCGAAAAAAGTAATGTCTTGAGCACATAAGCATTTATGACCCCTAAAAGATTAAGGGTGGTAAGAATCCCGAAAATAATAAAAAAACCACCCCTATTAATAAAAAATCACTAACTTTCTCGAAAATCACCTTTAACGCAACCTTTTTTTAGCGGAAAAAAGTGTCTTGAGCATAAGCATTTATCACCCCCGAAAGATTAAGGGTGGTAAGAATCCCCGGAAATAATAAAAAAAAAACACCCTATGAATAAAAAATCATAACTTTTTTCGAAAATCACCTTTAACGCAACCTTTTTTTAGCGGAAAAAGTGTCTTGAGCATAAGCACTTATTACCACTGAAAGATTAAGGGTGGTAAGAATCGCCGGAAATAATAAAAAAACCACCCCTATTAATAAAGAAATCATAACTTTCTCGAAAATCACCTTTGACGCAACCTTTTTTTATCGAAAAAAGTGTCTTGAGCATAAGCATTTATTACCCCTAAAAAGATTAAGGGTGGTAAGAATCCCCCGCAATTAATAAAAAAACCACCCCTATTAATAAAAAATCATAACTTTCTCGAAAATCACCTTTAACGCAACCTTTTTTTAGCGGAAAAAGTGTCTTGAGCATAAGCATTTATTACCCCCGAAAGACTAAGGGTGGTAAGAATCCCCGGAAATAATAAAAAAACCACCCCTATTAATAAAAAATCATAAATTTTTCGAAAATCACCTTTAACGCAACCTTTTTTTAGCGGAAAAAGTGTCTTGAGCATAAGCACTTATTACCACTGAAAGATTAAGGGTATTAAGAATCGCCGGAAATAATAAAAAAACCACCCCTATTAATAAAAAATCATAACTTTCTGGAAAATCACCTTTAACGCAACCTTTTTTTAGCGGAAAAAGTGTCTTGAGCATAAGAACTTATTACCACCGAAAGATTAAGGGTGGTAAGAATCCCCGGAAATAATAAAAAAACCACCCCTATGAATAAAAAATCATAACTTTCTGGAAAATCACCTTTAACGCAACCTTTTTTTATCGAAAAAAGAATCTTGAGCATAAGCATTTATTACCCCCGAAAGATTAAGGGTGGTAAGAATCCCCGGAAATAATAAAAAAACCACCCCTATTAATAAAAAATCATAACTTTCTCGAAAATCACCTTTAACGCAACCTTTTTTAAGCGGAAAAAGTGTCTTGAGCATAAGAACTTATTACCACCGAAAGATTAAGGGTGGTAATAATCCCCGAAAATAAAAAAAAACCACCCCTATTAATAAAAAATCATAACTTTCTCGAAAATCACCTTTAACGCAACCTTTTTTTATCGAAAAATGTGTCTTGAGCATAAGCATTTAGTACCACCGAAATATTAAGGGTGGTAAGAATCCCCGTAAATAATAAAAAAACCACCCCTATTAATAAAAAATCATAACTTTCTCGAAAATCACCTTTAACGCAACCTTTTTTTAGCGGAAAAAGTGTCTTGAGCATAAGAACTTATTACCACCGAAAGATTAAGGGTGGTAAGAATCCCCGAAAATAAAAAAAAACCACCCCTATTAATAAAAAATCATAACTTTCTCGAAAATCACCTTTGACGCAACCTTTTTTCATCGAAAAAAGTGTCTTGAGCATAAGCATTTATTACCCCCGAAAGATTAAGGGTGGTAATAATCCCCGAAAATAATAAAAAAACCACCCCTATTAATAAAAAATCATAACTTTCTCGAAAATCACCTTTAACGCAACCTTTTTTAAGCGGAAAAAGTGTCTTGAGCATAAGAACTTATTACCACCGAAAGATTAAGGGTGGTAAGAATCCCCGAAAATAAAAAAAAACCACCCCTATTAATAAAAAATCATAACTTTCTCGAAAATCACCTTTAACGCAACCTTTTTTTAGCGGAAAAAGTGTCTTGAGCATAAGCACTTATTACCCCCGAAAGATTAAGGGTGGTAAGAATCCCCGGAAATAATAAAAAAAACACCCCTATTAATAAAAAATCATAACTTTCTCAAATATCACCTTTAACGCAACCTTTTTTTATTGAAAGAAGTGTCTTGAGCATAAGCACTTATTACCCCCGAAAGATCAAGGGTGGTAAGAATCGCCGGAAATAATAAAAAACCACGCCTATTAATAAAAAATCATAACTTTCTCGAAAATCAGCTTTGACGCAACCTTTTTTTATCGAAGAAAGTGTCTTGAGCATAAGAACTTATTACCACCGAAATATTAAGGGTGGTAACAATCCCCGGAAATAATAAAAAAAACCACCCCTATTAATAAAAAATCTTAACTTTCTCGAAAATCACCGTTAACGCAACCTTTTTTTAGCGGAAAAAGTGTCTTGAGCATAAGAACTTATTACCACCGAAAGATTAAGGGTGGTAAGAATCCCCGGAAATAATAAAAAAACCACCCCTATTAATAAAAAATCATAACTTTCTCGAAAATCACCTTTGACGCAACCTTTTTTAATCGAAAAAAGTGTCTTGAGCATAAGCATTTATTACCCCCGAAAGATTAAGGGTGGTAATAATCCCCGGAAATAATAAAAAAACCACCCCTATTAATAAAAAATCTTAACTTTCTCAAAAATCACCTTTAACGCAACCTTTTTTCATCGAAAAAAGTGTCTTGAGCATAAGCATTTATTACCCCCGAAAGATTAAGGGTGGTAAGAAGCCCCGGAAATAATAAAAAAAACCACCCGTATTAATAAAAAATCATAACTTTCTCGAAAATCACCTTTAACGCAACCTTTTTTTAGCGGAAAACGTATCTTGAGCATAAGCACTTATTACCCCCGAAATATTAAGGGTGGTAAGAATCCCCGGAAATAATAAAAAAAAAAACCCCTATTAATAAAAAATCATAACTTTCTCAAATATCACCTTTAACGCAACCTTTTTTTATCGAAAAATGTGTCTTGAGCATAAGCATTTAATACCACCGAAAGATTAAGGGTGGTAAGAATCGCCGGAAATAATAAAAAAAACACCCCTATTAATAAAAAATAATAACTTTCTCGAAAATCACCTTTGACGCAACCTTTTTTTATCGAAGAAAGTGTCTTGGGCATAAGCATTTATTATCGACAAAAGATTAAGGGTGGTAAGAATCCCCGGAAATAATAAAAAAACCACCCCTATTAATAAAAAATCATAACTTTCTCGAAAATCACCTTTGACGCAACCTTTTTTTATCGAAAGAAGTGTCTTGAGCATAAGCACTTATTACCCCCGAAAGATTAAGGGTGGTAAGAATCCCCGGAAATAATAAAAAAAACACCCCTATTAATAAAAAATCATAACTTTCTCAAATATCACCTTTGACGCAACCTTTTTTTATCGAAAAATGTGTCTTGAGCATAAGCATTTAATACCACCGAAAGATTAAGGGTGGTAAGAATCGCCGGAAATAATAAAAAAACCACCCCTATTAATAAAAAATCATAACTTTCTCGAAAATCACCTTTAACGCAACCTTTTTTAAGCGGAAAAAGTGTCTTGAGCATAAGCACTTATTACCCCCGAAAGATTAAGGGTGGTAAGAATCCCCGGAAATAATAAAAAAAACACCCCTATTAATAAAAAATCATAACTTTCTCAAATATCACCTTTAACGCAATTTTTTTTTATCGAAAAATGTGTCTTGAGCATAAGCATTTAATACCACCGAAAGATTAAGGGTGGTAAGAATCGCCGGAAATAATATAAAAACCACCCCTATTAATAAAAAATCATAACTTTCTCGAAAATCACCTTTGACGCAACCTTTTTTTATCGAAAGAAGTGTCTTGAGCATAAGCATTTATTACCCCCGAAAGATTAAGGGTGGTAAGAATCCCCGGAAATAATAAAAAAAACACCCCTATTAATAAAAAATCATAACTTTCTCGAAAATCACCTTTGACGCAACCTTTTTTTATCGAAAGAAGTATCTTGAGCATAAGCATTTATTACCCCCGAAAGACTAAGGGTGGTAAGAATCCACGGAAATAATAAAAAAACCACCCCTATTAATAAAAAATCATAACTTTCTCGAAAATCACCTTTAACGCAACCTTTTTTAAGCGGAAAAAGTGTCTTGAGCATAAGCACTTATTACCCCCGAAAGATCAAAGGTGGTAAGAATCGCCGGAAATAATAAAAAACCACCCCTATTAATAAAAAATCATAACTTTCTCAAATATCACCTTTAACGCAACCTTTTTTTATCGAAAAATGTGTCTTGAGCATAAGCATTTAATACCACCGAAAGATTAAGGGTGGTAAGAATCGCCGGAAATAATAAAAAAACCACCCCTATTAATAAAAAATCATAACTTTCTCGAAAATCACCTTTAACGCAACCTTGTTTTATCGAAGAAAGTGTCTTGGGCATAAGCATTTATTATCGACAAAAGATTAAGGGTTGTAAGAATCCCCGGAAATAATAAAAAAACCACCCCTATTAATAAAAAATCATAACGTTCTGGAAAATCACCTTTAACGCAACCTTTTTTAAGCGGAAAAAGTGTCGAGAGCATAAGAACTTATTACCACCGAAAGATTAGGGGTGGTAAGAATCCCCCAAAATAAAAAAAACACCCGTATTAATAAAAAATCATAACTTTCTCAAATATCACCTTTAACGCAACCATTTTTCATCGAAAAAAGTGTCTTGAGCATAAGGACTTATTACCCCCGAAAGATTAAGGGTGGTAAGAATCCCCGGAAATAATAAAAAAAACACCCCTATTAATAAAAAATCATAACTTTCTCAAATATCACCTTTAACGCAACCTTTTTTTATCGAAAAATGTGTCTTGAGCATAAGCATTTAATACCACCGAAAGATTAAGGGTGGTAAGAATCGCCGGAAATAATAAAAAAACCACCCCTATTAATAAAAAATCATAACTTTCTCGAAAATCACCTTTAACGCAACCTTTTTTAAGCGGAAAAAGTGTCTTGGGCATAAGCATTTATTATCGACAAAAGATTAAGGGTGGTAAGAATCCCCGAAAAAAAAAAAAAACCACCCCTATTAATAAAAAATCATAACTTTCTCGAAAATCACCTTTGACGCAACCTTTTTTCATCGAAAAAAGTGTCTTGAGCATAAGCATTTATTACCCCCGAAAGATTAAGGGTGGTAATAATCCCCGAAAATAATAAAAAAACCACCCCTATTAATAAAAAATCATAACTTTCTCGAAAATCACCGTTAACGCAACCTTTTTTTAGCGGAAAAAGTGTCTTGAGCATAAGCACTTATTACCCCCGAAAGATTAAGGGTGGTAAGAATCGCCGGAAATAATAAAAAACCACGCCTATTAATAAAAAATCATAACTTTCTCGAAAATCACCTTTAACGCAACCTTTTTTAGCGGAAAAAGTGTCTTGAGCATAAGAACTTATTACCACCGAAAGATTAAGGGTGGTAAGAATCCCCGAAAATAAAAAAAAACCACCCCTATTAATAAAAAATCATAACTTTCTCGAAAATCACCTTTAACGCAACCTTTTTTAAGCGGAAAAAGTGTCTTGAGCATAAGAACTTATTACCACCGAAAGATTAAGGGTGGTAAGAATCCCCGAAAATAATAAAACCACCCCTATTAATAAAAAATCATAACTTTCTCGAAAATCACCGTTAACGCAACCTTTTTTTAGCGGAAAAAGTGTCTTGAGCATAAGCACTTATTACCCCCGAAAGATTAAGGGTGGTAAGAATCCCCGGAAATAATAAAAAAAACACCCCTATTAATAAAAAATCATAACTTTCTCAAATATCACCTTTAACGCAACCTTTTTTTATCGAAAAATGTGTCTTGAGCATAAGCATTTAATACCACCGAAAGATTAAGGGTGGTAAGAATCCCCGAAAATAATAAAAAAACCACCCCTATTAATAAAAAATCATAACTTTCTCGAAAATCACCTTTGACGCAACCTTTCTTTATCGAAAAAAGTGTCTTGGGCATAAGCATTTATTACCCCCGAAAGATTAATGGTGGTAAGAATCCCCGGAAATAATAAAAAAACCACCCCTGTTAATAAAAAATCATAACTTTCTCGAAAATCACCGTTAACGCAACGTTTTTTAGCGGAAAAAGTGTCTTGAGCATAAGCACTTATTATCGACAAAAGATTAAGGGTGCAAGTAAGAATCCCCGGAAATAATAAAAAAACCACCCCTAATTAATAAAAAATCATAACTTTCTCAAATATCACCTTTAACGCAACCTTTTTTTATCGAAAAAAGTTTCTTGAGCATAAGCATTTATTACCCCCGAAAGATTAATGGTGGTAAGAATCCCCGGAAATAATAAAAAAAAAACCACCCCTGTTAATACTAAAATCATAACTTTCTCGAAAATCACCGTTAACGCAACCTTTTTTTAGCGGAAAAAGTGTCTTGAGCATAAGCACTTATTACCACTGAAAGATAAAGCGTGGTAAGAATCCCCCGGGAATAATAAAACCATCCCTATTAATAAAAAATCATAACTTTCTCGAAAATCAGCTTTGACGCAACCTTTCTTTATCGAAAAAAAGTGTCTTGCTGGGCATAAGCATTTATTACCCCCGAAAAGATTAATGGTGGTAAGAATCCCCGGAAATAATAAAAAAACCACCCCCTGTTAATAAAAAATCATAACTTTCTCGAAAATCACCCGTTAACGCAACGTTTTTTTAGCGGAAAAAGTGTCTTGAGCATAAGCACTTATTACCACTGAAAGATAAAGCGTGGTAAGAATCCCCGGGATAATAATAAAAAAACCACCCCTATTAATAAAAAATCATAGCTTTCTCGAAAATCACCTTTGACGCAACCTTTTTTTATCGAAAAAAGTGTCTTGAGCATAAGCATTTATGACCCCTAAAAAGATTAATGGGTGGTAAGAATCCCCGGAAATAATAAAAAAACCACCCCTGTTAATAAAAAAATCATAACTTTCTCGAAAATCACCGTTTTAACGCAACGTTTTTTTAGCGGAAAGAATGTCTTGAGCATAAGCACTTATTACCACTGAAAGATAAAGCGTGGTAAGAATCCCCGGGAATAATAAAAAAACCACTCCCTATTAATAAAAAATCATAACTTTCTCGAAAATCACCTTTGACGCAACCTTTTTTTATCGAAAAAAGTGTCTTGAGCATAAGCATTTATTTTATTTTATTATCAACTTTAACGCAACCTTTTTTTATTGAAAAGAAGTGTCTTGAGCATAAGCACTTATTACCCCTAAAAGATTAAGGGTGGTAAGAATCCCCGAAAATAATAAAAAAAACCACCCCTATTAATAAAAAATCATAACTTTCTCGAAAAATCACCCTTAACGCAACCTTTTTTTAGCGGAAAAAGTGTCTTGAGCATAAGCATTTATCACCCCCGAAAGATTAAGGGTGGTAAGAATCCCCGGAAATAATAAAAAAACCCACCCTCTATGAATAAAAAATCATAACTTTTTCGAAAATCACCATTAACATAGCGCAACCTTTTTTTAGCGGAAAAAGTGTCTTGAGCATAAGCACTTATTACCACTGAAAGATTAAGGCATTAATGGTAAGAATCGCCGGAAAATAATAAAAAAACCACCCCTATTAATAAAAAATCATAACTTTCTCGAAAATCACCTTTGACGCAACCTTTTTTTATCGAAAAAGTGTCTTGGGCATAAACATTTATTTTATTTTATTATCAACTTTAACGCAACCTTTTTTTATTGAAAGAAGTGTCTTGAGCATAAGCATTTATTACCCCTAAGAAGATTAAGGGTGGTAAGAATCCCCGAAAATAATAAAAAAAACCACCCCTATTAATAAAAAATCATAACTTTCTCGAAAATCACCTATAACGCAACCTTTTTTTAGCGGAAAAAGTGTCTTGAGCATAAGCATTTATTACCCCCCGAAAGATTAAGGGTGGTAAGAATCCCCGGAAATAATAAAAAAACCACCCCTATGAATAAAAAATCATAACTTTTTCGAAAATCACCTTTAACGCAACCTTTTTTTAGCGGAAAAAAGTGTCTTGAGCATAAGCACTTATTACCACTGAAAGATTAAGGGTGGTAAGAATCGCCGGAAATAATAATAAAAAAACCACCCCTATTAATAAAAAATCATATACTTTCTCGAAAATCACCTTTGACGCAACCTTTTTTTATCGAAAAAAGTGTCTTGAGCATAAGAATTTATTACCCCTGAAAGATTAAGGGTTCAAGAGTAATAATCCCCGAAAATAATAAAAAAACCACCCCTATTAATAAAAAATCATAACTTTCTGGAAAATCACCTTTAACGCAACCTTTTTTTAGCGGAAAAAGTGTCTTGAGCATAAGAACTTATTACCACCGAAAGATTAAGGGTGGTAATAATCCCCGAAAATAGTAAAAAAACCACCCCTATGGAATAAAAAAATCATAACTTTCTGGAAAATCACCTTTAACGCAACCTTTTTTTATCGAAAAAAGAATCTTGAGCATAGGAATTTATTACCCCCGAAAGATTAAGGGTGGTAAGAATCCCCGGAAATAATAAAAAAACCACCCCTATTAAATAAAAAGTGCCATAACGTTCTGGAAAATCACCTTGTAACGCAACCTTTTTTTAAGCGGAAAAAGTGTCGAAGCATTAAAGAACTTTATTACCACCGAAAGATTAAGGGTGGTAAGAATCCCCCGGAAATAATAAAAAAACAAGCACCCTATTAATAAAAAATCATAACATTCTCGAAAATCACCTTTAACGCAACCTTTTTTTATCGAAAAATGTGTCGTGAGCATAAGCATTTAGTACCACCGAAATATTAAGGGTGGTAAGAATCCCCGGAAATAATAAAAAAACCACCCCTCTTAATAAATCATAATACGTTTCTTTAAATTGACCGTTATCGAGACCTTTTTTTATCGGAAATAGTGTCTTGAGCATAAGCACTTATTACACATGAAAGATTAAGAAAATTATTAAGAATCGCCGGAAATAGTAAAAAAACCACCCCTATTAATAAAAAATCATAACTTTCTCGAAAATCACCGTTAACGCAACCTTTTTTTAGCGGAAAAAGTGTCTTGAGCACTTAAGAACTTATTACCACCGAAAGATTAAGGGTGGTAAGAATCCCCGGAAATAATAAAAAAAGCAACCCCTATTAATAAAAAATCATAACTTTCTCGAAAATCACCTTTAACGCAACCTTTTTTCATCGGAAAAAAGTGTCTTGAGCATAAGCATTTATTACCCCCGAAAGATTAAGGGTGGTAATAATCCCCGAAAAATAATAAAAAAACCACCCCTATTAATAAAAAATCATAACTTTCCTCCGAAAATCACCTTTAACGCAACCTTTTTTAGGCGGAAAAAGTGTCTTGAGCATAAGAACTTATTACCACCGAAAGATTAAGGGTGGTAAGAATCCCCGGAAATAATAAAAAAAAAACCACCCCTGTTATCATCATAAAATCATAACTTTCTCGAAAATCACCGTTAACGCAACCTTTTTTTAGCGGAAAAAAAGTGTCTTGAGCATAAGCACTTATTACCACTGAAAGATAAAGCGTGAAGTAAGAATCCCCGGAAATAATAAAAAAACCACCCCTGTTAATATAAAATCATAACTTTCTCGAAAATCACCGTTAACGCAACCTTTTTTTAGCGGAAAAAGTATCTTGAGCATAAGCGCTTATTACCACTGAAAGATAAAGCGTAGGTAAGAATCACGCCGGGAATAATAAAAAAAACCATCCCTATTAATAAAAAATCATAACTTTCTCGAAAATCAGCTTTGACGCAACCTTTCTTTATCGAAAAAAGTGTCTTGGGCATAAGCATTTATTACCCCCGAAAGATTAATGGTGGTAAGAATCCCCGGAAATAATAAAAAAACCACCCCTGTTAGCATAAAAAATCATAACTTTCTCGAAAATCACCGTTAACGCAACGTTTTTTTAGCGGAAAAGTGTCTTGAGCATAAGCATAATACCACTGAAAGATTAAGCGTGGTAAGAATCCCCGGAAAATAATAAAAAAAACACCCCTATTAATAAAAAATCATAACTACTCAAATATCACCTTTAACGCAACCTTTTTTTATTGAAAGAAGTATGTCTTGAGCATAAGCACTTATTACCACTGAAAGATAAAGCGTGGTAAGAATCCCCGGGAATAATAAAAAAACCACCCCTATTAATAAAAAATCATAACTTTCTCGAAAATCACCTTTGACGCAACCTTTTTTTATCGAAAAAAGTGTCTTGAGCATAAGCATTTATTACCCCTAAAAGATTAATGGTGGTAAGAATCCCCGGAAATAATAAAAAACCACCCCATTGTTAATAAAAAAATCATAACTTTCCTCGAAAATCACCGTTAACGCAACGTTTTTTTAGCGGGAAAAAGTGTCTTGAGCATAAGCACTTATTACCACTGAAAGATAAAGCGTGGTAAGAATCCCCGGGAATAATAAAAAAACCACCCCTATTAATAAAAAATCATAACTTTCTCGAAAATCACCTTTGACGCCCAACCTTTTTTTATCGAAAAAAGTGTCTTGAGCATAAGCATTTATGACCCCTAAAAGATTAAGGTTGGTAAGAATCCCCGAAAATAATAAAAAAAACCACCCCTATTAATAAAAAATCATAACTTTCTCGAAAATCACCTTTGACGCAACCTTTTTTTAGCGGAAAAAGTGTCTTGATGGCATAAGCATTTATCACCCCCCGAAAGATTAAGGGTGGTAAGAATCCCCGGAAATAATAAAAAAACCACCCCTATGAATAAAAAAATCATAACTTTTTCGAAAATCACCTTTTAACGCAACCTTTTTTTAGCGGAAAAAAAGTAAGCGTCTTGAGCATAAGCAACTTATTACCACTGAAAGATTAAGGGTGCGTAAGAATCGCCGGAAATAATAAAAAAAACCACCCCTATTAATAAAAAATCATAACTTTCTCGAAAATCACCTTTGACGCAACCTTTTTTTATCGAAAAAAGTGTCTTGAGCATAAGCATTTATTACCCCCTAAAAGATTAAGGGTGGTAAGAATCCCGAAAATAATAAAAAAACCACCCCTATTAATAAAAAAATCATAACTTTCTCGAAAATCACCTTTAACGCAACCTTTTTTTAGCTGGAAAAAGTGTCTTGAGCATAAGCATTTATTACCCCCGAAAGACCAAGGGTGGTAAGAATCCCCGGAAATAATAAAAAAACCACCCCTATTAATAAAAAATCATAACTTTTTTCGAAAATCACCTTTAACGCAACCTTTTTTTAGCGGAAAAAGTGTCTTGAGCATAAGAACTTATTACCACTGAAAGATTAAGGGTGGTAAGAATCGCCGGAAATAATAAAAAAACCACCCCTATTAATAAAAAAATCATAACTTTCTCGAAAATCACCTTTGACGCAACCTTTTTTTATCGAAAAAAGTGTCTTGAGCATAAGAATTTATTACCCCTGAAAGATTTAAGGGTAGTAATAATCCCCGAAAATAATAACAAAACCACCCCTATTAATAAAAAATCATAACTTTCTGGAAAATCCACCTTTAACGCAACGCTTTTTTTAGCGGAAAAAAGTGTCTTGAGCATTAAGAACTTATTACCACCGAAAGAATAAGGGATTGGTAAGAATCCCCGGAAATAATAAAAAAACCACCCCTATGAATAAAAAATCATAACTTTCTGGAAAATCACCTTTAACGCAACCTTTTTTTATCGAAAAAAGAATCTTGAGCACTAAGCATTTATTACCACCGAAAGATTAAGGGTGGTAAGAATCCCGGAAATAATAAAAAAACCACCCCTATTAATAAAAAATCATAACGTTCTGGAAAATCACCTTTAACGCAACCTTTTTTAAGCGGAAAAAGTGTCGAGAGCATTAAGAACTTATTACCACCGAAAGATTAAGGGTGGTAAGAATCCCCGAAAATAAAAAAAAAAACCACCCCTATTAATAAAAAATCACTTAACTTTCTCGAAAATCACCTTTAACGCAACCTTTTTTTATCGAAAAATGTGTCCTGAGCATAAGCATTTAGTACCTACCGAAATATTAAGGGTGGTAAGAATCCCCCGTTAATAATAAAAAAACGATCCCTATTGATAAAAAATAATAACTTTCTGGAAAATCACGGTTAACGCAACCTTTTTTAGCGGAAAAAGTGTCTTGAATATAAGCACTTATTAACACCGAAAGATTAAGGGTGGCAAGAATCCCCGAAAATAATAAAAAAACCACCCCTATTAATAAAAAATCATAACTTTCTCCGAAAATCACCGTTAACGCAACCTTTTTTTAGCGGAAAAAGTGTCTTGAGCATAAGCATTTATCACCCCCGAAAGATTAAGGGTGGTAAGAATCCCCGGAAATAATAAAAAAACCACCCCTATGAATAAAAAAATCATAACTTTTTCGAAAATCACCTTTAACGCAACCTTTTTTTAGCGGAAAAAGTGTCTTGAGCATAAGCACTTTATTACCACTGAAAGATTAAGGGTGGTAAGAATCGCCGGAAATAATAAAAAAACCACCCCTATGAATAAAAAATCATAACTTTTTCGAAAATCACGCTAGCTTTAACGCAATCCTTTTTTTAAGCGGAAAAAAGTGTCTTGAGCATAAGCACTTATTACCACTGAAAAGATTAAGGGTGGTAAGAATCGCCGGAAATAATAAAAAACCACGCCTATTAATAAAAAAATCATAACTTTCTCGAAAATCACCTTTAACATAACCTTTTTTTATTGAAAGAAGTGTCTTGAGCATAAGCACTTATTACCCCCGAAAGATTAAGGGTGGTAAGAATCGCCGGAAATAATAAAAAACCACGCCTATTAATAAAAAATCATAACTTTCTCGGAAATCAACTTTGACACCCAACCTTTTTTTATCGAAGAAAGTGTCTTGAGCATAAGAACTTATTACCACCGAAATATTAAGGGTGGTAAGAATCTAAATAATAAAAAACCACCCCTATTAATAAAAAATCATAACTTTCTCGAAAATCACCTTTGACGCAACCTTTTTTTATCCGAAAAAAGTGTCTTGAGCATAAGAATTTATTACCCCCCTGAAAGATTAAGGGTAGTAATAATCCCCGAAAATAATAACAAAACCACCCCTATTAATAAAAAATCATAACTTTCTGGAAAATCACCTTTAACGCAACCTTTTTTTAGCGGAAAAAGTGTCTTGAGCATAAGAACTTATTACCACCTGAAAGAATAAGGGTGGTAAGAATCCCCGGAAATAACCAAAAAAAACCACCCCTATGAATAATAAAAAATCACTTAACTTTCTGGAAAGTATCACGCTTTAACGCAACCTTTTTTTATCGAAAAAAGAATCTTAAACATAAGCATTTATTACCCCCGAAAGATTAAGGGTGGTAAGAATCCCCGGAAATAATAAAAAAACCACCCCTATTAATAAAAAATCACTATAACGTTCTGGAAAATCACCTTTAACGCAACCTTTTTTAAGCGGAAAAAGTGTCGAGAGCATAAGAACTTATTACCACCGAAAGATTAAAGAGGTGGTAAGAATCCCCGAAAATAATAAAGAAACGACCCCTATTAATAAAAAATCATAACTTTCTCGAAAATCACCTTTAACGCAACCTTTTTTTATCGAAAAATGTGTCCTGAGCATAAGCATTTAGTACCACCGAAATATTAAGGGTTGGTAAGAATCCCGAAAATAATAAAAAAACCACCCCTATTAATAAAAAATCATAACTTTCTCGAAAATCACAATGTTAACGCAACCTTTTTTATAGCGGAGAAAAGTGTCTTGAGCGATAAGAACTTATTACCACCGAAAGATTAAGGGTGGTAAGAATCCCCAGAAATAATAAAAAAAAACAACCCCTATTAATAAAAAATCATAACTTTCTCGAAAATCACCTTTAACGCAACCTTTTTTCATCGAAAAAAGTGTCTTGGCTGCATAAGCATTTATTACCCCCGAGAAGATTAAGGGTGGTAACAATAATCCCCGAAAATAATAAAAAAACCACCCCTATTAATAAAAAATCATAACTTTCTCGAAAATCACCTTTAACGCAACCTTTTTTTAAGCGGAAAAAAGTGTCTTGAGCATATAAGAACTTATTACCACCGAAAGATAAAGCGTGGTAAGAATCCACGGAAATAATAAAAAAAACCACCCCCTGTTAATATAAAATCATATAACTTTCTCGAAAAATCACCGTTAACGCAACTCTTTTTTTAGCGGAAAAAGTGTCTTGAGCCCGTATAAGAACTTATTACCACCGAAAGATAAAGCGTGGTAAGAATCCACGGAAATAATAAAAAAACCACCCCTGTTAATATAAAATCATAACTTTCTCGAAAATCACCGTTAACGCAACCTTTTTTTAGCGGAAAAAGTGTCTTGAGCATAAGCACTTATTACCACTGAAAGATAAAGCGTGGTAAGAATCCCCGGGAATAATAAAAAAACCATCCCTATTAATAAAAAATCATAACTTTCTCGAAAATCAGCTTTGACGCAACCTTTCTTTATCGAAAAAAGTGTCTTGGGCATAAGCATTTATTACCCCCGAAAGATTAATGGTGGTAAGAATCCCCGGAAATAATAAAAAAACCACCCCTGTTAATAAAAAAATCATAACTTTCTCGAAAATCACCGTTAACGCAACGTTTTTTTTAAAGCGGAAAAAAAGTGTCTTGAGCATATGAACTTATTACCACTGAAAGATAAAGCGTGGTAAGAATCCCCGGGAATAATAAAAAACCACCCCTATTAATAAAAAATCATAACTTTCTCGAAAATCACCATTAACGCAACCTTTTTTTATTGAAAGAAGTGTCTTGAGCATAAGCACTTATTACCCCCGAAAGATTAAGGGTGGTAAGAATCGCCGGAAATAATAAAAAACCACGCCTATTAATAAAAAATCATAACTATCTCGAAAATCACCTTTAACGCAATTTTTTTATTGAAAGAAGTGTCTTGAGCATAAGCATTTATTACCCTTTGAAAGATTAAGGGTGGTAAGAATCCCCGAAAATAATAAAAAACCACCCCTATTAATAAAAAATCGTAACTTTCTCGAAAATCACCTTTAACGCAACCTTTTTTTAGCGGAAAAAGTGTCTTGAGCATAGCATTTATTACCCCCGAAAGATTAAAGGTGGTAAGAATCGAAATAATAAAAAAACTACCCCTATTAATAAAAAATCATAACTTTCTCGAAAATCACCTTTAACGCAACCTTTTTTTATTGAAAAGTGTCTTGAGCATAAGCACTTATTACCCCCGAAAGATTAAGGGTGGTAAGAATCGCCGGAAATAATAAAAAACCACGCCTATTAATAAAAAATCATAACTTTCTCCGAAATCAGCTTTGACGCAACCTTTTTTTATCGAAAAAAGTGTCTTGAGCATAAGCATTTATGACCCCTAAAAGATTAATGGTGGTAAGAATCCCCGGAAATAATAAAAAACCACCCCTGTTAATAAAAAATCATAACTTTCTCGAAAATCAACGTTAACGCAACGTTTTTTTAGCGGAAAAAGTGTCTTGAGCATAAGCACTTATTACCACTGAAAGATAAAGCGTGGTAAGAATCCCCGGGAATAATAAAAAACCACCCCTATTAATAAAAAATCATAACTTTCTCGAAAATCACCTTTGACGCAACCTTTTTTTATCCGAAAAAAGTGTCTTGAGCATAAGCATTTATGACCCCTAAAAGATTAAAAGGGTGGTAAGAATCCCCGAAAATAATAAAAAAACCACCCCTATTAATAAAAAATCATAACTTTTCTCGAAAATCACCTTTAACGCAACCTTTTTTTAACGGAAAAAAGTGTCTTGAGCATAAGCATTTATCACCCCCGAAAGATTAAGGGTGGTAAGAATCCCCGGAAATAATAAAAAAACCACCCCTATGAATAAAAAAATCATAACTTTTTCGAAAATCACCTTTAACGCAACCTTTTTTTAGCGGAAAAAGTGTCTTCGGAGCATAAGCACTTATTACCACTGAAAGATTAAGGGTGGTAAGAATCGCCGGAAATAATAAAAAAACCACCCCTATTAATAAAAAATCATAACTTTCTCGAAAATCACCTTTTGACGCAACCTTTTTTTATCGAAAAAAAGTGTCTTGAGCATAAGCATTTATTACCCCTAAAAAGATTAAGGGTGGTAAGAATCCCCGAAAATAATAAAAAAACCACCCCTATTAATAAAAAATCATAACTTTCTCGAAAATCACCTTTAACGCAACCTTTTTTTTAGCGGAAAAAGTGTCTTGAGCACTTAACCTTACCACTGAAAAGATTGACATTAATTAAGAATCCCCAGAAATAATAAAAAAAACACCCCTATTAATAAAAAATCATAACTTTCTCAAATATCACCTTTAACACAACCTTTTTTATTGAAGAGTAATATTGAGCATAAGCATTTATTACCCCCGAAAGATTAAGGGTGGTAAGAATCCCCGGAAATAATAAAAAAACCACCCCTATGAATAAAAAATCATAACTTTTTCGAAAATCACCTTTAACGCAACCTTTTTTTAGCGGAAAAAGTGTCTTGAGCATAAGCACTTATTACCACTGAAAGATTAAGGGTGGTAAGAATCGCCGGAAATAATAAAAAAAACCACCCCTATTAATAAAAAAATCATAACTTTCTCGAAAATCACCTTTTTGACGCAACCTTTTGTTATCGAAAAAAGTGTCTTGAGCATAAGAATTTATTACCCCTGAAAGATTAAGGGTAGTAATAATCCTCGAAAATAATAACAAAACCACCCCCTATTAATAAAAAATCATAACTTTCTGGAAAATCACCTTTAACGCAACCTTTTTTTAGCGTGAAAAAGTGTCTTGAGCATAAGAACTTATTACCACCGAAAGAATAAGGGTGGTAAGAATCCCCGGAAATAATAAAAAAACCACCCCTATGAATAAAAAAATCATAACTTTCTGGAAAATCACCTTTAACGCAAACTTTTTTTATCTAAAAAATAATCTTGAGCATAAGCATTTATTACCCCCGTAAGATTAAGGGTGGTAAGAATCACCGTAAATAATAAAAAAACCACCCCTATTAATAAAAAATCATAACTTTCTCGAAAATCACCTTTGACGCAACCTTTTTTAAGCGGAAAAAGTGTCTTGAGCAGAAGAACTTATTACAACCGAAACAGTAAGGGTGGTAAGAATAAACCGAAAATAAAAAAAAACCACCCCTATTAATAAAAAATCATAACTTTCTCGAAAATCACCTTTAACGCAACCTTTTTTTATCGAAAAATGTGTCTTGAGCATAAGCATTTAGTACCACCGAAAGACTAAGGGTGGTAAGAATCCCCGAAAATAATAAAAAAACCACCCCTATTAATAAAAAATCATAACTTTTTCGAAAATCACCGTTAACGCAACCTTTTTTTAGCGGAAAAAGTGTCTTGAGCATAGAAGGAACTTATTACCACCTTTGAAAGATTAAGGGCTGGTAAGAACTCCCCGAAAATATAAAAAAACAACCCCTATTAAT